>CM076582.1:97876533-98483347 GCA_034641835.2 Pinus albicaulis
CCACGGGTCTGGGAGCTATACAGTGAATGCCAAAGCTCACTACAGCCTTAGATCGTCTCTCACACAAATGCGAGTAAATGGAACAACAAATAAAGAATTGAACAGCAAATTGGAATGGAACAGCAATCGTACAACTAAGTCTCGCGAGTTGCAACCAAACGTAATCTATTAATCCAAATGCACTTTTCGCAATCAAATAACAATCTCCCACTCTTAAGGCAAATCAAGCAAAGCATATGAATGGAACAGCATTAACTATTGATAAATTATAGAACAACACTAATAAATCCGAAACGCACACAACATGCTGGAATAATAATCTGATCAACCTTAATCAACAGGAATACGACTGTGCTCTCAAACAGAACATCATTATTTATGAATCCAACGATTATGAAGAACACTACCTCAAATGAATCTATGACACAAATGTTCAATATAAAAGCTCTGCAACGAAATAGTAAGAAGATTCGGTTAAGACTTAATAACATGCAATGAACTCTGAAAGGATTAATAACTTGATGCAGGGTTAATACACGATTCTACCTGTGAAGACCTCAATGATTTAATCTTAACAGAGCATGTAATATCAATTCATAAAGTAGATCAGATTATCAAATAACAACGATGAACAAACCACGCGGAAATCAAACCGTAGTGATACAGAAGCAAGTGTCCTCCGGAGCCGGGCCCTTAGCCTCCAAGGGGACACCGCTTGAAGCTAATCCAGTAACAGAGGTGGAATAATCACCAAGCTTTCATTAACGCATCGATCAAAAATACATTGAACCAGTTCTCAACGAAACTTAATAATCAAAGCTGATGTTTTACAGAAAATTACATAAAAAACGTATCTCCAATCCTCCTCCTCTCTGATCTCTGTTCTGATTTAAATAAAGAGAGATCCGAAAGCAATTACAATAAAGATAATTACAACATGATTTCTATTACAAAATTGGATTGCTTCTAACCATTTGATCAACAAGAACAAGGCGAATTTGGCTTTGCAGCTGAGATTTGGAGGACGGCCGCAACCACAGATCTGAGAAAATCGTGCTCAAAGAACCCTGCGTTTCTCTCAGTACAAGCCGAATTTGGGCAAACCGTTCTTTATTAAAGTTAATTGGGTCCGTTCTGAACAAAACCCATGTTCAGGATTTTTCAGATTCGTCTTCATTTGCTCAGAATATCAACCGTAAAACTGTCACTCCTTATTCCAGCGCATTTCTGAGTTGGCACTTTTAATGATCAAATCTTCAATCTGGAAATTACCTTGGAGGCTAAAAATGGTGAATAATGTTATAACCAACTTATTGAAACTATCATTGATAAAATAATTCATAATCATCAATTTATTATAAATAAAGGAAGATAAATAATATTCATCCATAAGAGCATAAATCATTTATAAAATGGATTTAAATGATAAATTATAACAAATGATATAATAGAGAAGAGTAAAAATGGATAAAATAAGTGTTACAAAGTGGTTGTATTCACGGCCCAACACACCCCCACACTCAATATGTTGCATGTCCTCATGCAACGAAAACCTGAATATATTGCATGTCTTCCTGCAACCCCAAGACAAAACCCATGTGTTAACCAAGCAATAAAAATTTGAGAACAAATGAATGCTTCCTTAATTAATGAATATTCAATTTTAGCAATCTTGATGAAGGCATAACAATTTTTGCATTGACATTCAACTATATGTATGAAGTTGCAACAAAATATGATATAAGTAACAACAAACTTCATTAACCATTTTCTCAAAAACTACCAACCGGCTTTTGTTGAAATTTGGCAAGTAAATTTATAATGTATGAATGCCTTTATGATCCAAAAATCAGATCGTTTTGATGCATGGATCATGAGATATAAACAAAATGGCTGTAGGTGAGAGTGCATGATTTCCGAAATTTTATGAACCAATTTATCTTGAAATTATCTGGGTTTGTATTAATGATACATCTGTGTTTTCCAGAAATCACAAGAATTGAGTTTATGGTTTTTTTTTTTTTTAAATATTATGGAAATCAATTTCTGCATTGTGTAAAAATGAAATTGTATGCCTTAAATGAGAAAGAAGATTGAAAACATCCATCATGCGTAGCAATTCCTCCCCCTCTCTGAAAAATTAGCATGCCCTCATGCGATGCTAGAAAAAAATTGAGGTGGTTGCTACCAGCTGTTGAATTCTATGCTTGGTGTAAAACAACATGGAATAAGGGAGGTGTTGAGAAGGAATAAGAATAACAATGGATGATAAAGAATATGAATGACATGGTTATAAGAAATAAATGAATGAAAGGAACACTCCCCCATACTCGAAAATGATATGCCGCTGAAAAAGGGAAAGTGGTAAAGATGTGGAATGAAGGATGATAAATAATGCTCAAAATGGATTTTCATGAAATTCTCCTAAATTCGTAATAAATCAGAAAATTATGCTATTTTACCTCAATTTTTACCTCCAAAAAATGTGGAATGACAGATATGGACTGGCAGTTGTTGAAGCTGATGTAGGCAGAGTTGGTGCTGAAAGTGATACAAAAGGTGGAATCTAGGTAAGCACATCATGTCTGAAGAATTGTTCACGTGCGCGAGCCTCTTCTGTTAAGTGCAATAGTGTGGTCATGCTATGAATAGAATTCTGCCCATACTTGTTGTTTTCCTGCAAACAAAACACTATTTGGCATACAATGTTCTTGAATCCATAGTGTAAGCAATAGATAAGATGCATGCAAAAATTTCAATCAGAAAAACTTATGTATACATGCAATACTAATATTTTGGCAAATCAACAAGTGATGGCAGAGTGCAGTAATCATATCGCATGCAATCCCATAATGCATACATTCCCCCCTCCAATTGGAAAAGGAATTCCATGACCATAAAGCATATGAGAGGTGTTGTGCCGATGGCAAGGCAAGGGAATGAACAATATAGCAGTGAATGAAGCAGAGTACACATATCAATGATAGGATAGCGGGAGTTATGGTTATA
This sequence comes from Pinus albicaulis, assembly GCA_034641835.2. Lineage (NCBI taxonomy): Eukaryota > Viridiplantae > Streptophyta > Pinopsida > Pinales > Pinaceae > Pinus > Pinus albicaulis. Next base: position 97,879,543 of record CM076582.1, read on the forward strand.
ATGAGAGCAGAGTGTGTAAAGATAGTTATGAATAAAAGATAGGACGCTTTGGATTGATGATAAGTTATGAAAAAAGAGAAAAAGAACAACAATATGCCAAAAAGATGCTTTACTGATGGTATTCTAGCTGAAAAATGATGTGATTGATTATAAAACAATTTCTCATGCATAAAGGTTCAAAATAGGGAAAAGTAAGGAAATAACTTCTCTGATAAAAAGAAAAAAATAAGAAAAGGGTATTATAATAATAATTGACGATAAGATATAACTTCAATACCATAAGCAGAGCCGCTGCTGCCAGCAGGCGTCCATAGCCTCGGCAGGGTTGCCTTTTAACCCATATGAGCCAGAATCCTCAATTTATAAATGGAGAGTTACAGTGTTGTTCTACAGAAGAGATCAGTGTGCTGGCGTGGTAACCAGATAACCACACTGCCATTCACTGGGATGTAGCAAAAGTGATCAAGCCGGCTCGTGATGAGACCTCCTGTTCCAAGGATAATTTGACTATCCAATGGATCATAACCCTGGTGTGGTGGCCATAATGGGAATGTCACTTTCTTACAACCTTATGAACATGGTAGGCTGGCTCGTAATGAGACCCCCTATCCTACCTCTGTGAACAAAATTTTGTTGTTATTACACAATTTTATGATAAAAAGAGGGAGACTCAGTACTCCTTAAAAGCAGGGATGGTGGAAGAAGTTGAACATGTCAATAGAAAAATATACCCATAATCTCATTTATTACAGACAGAGAAGATTATAATCCAGAAGGGTGGAACCAGCATGGTATTAAGATGATCAATCAACATCATGTTTAATAGAAAACAATGCAGTAAAGTAGTATATAAATAATTGTGTCTCTTTTGAAAATATTCTATCATCAAGGAGCTATCCTGTTAAAGATCATAACGTGAATGATATTAACTCGCTTCAATAGAATCCATAATTCTTGTCCTCATAAAAATAGTGTACTTCATGCCATGAAGGGGAATCAGTAAAATGTGGTTGAGATGAACTAAGAACAATTCCACAAGAGGAAGGAAGGGTTGCTTTCGAAAATACTCCCAAAGTGTTGCTTTTTTGAATGAACAGCAAAAACACGCAAAAAGAGTGTTGTTCCTTGTAGGGAACAACAAAGGAAATGCACACAAAAAGCAAAAATACACACAAAAAAGTGTGAAAATGCAAATGTCGTTCCTTTGAAGAAAGGAACAGCAAAAACTAAAAGTGCCGTTCCTTTAGAAAAGGAACAGCAAAAACGCAAGTGCCGTTCCTTTAGAAAAGGAACAGCAAAAACGCAAGTGCCGTTCCTTTAGAAAAGGAACAGCAAAAACGCAAGTGCCGTTCCTTTGGAAAAGGAACAGCAAAAACACACGTGCCGTTCCTTTGAAAAAGGAACAACAAAAATGAAAAGGGCAAAAGTGCTATTCCATTCGGAAAGGAATAACAAATCGTGAAAGTGCAGAAGTGTTGTTCCATTTGGAAAGGAACAACAAAACGTAAAAGTGCAAAAATGGTGTTTCATTCGAAAATGAACAGCAAAAAGTGGAAATGCAGAAGTGCTATGCCATTTGGAAAGGAATAGCAAAACGTGAAAATGTAGAAGTGGTGTTCCATTCGAAAAGGAACAACAAAAAGTGGAAGTGCAGAAGTGTTGTTCCATTCGGAAAGGAACAACAAAACGTGAAAAAGGAACAGCAAAAAGAGTCGTGGAAAAGGAATGGCAAAATGACCCGTGACAAAGGAACTGCTTGACCAAAAAGGTGTTGTTCCTTTGAAAAAGGAATAATAAAACGAAATTGTTGTCCCTTTGAAAAAGGAACAGCAAAACGACAACAGTGCACACAAACGCTGTCCCTTCAGAAAAAGAACAGTAAAAATGCACAAGCATGAAATGCGAGCACGCAAAGAATGAATTAGCTGTTCATTGTATTGATGCTGAAGATGGGTCACAGTTTGAATGAAGCAACACCTGAAACACAAAATATAAAAAATATCAGAAAAGAAACACGTTTTATTTAAAAACAATATGTAAATAACTAAATTAAGTGACAACAGCTATGATGTTATGTCAAAAAAATGATCTCTTTGAAAAATATGTTGGCAGCAGTGATAAGACATGAATCTTCCAATGGAAATAAATTCTTCATTTCTTCTATTATGAATCCGTTGGGTAATGAGTTGGATGAAATTCCTTTGTTTCATTGAAAATTTCTTTCAAAATCACTCGTCCATAAATTGACCTTCTTTTTCTCCTAGGACCTGCAAAAAACGAGTATCTACCTGCAATAAAACATTAAATCATGGAGAAAGAGAGGTGTACGGGCTCCCTTAATCCAAGAATTATGAAAAAAATTAACAAGTAGTTACTCTGTATAACAAATCCACAGAGAAAATAACAAAGTAAAATTTATTTGTCACTTGCGGGAGAGCAGTGGTCGACCATACTAACCAGCAGTGTTTTAATCACAACTTCTTTGTTTTTCATCCAAATTGAGTGATTCCAAAGCCAAATGAGAGCTAATTCAAAGGTTTATTTGCAATAGAAACAGGTTTTAAAATTTCAATGATATGATATGTCAATTTTGTTTAGAACAACCTGCATAATAGAGTCATTTTCGATTACCCAATCTAGACCAACGATTGATATTTCAAGCATAGATTCTTCGTTTGATGTCGGATTCAAATGATTCAAATTGGAAATGAAAGTAGATTAATTTATTTATCTCCAATAGAAACAGGTTTTGAAGAAAAGAAAAATTGATAGGTCAAACACTGTAAGGAACAGCCGGAAAGACATAGTTTTAAGGGTGCTGATTTACGATAGACAGTCAGTATTTTGATCATACATTCCCCATACGATATCGAAAATGAGTGATTCCAATTGAATTGTAACCTATATTCATAGGGGAATCTACCATAGAAACAGGTTTTAAAAATTCATTCATTTAGGCCTCCAAAAACTGACTGTCCCAACTCTGTTCCTGAGCTGCCCACTAGACAGCCGGTCAATGTTTTGGTTCTAACTTTTTCGTTTCAAATCAAAATTGACTGATTCAAATTGGGTTAGAAAGTAGACATCAAGGGCTACCTAGGGCAGAAACAGGTTTTAAAAATATTCATTTTTGGTCCCTCAAAACATGACTGTCCCGACTGTTTTTCCAGAAAATTCATCAAGCCCGCAAGCCAAAAAAATGATATTCAAGAATTTTTTCAAATTGGTGATAAAAAATAAATATAAGTGTTTATAGAATTGTTATTTGCAATCTACATACACAAAAAAATTGAAATATTTATCACCGATGTTGATTTCGATAGCGTGTTGCAACAACAAAAAAAAAAACAACTAGTTTTACATAAAAAAACAAAATGCATTTATTTATTCCCTTATTTATTTTATTTTCTACACTAACCTATTTGAAAAAATGAATATGACTACGTATATGAGTACTTCCAGTGGAGCCATTTTCGAAATAAGGCTTCACGTATACACATACCCAAATTTGAAAAATGCATATTAATGAAAATCAAGGTATGAGAAGCCAACTTCCCTTGAAAAGATGGAGTCAAAAATTGTTGAAGTGTGGAGCAATGTTGCGAACAAGTGATGGAGTGAAACCAATCTTCAATATATCCGTTATTTTCTTGATTTCCCATATCCATCATATCATTAAGTTCTTGAGCTGTTAAAATGGTTTGTTGATGCAAACTAGAAGTAAGCTCATTTTCTTTCATAACTTCTACAATTTTTGAATTTGAAACATTCTGAATCTCATTGTAAGTTTTCTCTAATGGCGCATGTGAGATAGAATGGGTGGGAAGGGTGGGTAAATTTGACAGTTCAACACTGTAAGTATGTTGTACTGGTTTATTGTGGTGAGGGTGTGGAATTAGTTGAGCAGGAAAATGTGTAAGGAATGGAGCATTTTGATGATGTGGTTGATTGGGTTGTGTGAATGGTTTTGATGGGCAAGCAAGGTGTTGTGGAAGAGCTGGTGGAGAATATGGAGAATGTGCTTGTGCTACAAGATGAGGGAGAGGAGTCATGCAATCATAAGGTGAGCCATGCCAAACTTGTAGACAAGATTGGTGGCTATATTGAAATTGACATGGCTGCCCTAACACATTAGTATTCCATAATGAATTATGCAAGTAAGAAAGTGAAGAGGAAGTGTTTTGAACCATACCTGTAGGCCATGATTTCCATGGTTTTGACCTTATTGCAACTTCCTCACCTCTTTGATATGCTACTTCCATCCTAGATAAGGAAGAACAACCATCTATGGTATGCTCCTTTCGGTCATGAGTGAAAAACACTTCATCCAATTCTTGATTTTTATGAACCTGCAAAGCATCCAATTTTGAACTTAGAGAGGTAATAAAATCAACTTTAAAATGTTCAATTAAATCATTGATTTCAGCTCTTATGTCTCCTATTCTTGTAGCAGATTTGAAAAAGAAAGAACAAACATCTCTAGAATTCTTACCAGCCTTGGAGATTCCTCTTGAATACCTTATGCACAACTCACAAACATCATCATATGATAACCGAAAAACATCACCTTTTCCTATCAGATTTAAGAGTTCTAAAAATTCATCTTTGATTCCTTTAAGAAGGAGTGTTTTTAAGATCTCTTTTTCCAAATGCTTATGCTTTGATTTTTGAAGGTTATAATGAAATCGATCTACATAATCCTCCAAACTTTCATCTTCCCCTTGTATTATACCGAAAATCTCTTCATTGGATTTGCAATAGTCTTGGTACTTTTTCAAGAATATGTTCTTCATGTCCTCCCATGATTGGATGCAATTCCCACCTAGGCTCATGAACCATCGGAGAGCTGCTCCTTTTAGAGTAAGAGGAAACACTTTCAATCTTTGATCATTAGTACAATAATCATATCCTCTACAAAGCATTTCGAACTCAAATAAGAATGTATCTGGATCTTCATTTGCTAAACCATGAAAATTTGGTAAAGATGGGGGAATTATGTGCATTTGTATCACTCCTCCTAGATCTTTGATAGGAAATTCAAAAGTAGAAACGTGAGCCATTTCTTACCATAATATAAGATGTTTTTCATGTGTTTCTTCGAGGCTCCTTCTTCAAATGTTCCTATCAATCGGTTAGTGAAATGGGTGGTGCTTACATCACCACTTGCATGAGATCATGTGATCCATTTTTTAAAAAATTTCTATCTTTTTCCTAATCATTCACACAAAAATTCAAACATCTATTTTTACCCAACAAAGCAACAACAAATCTGTTAGGAAAGCGGACAGTGGAGCAGGGCTTTTACATACTCCGCACGTAGGTTCTTACCTTCCGTTTTTAAGATCCAACTCTTCCCTAGCAGGCACTCATCAGATTCACACTACTCTTTAGAAATGGCTACACTCTCCCCGGCAACGGCGCCAAAATGTGGAGCTATAAAAAGGGTCTCTTTCACCTCTAATTACCTCACATTAATATGTCAATCCGGGAGCGTTTTGTTATTCCAAAGAGTGTCTCAGTCTGAGGCTATCACTTGTCAGAGTAATGCTAGTAGTACAGTGTTTAATAAATACAAGAGTAAACGGATTCTTGTCTGTAACTAAATTACTTCAAAAGAATAAATCACACATTCAGAAAACTAGGCAGCTTATCAGTTAAGGGTTCGGCAGCGATAACCCATCCCTTGGGAAACTGATGGAAAGGAAATTAGAGCATAGACCACGGATCTGGGAGCTAGACAGTGAATGCCAAAGCTCACTACAGCCTTAGATCGTCTCTCACACCAAAACAACAAATGCGAGTAAATGGAACAGCAAATAAAGAATTGAACAGCAAATCTGGAATGGAACAGTAATTCTAAAATGGAACAGCAATCGAACAACTAAGTCTCGCGAGTCGTAACCAAACTTAATCTATTAACCCAAATGCACTCTTCGCAATCAAATAACAATCTTTCACTCTTAAGGCAAATCACGCAAAACACACTAATGGAACAGCATTAACTATTGATAAATTATGGAACAGCTCTAGTAACTCATATACGCACACAACACGCTGAAATAGTAATCTTAATTAACAGGGATACGACTGTGCTCCCAAATAGAACAGCATTATCTCTGAATCCAATAATTATGAAGAACACTACTTCAAACGAATCTATGATATGAATGTTCAGTATAAAAGCTCTGTAACAGAACAATAAGAATATTCGGTTAAGACTTAATAACATGCAATTAACTCTGAAAGGATTAATAACTTGATGCAGAGTCAATACACGATTCTATCTGTAAAAACCTCAATGATTTAATCTTAACAGAGCATGTAATATCAACTTATAAAGCATATCAGATTACCAAATAACAGCGATAAACAAACCACGCGGAAATCAAACCGTAGTGATACAGAAGCAAGTGTCCTCCGGGGCCGGGCCCTTAGCCTCCAAGGGGACACCGCTTGAAGCTAATCCAGTAACAGAGGTGGAATAATCACCAAGCTTTCATTAACGCATCGATCAAAAATACATTGAACCAGTTCTCAACGAAACTTAATAATCAAAGCTGATGTTTTACAGAAATTACATAAAAGCGTATTCCCAAATCATCCTCCTCTCTGATCTCTGTTCTGATTTAAATAAAGAGAGATCAGAGAGCAGTTACAATAAAGATGAGTACAACATGATTTCTATTACAGAATTAGATTGTTTCCAACCAATTGATCAACAAGAAGAAGGCGAATTTAGCTTTGCAGCTGAGATTTGGAGGACGGCCGCAATCACAGATCTGAGAAAATCGTGTTCAAAGAACTCTGCGAATCTCTCAACACAGGCCGAATTTGGGCAAACCGTTCTTTGTTAAAGTTAATTGGGTCCGTTCTGGACAAAACTCATGTTCTGGATTTTCCAGATTCGTCTTCATTTGCTCAGAATCTCAACCGCAAAACTGTCACTCCTTATTCCAGCGCATTTCTGAGTTGGCACTTTTAATGATCAAATATTCAATCTGGAAATTACCTTGGAGGCTAAAAATGGTGAATAATGTTATAACCAACTTATTGAAACTATCATTGATAAAATAATTCATAATCATCAATTTATTAGAAATAAAGGAAGATAAACAATATTCATCCATAAGAGCATAAATCATTTATAAAATGGATTTAAATGATAAATGATATAATCGAGAAGAGTAAAAATGAATTCATAATCATCAATTTATTATAAATAAAGGAAGATAAATAATATTCATCCATAAGAGCATAAATCATTTATAAAATGGATTTAAATGATAAATTATAACAAATGATATAATAGAGAAGAGTAAAAATGGATGAAATAAGTGTTACAAAGTGGTTGTATTCACGGCCCAACACTATCTTTCTACATACAAAATGTATATTATTTTTCAATAAAAGCTAATACATATGTTGCATGCTTATGCATGATCCTCCTCCAAAAGGAATTAACTTCATAATCATGATAATATAAAAGTAAACACTTAGTTTGTTCCTCTAAAGGAATATAACTGATTAGTTCCTTTAACCATGCATTTATTAATAACTTAACTTTACCATCACCATGGTAATTTATTCATGGATTTATTAAATAACTAATATTTGAAAACACCATGGTAATCTACCCATGGTTTTATGAAATAATTAATCTCCATACACACCATGGAAAACTGCCCATGGTTTTATGAAACTATCCCTGGATTTATTAATTCATTACTATTCACAACATGGTTAATGAATCTTAATTTGAGAAAAATTATCTTTTCTTCTTCATTGTACAAGAAGATATTTCAAGAGTCACTCTCTTTAATCTATTCAAGAAAAATACTTTGGACTTGTTATCACTTCATAAATTAAATGAGTACAAAAATCTCTTTTTAAAATAAGAGCATTCATCTTCTATTTTCTTGCTTATACAATATTATGTAAATATTTTTATTAATGAGTTACCCTCTTTAATATAATCAAGAAGATCTATTTTAAAAATAAGTACCATAACTAACCCTTACTTTGGGCGTAAGAGTTAGATAGACCTTTTAAAACAAAGTTAACATGTAACCTTTGCAAACCCTTGCGAAGGAATTAACGCAATGGGCTTATCTTCTACTCCCAAGATAAATACATTCTCAGGAAAATAGTCAATGGTAAATTTGTTTCGATAAAATCCCAATAAACTAATAAAATACCATTTTCTTGGTATATGTAAATTATCTCAAGAAATATAAGAAAGATCATTAGTATTTCTATTTTCTAATAACCTTTTTGCAGAAAACTCTATGATATATAATCTTTATTTATATCTTTCTTCTCACAACAAAATATTATATAATGAAAATTAGCCAAGATACTTATCTTGGCAGTCCCAATCGTGGAGGCACTTCGTAGTGTGTTTGAGGTCACGGGTGCAACCCCGGACTTCAATATCGTTCCTTGGTTTGGTCACCGTACGCTAACAACCATGCCAACGTATTTTTAAATATATGACATTGTGAATGCCATATAGTTTTTAATTTCATAGCATATACATATATCCCCACACCATGTTAGATATAAACGTTGAAATACCACTCCACGAGCTTTGGTTAACAACCATGCCAACGTGTATTTAACATAAGACAATGTGAATTTGAAATTTCATAATATATATATTCGCCCACACCATGTTAGATATAAACCTTGATTTGGTTTAGTGTAATGCTCTTATTCAGTCGACTAATATCAAAGAAAAAAACAATAGCAAACATTACTTCAATCGCTTTACCATTCAAGATTTAAGCCACGGCTTGTACATAGCTATTTTAGTGCAATGAAAACTGGTATTGGGCAGACCACGAGGCCATAAAGAAGCAAGTAAACCCACAGCAATAGTTTTGTGGTCGTCAGCGAACTAGAACAGAATATACTAGTGGTTGCATGAAGGTATTCCGAACCTTTAAGCTCCACGACAGATGTTAGTCCAGATTTGCGTGCAGAGCTTTTGTTTGAAATGGAAGAAAATCCAACTGAGAGCCGTAGTCATCCAACAGAGCATCCTGAAAAATAATCAGTAATTGAACAGAGTGTTTTCAAAATCAAGCAGAGCCTACTCAAAATCAAAGATAAGAAAATCCCCCGAGCATCCTCAAAATAGTCTGATCAAATAAAAAACGATCATAAGAAAACTCTGCGGAGCACACTAAAATGCAACAGAGCCTCCTTTCAAGAAAAACCTAGCCCACACTAAATCAGTTTTCCAATGAATCAAGAATTCGTTCCAGTTTTCAAACGAATCAAGAATTTGTTCATCTTTTTAACCGATTCTTGATTCAACTGTTTTTGTAAATCATGGTAAAAATTGTAGTTTACGTGGGTGTTACAACCAATGTGGCAACAACTCAAGGTCAACGTGCATGTGGATTGGTGCCTCTCTTCATGGCCTTTAGGATTTTACCGGCTCCTCTGGTGATCGTACCAGCAGAGACTCTCCTAGCTGGAAGCTCAGTAAACACTTAGTAGTTTTGCACTTTCTTACACAGAAAGAAACTTAGCTCTTTTAGGAAAACTTGAGGTTCAAAATATGGGATCTCCTCTTCACTTTCTTCATGATCTGTATGATCTGTTTACCAATTTGTGAAGAGTTTTAGATCTATTTAGATCTGTTTACCATGTTAAAGATTTATAGATAGGGAATTAGGAAAAGTATTTGGAGAATTGCATAGGGAGAGATAATTCTGATTATCTCTCTGTGTTGTCCAGCAATAAGAAAAAAATGAGCAATGCTAAGATAAGAACTAATTCCCATAAGATTCAGAGTGAGAGAGTGAGACTAATTCCCATCAGCTTCAGAGTGATAGAGTGAGACCGGGCAGTGGTCTATTCCAAGACCCATAGAATTTGAATTTGTCTGATTTGCCATTCTAAGTAGGTTTAAGATGGAAAACAATTCCTTTTAGATTGCACTACTCTTACTCACATTAGCTCTCATTTCCCAACCATGTGCCACATTTCCAATCCTTTTGACCTATTTTTGACCTATTAAGCTATTAAGCCAGCTCACCTATAGTGATATTGGAGCACTTATGTCCCTTCTCTTTGACCATAGAAACAATATTTTTAAGAATCAAACTTCGATTACTTCTCCTCTCTTAAGGTCCAATAGACCACGTTGGTCTTAACGGATGGTAACCACCATCATCATCATCATTATAAATAAATTTTATATAAATAAAAAATTCCCAAATCACCAATTTAAAAATATCTAAAGTAACCATCATCATCATCATAAATAAATTTTATATAAATAAAAAATCTCCAAAATCACCAATTTAAAAATATATAAATAAATTTAATAAAAATATCAAAATTTTAAGAATTTGGCTTATGTGATCCATAAATTGTGTGTAAAATCTTTTAGTGAAAGTCACATCAATGTAAATTTAGTCAACACGTTTTGAACTAGCTAGTGTGGTTCATCATCAGGAAAAGATGAGAAATCGGATGAGGTAACCCATTTAAATAGATAAGTAAAGCTCCAACTAGCCATTTGTAAATTAACGACTAGTTTAATGAACCACACAGGCTGGTTTGAAATGTGTTGACTAAATTTAATTTGATGTGATTTTCACAGAAAGTTTTTACACACAATATCTAATTTTTTTTAGATAACTCAACTTGAAAATTAATTACCCAAAAGAAATAATTCTTTAACATCATTTAAATTTTTTCCGTACATTACTGAAATATCATTTCTAAATCGATGATACTCAAGTTTTGAGATGAGGTTGGAGTCCACTTCGCAAATGATTGCATTGTAACTAAACCTATTATGATTTCGATGTTTGAAACATGCTTTCTATTTTTCAACCAATCTGCAATTTGTTTTTAAAATTATCTTTCCAAAGTGACGAAGTGCGTGCAAAGTAAAACATATAATAGATAGCTCTTCGCAAATCCACTCATTATGAGACCGATAGTAAAATATAAGTGTATTATTATATAGTATGCCGGATTATTGCCTAAGATACATTCATGGGAATATGGTATCCATGGAGACCAATCGAATAATTCTATTACAAATTACAGGGCAATATAGCAATGAAATTTATCACACAATGGTTGCTTGATCAGTTGGTTGGTTAGTTAGGCTTCATGCAATTCTTGCGGATTTCTCCGTTGGTGCCCGTAAGAGGTTTGATGTTACCCATCTTAACCATGGCGACAAAAAAATACAAGAAGAAGGTGTTCCTATTGGAACTATACGTGGTGACATGCGAATCAGTGATGCCTCCATTGAAGAGTGCTTGATCGTAGTAGAAAATACTTTTTTGGTTCTTCAGATTGATGTACTACTTGTTTTCAAACACAATGGGGTCACATAATCACTGATAGCACATCTAGGAAAGAAAAAAAACAATTTGTTTGTAAATTCTTTACAAAAATTATTGCTTTTAAACTATATGTAAGTTTAATTAATATGTATTGTTTAGTGTGTGTCATGCAGAGCCACAAAATGATGAAGCTCAATAAGATTCTTTCTGATCTAAGACCAGAAGATCATAAAAGTTTGATGGAAAATTTGTAGAAGGATGATTCATTAGGTGAATGAAAAAATACTATTGATCCATTATGAGTTTCTTTTTTGAATTTTAATTAATAACATACTTAAAAATATTAGATAGCATGTTTCAAACAATCTATTAATTCAGATATGTTTAATGTTCTATGGAGACCAACATTGAAGGAAATGAATGTTGTTCTAAGAAAAGAAAAAAATAGAACATGCAAATGAGAATGAATTTCTCCTTAGCTCATCGAGAGTGGTGCTAGAGGTTAATGAAAAGGGGGGGAAATTTTACGAAACTTTGAGGGATCTAGTGGAGCGAATGTATAGACGTTATTTCCACTTCCAATACAAAGATCAATCCAATGATTCCAAGAATCAAATTTTATTTAAACTACAAGAATAGTTTCCAGAGAATTGGTCAATGAGACATGTCAGACATTAACAGAAAAAATGTATAACAACAAAAAAGAAGCATTGAAAAAGTAATATTCCTTTAAATGTTTTTCTAGAATTATATGTATATATTACTATGAAGCAATCATTTATAAATATCAATTTTGTTATATTTAGTTTTCATATATCAATATAAGAAATAAATAGTTTATTATCATGTTACTTTTTCAGGAATATTATGAAAATCTCAAAGGATGAATGAGCTGATATCAGAAATATGTCAGTAGAGATGTCCAAAAAGGTGTATAAGGAGGTGGTCAAAGAAATGGACATAATTGATGAACCCTTAGCTAAAATGAGAGAGGGGGGGGGGGGGAGGGGTGAATCAATTTAGTGCATTCATGGACATTTAAATCACTTTTCATTCAACTCAATTACACCTTCAATTCATAAGAAGCTTAATACATAATGAATCAACAAACTTAATGTGTGAACATCAAGTAATTAAGCAGATTAAAACATCACATCAACACATAATCATCATGCACATGGATAACAGATATAAGTGGAAACCCATAAGGGAGAAAACCACATCTTATTATTGTTGTGATGCAAAGGCCAGATCCAAATCCCTCTCACCACTAATTTTCTGTAGGCTCCAACCTACAGGAGGCTACTACCTCAAATTCTACAACCTACAACTTGCAAGGAAGCTCCAACTTGAAATGGAAGCACCAACTCCCATGTATTTTCTGCAAGCTACAACCTACATGAGGCTCCTACCTCACCCATCTCCAATTGGAAATTTATCAAGCTACAACTTGAAAGGAGACTACAATCCCCTCACTCCACATGAAAATCATATCAGCTCTGTTTTACTCCTTCACTGTTGTCTTTTCAGCCTTCATATATGCTTCATATCAGTTATGGATGTGCACAACATCTCTATCAGTTCTCTTTGATTATTTTACACTCCAACCTTCTGTAGCTCTCTTACATTCTTCTGTTCCCATCCATATTGCAGTTATCACTTCTCTTCAACTCTCTTCAATTCTGTTTCCCTCTCTTGTGTCTATGCATGTTATAATAACATTATTTATAGAGATAACTTCATGGATGTTTGCATTCTATATGTGAATATGAAGTGAATAGGCATGACCCTTTACCTTCCACCCACTCATTTCTTCACTCAACATATTCAGAATGTTACAATATATACATTTATTTGAGTATCAAATAGAGTTTTTCTTTGCGAGGGATACTCGCCTTTGCATCACATACAATAAAAATAATAAATACAATTACATTTACAATTATAACAAATGCATATCACTCAACCCTTCCAACTCTTTTTCTCGTTGTGTTTTTTGTCTTTTCTACTGTTTTCATTGATATTTTCAGTTTATGCTATTTTATTTCAAAATTGTTCTGCACAATCGTCTTTGCCTAGCTTCACCCATGCATTTACGTTTTACACTGCCCCTGCCTATTTCATATATTACCTGTAGCATTCTATGCTCTTCTCTGCTCCTTTGCTCTGTACCCGAGTCTCCTTATGCCCACGTTCAAACTTTGTTATCAAACGACCACAACTACATAACACCTCTGCACGAGTGTCAGGTCACTTGCCCACAACCTTTCCTCTTACGTTTAACCTTTCCTTTTAACTCACTGCCACAACCGCGTACAATAATTGATTCGAGTTTATGCAGGAACGCAATAGAATACAAAAATAACCATAAACATAGAAATACAATGGAAATAAGGCTTCATTTCATTAATATCAAGTCACAGAAATATGCTTACAAACATGATGGAAATAAAATAGCTAGGGTGCTGGTAGAGAATCTCTTAGAAGAGATGTGGCAGCTACACACATCTGAAATGTGTTACAATGAGGCTCGAGGGCCTATTTATTATGGAGAAACAATGGAGAACTCTAAACATCCAAAAACCTAACCCTAGGAGATGAAGTGCCAAAAATATGGGCCTCGTTTGGGTAAATTGGTGTTTCAACTTCCCGGTGACATAAATTCGGCATACTATCTCCATTTGGGGCTTCAAAATGGCTCTGGAAGTTTAGGACCTGAAAAAATGCTAAAAATAGTAAGTTGTGAAAAAAAACTAAAAGAGATAATGGTGGGGCCCCAAGTGGAATAGGCGGGTGGTCACCAATATCCACCTGGATCATTCCTCCCCCCTTAGGAAGCAATGGTCCCCATTGCGTTGAGTTCCTCCGTGAGATGAGGAAACTTTTGTTGAACTTGGTCCCTGGTGAACCACTTGCCTTGGTGCAGGAGTTGGCCAGCTTTGACAACTCGATACAGTTGGATCTTCTATCGGTGAGTGTTCTTGATGTGCATGTCCATGATACAATATGTGGTGGCTTGTTCCATGCAGTATGGGTTTAACTCTTTTGGTGTGAGTTCTTCTACAATGTTAGAGGTGTCCATAGATGCGGGAAGTAGGGATGAAAACGGTCTACATTGAATACGGGGTGCAGGCCAAGGAATGGTGGAATACTGAGCTTGAAGGCATTGTTCCCTACAGCCTTGGTGATGGTGTATGGCCCATATCGGAGCTGGCAAATCTTGCGGTGGGGTCCAATGAGGTACTCCTTCTGCAAATGTAGCCACAAATTTTCACCCACCTAGAAGTTGTGTGGCACCCAATGTTGATCATTTCATTGCTTGTACTTAGCATTGGCTCTGTCCAATATGTCATGAACCTGTTGAAAAATGTGCTGAATGCGGTCGATGAAGTTGTTTGATTTTTCAGCTTCAGACTGGACAAAAGCCGAATCGGCTTGAGTAGCTGCAAATGGCATGGCTACGTCAATGGGACATAGTGGCTGGAATCCCAAGCCCACCTGAAAGGGGCTGTGGCCGGTTGAGATGTGGAGAGCCTGGTTATAATTGTGTTGTACATAGGGAAGGCTCTCATCCCATGTGCGTGGATGTTTTGAATTTTACATGCATAGAATGTGTACAATCATCCTATTGACAACCTCTGTCTAGTCATCAGTTTGGGGATGGAAAGTTATGGACTTGGTGAGCTTGGTGTCCAACATTGACCAGAGGCTGGAGCAAAATGTGCTGAGGAAACTGCTGTCACGATCTGATATGATAGACTGTGGGATCCCAAAGTGCACCCACACTCGTTCAAAGAAGAGTTTGGTAGTGGCTTCTGCTGTGATATTCTTCTTGCAGGCCGCCATAATGGCCATCTTTGAGAATCTATCAACGACCACGAAAACACAGTCATTTCCATGCTTAGTAGAAAGAAGGCCTGACATGTAATCCATGTAGATGGATTCCCAAGGTCGAATAGGGGTAGGTAGAAGAGTATAGAGCCCTTGCTTCGTTATGGTCGGTTTGGCAATGGCGCAATCAGTACAGGATCTGATGTACTTCCCGACATCTTGTCGAAGGTTCGACCAATAGAAATACTTCTGCAGTACTGCCACTGTTTTCTCGACCCCAAAATTCCCAGCGACTCGACTATAATGTGCTTCCCGTATCATCTTGCCACGCTTGCTTGAAGGAACACAAAGGTGTCCCAGGTGACATAATAATGCATCTTGGAGGTGAAATTTTGGAACTTGCATACCCCCCAAGAGTGCCTTGTATGTGTAGCTAAATTCTGGATCACTCTTGTAGAGAAGCGGCCAATCAGAAGTCTCATGCCCACAAGAGTTAAGAATGGTGGTTATGGCCACGATTGGTGGTCGGCTGAGACAGACTGCAACATTACTAGTGCTACCCTTCTTGTACTTGAAGTTTAAATGAAATTGTTGCAGATATGTGGACCACTTATGATGGCGATTATTCTGCAACTTCCCTTGTGTCTATATGAACTGCAGGGGTCAGTGGTCTGTGTCGATGATTGTCTCCTTCTCCAAAATGTATTGCTTCCATTGTCGACAAGCCTGCACAATGGAATACATTTCTTTGTCATAAGTGAGATACTTTCAAACTATGTCAGACAATATCTCACTGTGATATGCCACTGGATACCCATGTTGAGTAAGAACTGCCACAATAGTATAGTCAGAGGCATCTGTCTCGATCTCAAATGGTTGTTGCAAGTCTGGTAATGTGAGAACTGGGGCAGAACAGAGGCGAGGTTTCAATTCTATGAATGCCTTTTGTTGATATTCCAACCAACGGAATTTTTCCTCCGCTCCTCCCTTGGTGACTTGACTCAAGGGCCAAGTGATATGAGAGAATCCCAACATGAACCTGCGATAGAAATTAGCAAGACCCAGAAAGCTACGAAGCTCTGTTAGGGTGGTTGGGGCTGGCCAATCCTGAATGACTTGGATCTTGGTTGGATCCACATGCACCCCCTTTTCATCAATAATGTATCCCATATATAAAACTTGGGTCATGCCAAAAGTGCACTTCTCCAAATTGGCACACAACTTGTGTTGCCGCAGTGTTTGCAGGACTTCTCGGATGTGGTGGAGGTGCTCTTCCCAAGTCTAGCTAAAGATAAAAATGTCATCCAATTACACCACTACAAATGAGTTGGTTAATGGACGCAAGATGTCATCCATCAACCTCATGAAGGTTACGGGAGCATTTGTCAATCCGAAAGGCATGACGAGCCATTCGAAAAGGCCCTCCTTGGCTTTGAAGGCAGTCTTCCACACATCAGAGGGTTCTATTGGTACCTCGTGATACCCAGAGTTCAAGTCAATATTGAGGAAATATTTTTCCCCTTTGAGTTGGTCCAGAAGGTCATCAATTCGTGGGATCGGGTACCTATTCCAGACAGTGATCTTGTTCAGTGCCCGATAATCAAAACAGAGTCTCCAAGTCCCATCCTTCTTATGTACCAACACGATCGGTCTTCCACAAGGTGATGAACTTGGCTGGATGTGACCTTTCTATAGCAGCTCCTGAATCTGCCTGTTGATTTCATCAATCTCCAGAATAGGCACCTATAGATCGGTCCATTGGGTAGCGGCATACCTAGGGTCAGGTCAATGGGGTGCTTGACCTGATAGTGTAGAGGCACCCCTGTGGGTGAGGTGAAGATGTCCCCGTACTCCTCCACAACCTTGTCCATTTGTTGCTGTCTTGTAGAGGAGCAATGTCTCGAGGTCGTGGCCACAGTATTATTCTTGCCCTGGGGGTGGATCATTAGGAAAAAAAAATTCTTGGTTTGGGAAATGAGCTTACTGCATTGTTTTGCAGTAACCAAAGAGATAGTGGGAGGAAGTGGTACCTCTAGTATCCTGTACAATTTAGTTCTCAAAGTAACAATAACAGTGCGAGCCTGGGACTCATACACAGCATGTCGCTTCCACAAGTATGGTTGGCCTAATAATACATCATAAACATCAATGGGAGCAATGTCACACAATACCTTATCCGTGAGGGGCTTGATACTATAGGGAAGGTGGCACTTCTCGCTGACGCAGAGATCCCGTCCTTGGTGAAGCCACCTGATGGTGTGTGGTTTTGGGTGCGCTATGGTTGGCAAGCCCAATCGCTTCACGACATCTACTGAAATGAGGTTATTTTGACTCCCTTTGTCGACAATGAATCGTAGCGGGGAACCCTTTACCCACATCTGGGAGTGGAAGAGACGCTCTGCCTCTTCTGGATCTTATGGTTCCTCCTTCTGGATCTTCGTAGTGGCAACAGTGGCGTTGGGCTCCGCATCAATAATCTGCTTCCCTTTGTCATTCACCTTGTCAGGTTCTGATTCAGAGTCAGAGCATGCATCTGATTTAGAAGCCCTCATCTCAACCACTAGCGACTGATTGGCCTGACACTCACTTGTGTTGTGACTGGAGCTCTTATGGAACTCACACCACTTTCCCGTGTCCTTCTTTGGCTTCGTGGTGTTGTTCTTTGCTTGTGTCTTTGGCAGGTTGTCTTGGGATGGCATGCCTTGGATTTTTCCTTTGTTCTGCAGTTTGGGGGCACCTTTCCCTTGCTTTTGATTCACAGATCCAAATTCTCGCTTCTTTTGTTTGAATTTCTGCTCAATCTTGGCAGCATACTAGTATGTCGTACTAAGCGAGAAGATGTCAAGGAACTCCATTTCCTCCTGAATGTATATGTGTAGACAACCACGATACTTTAGCACCAAATTTTTCTTTGAATATTTGATACCCAACTTTGTGCGCAAAGTGTGGAACAGATTCGTTAGCTCATGCACATCTTGATCCCTTTGTTGCCAGAGCATGGTCCATTGCATGTTCTTGTCCTCATAGCCCCCCACGGGATAGTATTGTTCCTTGATGGCATCTCGGGAAGAATTCCAAGTGGGTACGGATGAGAATAGAGAGGGCTATGTTTCATCCTTTTTCTCACAATATGTTTCCCACCAGTCCTTGACATGGGGGGTATCTTTGAGGAGTGCAAAAATAATCTTCTCCCGGTCGGAAAAGTCGTGAACCAAGAAATATCCTTCTAATAGATTCAACCATCTATCTATGGCATCTGTATCTCTTTGACTCTCAAATATGGGAATGTCAAAAGCCTACTTGTACCTTAAATGGAGTCACGCCTCTAGAGTGGTTGTTGGATGCAGATGCACTGCCGGTGGGCAGTCGTTGAAGTATCTCGGCAAAGTTATCCATCATCGTGTTCCTTTTTTTTTCGAGGGCCTCCTTGAACAATATTTTGATAGGATCTCCTGCTCCCTCATCTTTCTTTTCGTCCCCCATGGGCGTCCGTCGGGGTTTGTGAGGCTGATCTTGCAAAGGTTCCACCAGATCGAGCCCTAACTCCTTATACCCTGACCTCGTTGGGGACATGTAAACAAGGATCGAGAAAAAGCAGACCGCTCTGATACCATTGATCCGTATTTATGGAGGAACGCAACATAATACAAAAATAACCATAAAAATAGAAATAGAGCGGAAATAAGGATTCATTTCATTAATATCAAATCACATAAATATGCTTACAAACATGATGGAAATAAAATAGCTAGGGTGCTGGTAGCGAATCTCTGAGAAGAAATGTGGTGGCTATAGACCTCTAAACTATGTTACAATGAGGCTCGAGGGCCTATTTATTATGGAGAAATAATGGAGAACTATAAACGTCCAAAAACCTAACCCTAGGAGATGAAGCATCAAAACTATGGGCCCCGTTTGGGTAAATTGGTGTTTCAAATTCCTGGGGACGTAACTTCGGCATACTATCTCTGTTTGGGGCTTCAAAATGGCTCCGAAAGTTCAGGACCCAAAAAACTGCTAAAAAAAGTAAGTTGTGAAAAAAATTGAAAAAGACAATGGTGGGGCCCTAAGTGGAATAGGTGGGTGGACACCAATATCCACCTAGATCAGTACTATTCTGCACGGGGTCAGGTCCTTTTACTTACCCAAGCCTTTTCTTTCTATGTTCAACCTTTTCCTTTGTTACCCGATTCGACCTCCACTTCCATGGTTTTCTTCATAAAACCAACGTAAACACATTAAACCTTGGACCTGAAATATATTAATATTTACCTCTGAACTGCATCGCACCTGCTTCAAAAATCACACTTCGCACTTCGTTGTTCCATAGATTTTACGTTATAATCTCCTTTTCCTCCTCCAATGTGATTTAACAAAGTAAAAGCTTTACATACGGATTTTAAATCCTTTGGATTTTTCCTTTGAAACTACATTGCATGCGGGCCTTTTCATTGCACTTCACAATTTTACCAATTTACATATTTCACAATACTCGAGATTCTGTGATTTCACAAATAGCAGCGAAGTCCTTATCGCATGTCGCACCTTAAAACATACAACTTGAGAAGTCTTAACATATAAAAATAAGAATCATTGATTGCGATGTGTGGTATGCGGGTCAAGTCCATGTCATATCCACGTCATTTTTCCATGTCACCTTGCCACGTCACTGCCACGTCATTGCCATGTCATCATAAATTAACTGTCATCTGTGTGGTAGGGGTGATGTCATATGCCACGTTAGCTTGCCATATCACAACCATGTCACTGCCACATCATCTTGCTACGTCATTGCCACATCATATTTCCACGTCATCGCCACGTCATTGCCACGTCATTATAAATTAACTGCGATCTGTGGGGTTGGGCCGTGTCATTTTCCATGTTAGCTTGCCAAGTCACTGCCACGTCATATCCATGTCACTACCACGTCATCACCCGCACTTCGCATTTCTCATTTTCTGTGTTTTATCGCTTCGCAACTTCATTAACTTATGTCCCCGCAACTTTGCACTTTACTAATTTCAATTCTTGCGATCACCGCTAAACCTTATCGCATGTGATGTGCAATATAATTTACATCGTATCTTAATTAACTTGCGAATTCCTCACACATAAATATAAAACTCACCGATAGTGATGTGTGCTATGCGATAAAGGGTTTGGGCCTGACTCATCCCAACTCGTTGACGACCCGCTGTATTGATCTAAACGTATTCCATAGCCTGACTCTTTGATATTTTCTGAACTTAAAATAACACGGCTCGACCTGCTCGTGCATGACTCTGCCCACATTCACGACTTGACCCTTCTTGCTGCCTTCACTCACGACTGATAAATATTCTAATGCTTCTCCTTTGCCTTATTTCTAGTTCTGGTGCTGCTCCTTTGTGCTCCTTTGCCATCAATGACAATATTTCCAATAGTCTCCCCCTTTGGCATTGATGGAAACACATCCACCAATACTCTAATACTTCGTCCAAGACTTCCTCCCCCTTTCATTCTAAGAAGTGTCTTTCTTCCTCTGTTTTCTCTTTAGAAGTGCCTTTCTTCTTCTGCTTGCTTTTCCTCCTGCCTTGAAATCAATGGAAAGGAGTTACAAATTTTCCAGTATAGTTTCCATATTTTCATTACTTCTCTCTGAGTTGTGTATAGGCCTTCTTCATTCTATCTTTATGTTATGGATTGTATGCCACTACATATGCCTTGTTAGTAGAATACTTTGGAAACCATTAAAATTATAGGTATGTACACAAAAAACCGATATCATCCAGCAACATAGACTCCTTGCACTTGCATAATGTTGAAAGAGATGATAACAACACTCCATATAACAAACTATACTAGGCTGTATAATCAGAGGTACACCATTGGAATAATACAACCATAATGAGGATGCTCCATGTGATATAGAAAGTCTGCTCCTAATATACTTCAGTTTCTGTTAATATTGCAAGAGCACATAGGACAGGACAAGATCAATTGCAAGTTTGTAGCTACCAACAAGAATATTCATACCAGTCTTGGTCTTCATTTGCAATGCATATATGTTAAGGAATATTGTTGATGGAATATGTCTTCGACTACACTACACATTTTCAATATACCTTTGTTCAACTTTGATGATGCAAATCCATCTTTTGCAGCTGTGGTTCTCCTTTACTACCTGTTGGTGGTGATATTTTCTAGACTGTTGACAAGGATATTACACTAACAGCTGAAAGGCCCTTGATGCTGATGTGAACAATGAATCTTAAGAATCCTTACAACTTGTTGTAAAACTAGACAATCTTTCAATATAAAAGACCCAATGATTTTAATACTGAAAAGTGACATATTCATCTCAAACCCTTAATGCCAAATATGTTTAATGCATTGTGATGTACAATCTTACTACTGCAAGACCATCAAGTGATGAAACCTTCATTCCTTATTCTTACTGATGTGGGTGAGAATGTCATAATTTCCAAGCTAAGGGAGAGATTTAAAGCTCTAATTACAACCAAGAGAATCTAATCAAGGTAACTATGCTGAGGAGAAGGTGTGTCACAGTAGATTATACTATGATTTCATTACATATTCAAGTATATATTTTCACAGAACTTGGTTCATATACCAGCTTCTCATAATCTCATTATAAAACCTTCTCAATTAAGCTACATACCTCTGTTACATAACCCACATACATCCACATTTGAGACAACCTTCATAATCTCTACTATTTGTATTGTGATCTCCTCTGTTCTAAAAAAAATCAACAATATACAAACTATGATTTTGGCATCAATAACCTTGATCATTGTGTCATTATGTTATTAAATGAATGTCACGTCATATGCCTTTCTACGGCTGCTCCAGAATGACTACTGCTCCATATACATTGTAGTTGTTCTAACATAATGAGCTTCGGGAAAAAATATTCAGTTTATTTAATTGGATTCTCAAAATAATAACTACCCACAGCTTTATGGATGACCTTAAGACTGAAGCCTTCAAAGTCTATCAACACTATCTTGAAGAGGAGTGAAATTATATCCAAGAATAAGTACTGCTTCAATGCTCAATATTATACATTAATGCAAACAAGATAATGATCCTTTAGCACTTTTAATGATCTTTCCCTGCTTTAAAAATGCAACTTGACATTCTCCAGCATTTACAATCAGGATATACTTTTCAAAAATCAGAGTAGCTGGAGCTTAATCCACATATAATATAATGCTGGTAACGCTGGGACTATTTCCTTGATGTATTTTTGCCATAACAACACCATGATGCATACCATGATATTCTGATCCTAAGGACCTATATCATACCACTGCTCCAATAATAATTTTCTTGTTCATCCTTCTTAAAATAATTTTGTTCCATTATCAATACTTGCAGTAAGACACACAGTATAATCATCCTCTTAGTTTCCAAGTTCATGAATGATGTTCCCTTTACCACGATGGATGTTTTCTTCTTTCTCTTCTTCCATAAATTTGTTTGATATCTCAAATTAGCATTGAATGCTTCAAGTGTCATTCTCCCTCTATAGTTCTATGCCAGAGGAATTTTCCTTTCCCTACCTAAACTTTTAGCTGTTCTTATTCCAAATAGATGTTCTTTGACAACTCTTATGGGGACCTTTGATGAACTTCTCTCCCCCTGAGATGTTGCTTCTTGTCTATCACTGACTAGATATATGCGTTGCTTCCTGGAGCAACTCCCCCTGAGACTATGATGGATTGCAAATGTCGTTGAAGTAACAGGTTCCCCCTTTTTCTTATTCTTCCATACTTTGTTGGGGTTCCTCATAATGTCTAAATTTATTTTTGATTCACAATTTGGTATGATTTGATTTGGTTCCATCATCTGTCTATAGTCCTTTACTCTATATGGAAGCCTGTAGTCATTTGATTTGTGTCCACGCTTGTAGCACATATAACATCTTATTTTTTCTAGGTACGTTTGAGCTGATGTATAACATTTTGTGCTCCTTTTTGAACATAATTTACATTCAACAAGTTTATGTCCAAATTCATTTCATGCATAACAATAGCCTCAGAAATTATTTGTGTACCTCGTGAAAGGTTGTCCTTTCCATTTTCTTACTTTAGGTAGTCCTTTCATTTGTTGTATCCTTTGCTGGTTCAACATGATTTGCTTTGTCTTACATTGAGCTGTTGCATGTCCATATTCATTGCATGAATAACAGTAGCCTTGAAAATGATTTATGTACCTGGTGAAAGATTGTATTTTCCACATTAGGGGAATTTTTAGGTCTAAAATGGGCCTCCTAAGTAAATTATAAAATAATAGTGGAAATAATTAAATAATATTTGATTACATCATCAAATTTTGGGGGGGAAAATGAAAAAAACTAATTTTTCAACTTGTATTATCAACTTATCTCCAAAAGTTTTTTCTCAAATTTCGAGAAGGCTTACTTATTGGATGCAAAATTTAATTCCTCATCCAAGAAGTACCCATATTGCATACTTTCAATGGATCCTACTACACGAAAAATGAGAAATACATGAAAAACGTGATTGCAATGATGTTTTTTCATGTATTTCTCATTTTTCATGTAGCAGGGTCCATCAAAAGTATGCAACATGGGAACTCCTTGGATGAGGAATTAGATTTTTCATCTAGCGAGTACTCCTGCTAAAAATTTGAGTAAAAATTTTGGGAGATAAGTTGAAAATGTGAGTTGAAAAAATAGTTTCATTATTTTATTATTTTTTAATCTTTTTACCCTTTTACTTAAAAAATGGTGAATCATCCCCCATGGTTGACATCATCATCTTTAATCCTATTGGTTCTTATAAAGTTTATTTTGGTTGTACATTTTTCTTAGAAGGCCCATTTTTTACCTCAAAATTCCCCTAATGTTTGCTTGCTTGAGGGGGTCATCTTATTTGCTGCATATTTTGCTGGTTAAAGTTGATATGCCTTGTCTTACAATGTGCTGCAATATGTCCTAGTTTATGACAAGAGAAACATGTGATATTTTTCATAGGTGGAAAGAACCTCCTTTTATATCTTTCGAAATTGTTCAATTGATCTTCAGGAACAATTCAGATTTTTGCAACTGCTTGCTTCTTCCTCTCATTCTTTGTCCTTGATGTTGCTGCTTATTTTTGTTTGTTTCATTACACATCAAGTTCTTGTTGGCTTCTGCTTATGTGGATCTATTTTGGGTTGCTTCATCATCTCTTTCAATGTCTACCTTCTCTGAGTTCTCCATGGAGGTAATCTCATCTCTGATATGCTTACACAACCTGCTCCTTTCTTCTATCAGTCTTCTAGCTGCAATAATCTCATATTGCTGAGAGATATCATTTTATTTTATTATAGCTTTCACAAAAGTGATACCCTTGTTATTTTCAACCTTGGACTTACTCTTTTCTCCTTCATAGCCTATCCTAGCCTTTATAAGAGATATCATTGAACATTGAGTATTTTTTCCAACTGTTCAGAGCTTTTCATTTGTGGAATATTCATAGTTAATTCCCTTTGGGCCTTTTCTAATTTATTTGTTAGGCTTACCACTTCTTCTTCCATCCTTTCACGCTCCTGATTTTTCTCCTTTATTTCCCTTTTTAGAATATCCTCTATTTTCCTTGATTCTTCTAGTTCAAATTTCAATTTAATAAGGTCTTTTGAATCTGGTTTTGTCTTTGCATATTTCAGAAGAATCCCTTTCTGTTTCTTACTCTAAAGTTTAAGCCTTTCAATTTCCTTTAGGGCACTTATAAACTCCCCCTCAAGGTCCACCTCACTTCCTTCATTAGATTCTAGGGGATCATCTTTACACTCTTCCTTGGCCATCAAGATGAATTCAAAGGTTCCTTCTTCATTGAAGGATTCATCTGAGCTTTCAGATGCACTACTGTCTTGCTGAGCATAAAATTATTTTCTATTAAAGTTATTCCCTTTATACATATTATAGGAGCTGCTTTTCTCTTTCCCTTCAGACTAATTCTATGTTATCTTATTGGGACATTTTGAGGCATAGTGCCCCACTCTTCCACAATTAAAGAACTTGAATGGAAGTTTACCTTTTTACTTGCCTGTGCCTCTAGCCAATCTTCTGAAAAAATTGGCTTCTTCTTTATCAAAGCATGAGAATGTACCTTCCTTCACTTTTATGCATTTTTCTACCTTAAAGGCAACCTCCCTCATGTTTGACGTCCCTTTAGGAAGTCTCATCTCATATGTTATTAAGTTCCCAAGTACTTGGTTTATGGTTAAGGTTTCCTAGTTTTCAATTTATTCTATGGAAGAAACCTTAGGATTAAACCTAGATGGTAGAGATCTCAATATTTTCTGGACTACAACACTTTCTTTAATTTCTTCTCCCATACCTATCATGATAATCAAAACTTCTTCAACTCTTAAGAAGAATGCAACTATATCTTCATCTTCATTCATTTTTAAGTTTTCAAACTGAGTTCTATGTGCTTGCATTTTGGCCATCTTCACCTTTGTATCTCCCTCATGAATGTTTCCTAAAGTATCCTAGATATCTTTGGCAATCTTACTATGCATTACTTAGATAAATTCTGACTCACTTAGACCATTCAAGAGTGCATTCATTGCTTTTGCATTAGCTCTGAAATCTTGTTTGCCTTCTTCCTCAGTGTCTGTATCCTTTGGTGCATATTTTATTTCCACAACAACCCAAACTTATATTCCTAGAGACATTAAGTATGTCCTCATTCTTATTTTCCAGAAAGCATAGTTTTTTTCTGTAAACAATGGGGATTTATTTGTTGAACATCCTTCTAGGCTAGCAATTTTGGGGAACTAGGACCTCCTTCCAGTTGTTAAAATGTTACTAAAGGAACCTTCTCTGATACCAATTGATGAACCCTTAGCTAAAATGAGAGGGGGGGGGGGGGGTGAATCAGTTTAGTGCATTCATGGACATTTAAACCACTTTTCATTCAAATCAATTATACCTTCAATTCATAAGTAGATTAATACATAATGAATCAACAAACTTAATGAGTGAAAAATAAGTAATTAAGCATATTAAAACATCACATCAACACATAATCATCATGCACATAGACAACATATATAAGTGGAAACCCATAAGGGAGAAAACCACATCTTATTATTGTTGTGATGTAAAGGCAAGCTTCAAATCCCTCTCACCCTTGATTTTCTGTGGGCTCCAACCTACAGGAGGCTACTACCTCAAATTTTCCAAGCTACAGCTTGCAAGGAAGCTCCAACTCCCCTCTATTTTCTATAGGCTACAACCCACATGAGGCTCCTACCTCAACCAGCTCCAACTGGACATCTATCAAGCTATAACTTGAAACAGAAGCACCAACTCCCATGTATTTTCGGTAGGCTACAACCTACAGGAGGCTCCTACCTCACCCAACTCCAACTGAAAATTTATCAAGATACAACTTTAAAGGAGACTACAATCCTGTCACTCAACATGAAAATCATATGCCGATTTACCTGGATAACAGCTTTGTTTTATTCCTTTTTCACTGTTTTCTTTTCAGCCTTCATATATGCTTCATATTAGTTTTGGATGTGCACAACATCTCTGTTATCTCTCTCTGATTATTTTACACTCCAACCTTCTGCATCTCTCTTACATTTTTCTTCTCACATCGATACTGCAGTTATCACTTTTCTTCAACTCTCTTCAATTATGTTGCCCTCACTTATGTCTATGCATGTTACAATAAAATGATTTATAGAGATAAATTCATGTCAATTTTCATTCTATATGGGAATATGAAGTGAACAGGCATGACTATTTGCGTTCCACCCACTCATTTCTTCACTCAACATATTCAGAATGTTACAATATATACATTTATTTTAGTATCAAATGGACTTTTGCTTTTCTTGGGAGACTTGCCTTTGCATCACATACAATAAAAATAATAAATAAAACTAACTTTACAGTTACAATAAATGCATATCACTCAATCCTTCTAGCTCTTTTTCTCGCTGTGTTTTTTGTCTTTTCTGCTGCTATCATTGATCTTTTCAGTTTCTGTTGTTGTATTTCAAAATTTTTCTTCACAACTGTCTTTGCCTGACTTGACCCATTCCTTTATGTTTTACACTGCCTCTGCCAATTGTATATCTTACCTGCAACTTTCTATGATCTTCTCTGCTCCTTTTCTCTATGTCAGTTTACTTACCCGAGTGTCGTTTTGCCCACGTTTAGACTTTGTTATCAAATGACCGCAGCCGCATAACACCTCTGCACGAGTGTTGGATCACTTTCCCAGAGCCTTTCCTCTTGCGTTTAACCTTTCCTTTTAACTCACTACCGCAACTGCATACAACACTATTCTGCAAGGGGTTGGGTCCTTTTACTTACCCGAGCCATTTGTTGTTGTGTTCAACCTTTTCCTTTGTTACCCGAGTCGACCTCCACTTCCATGGTTTTCTTCATAAAACTAGTGCAAATGCATTAAAACTGGGACCTGAAATATATTAATATTTACCTCTCAACCACATCGTGTTCGCTTCACAAATCGCACTTCACACTTTGGCATTCCATAGATTTTATGTTATAATCTCCTTTTCCTCCTCCGATGTGATTTAACATAGGAAAATATTTACATACAGATTTTAAATCCTTTGGATTTCACCTTTGAAACTACATCACATCCGGGCCTCTTTATCGTACTTCACAATTTTACCAATTTATAGATTTCACAATACTTGCGATTTTGCGATTTCACAAATCGCAACGAACTCTTGATCGCACGTGGCACTTTAAAACATATAGCTTGCGAAGTCTTAACATATAAACATAAGAATCACCGATTTCGATGTGCGGTATGTGGGCCAGGTCTATATCATATCCACGTCATCATGCCATGTCACCTTTCCACGTCACTGCCACGTCATTTCCACATCATCATAAATTAACAGTGATGTGTGAGTTTGGGGCCATGTCATCTGCCACATCACTACCACATCATTATAGATTAATTGTGATCAATGGGGTTAGGTCCACGTCATCTGCCACGTCATATCCATTTCACTGCCATATCATCTTGCCACGTCATCACTTCGCATTTCGCATTTTCTGTGTTTTATCGCTTCACAACTTCATTAACCTATGTCCCCACAACTTCACAACATTCCTAATTCCAATTCTTGCGATCGCCACTAAAACTTATCGCATGTGATGTGAGATATACTTCGCATCGCATCTTAATTAACTTGCGAAGTCTTTACATATATATATAAAAATCGTCGATAGCGATGTGCACTATGTGATAAAGGGTTCGGGCCCGAATATTTCCGACTCATTCATGACCGGATGCACTGATATGAATGGATTCCATAGCCTGACTCTTTGATCTTTTCTTAACTTAAAATAACATGGCTCGACCCACTCGTTCATGATTGTGCCCACGTTCACGACTTGACCTAATGCATTCACGACTTGCCCCTGCTTGTTGCCTTTGCTCCTTTGCTACCTTTGCTGACGACTTATAAAGATTTTATTGTTGCTTCTTGTTTCTTTGCTACTTATTTTCCTTATTGCTAGTTCTAGTGCTACTCCTGTGTGCTCTTTTTTGATCAATGAAAATATTTCCAACAATAATTGCATCGCATGAGGATCCATCTCAACAACAACGTGCTTCAAATGTAATATGTAATCATTGAATTTTTTGATTAGGTACAATAAATAAATAATTTATCGTTAAATATTAGTTCTCAAGTATTTTCTTGCAGAAAATAAAATAAAGTGGAACCTATTAAACACATAAAATAGGATGACAAGGAAGAAAAGGGTTGATATGTAAGTCTATGAGTAATTGTTACTTCCTTATAACAACTTAACTAGATTTCATTTTTGTATATTTTAAGTTTTTTTACAACAATCATCATTTAATGTATTCAAACATGTACTAACATACAAAGAATAACCATTAGAAGAATTGATTGACATTAGGTTAAATATGGGTTGTTAGTATATGTCGGCATATCAGAAATTAATTATGGAATTTGTAAGTATCTATCTTGTTTTACTTAGCTCTGTCTATAATTGATAGAACAAAAAAATCTTTTATATTAAATATATGATTTGTTGTGGGGTATAAAACTTACAGGAAACAAAGTATGGAACTGCGCCAACAAAATAATGGTTGAAAGAAGGCATGAAATTTGGTTTTGAAAGAATGTGTATAATTCATGAGTCAATTCTTACTATGGTGCATTTCTTTTCAATTTACATTGATGTATATTATTTAATATTTCAATTTTCATTATTCTCACCAATGTAGATACACTCATTACACTTTATTTTTATATTTGTAGATGGAAATTGAAGAAGAAGAAAACAATCAACTGAATGAACAAAACATTCCTCCAAATAACCCAAGTCATGGAAATAGCTCGAGTAGTGACATCAGTTCCAACGAAGAATTATGATCAATATTTTTGGATATCAAAACATGGAGTTGTATTTTTTGAAATATTTGTCTGTGAAATCAGACATTTTGTTTAATGTAATGGACATAGTGTCCTAATTAAAAGACAAAGGGTTACCAATAAATGTCCCATTTTGTATGAAAAAGAGTCTCTTATTATATATATATCTGTGTGTGTGTGTGTGTGTGTGTGTGTAATAAAATAAATTTTAATTTATTCTATTGCATTCTCCATTGTCGTTGTGAAATGTTAAACCATTGATTAAATAAATGGATGATTAAATATTGTAATGAAGAGATGTGAAATTTGATGATATAGAAAATTCATCCAAACATCACATTTAAATGCAGTAATAAAAATTTAATTGATATGAATACTGTTATAACATATGATTCGACTTTTGATGAATAATGAATTCAAAAAAATCATAATAATTTCACTGTTTCAGGTCGATGTTTCTAAAAAATAGAAAATGAACACTGGTGCGTGTGTATGATACTGTGCACTAATGCATTTCTACGACCTATGAGCACCATACCAAACACCAATACCAATTAAAACACCTAGTGTGCTTTATTGATGACTACGACCCGGGCGAATAGGCATTGCATGCACTGGTATGGTTTGCTTTTAATGTGCCGATGCATTTTTACACCTTAACGACCTAGGGCATGTACACAGCCCATATGCACCAGGCAGATAGGAGGTGCATGCATTGGTGCATTCATATTTGTAACATAGTAGTAATGTTTGCATTAAATTCCTCGGTGCTTTAAATATATAATCCAAATAACACTGCTGCATGCACCTTGTATTAGCCCGGTGTGTATTTTTTGGTGACGTGCAGTATGAAATTGTGTATGTAAACACCCTGGGGCTTCAAAAATTTGTTTTCAATCTAGGTGTTTTGTATGTTTACAAAAGCGGTGTGTACCGTTTAAAATTCACTGGTGTTTTCACGCATGAAGCGTGCACTGGTAAGAAAAATATCCATAAAAACCTCTGGCTGCCTAGTTTTTTTTAGTTGTGTTGAAGTTCCGTTAGAAGCTTCATTAAATCCTCCATTACAAAAAACGGATGTTGTAGAAAATATTTTTTTGACAATTTTGGGAAATTTTATAACACTAAAAGCCTCCTTTATAACCTCCGCTAGAGGGTCTTTTCCTGGTAGTGCTCAAAACATAAAAATTGTAAGCCAGCTTTCATCATATTCTTAGAATGGACCCACGACCATCATTTAAGATCGATATCAAACTGAATACTAAATATGAAATACATTCATTGAACCAACTGAATTGTCATAACAACATCCAACCAATAAATATATTTAACTCAACCATTTAAAATATATCAAATTAATCCATAACAAATACAAACCATCATACGAATGAAAAACCATTCATCATTATAGAAAACCATATATTTTACAGAAACACAATGTTGTTCCTGCAAACCATGATAAAACATATGTCAGAGTGTTGCTACTGTTCTGAACTGCACCCACATATATATGCACTTCCTTTGAGGAAGATCTGCATACATATCTTAGAATACTGATAACTAAATCTGAATCACTGTAATACTGGAACAACCACTGAGTCATGTACTAATTCAATCATAAATCATTGAACCAATCACAATTTACCTAGGAACAACCTATTTGGATGTATTTCTCATCGTTAAAAATATTTTACATAGACTAGGAATTTTCCAAAATCACTTAAAATTAATTTCTTCTAAAGATATCTAATATTTGAGTGAACTTTGTGAAATTATCCAGACTCACTTCCTATAAAAATATCTTTCTAAAAATGAACCAAACTATCAACTAAGAAAAATGACTCAAAATACCAATTAAGTGTCCCACTACTTTAGTTAACAAGAGAGATTAGTCATTAAAAATCCCCTAAATCTCATTGTTATATCTATTAGTAATAACAAATCATTGGTCATTGGTCTATGTTTTACAAAGCTCCCAACAAATCAAATCCTTAAAGCATACATTTTTCTCAATAATATGGGATTGTAATGGAATGTTGTATATGGATGCTCAAATTTTAGATGGTAATGATCTTATTTCATTTTCAATTCAACATGTTTTAGATTATCTAGTAACATTTTCTTCAATGTTGGACACCTAATCCTCTAAGGGTTGGTGTAGGATGAGAATAGATAAATGAAGTCTAAGAGACCTTGGAAGATGAATCCAAAGGTCACAAGAATGTATTATATATGTACATCTATGTTAATAATAAATAAAATCTCATTCTTATCTTTCATGTCTTGTATGCATTCCCATGTGTGTGTTTAACATGGTATAAAAGCCTAGTTTGAACCACTAGTTTGTGGTGCAGTAATTTTGGGCATTTTTATACATTTTTGTAGAATTATCCTTGCCCGGTCTTTGGTAAAATTGTTTGTGCCTAATTTTTGTTAGTGGCATGCATTATTCTAATTCTCTTCCACCTTAATGCACTTGATAGTTTTACATCGACATTTCTTTGTGTTAGTTTTTAATTTCAACACTACACTTGATTGTTCTTCCCAGGTCTCTCGTGAAATCCTTTTGAATTAGATGAAACTTTGTGCCACTGCACCCTCTATTTCTTCACTACCAATGGAACTGTCAACTCTACTACTGTTGCTGTCAAATTTTCCACTAGACTAGTCTGCTCTAAATTTTGTGTGTTGTCCACCATCGAATCCCCTCAGAACGCTCCCACCAGATTGATAATATCTTTGTGTGAATTGAGGAGGACGAGGTATTGTTAGAGAATTTCCTGGCTGAGGTATCAGATAAATTGGTATGAAGAGCTGGAATTGCATTTCAAAATGAACCACCTCCAATTCTCCACGATTATGCTTTAAATTTAGTGACATACTTGAATGATGAGGAGATCTTGGTATAAGACTCTGAGTCGGATTGCGGTCTGAGGTGATATCCTTTGTGGTGTATGGTTGCGATGGGCAGGAGAACGAATCTCCAAAGAATGAATTCTTCTCATAAGTAATAGAAGATGTAGACATCACTAATGCATTTTCCACTGCACTGTCCATTTTTTGTATTCTCACTTCGATATCATCTATTGTGAGTGACAAAGAACTTCCAACATTAGAAACGTGTTCCAATAAAAATGTAGTTGCATCAGTAACTCCATAGTCCTGGAATAATATCAAACAATGCTCGAGCCTGTAATTCTCAAAACTCTCTAGAAACTTCAAAACTTATTTTTGCTTAAACTGCAAGCTCAAGATATAGCTCAACCATCTCATCTGTTACTTTAAATCCATCACATTGAAGTAGTTGAGGTAAAGTGGAGACTCTGTCCAAATAATCTTGAAGTTCGCTGGACTGATCCTATCATATCATCCCAAAAAGAGATATTTTTTGAATTTCCCTCAAGTGGTGTCATTGGATATTGAAGGACACGATTTGAATGAACACCAATTATGGTATTCAAATATAGGAAGAGAGACTTTGGATGAGATCTAAGTTGAGACATTATCTGTTGATTTTCTTTTTAAAAATGTTCAAACACCAAGAGAAATGTTTCTTCTCTATTTAGTTGAATAATGTATGGGATACAAGTAAGGACTATAGATCAAAAATCTGAAAAGGTGGAAGCATTAACATATCATAGTGTGAGTCATCATTAGCAGTGAAAATAATATCTGAAACCACATCCATGTTGTAAAAGGTAGTATTTTATCTAGATTTTCATTCATCACATCAAACAAATCCCTTTATAAGTAAAATGGATGCTTATTTTCTCTATTGGCACTATTACTGAGGCTCAATTATGATTGTAGCCGACACTGGTGCTCCCATTCCTTTATTTCTTATAGTTATAAATAAGTAATTCCCACTTCTTTTGGCATTGACCTATTGTCCTTTGTACATGAGAGGTTGCACAACAGTTGGATATAATTCTCCATTTGTCTGAAACACCAGAGAATTGTGATTTGGAAGGAGAAATTTTAAGCTCCTTTTAAACTTCCCATTTCTGTCTAACAAGAACAAGAATCTCAATGAGATTCCACCTGGGAGCCACCTATAAATGAGTGATGTGAGAACTTGATAGCTGTACAACCTCTTAAAGAGGTAGGTCCAACTGGTTTTCCCTCTTCCCATTAGGTCTATGCAAAATGACTCACATAGTGATGGGATACTTCCATTGCTAAAATTGTAGCATAAATTTTGAAGAGGATTGAATAAAACAAAACTAAAGAATATTCACAATTTGTTTACATTGTAAATAGGTGCATTATTGGTTGAAGCCAACATCCTTCATTTATTTAGCTTTATTTTTTTGGAAAATGGGAAAATTTTGTGAAGTATTAGACTCATTGGAAACTTTGATACAATATACTACTAGCGACACTATGAAAATCAACAAAATCACTCTTGTTGACATTCAAATGTGTCTACAAAATGCACATGAAATGATTGAGTTTTTGCAGTTGGAGTCTCAACTTCATCAAGAAGAATTATAATAGTGTTGTCATCATTCACAACCTATTTCTGTTGAAAAAATTGAGACATACTCCCATCAACACCAAGAGTAAAAAAATGAGATTGATTCACATTCACTGCCTAGTGAAAGAGAAAAATTGCATGTAGAAGTACAAATTCAGCGTGCACTTCCTAGGCCAATCATCAGACCTTAGGAAGAGCTTGTGCATGACAAGAAAAGAACACATCTTGGATATGAAAAGGATGTTTCCTTTGATATTCCAGACTATTCCAATCCCATTCAATTTCAAAGTGTTGGGTTTCTTTATGAAAATTCACCTTTATCTATTTTAGATACTACTCCTATTCCACAACAAAAACAACAGATTGTTAAATTCCAACATTGTGACCGATTTGACTATACGAAAGATCATTGTTTCGATATTCATCCATTTAATCACTGTCATAAAACCACTCATTCTTCAAACAGATGCTTCAAAAATAAGCCTCCTGCAAGAACAATGATTCATCCTGGATGGATCACTTCTTGGAAATGGGCTTCAATAGCCAAGAATATGTGTTAGTCATATGTCAGAATCTCTTCTAGAATATTAAAATTCCTTGCAGTTTAGTTTTCTTCATCATCTCAACTTGTATATGACAGGGGGAAATGATGGTCATATACAAGATTTAAAGTCACTTCAAACGAGCCTGAGCCACAACCTACCATACCAGATTTAGAGTTGTAGCCAGAGAAAAAGATGCCTATGATCATGCCTTTGGTTGGTGTTCAGCCTTAAACCATCTATGTGGGGTTGACACCTTCCTTTTTAGGTTGAGATTCTCCCTCTTCAAAGAATTAGGCACACTTCCTCTAGCAGAAGACAATTTTTAATTGTCAGTTTTGGAGGAGTTCCACGAATTGCCTTAAGCATTCCAGAGTTGGTGGTCATCGTTAAACCACCACGAGTTGAGACCTCCCTTTCAGGTTGAGGTTCTCTCTTTTTATACAGTTTGCATACCTCCCTTTTCTAGGTTGAAGGTATCCCTCTTCAAAACATTAGGAGCACTTCCTCTAGCAGAAGACCTCAACTTCTTGCGAGATTTGGAAGAGCTCCAAGAATTGCACTAAACATTCCACTATTGGTGGTCATGCTTAAACCATTACCTTATACATATATCTTAGAGAGCACATTCAACCTAGTGCTTCCATGTTGTGTTACAACTCTCTTCTTTGACTCATACATACCCCTTTGGATTAATGGGGGAAATGTTGGACACCTAATCCTCTAAGGGTTGGTGTAGAAGTCGAATAGACAGAGGAAGTCCAAGAGACCTTGGAAGATGAATCGAAGGGTCACAATAATGTATGATATGTGTACATCTATGTTAATAAGAAATACAATCTCATGCTTATCTTTCATGTCTTGTATGCATTACCATGTGTGTGTTTAACAATCAAGATTAGTGATAATATTGTTTAATCTGCATGCATATAATCTTTCTTTTATAATAATGTCATTTAGAGAGAGGTGCATATCATATTTTGTTTCTAATAATGTCATTTGCAGAGAGGTGGAGAGGGATCGAGGAAAAATGCAAATTTTACATAAACCAAGCATTTTCCAAAATCACTTAAAATTAAGTCCTTCTAAGGATATAAAGGATTTTTATGATTTTCCTAAAAACATTCGAACTCATAGCATCTAAAAATATATTTCTAAAAATGACTCAAACTACCAACTAATTGTTCCCGGAGAGATTATAATTTAACAATCCCACTTAATCTCACTGTAATATTTATTAGTACTAACAAGCTTAATTATGACCACTACTACTCACTGGACTATGTTTTACTTTTACATATTGATGCATGTTGTTCTCAGCTCTAGATGTACCACTTTTTTCTTCTCTTTTCTCCAAACTCTATACTCTAGATATCTTTTGGTTTTCTTCAATATTTCCTTATCTTCATCGTTATCCTCAATCAGTTATTTTTCTACATTTTCTTGTATCTAAGATATTGTTGATTAAAATTTTCTATATTATACTTGTGTAATATTAAAAACAATATCTTCGTTTTCTTTCATCCCCACTTCTATTGTTGCAATAGCTTCAACACCTCTAATGATTTTTTTACTTATATAAGATTAAAAACAATATCTTTGTTTTTTTTCATCTCCACTTCTGTTTTTACAATAGCTTCAAAACCACTAATATTTTTTTTTTCATTTTTTTGTTCCTTCTTCAATTATAGTTATAGTAAATGTTTTATAACCACTTTCATTTTGATCATACTTTGGATTTGTAGGTCACTCTTAAAGAAAATCTAATTCAACATCAGAATGGAACTCAACTTTCACTACTAAGTTATCCTCACCTGTTGTTGCTACTACAATGGAAATTTTAATTTCATCCTCAACATGTGTACCTATACACTTAGCTTCATTTTTCTTACCATGTTCATGTAACCTATTAAGCTATAAAAAGCTCTTTATGAATATAAAGGATGATAAAAAAACATTATTTCTTATTCAAAAAGGTTTGGATGACAATATTCTTCCAAAGCTTGGAGAAACAACCACGTTTAAAGAATCCTAAATAAAATGAAATAAAATGAAAAGGGAGCAATACCAAACAACATCAAGGTGAGACACAAAGCATTATAATGTTAGTGAAGATCTCATTGTAATATGAGAAACATTTTGATATTGTAGAAGTAACAAGAGAAGCTATGGAATAGTCTGCCAAAGTAGATGAACGTATGCAACACATGGAGTCTATCATTGTCCTAAACAATATAGTTGAAAAAAATACAGAAGAAAAAGGTTATACAAAATCACTTTTTGCTTCTATAATTTCTTCAACTATTTAATTGTTTACGACAATTATAACCTGCAATATCTTTTGCAATATCAAAATATCTTATTTTTCTTGTTATAATGGGAGATTCATTAATAATTGTGATGCTCTATAACTTAGATGTTGATCCATATTACTCCCCCTTTCATGGGAGATTCATTAATAATTGTGATGCTCTATAACTTGGTTAGATGTTGATCCATATTATTAATATATGGCATTTTTAGACAATTTCAAGCTTCTTCCAAATTGTTTGACGATGAAATGTTGGGAAAAATATTTTCATTCACATTTTTGAATGAAAAACAATATCATTGCATCATGCTTCCTATTCACAGAAAATTGAATTTTTTTATCTTGTTTCATAGTCTTATAAACTACCTAGCCGGAAGATTCCTCAAAACTATAAAAAAAATATTCCATGAATTATCTATATATAATTTGATTCTTATTTTAATGGTCCAAAATTTATAACTTATAAGAACGAAAATAATTAGTATAAGACCAGCCTAGATCCATCTTAACTCTCGCTCTATCAAGCGTCGAGAGGGATCAAATCTCTTGGGGTGAAAACCTATTTTTTGAGTGAAAAGCTTGAGGAAAGGTTTGCACCTCAAGAGATTTGATCCCTCTCGGCACATGATAGATCTGGAGTTAAGATGGATCTAGGCTAGTTTTAGTCGTGTGCAGCGAAGGAAAATCTATTGATAATATAAGGAACATAGGATTAATTTTATCAATAATATGTAAATACATCTAATATCAATATAACCATTTTAAATATGCTAAATATGTTTGAGATTTATCAATTCATTTTAATTTTAAATTTTCTTATTTTGTTGAGATGATAAATATTGTAAAATAACTTTACTGATGAAAAATGATGAAATAAAATTTTTGAGTGCAAAGTGACAATGTAATAATATTGAATGATAGATAATGTGAATAATAATAATGTAGTAAATTACAAATCGCTAACTATTTTCTTCTACTATTCTTATTGTCACCCTTGTTAGTTTTGTCATATTTTCATATCGATTATATGAAAAAATACAATTGAAATCATAAACCATTTAAATATTTAGCTCAAGCTGTTGTAGTAAACATCATACCTTGTCTCTCTTGCTCTCCAATATTATTAGGTTTAATTACAATAACAAAAAAATAAATAACATTGTTAATAATAATTTGTGCTTACACTGAAATCAATGCAAATTATTAATCCAATGACTTTAAAATTAATGTACCATCATACATCCAATTACATTAGATCAGAAATCAACATATACACTAAAATCAATTCATCTAATGCAAAAAATCAAATAAGATTATAAAAGAACATCTCCACTGAAATCAATGCATCTAATGCAAGTAATCAAATAGGATTAGAAATCAACATCTACACTCAAACCAATGAATCTGGTGCACGTAAGCAAATAAGATTAGAAAGCAACATATACACTAAAGTCAATGCATCTAGTGCAAGCAATCAAATAGGATTGTAAACCACCATCTACACTGAAATCAATGCATTTAGTGAAAGAAATAAAATAGTATTAGAAATCATATATATTGAAATCAATGCATCTAGAGTAAGCAATCAAATATATTTAGGAATCAAGATCTACATTGAAATTAATGCACCTAGTGCAAGCAATCAAATAAGATTAGAAATAACCATGTACACTGAAATCAATGCATTTAGTGCAAGAAATCAAATAGGAATAGAAATCATCTACATTGAAATCAATACATCTAGTGCAAGTAATCAAGTATCATTAGAAATCAAAATCTACACTAAAATCAATGCATCTAGTTCAAGAAATAAAAAACGATTAGAAATCTCCACCTACACTGAAATCAATGCATCTATTGCACTAAATATTCTTCCCTCTCCCCCCTCCATATATATCTATATGTCCCTCCGTATCTCCTTCTTTGTCTCTTTATCTCACCCCCACAAACACACACTCTCTCTCACTCCATATTTATCAATCTCTTTGTCCCTCCCTCCCTATATCCATATATCTCTTCTTTCTCTTCCCCTTCCATCTATATCTCTATCTCCCCTTGTCTCTCTATATCAACCCCAAAACATACACTCTCATTCTCCAATATATCTATCTATCACTCCCTCCTCCTCTCCCTACCTCTCTCTCTCTTTCCCTTCCCTCCCTCTCCCCTGCTTATATCTCTCTTCCCTCCTACTATCCTCTCTCCCTCTCTCTCCATATTCCTTATCTCTCTCCCTCTCCAGCTTTCACACTCTCTATATTCATTCTTACCTCCATCTCTCTCCCCCTCCATCTCCATCATTATTTCCCTACCTCTCTCCACTGTCTCTCTTCCTTTATCTCCCACCCCTCTCTCTCTCTATCTTCACCTTCCAAATTTGTTAATACATGCCTCTCTCTCTCTCCTTCTCTCCATCTCTCCTTTTTTATCTCTTTATCTCACCCCAAACATACACACTCTTTCTCCATCTCTCCATTGTCACTCCCTCTCTCTCTCTCCTCTTGTCACTATCTATGCATTTCATCTTCCCTCCCTCTCTCATCCTATCTCCCTCCCTCTCTCTTCCTCTCTCTCAAGTCCCCTCTCCTTTCCTTCCTCTCTCTCCCTTTCTCTCCTACCTCCCTCTCTCTTCTCACATAACTCACTCTCTCTTTCTCTCTCATTCCCATACAATCCTCTCACTCCCCCCTCATTCTCTTTCTCTCTCAACTCCTCTCTCTCGTCGTTCATCTCTCTTCCTCTGTCTCTGTTTCTCTCTCTCTCAAATCCTCTCTCTTCCTCCATCACTCTATCTCTCTCTCCAAATATATTACTATATACCTCCCTTTCTTCTTCTCTCTCCTTCTCTCCCCCCTTGTCTCAATCAATCTTCCTATGTCTCTTTATCTCACCCTAAACATATATACTCTCTCTCCATATCTCCATTGTCACTCCCTCTCCCTCCACTTCTCACTCTTTATGTCTTTCTTCTTCTATCCCTCTCTCTCTCTCCCCCCTCCACTCTCTCTCTCTCTCTCTCTCTCTCTCTCTATCCTCCAATCCTCTCTCTTTATCTCTCTCTCCCACCTCCATATTTATGTCTCCCTCTCCCTCTCTTGCCCTTCTCTACCTCTCTCACTCCTCTCCCTCTTTCTCTCTTCATTCCTCCTCTCCCATCTCCTTCATTTATCTCCATATCTCCTTTGTCACTCCGGCTATTTCTCCACCTCTATCATATGTCTTTGTTCTTCCCTCCCATATATATATATATATATATATATATATATATATATATATATAACAAATTTAATATTGTTTTAATATAAAGTTATTCAATTTAATAATATTAATATGAATATTAGATTTAATAATATTAATAATATTAATGTTAATGTTAGGATTAATAATGTTTTTTTTGTGTGCTATTATTATTAATTTGATCCATAGGCTTCATTTATTATTAGATGTTGATTTATACTCCTATTTGATATTTTTTTATTTATTTACTTTACCCTTTTATACCTCTTTTATAAATATAGTATTTGGCCCATGGCATTTTTCCCATGGTATTAATAATAATTTGTCCCATGGTATTTGGCCCATAAGATTACCCTAAATAAAACCTCCTTTTTGAGTTTTTGTAAATACAAAGAGGTTTATGGAGTAAATATAAAAGGAAGTTTATTTATTTACCATACCTCCGGAGTAAGTAGAAAAAGAGGTTTTATTTATTTACCACACCTCTAGTTTATTTATATTTTTATTTATTTACTATATCTCTTTTTTTAGTGTTCTTAAAACTCTTCATATTTTAAATGTATATTTTTTAAATTTATTTTTAATTGTTTATTTAAATGGTTTATATTTTTATTTATTTACTATATCTCTTTTTTGAGTGTTCTTAATTTATTTTTAATTGTTTATTTATATAGTTGTGTAAGTTATTTTTAAGCCGACATTATTTAGATTGTATTTTTTATTTTTATTTTATTTTTTTATTTTTATTTTTTTATTTATTTTGGCTTCCGACATACTTACACATCAGGGTCATAATGGGCTGTAGGGATAATAATGTTTTTTTTGCATGCTATTAATAATAATTTAGTCCATGGTATTTGGGCCATAGACTTCATATCTAATTAGATGTTTATTTCTAATCCTATTTGATATATTTTTATTTTTGGAATCTAAGCTTCTCTGATCCATAATATAAATTAGTAGAAATTCTTTTGGTAATAATCACATGCAAAACCAGTGTGGTTCATCATCAGGACTATGTGAGAGATCAGATCTAGACATTAAGTATAAATAGATGTAGAAATGGCTATTTATTTATTTATTATTATTATTATTTTATTTATTTATAAAACCTTTAATATATTTATACAACTAATTAAATGGTAAGTAATTTAACAAATAGTGGTGTATATATGTAAATTTTGATTAAATTATATAATAATCAATTATTATTATTAATTAATAAATATAATTAATTCTTATTCATATAATTTAATTATAACAAACCATCTATCAAATAGTCAAAAAAATAATAATAAATAAATAAATAAAATAAAATAAAATAAAAATAAAAATATAAAATATAAAAATAAATAAAAACAAATAAAATATAAAAAATAAAAAATATAAATATAAATATAAAAAAATAAAAATAAATAAATAAAAAATAAAAATAAATAAATAAATAAAAACAAAAATAAAATATAAATTAATAAATAATAAAAATAAATAAAAATATTTTATTTTATTTTAATTATTCAATTAATTAATTATTATTATTATTATTATTATTTTATTTATTTATTTTTTTAATTAATTAATTCACCATGGAACATGAGGTGGATGGTAGTCTTCCTTTCCTTGGTGTACTTATCTCTAGAAATGATGATGGTTCTTTCTCCCATCAAGTTTTTTGAAAGAAAACACTTACTGAGCAATATCTTCATGCTAGCTCCCACCATTTCCCTGCTCAAAAATTAGGCATCCTTAGCACCTTAGCCACAAGGTCACTGAGAATATCTGATGAGTCTCACCTTGAGGGGGAAAAGACCCATCTGTTGAATGTCTTTTGCAATAATGGTTATAGTATGTCGCAGGGCCTCAAAGCTTTCCTCAAAGCGGAGAAAGGTCCTTCTGTTAAAAATAAAAATAAAAAAGGACCTAGTGAATGGTATGGCAGTGTCAGCCTTCCGTTCATCCAGGGTACCACTGATAAGATTGCTAAAATCCTTAAAAAGCATAAGGTATCCTCTTATTTCAAGCCCCTTAATACAATTCGTAGTTCTCTAGAATTGGTTAAAGATCCGATTGACCCTAGGGATGGAAAAGGTGTCTACATCATTCCCTGTTCCTGTGGGACTCCTTGCATTGGTGAGACAGGTCGGTCTATTAATCAAAGGATCTGTGAGCATGCTACTGATATAAAGCATAGAATATCTCGCTCGTCCGCCTTAGATGAGCATGCAGAAAAGACTAACCATCATGTTTGCATAGAAGATGCTAAGGTCATTTCCATCATCGTAAGTTGAGAGAGACTATTGAAATTGAAAAAAGGCCCGTTAATCTCAATAGAGATGACGGTTGGAATATCAGCAGGTGCTGGATTCCTACCTTATATTCTTGACATTATTTACTTATTTATTTATTTTTATTTTTATTTATTTATTTATTATTCATTCATTTATTTATTTATAATTTATTTATTTGATTATTTTTATTTTTAAAAAAATAATAATAAATAAATAAAATAAGAATAATAAGAATAAGAATAATTAATTAATTAAAATAAACTAAAATATTTTTATTTATTTTTATTATTTATTAATTTATATTTTATTTTTTATTTATTTATTTTTATTTATATTTTTATTTATTTTTATTTTTTATATTTTATATTTTATTTGTTTTTATTTATATTTTATTTTATTTTATTTATTTATTTTGACTATTTGATAGATGGTTTGTTATAATTAAATTATATGAATACGAATTAATTATATTAATTAATTAATAATAATAATTGATTATTATATAATTTAATCAAAATTTACATATATCAGTTATCTTAATGGCTAGTTGAGTCATTTCTACATCTATTTATACTTAATGTCTGGATCTGATCTGTCACATAGTCCTGATGATGAAGCACACTGGTTGGTTCGAAACTCACGTTCTTTTGCATGTGATTATTACCGAAAGAATTTCTACTAATTTATATTTTTATTTATTTACCTTACCTCTTTATACTTCTTTTATATTTATTTATTGACCATACCTTTTTTATAAATATGGTATTTGGCCCATGGTATTTGTCCCATGGTATTTGGCCCATAGGCCTTTAGTTTATTTACCATACCTCTAATTTATTTATACTTTTATTTATTTACCATATTTTTTTAGTGTTCGTAAACCTCTTCATATTTTGATAAATTTATTTTTTAATGAATTTTTAATTGTTTATTTATATGATTTTCTAAATTATTGTTTAAGCCGACATTATTGAGATTTTATTTTTAAAACTTTCTTTAGTTTTTGTTAGTTTGGCTTCCGACATACTTAACCATTGAGCAAATCAATCAATACTGATAGAGGTGGCTAAGAAGAACTTGAAACTCAATTACTTCCCCCAAAAAATTTCCTTTATAAACCCTTTTTATTTTTTAAACCTTTCATTAAATCGATATAAAAATCTCTCTTTTATTAGAAATTTTCAACAAATATTAGTCACTATTTAAAGAAATATTATTTAATATACTTTCATTAAATCGATATAAAAATATCACTTTTATTAGAAATTTTCAACAAATATTAATCAATACATAAAAAAATATTATTTAATATGCCAAATTTTTATAAAGAGTTTTATCAAATCCTTTACATAGAATTACTTAGTTAGAATTTATGGATAAATTTACCATATCAATAACTTTTCAAACATTCAAACCTGGACGAATACGATGACAACTGTAGGGTTTTCAATTCACCCATGTTCCACCAACGCGGCAACAGCTCAACGTGAACGTGCGTGTCGACTGGTCCCTCTGTCCCAGCAGAGACTCTCCTAGGTGGAAGCTCAGTAAACACTTAGCAGTTCTGCACTTTAGTTACACAGAAAAAAAAATCTGTTTGGGGATGCACTCCATTTTGTGAAAAGACTTATGTTGGCTCTGATGCGATGTAACTGCATCTATTATGATTTCCATGTTCGAAACATGGTTTCTAATTTTCAACAAATCTGCAATTTGTTTTTCAAAATATGTTTCCAAAGTGACAAAGTGCCTGCAAAGTAAAACCTATAATAGATAGCTCTTTGCAAATCCACTCATTATGAGACTGATAGTAAAATATAAGTGTATTATTATATCGTATGCCGGATTATTGCCTGAGATACATTCATGGGTATACGGTATCCATGGAGACAAATCGAATACTTCTATTACAAATTACAAGGCAATATAGCGATGAGATTGATCACACAACGGCTGCTTGACCAGTTGGTGGGTTAGTTAGGGTTCCTGCAATTCTTGCGGATTTCTCCGCTGGTGCCTGTAAGAGGTTTGATGTTACCCATCTTAACCATGGCGGCAGCGAAATCGGAGAAGAAGGTGTTCTGGTTGGAGGCGTACTTATTCACCTGTGAATCAGTGGAGCCTCCGTTGAAGAGTTCCTGGTCGGAGTGGAGAAGTCCTCTTTTGCTTTCCAGATTGCAGTAATAGTTTTTGTCAAACACAGTGGGAGTCGTATAATCCAGTGGCGACAGGTTGCTGTCTCCGGAGCCTGTGGTACTAGGACACTTTGAACGCAATGAAGTGGCGTACGTACTGTCTATGTTGGTGTCGTTGTAAATATGGGCTCTAAAACTCACGCACCGGGCCTTCCCGATTGTATGAC
The DNA here is from genome assembly GCA_034641835.2 of Pinus albicaulis. Lineage (NCBI taxonomy): Eukaryota > Viridiplantae > Streptophyta > Pinopsida > Pinales > Pinaceae > Pinus > Pinus albicaulis. The sequence goes on from CM076582.1 coordinate 97,924,330, forward strand.
CACCTGCGGATTAGATTGACTATCTTATCAGATCAATTCAAAACCCCCCATTAATCTATAATTTACCCATTAATTCTCAAAATTTGATTTTTTTGATTTTTATTCTTTATCTGAGGAATGGTTGTTGCAATGGGAGAGAAGATAAATACAAAATAACACAAATAATTTACACAATAATATCATCACTGTTTTTCTTGATTACATAAATATTCTTCTAATACACTTACTAAATTCGTCTATCACTTAATTGGATTTGACTTGATTTAATACTCAGTTAACTGACTCTCTAAATATAGTAACTCAATTGAAATATAGCAAATTATTCATGCTAGAGTAATTAGCTTATTTTAACATTCCCTTTAATTAAGACTGTATGGCTCAAGATAACTCAACCTATTTTAACATTCCCTAGACAGTCTGACTCAAGATAATTCAGCTTATTTTAACATTACCCCTTAATTAAGATGGTATGACTCAACATAACTCAAACATGACTCAATTACTGTTTAATTTTTGCATTTTCTTTTTCTCTGCTTCCAAATTATATATCCTCCAATTTGCTTTAATTACTAATATATCTGAAAAAAACAGAATAGTAAAACTACTAATAAATCTGCAAAAAAGCAGAATAGGAAAGACCTTTTATTTTTTCACTTAAAGAGAAAAAAATTCACGTAGTAGTTGGCAAACATAAAGAAAATTCAATGTGGAGTAATTCACAAACTTAAATAATCCTTACATAGCCCTGCGAGAAATTAAACCACAAAACTTAAACCACACCGTCGGGACAAGGAACCTTTATATTACTCATTTACTCATATATTACTCGTTTACTCATTAATGAGTTACAATGTATGAAAGATCAAAACAATATTATGATTACCCTTTATATTACTCATTAATGCGTTATAATGTATGAAAGATCAAAAAATATTATGATTACCAGAGAGTGCAACCATTTCCTTTGTGGAGAGGCCCTGTGCCTTAAATAGTGAAATGAGTTGCGTGAGATTGGAAGTGGGAGGCGGAATGTTATTGTTTGCACCGCTAATGCTCGCCGTTGTTGAGTCTCGCCTCCCCACCATCACCGTCCACGAAGGTCCACCCAACTGTCAATTAAAATTTTGGTAAAACATATTAATTAAACTTACTCTAAACAGTCATAAATTAGTTTAAAAATAATGGAAATTTTGTTAAGATTATGATTTATCAATTTTTTTTGAAAATTTAAAAATATGAATTACATTTGTCAAATTTTATTATTTTGGATACTCAAAAATTGTTGATTCAAATTTCACTATTTTAAATACCCAAAAATAATTGATACTAGATGGCGTTGAATTCGTTTCTATTATTTAAAAAATAATCTAAACACATTTAAAAAAAAAAATTTAACCAAAAATCTTTATGAAGTGAACAACTCCTTATGCTATGATCATACTATTTCAGTTTCGTGAAATAATTCAGATAGAAATAGCAACGTAGCTAAGGTAAATGGGTTTGGCTTACTTGAACAACAGAATCACGAGCAGCAATGGCGAGAATGTCTGCACAAGAAACGACTCCGCTGCAAGCATTCTCAACTTGGCTCTTTATGCTATCTATCACCTCGAAGCCCCTCGCCGAATTGTTATTGGGATTAGCATATTTCTCGCTAGTGAATGTCGTGGAATTGTCCAACAGTACAGACCCATCGCAGCCCTGGAGTCACAATTGAATTGATATTTAGATCTAAGAATTTTGTGATTGATAAGGCAGGTAAATATTTTTTTGGATTAATTACAAGATTAAGATTTAGTGTAAGTTTTTAACTAACTAATATGGTTCATTAGAACCATTAGTTGATTTGAAATTTCAACCAAATCCCAGATTAATTCCAAAAACATTTATCTACTAAATATCAAAATATCGCAATAATAATAAAATGAATTATTGCACTTACATTAACGAAGCAGTCGTGGAAGTGAAGGCGGAGAAGCGACGCCCCCATGCGTTTCTCCTTAGCAATCGCTTGCTTCATCCCGGCTTGCACTATAGACAAGGCCTTGGGACAAGACTTGTCATAAAAAGTGGAGCTGAGTTGCCCATTCGCAGTATCAGTAATCGAACACATAATAAACACAATAACAACAATGCATGGTAACCTCTTCACCAAAGCAGCCATTTTCGCTATTGGAATAAGTTCTCCAAAAGCAACCAATTTGCTAATTGGCAATGATGGTTTTGAGAAATATGCGATGGCCAATTTATAAGGGCAAATGTTGGAATGCAAGTGGAAGATTCGAGGGCAAGAAAAGGACCCAGTCCATTATAAAAGTCTTCGGAGTAGTTGATTGTCTTCGGAGTAGTTGATTTCTTTTAGTGTCCAGCATTTATGGAAAGGGATGGATACTTATCCTAAAAGAGTGTATGACGATAGCAGTCCTGTGCCATGTTTTCAAACTGGATGGCCCATGCCAGATATTGTCAAAAAAAGTTGTCACTAGGGATTTGATCTGTTTACGTAACTTAGCAAGAGTAGCTGTCTCTGTTACAATTTCAACGGTCACTATAGCTTTTATGATTGTCCTACCAAACCCTGCATAGACGTAAAATTCACGGGACTTTGAGTGTTTTACTGAAATTCAACACTTCATCCCGGTTCCTTTCATCCTTGAGTATTTTATCAGGTCTTCATCCCTGTTCCTTTCATAAGTTATTGTTGCTTTTTCTTTTTTTAATCTTTAAATGGAAGTTCAAACTTTTTCCACATGAAATCGAAGGTTCCAAGACCGATGGGATTTATTCAAAGTAATGAAAACTCTCACGATATCGAGTACAATAATGGCGAATCTAACAATATTGACCACAGTAATGGCACGAGTCAGCCGAGATTAGTGGGCTTTTCTCCCAAGTAACAAAATGCCTAACTTCAACCGAAACTGGTAATAATAAAATAAAACTTTTACAAAGATAAATGTAATGGGATTTATTCGAAGTAATGAAATCTCTCACGATATCGAGTACAATAATATTGACCACAAGAATGGCACGAGTCTGTCGAGATTAGTGGGCTATTCTCCCTAGTAACAAAATACTCAGCTTCAACTGAAACGGGTAATAATGAAATAAAATTTTTACAAATATAAATGTAATGTGAAAGTTCCAGTGTTTATGGGCTAATGCTTACAATAATTGTATTAATTTTAATTATTTATAAAATTTTGAAATTTTTATTTGTATATGAGGGACATGTGTAAGTATGTTATGTCCTCAAAAAAATAATAAAAGCTAGAAACTCATTGAGCCGAGAGACTCATTTTACAACCCAGTATGAGGGAAGTGTGTAAGTATGTCACGTCCTAAAAAAATAATAAAAACAATTTTTGCTCATATGGGCCAAACAAAAATAAAAATTAAATAACCATGTAAATACACAATTAAAAATCTATTAACAAAAAAAACATTCAATGTGAGTTATGAATATAAAATATTTCAACATAAATTAATATAAAATGGCTCAATACACATATAACATTCAAAAATGCAATTTAAACAGTAAGAAATTACACATTAATTTTTGTACTCTATAATCAGTGTGCAACAAAAGAAATTTGATCTCTCTTGGGTCATGTTAGATCTGTGTTTTAGATGGATCTATGCTACTTATATATGGATTCAGTATCATGAAAAACTTTTAGTGTATTTTGATTGTGTAGAGGTTACTTATCAAACTTGTGATTTCAATGAATTTTTGCCGGATTTTAAAGAAATTGATCAGAAAAATCCACCAAAAAAAATGTCCAAAAAATCAAACTTTATTTATGAACTTCTTATTGTAAGTTTGGTAGAACCTCTCTATTCATTAATTTTAAACTATACAACATGGTACATCATATAATATTTTTGGTGGGTTCAACCTGCCCATGTTAGTCACTTTGATAACTTAAAAACCAACTAAAATTGAATTTTTTTTATTCTGTCTCTTAATACTTTATAAGCTATAATATTTATATTATCTTTAAAAAAACTTTATTTATAAACTTAAATAAAATATAAATGGTTTAACATATAATTCAATTAAATTTTAGAGTAAAATTAAATTGTACTATACACGTTTTGTTGACATATGATTTTTTAAATAAAATATGAATGGTTTAACATATAATTCAATTAAATTTTAGAATAAAGTTAAAACGTACGATACACGTTTCGTTGAAATATGGTATTTTTAGTAATATGAATTGTTTAGAATTCAATTGAATTATTTTTGAAATAAAGTTAAAAGGTTGTATACAAGTTTTTTTGAAATATGGAATTTTTTTTTTGTGTTTGTGAGATAGCACATGTGGTTGTAAACAAAAATATTTATAAACTTAAATATAATATAAATGGTTTAACATTTAATTGAATTAAATTTTAGAATAAAGTTAAAACGTACTATACACGTTTTGTTGAAATGTGTTTTTTTTTTTTTAAAAGTAATACGAATTGTTTAGAATTCAATTGAATTATTTTTGAAATAAAGTTTAAAGGTAGTATAGAAGTTTTGTTGAAATATGGAATTTTTATTTGAGCTTGTGAGATAGCACATGTGGTTGTGAGATAACACATGTGGTTGTAATTATTGTGGGTTGAATTGGTATTTAAGTGTAAAGAGTTTTTCTTGGTTTTCTAGAAGGAAGATCTAGAATGGGAAAGATTTTTTCTAATTGGATGTTAAAATTGCGAGTTTGAGATTTTTGATCAATTGACTGATTATGTGATGAAAGTTGTTTGTTTATTTTAAAATATTTATTTATTATATTGATAAAAATGCTTAATACTTTTTGTTGTCTTTAAATAGGTATATATTTTTGGACATTTATAATATACGTCATATTTTAGTTTTTATATTTTTGATATATTTGATTTGGTAAGTGTGTAGAATTTATATGTTTTAGAGGATGTTCAACACTAAATTTATTTATACTTTCAAAAATGTAATTTAAATAAAAAATGATGTTAAATTCATTTATATTTTCAAAAATGTAATTTAAATAAAAAAAGTGATGTTATACCAAATTCTACTGAATTATTTATACATTAGTTAACAATTATATTTTACATATCAGGATAATATATAATTGACCATTGCATGACATTCTGCATGAGAGATTTTGGAATAGAAAATTTAATTCATTATCAACCACTAAAATCACTCCTATGTATCTTTGTCAACAAGAACAAGAACTCAGTGATGATCCACTAAAATCCATGTGTTTTAGATCAAGTTTTTCACAATATAAAATCATGTTAAAATAGTTATACTTCTATGAAGTTAGTAAATGTGTTTTATGATATGCATTTTGCATTATAAATTTTGAATGGAAGTTGAGGTATGAAATATGCTTCCTATATAAATCCATGAGAGAAGAATATGTAGAAAATTCAATTTAAAATAATTGTATACATATGAAATGAACAAAAACTATTAACAATAAAATATTCTAGGAAAAAAAACCTTGGAAAAGAAAACCCTCACACTTTGAATCACAGTCAACATATTATTCAAGAAAAAAATGTTTATAGTACAAAGTTTATGTGCTTTATACAAGGTTGTTCAATAGTGTCTTAAATCAAAAAAACATTCAAAAGCTTAAGAGTAAGTTAAAAATACTCTTACATTTTTTTATCCACTTTAACACTCAATGAAAAATCATAGTAAAACCATAAACCATTTATGGTTTACAATTTTTTCATATTGAAAACCATCTATAGATTATTCTTTGCCACTACTCATTGTTTAAGTGTTTTCTCTAAAACTGTTGAAATATTCACCACTGTAGTGTTGAAATATTCATTTCTATAGTGTTGAAATATTTCCTTCCCAATTACTAAAATATTCCCTATAACATTGTTGAATTATTCCTTTTACTATCACTGACATGTTCCCTACATAATTTTTTATATATTCTCTAAAGATTTGTAGAAATATTACATGTATGATTGTTGAAATATTCCTTGCAACATTCTTGAAATAATTTTTCTAGTGTTGTAAATATTTTTTGCACAACAAGTGTTCTCAGTAACATTGTAAGGTTCTTCTAAATGCTACAATAATTCTTAGCAACATTGTGAGGTTATAATTAGTGCTACAATTTTTTCAGTAGAAATATAATAATTCTCAACAACATTATAAATTTCTTAAACATCACTACAACATTACTTGGTATATGGCAAACCAGCCATAATAATCTCCCACTTTTCATATATATTGGAAGGGTAAATTGGAGGATACATCAAATTATGTGCTAAATCTTAAGGCCAAGAATTCCCATGGACTCACAACAACCATTGAATTTATCTTGGCTCATTCAATTTTTGTGAACACATCTACGACATTTTGCAAGGTGTCAAACTTTTTCAAGTGACACCTTTTCATTTTATACCATGTACCTACACAAATTTTATTAGATGTATATATGATTTGATTTTGCTGAAAAGTTGAGTTTTTATATAGGAATAGTTTCATAATATAGGCAGTCTCCTTACAGGTATGAGCAACTACCATATACTATATGGAAAATGATACAATAGTTTGTCACCTGCTCATCTAACTCACTACTCCACCAAAAAAATAAAACACATAACCACTTGTAGATCTCCCTCTATTGTTGTCCCTACTCGAATCAAAGTACACATAAACCTATATATATGTTAAGTGAAGGCCTGCTAAAACACAACTACGATAGAAAATGGAATATTTAGAGGAACTTCTGAAATATCTAAATATCCTATTCATTATAGCCTAGTGTTCATGTCTAAGATATCCATGAATCAAATCGTGGCTCCCATTTCTTAGAAAATATATGGTCTTATACATGCCATAGCATACATCAAATGAACAACTGCAAAAGCATAAGGAATAAAGGCCATATGATTCATTTCTATTATTGTTGTAGGAAAATGATCAATTGAAATATTAGTTCCCAAAGAAATTAGAGCACTCAATGGTTTTCAATATTCCATCTAAAAATGTTGTACCATAGATTGTCCATATTTAATCTAGCTCAACTAGAGCCATTTGCTTGGTTTGTCTCTCGTGATCTCCATTTGTAATATATATTTTTCAACCCCATGTCCTTCATTTAAAATTGTGTTGAAAGGTGAAATTTCAAATCACAAATCAAATCCTTAAAACTAAAAAATAATAACATATCATCTTGTTTGTATTACACACAATGATTTTATTTGGATCTCAAAAATCCTAAAATTGACATAAATGAACCGAAATTATGGTACCACATTCTAGGAAATGATCTGAGACCATGTAAATACTTTATAAACCTGCAAACCAATGGCTCTTTGCCTCATTGAACATGGTGCTCTAGATATGTCATATATATCTTCTCCAAGTCAATATGAAGATTGTAGTTTTAAAATCCATATATTTTAGGGTATTTTTTAAGGATTCAAATATCATGTCTATGTATAGTAATCTAAGGGACTATTCTCATTTGAAAAATAATACATATAGGATGTAGGAGAATATTCAATAAAAAAATTATTTTTTACTATTAAACTAGAAATTGTTTGGTGAATCTTACCAATTTAATTACATTTATATAAAAAATAGGCATTTTGAACAAATAGGAATTGTTTTTCAGAACTATCCAAAAAACAGCCAATTGATGAAATTTCACCCATATAAAATTCCTTGATCTATTCTATCTCTAAATCAAACGTTCTCGTGATAAATAATAAAAAGAAAACATATGTTAGTTTAGCAATAATGGATATGATATCACCAAAAAAATTTCCCTTGACCTAGGAATATCCATTTCCAACCAACCTTGCTTTATGCTTTTCAACACTACCGTATAAGCCAATTTGATTTCTAAACACCCATTTACATCCAATATGTTTCCATCCATTAGGAAATGGGACCACATCTTATGTATAATTCTATATAAGTGCAACCATTTCCTAATCCATGGATAACCTCTACAACTCATTTTAAATCTCCATAATCTCTTTCACAGATCTAGTCTGATTAGCATTAATAGTAAATAAAATATAAATATGAAATTATATAGACTATCATTATGATTTTCGATAAATTAAATGTTTTATATATTACACTTGAAAATTTTTCACAACAAATATGATAAATGTATACTAAATTTAAAATATAAAATATGAGGTTTGTTTTCCTTAAACGATTGGATTTATTAAGTTACTATTTTATGCATGAAATATAAAAAATGTAGAAAATAGATAAATAATAGAAGAACCATTCACAAAACAACAATAACATGAGATATGACCAAGGAAACCCTTTAAAAAAAACCAAGCTAAAGGCATTGTTGCATTGCTCTATCTTTCTCTGAAAGGAAATGGATGCAAGTAAAAAGGAGTGATACATATGGCCAGTGAGCTTCCAGAGAAAAAAATCCATCTCTTTTTTATCTCCCTCTTTATCTAATCTTAGCTAATCTCATGTTGGAACCCCAAATGACTCCCCTCTCATTTTTTGGAAAATTATATGGGCCCCTCTGTTATGAAAATATCTCCCCAAATAAAAGAAAAGATTGATAAACACCTTAGAAATTAACCACTTTGAGGGGGACACCCCCTTTAAATTACATAAATGAATAATTCTTGGATGACACAAATGAAAAAACCTCATTTCTATATATAGGAGTCCATGGGGTCACAATATAATCCTAACCAACCTAACAATAATACTGTAAGGGCATAGTAATAAAAATATGGGGAGTAAAACGGTACAACAGTAATAATAGGGAGGCTACACTAACAACAATAAGGGACTACATTAGTAATATGGGGCCCTAACATGCCCCTCTCCTTCAAAAGAATGTTGTCCTCAATGCTTGAGTAGTTTTGGATGCTTCTATATAAAAGTATCATGCTCCCATCTGGAATCTTCAGTGAGTAAGTTCTTCCACTTGATGAGATACTCTGAAATTGATCTTTTTCGTAGTTGTCGAGTTATTGTTTATGTGACTCCTCTAGGTTCCAATATGAATATTCCTTCCTCATCAAGTTTTGGAAATATTGTTTGAACTGGAATTTTGTCACCTATAACCTTCTTTAAGCATGAAACATGGAAAACTAGGTGCACTCAGGAAGATAGAGGAAGCTCCAATTTGTATGCCATAGTACAAATATTTTTCAACACCTTGTAAGGACCATAGTAATTTAGTGATAATTTATTATCCTTCTTAACTTGCTTGACAAACATTTTTTTGTATGGTTGTAGTCGTAAAAATACCCAATCACCTACATCAAAACTTCTCTCGTTGCGATGTTGATTTTTTTGTTGTTTCATTTGATTATGTGACAAATTTAGGTTATCATTTAAGAGTTGGAGAAGTTGTTGTTGATTCTTGATGTGATCTTCCACTGCTTGAACCTTATAATTTCCTCTTAAAGATGATGTGATGGATGACAGATGATATCCATAAAGTTCCATAAATGGGGTCATTTATTGCAATGTGGAAGGAAGTGTTATATCACCAGTCAGCCAGAGGTAACCAATTAATCCATTGTGTTTGTTTATCGAATACAAAGAAACGAAGATATCCTTCCAAACATTTGTTTTCTATATCAATTTTCCTCTCGGATTGAGGATGATAAGATGAGCTATGAGCTAGTTGAGTACCCAAACAAGAAAATAATTCCATCCAAAAATTTCCACTGAAAATCAGATCTCTATCGCTTACAATAATATTTGGGTTTCCATGTAGATTTTGGAGGTTTTTCCATATAATTGTTTCTCCTCCGATAGTTTGAGCACCTTATCAACATGTTGAACATGATCCTTCCAAGACATAATGTAGATTAGTATATCATCAAAAAATACTAACACAAATTTTCTAAGGAAGGGTTTGAAAATGGAATTCATCAACCCTTGAAATGTAGAAGGTGAATTCGTAAGGCCCAAAAGCATGATCACAAATTCATAATGACCCTCATGAGTTTGAAATGTTGTTTTCAGAATGTCTTCAGTCTTCATTGTAATTTGATGATATCCTTAACCAAGATCCAACTTGGTGACATAAATTGCTCCATGTGTTCATCCAATAATTCATCAATCACGGGAATGGGAAATTTATCTTTAATAGTGAGCTTATTTAGCTCCCAATAATCCGAACACATGCACCATGATCCATCCTTCTTGTGCACCAATACTACTGGAGCAAAGAAAGAAATTTCACTAGGTTGAATTATACCAGCCTGTAGCATTTCTACAATCATACATTCAATTTCTCTCTTTTGGACATAAGGATATCTGTAAGGCCTGATGTTTGGAGGAACACTTCTAGAAATAAAATGAATAGCATGATCATGATCACGAATAGGTGGGAGTCTTTTGGGATTTTCAAACACCTTGGAATGATTGTTCAAGAATTTTTGGAGCTCTCGAGAAATAGATGACTTTGATGTTGGAACTTCTAGTGAGAATAATTGTGCAATGATGCCTCGTTGTTATTTATTCAGAAGCTTTGTCATGAAATTAGAGATTATTGTCTTTCCCGGCTTCCCTACAATACCCCGTAATTCAACTTCATTTCCTTCTGACAAAAAATTCAAGAAAAGTTCTTGAAAATTAAAATCTATCGTCCCCAAAGATTTTAACTATTGTAATTGTAGTACAATATCAGCACCACCCATTGGAATGGAAATATATATTGGAATATTCAATACATATTCCCCCATGGTTATCTTGATATTATGGCACTTTCAAGAGAAATTTATAGTTCCTCCATTTTCCACCATCACTTGACACTTTAACGCTGGGTATGGGAAGCAATTCAATTCCTTGGCTACCATAAAATGAATAAAAGTATGGGTGCTACCCTAATAAATAGGCACTATTAAATTTTTCTTCTTGATATGTCCTTCTATCTTAAGAGTTGGAGGAGTGGTAATTCCTGCCAATGCATTACATGATATGGTTGGATTCATTTCTTCTTCCTATAGGGTTGGTTCCTAGTGTATGTCCTCTTCTTTTAAAGTTTCGTGTTACTTTCCTCCCTCCTCTTCACAATCTATGGGTGAAAATGTGAAGTTGGGTTACACTTTTGTAAGAATCGGGGGTGGAATTTTTTTTCGGCAATAGTTCGGCAGAAATTTTCAAAAAGTTCGGCCGAACTCATTCTTCCGTTTAGATTGACAGGAAACTGACGGCGCGAGAAAACATAATTTTTGTCGAAGATGGGAAAACCGGCAACAAAAGTTCAGCCGATTTTGACCAAAATTTTACTCTTAAAATAGTTTGACCGAACTATTTCTTATAAATATATCACCCGTGAAGTTTGTTTTTTTCCTGCGTCTATGTTTCTTTGCTCTGTTTCTTCGCGCATTTTTGTCTTTCTGCTCTGTTCATTGAATTTTTACGGTGCTGCTGCTGGTCTGGGGCTGCTTTCGCTCTATTGGTGATTATTTGTGGTGACCTCAAGCGAACCACCAGGTAAGAAGCTCTTTTTGTTGCTGATTCTCCACATATGCATGGAAGTTTAGATCAATATGAAATGTAATTCTGGGTTTTTTCGTTTATAAAATCATCAGAGGCTCCCAAGCAGAAGGCTTGTTATTTTATAGTATAATGTGATCTTCCCAAACTGTACAAGCCTCTCTCAAGGCATACAAATTTTTGGATGTATATGATATTCACATATATTAAATAAATAGAATCGAGATGAGAAAGAAGATCTATTGTATTCTTTATGTCCCGATTCTCTACAGTAATTAAACGTTTTTAGCTATGGAACGTTGTCTCAGTGTATAGCTCTTTTTGTGTTTTTGATGGATAAGGAAGGCCCTGATCTCTGCTCGATTAATATAAGAATGGTCTTTCAGTAATGATCTGTTACAATGCTCTTTCCTTTGACCTGTGCCACCAGCTAGTCATCAATAGGTAGCTTGAGATCATCCTTGGTATGCCCAAATTCAGTCAACAGGCTAACAAAACCATCCCCAGAAATGTCGATTAGGTGATAATCAGTGTGAAAAAATTCTTACTGTTCCTGTGGATCCATCAATTTCATCCGCTCTAGCTGATTCTCCACTTGTGCATAGAAGTTTACCACCCTTGTTAAGCTTATGCCATTACTGAGCCTTCTCTCGATTCCGCAATGCTGGAATGTGCAACCTTTAGTATTTTTTGTAATCACTCATGGTGTGGATAGACTGTAGCTAAACGACCATAATTATGCTTTAAATTTGATTACCTTTTTATCTAAGGTGTATGTTGAATTTCTGGTGGTATGATATGCATTCGGTTGCTACAGTTGTTACTGTTCCTGTGGATCCATAAATTTCATCCGCTCTAGCTGATTCTCTACCTATGCATGGAAGTTTACCACCACTGTTAAGCTTATGCCGTTACTAAGCCTTCTCTCAATTCATCAACGCTGGAATGTGCAACCTTTACTATTTTCTGTAATCACTCATGATGTGGATAGACTGTAGCTAAATGACCATAATTAGGCATATGAGGGTGAAGGGAGCTTTGTTTTACAAGAAGAATTATTGAACTAAAATGATCTACTGCTGTAATGTGACTACATATTGTCTTTTTCGGATGTATTTCTATATGAGGCATAATCTGATCTTTTATACTTGATAACCTGTTATGGGTATATCAAGAGGACTTTGTATATGAAATGTTATCAATATATGAAACAGGGTTTTTTCTCCTTTGAAAAAAGAGTTGAAATCATTCTAAATTCACATATGTTCAGTGGTGTCACTGTTTCACTTCCGATATTATGTTGCTTACCTTGATGAATAGGTGGAACATTGCTGGGAGGCCTCCCTGTTTTTTTACTCTTCGCTCATACTTAATAGATATATATAGATTTACCTTAATATCTTGTAGAACCCATTTAATCCAAAACACTCAAAAATAAATTTACCTTACCTTAATATCTTGTAGAGCCCATTTTATCCAAAACACTCAAAAAGAAATTTACCTTAATATCTTGTAGAGCCCATTTCATCCAAAACACTCAAAAGAAATTTACCTTAATATCTTGTAGAGCCCATTTAATCCAAAACACTGAAAAAGAAGTAACTACTATGTATTCCACTTCTACTCTAGATAGAGAAAGTAACGACTCTTTCTTTCTTAACCATTAAGCCAAAGACTCTTCTAAGTATAATTATGCATTGTCCACTTGTACTTTTCACAAGCTTAGTTGAATCTCTATATGTTGTCAATGTAAATTTCTCACAAGTAAATTTGTCAATGTAAATTTCTCAACTTCTACAAGTTCTATAGGCAGAGTCTGTAAAGGGCCAGGTAGCCTCTGGATCTCATATTTTATGAAAGGTGACATATCTAGTAAATGCCCCTACCCTCTGGATTTCATCTTTTATGAAAGTTGACATATCTAGTAAATTCCCCTATAGTCAATCTCTGAAATAGATCTAAATAGGATTTCTTCATTTTAATATCCATAAAACACAACCACTTTAAGGTAAACTGTGTACATGTGTCATTTCTCCCACAAACTAAAGGCTTCCTCCCATTAATTTTAGATTTGAATTCTACCATAAACCTTTTAAGACAAACTTTAAGATAAACCATGCACATGTCATTTACCTCATGATCTTGTGTCATTTCTCCCATGCATTTGCAATAAATGTCAATTTAATATCTAAATTCACATATGTTCAGTGGTGTCACTGTTTCACTTCCGATATTATGTTGCTTACCTTGATGAACAGGTGGAACTTTGCTGGGAGGCCTCTCTATTTTTTGACTCTTCGCTCATAATGTCAAAGGTCGTTATATGTTATATGGGATATACTGTATAGTTATTAGACTATATATCTTCATATAGAACTTGCAGATAGTATGATGGAAACCAAATGTAATAATGTATTAGGACATCACAACTTGCTAATTAGTTATTATACTACATACATTAGGGGAATTTTGAGGTCTAAAATGGGCCTCATAAGAAAAATGTACAACAAAAATAAACTTTATAACAACCAATAGGATTCAAGATGATGATGTCAACCATGGGGGATGATTCACCATTTTTCAAATAAAAGGGTAAAAATATTAAAAAATAATAAAATAATAAAAATACTTTTTCAACTTGTATTTTCAACTTATCTCCCAAAATTTTTACTCAAATTTCGAGCGGGAGTACTCATTGGATGCGAAATTTAATTCCTCATCCAAGGAGTACCCATGTTGCATACTTTCGATGAACTCTACTACACGAAAAATGAGAAATACATAAAAAACATGATTGTAATCACGTTTTTTTATGTATTTCTCATTTTTCGTGTAGTAGGACCCATCGAAAGTATGCAACATGGGTACTCCTTGGATGAGGAATTAAATTCCGCATCCAACGAGTACTCCCGCTCGAAATTTGAGTAAAAACTTTGGGAGATAAGTTGAAAATATGAATTGAAAAAGTAGTGTTTTCATTTTTCCCTCTAAAATTTGATGATGTCATCAAATCTTATTTGATTTTTTCCACTATTATTTTATAATTTCCTTAGGAGGCCCATTTTAGACCTCAAAATTCCCCTAATGATCTTCACATAGAACTTGCAAATAGCATGATGGAAATGTGAACTTGCAAATAGTATGATGGAAATGTGGATTTCATGACTCTTCATGATTAATGCTTCTAGAAACCAAACATAATAATGTATTAGGACATGCTCCTTTAACTTGGAAATAGTATGGTCGAAATGTGGATCTCATGACTCTTCATGATTAATGCTTCTAGAAACCAAACATAATTTAATGTATTAGGACATGCTCCTTTAGGCTTGGTGGAATTACATTTGTTTTTTATTTGTCTCTTACACACACATATATATGCAGAGATGATCCCATTTTATTTTTTATTCATAGATAAAATGTCAGTTAAATACAAGATTTATCATAATGTACAATGATTCATTCCATATTATTCATAAATTTTTCATTAAAAAATGAACCTTTTAAATGATGAACCTAGTTAATGCTTCTTCTTCATGAAGAAGACTACTTGATCTTTCAATTTGAATTTGATGATGGTCCTTTGTTATATTTCTTGACTACTTTGTTATCTTTCTTGACTACTTCAAATTATTGACACAATCATATGCTTCTTGTTACTCTTTTTATTCCTTCCTTATATTGTATTCTCCCCCTTAGATATTGTGTACTCTTCCACATAGATATTGCACTCAATTTTGATGGTCTTTTGTTATCTTTCTTTACTTCAAATTATTGACACTTGATCATATAGATATCATATAGATATTGCACTCAATTTTGATGGTCCTTTGTTATCTTTCTTGACTAATTCAAATTATTGACACTTGATCATATAGATATTGCACTCAATTTTGATGGTCCTTTGTTATCTTTATTGACTACTTCAAATTATTGACACTTCATCATATAGATATTGCACTCAATTTTGATGGTCCTTTGCTATCTTTCCTGACTACTTCAAATTATTGACACAATCATATGCTTTTTGTTACTCTTTTTATTCCTTCCTTATATCTATTCTCCCCCTTAGATATTGTGTACTCTCCCACATAGATATTGCACTCAATTTCATAGGCTCTTCTTTTGAAGTCAAATAAGTGACAATAATTTACAAGAATTATCCCTAATTTGTTTCTCACATGTTCAAGTGGTTATCTAACAAGATAATTTACAAGAACTATTCCTAATTTGTTTCTTACATATTCAAATGCTTCTCTAACAAGAGGCTTTGTGGGTATGTATTCCATCTTCACTATTTTCTCAAAGACTTGTTGTGTGAGGAAGTGGTACTTTATGATGATATGTAAATAGTGATTGAAGGAAGTAGAATATTTTATTTTTGAAATTATTATTACACTTCTATTGAAACACTTAATAGATATATAGATTTGCCTTAATATCTTATAGAGCCCATTTCATCCAAAACACTCAAAAATAAATTTACCTTACCTTAATATCTTGTAGAGCCCATTTCATCCAAAACACTCAAAAAGAAGTAGCTACTATGTATTCCACTTCTACTCACTCAAAAAGAAATTTACCTTAATATATTGTAGAGCCCATTTCATCCAAAACACTCAAAAAGAAGTAACTACTATGTATTCCACTTCTACTCTAGATAGAGAAAGTAACGACTCTTTCTTGATTAACCATTAAACCAAAGACTCTTCTTTAAATAGAATTATACATTGTCCACTTGTACTTTTCACGAGCCTAGTTGAATCTCTATATGTTGTCAATGTAAATTTCTCACAAGTAAATTTGTCAATGTAAATTTCTTAACTTCTATGAGTTCTATAGGCAGAGTCTGTAAAGGGCCAGGTAGCCTTTGGATCTCATCTTTTATGAAAGGTGACATATCTAGTAAATGCCCCTACAGTCAATCTATGGAACAGATCTAAATAGAAGTTCTTCATTTTAATATCCATAAAACACAACCACTTTAAGCTAAACTGTATACATGTGTCATTTCTCCCACAAACTAAAGGCTTCCTCCCATTAATTTTAGATGTGAATTCTAGACCATAAACTTTTTAAGTCAAACTTTAAGATAAACCATGCACATGTCATTTACCTCATGATCTTGTGTCATTTCTCTCATGCATTTGCAATAAATGTAAATAAATAATATATATTTTTTTTATTGAATTTGTTTTTTTTTTCAAAGATAAGAAAACCATTAAATATGGTTGAAAAATGGAAATTATGCATAGAAGTTTCTTGCTATCCCAATCCAGGGAAAGCAATGATTACATATGTGATTTCCAATATTGTGACTAGCAAAGTCGTCCAAAGGAAAATGAATATACTGGGAAGAACAACAAACAACAAGGCATATTATATTGGATTGATAGAAGGTTTGGGAACATCGATGGAGTATGAATCAAATGGAATTGTAGTGTTCACCAATTCTGAACTTGTGTGCAACCAGATGAATGGCGTGTGCCAAGTTAAGAAGGAGAGGCTAAAATAACTGCATGGAATAGAAAACAATATTGTTAGCCAATTTCAATTTTTTAGTATAAGGCATTGTACAAATGTGAATAAGATGTCTGTTGATCTATTGCGTGGGGCAATGCCAATTCCGGATTCATCTATCAAAGATGAATTAGAATTATACAGAGCAATGCCAATGCAAGATTCATCTCTCAAATATGAATTGGTTTTGAGATGCTCTTCTTCAAAAATTCAAGATTCATCTCTCAAAGATGAATTAGTGTTGAGACGCTCTCCTTCAAAATTTATTGATGGACATTGTAACATATCTTGGATATGTGTGTATTGTGTACTTATAAATGCGTCTTTTTTAATGACCATGTGCTTTTTTCAATTATATAGCAAGTGTGCTCCCACCACACCATGTAAAGCACAACTTCGTGAACTTCACATTTGCAACAAGTGGTGAACTTCACATTTTTATGAAATTAAAATGCGGGGACTTCAACAAAGTTTCGTTTAAATGGAGTTTGTTTAAATGCAGTTTCACTTCTTTTTTAATGACCATGTGTTTTTTTCAATATTATACCAAGTGTGCTCCTACCATGTAAAACACAATTTGGTGAACTTATGATTTTTAAAAAAAAAAAATTCTTAAATTGAGTTTCACACATCAATTAGTGCTTTGAAAGTTGTGTTCTACATAATTTGTGTACACTAAATTACATTAATTTTCTGAAATTTATTTTGTGTAAATGTCCACCAATAGATATATATATATCATGGAGGATGAGCGACGAAGATCAACAGAATCTCATATGGGGGATTAGGGATTGGGGGATGTTCATGGTATTTAAATATAATCTTAAATCTCCATACATGTGTGTACATATGGAATTTATTTTTTATTAAATTTGTGAGTTAAATTAGTTGTTAATAAGTTTCATTTTTTATTTTTTAGGAGCTAAGAGGAGAAGGGTCTCTACTCCATCCATGGAGCATGCCCATGGTTCACCCAGTCGTGGTATGGTTCACGCAATTTAATCAATGAATATGTACATGTATTTATATGTACACATGAATGTATTTTTCAATTGATTATAAATTCGTATTTTTTTATGAAGCTTCTCTCTCATCTCGAGAGGTTGGTGGTGGTTCAAATCCCCTTAGAGGGCCATCAATGAGTGGTAGCAGGTTGCGTGAAGGTGGTGATATTTATTCCCCCAGAGGCCAATCAATGGCTGGTGGTGCTGGTTCTCAGCAGGGTCATTTTGGGTCTCAACAGTTTCAGGGTGGAGAAGATGCTAACCAACCACGTCGAGGTTGCCATCAATTTCAATATTTTTTTCATTGAATTTGTACAAATTTGATTACATGTATTTTTTATAATATATATATATATATATATATATATATATATATTGATGCAGCGGCTGAAAATGTTCCAAATATTGGTCAAAATAGACGCAGGGCAGAACACTACATTCAAGAAGAAGGTTGTCTACCCACCACAACTTATTCGGCCGACAATTAAAATATACCATGGGAAAGAAACATGGCGCAATGCACCTTACAAAGGTGTGAACAACTTCATGCAAAATTGCGGAGAGATCTTGTGGCTTTGACTCTACCTGCTGAGAGTTGACAAAGCCTCGAAATAGTTACACATTCATTGGGCGAAATTGTAAATGTGTACAAAAATCTTGGGCCAACGACTGATACATTTGTAGAAGTGATGAGAAAGAGAAAGGAAACAGTAATGGGTCCCGATAAATGGGAGGATGTAAAACAAAGAGTTACAAAAGATATGGCGAAGTCAATGTTTTATTTCAAGGAAGGGCCAAAAAGAAAAATGTTGAAGGTGCAATATTTCAAGCACCCAAATATAGCTCTCTATTTGGATGATAGGCACCTTGCGGCCTATGGAAGGCTTCCATGGAATGACGAGGTTCCTATTTATTTTGCACAATTGTTTTACACAGAATTTTTTTTGAATATGAAACCCAACTACAATGACCTTCCGTCGGAATTTTTTGGTTCGGGGAAAGGTCGATTGTATGACCATAAGAGCGCTAAGCGAGATGTGGAGTTGCCTCACCCTGAGCTGCCATTGGTGAGTTGACCTTTTCGGGTCAAACTCTATGGTCAGAGATGGATGCGACGTCTCAAATAAGTCGAAAAGCAAGGGATGTCATGATCAGCAATGTTTACAGCAGATTGGGTGGAGTCGATGTTTGTCTAAATCAACAAAGAACACGTGAAAATGCACGTGCCAATTTTGTGTATTGTACAGATGAAGAGATTGACACATGAATGTTGAAGATCTAAGAATATATGCAAAGAATTGTCGCAATGGTTTTCAAGACCTAATTCTTCATGAGGAAGAGGGCACAAGAACGGTATGTGTTAATGACCTTAGGGTTTGAAATTATTTTAACATGTACACATGTGTACAATTTGTAATAAATACATGTGTATGTACATGTATACATTTATTTGTATGTACATTAATCTAACAAAAATGTATCATTATATGTTAAAATACCATTTTCAATTGTCACGCATGATGAATGAAGAAAATGTTAATATCATTTTCGGCACCTCTAGTTCAAACAATGCAGATGGGTCTCACCATCAAGATATGTTGGAAAATGTTAGTGTTTTTTAAGTGATATTTTTAAAATAAATAATTGTGCACACATGTACATGTATGTATATATAATGATAAAATGTTTTAACAGATTCTGATTATGTCCGATGTTTTTGGGATGGCGGTACCTTCTTCTTCCTTGGGAGATGTACCTTCTACTTCCTTAGGAGATGTGCCACATCCACAACAAGTATGGACAATTTTTCACTTTTAAAATTTATGTTTAAGTTATATATATATATATATATTCCACCTCAAAAAGTTCCATTAAAAATTGAGATATATATATCTATATCTTGAGTTATTTTAAATTTTTTGAATTTTAGGTTCTTGGAGATTTTCATTTGGAGCCTCTCTTAGGAGATGTCCCAAATTCACCTGCAGAAGTATTCAATTTTTCACTTATGTGTGTGTGTGTGTGTGTGTGTGTGTGTGTTGTTTTTAATTTAGTTATAATTTATAAATTGTTGTTTATTTAATAAATTGAGATCTTGATCTTGAGTTATTTTATACTTTTAAAATTTTGAATTTTAGGTTCCTATAGAAGATTTCTTTAATCCACGGACTCTAGCGACGAAGATAGGAACATCCACACCATTTCAACCATTTGAACAAGTTGTCTAAATTTTTTTTAATATTATTGAAAATAAGTTTATATATGTACACATGCATTTTTCATCTGAAATTTTTTAATTTATATATAACTGTACATGTATATTGTACAGTTTACTGTTGCAGATGTTCCCATGGGGGGGAACTTGTAGCAGGTGAAAAAATGGAGAGGGAACCTCATGAGGTATTGCATGATTTTTTTTTTATATTTTTTTTTTTACATGAAGTTCTATATATATTCTCACTCATTTTTAAAACATCAAATTTTAATGTTTGTACATGTGCATTGTGTACACATTTCCCAGGCTTCGCATGATAGTGTGCGGATTGAGACCCTAATAGGAAAGACGCTACATCCATCTCTATTTGATAGACACGATTTCAAGATTTAGATAGTCTTAAATTTACTTTTTTATATATTATCTAGATGCACTGTCATATATATATATATATATATATATATATATATATATATAACTTGATACTTGATACTGTGAGATCTACAATTTTTGGACATATTTTATTACAGTGTTAATATAATTTGTTTTGTTCCAAAAAGTTAAGTTTTGGATGGTTTTATTACTTTTGGCATGTGAATGTGAAGTAATGTTGTTATATAATTTGTTTGGTTTTTAAAAATTTTGAGTTTTGGATAATTGAACTACTAGTAATGTTGGCATGTGATATAATGCTAAATGTTTTTATTGTATAGTTGAACTCTAATTGGCATGGCATGTGAAGTAATGTTATGTATGATATAATCAAAAGGTTTTTAAAACTCAAGTTTTGGATGGTTTCAATCTATAGTTGGCATGTGATAGTTAATGTTAAATGTTTAATGTTTTTATTGGATAGTCAAGAACTACAATTGGCATGGCATGTGAAGTAATAGGTGCATGTGAAGTAATGTTGTGATCTATAATTTTGGATGGTTTCAATCTACATTTGGCATGTGATATAATGTTAAATGTTTTTATTGGATAGTTGAACTATAATTGGCATGGCATGTGAAGTAATGTTGCACAATATATAATCAAAAAGTTTTTAAAACTTAAGTTTTGGATGGTTTCAATCTACATTTGGCACATGTGATATGATGTTAAATTTTTTTATTGGATAGTTGAACTATAATTGGCATGGCATCTGAAGTAATGTTGCTTGATATATAATCAAAAACTTTTTAAAACTTATGTTTTGGATGGTTTCAATCTACATTTGGCACATGTGATATAATATTAAATGTTTTTATTGGATAGTTGAACTACAATTGGATGACATGTCAAGTAATGTTGTGATATAATCAAAAAGTTTTTAAAACCCAAGTTTTGGATGGTTGAAGTACATTAATCATGTGAAGTAATGTTGTGATATAATGAAAAAGTTTTTAAAACTAAGTTTTGAAGTAATGTTTTGATATAATGTTAAATGTTTTGATCTAAGTTTTGGATGGTTTCAATCTACATTTGGCCTATGGAAGACTCCCATGTGAAGTATTGCTTTGATTTAATCAAAAAGAGTAAAGAAGTGGTTATATGTAAATCCATTTAATTTTGATTTAATGTTAAATGTTTTGAATGTTTTGATATAATGTTAAATGTTTTGATCTAAGTTTTGGATGGTTTCAATCTACATTTGGCCTATGGAAGACTCCCATGCGTAGACATCGGATGCGTTGCAGAAGGGGAGGTGGGGGTACGGGTGGAGGGGGTAGGATTGTTGGCTCTCACCCGCCTCTTTCAATCCATGACACAGGTAGCCACCCTCCTTTGGAAAGCAGTCTCGCACAATTTCACTTTACCAGCGCTATGGTCAGACCTCGAATTACGGCGACCATTTCTGTTTTTTTCAGGAGGAGCCGCAAGATGAAGGTGCCTCTAGTTCCAGGAAGTGACGGAGAAAGTCCACCATCCCAACCCATCAACCCCAAGACACCAGGAAGTCGGTAGCTCTTCCAATCAAATCCGGCTCGACGAGCTCCAACAGCGATGGCACAAGCAGCGACAGCTCGGCCTGCGTGGAGAAAAAACTCAAAGACGACTCTGGCTCCTCTTCCACTTCGAAGAGCTCCTCCCAGCACTAAAAGGGAGTAGATGATGATCTGGAGGACTACAGTTGTCCAATTGTGGAGGAGAATCCTCCTACACACATCGATAGCTAGCCTGATGTTAGGTCCTCTTTAGATTTCTTTAAATTTTGTCATATTTTGCAATCACTGTGATTCTGAACACTCTATGTTTGTTGTTTTCTCGATATTGGGCAACCCCTTTTCTGTTTTTTTTATTCAGACCCCCTCTGGTGTTGGCTAGTTAGGCAACCCAGGAGACGGGTCTCACTATGTACATTATGTTCAATATCAATAGATTAAACAAAATTAGAAAATATATATATATAATGTTATATGTTTTAATCTAAGTTTTGGATGGTTTCAATCTACATTTGGCCTAGATGTAAGACTTCCATGTGAAGTATTGTTTTGATATGATCAAAAAGAGTAAAGAAGTAGTTATATGTAAATCCATTTAATTTTGATTTAATATTAAATGTTAAATGTTTTGATCTAAGTTTTGGATGGTTTCAATCTACATTTGGCCTATGGAAGACTCCCATGTGAAGTATTGTTTTGATTTAATCAAAAAGAGTAAAGAAGTAGTTATATGTAAATCCCTTTAATTTTTATTTAATGTTAAATGTTAAATGTTTCGATCTAAGTTTTGGATGGTTTCAATCTACATTTGGCCTATGGAAGACTCACATGTGAAGTATTGTTTTGATTTAATCAAAAAGAGTAAAGAATTTGTACATTATCCCTTTAATTTTGATTTAATGTTAAATGTTAAATGTTTTGATATAATGTTAAATGTTTTGATCTAAGTTTTGGATGGTTTCAATCTACATTTAGCCTAGATGGAAGACTCCCATGTGAAGTATTGTTTTGATTTAATCAAAAAGTTTTTAAAACTCAATTTTTGGATGGTTGAAGTACATTTGGCATCTTAAGATTGCTTTTGATCTCTACATACTCTTGTTTGAGTGAAAAAATTTCCAATAGGAAGAACATAGCTTTTCAATGCAACTAACCATATCAATTGAGCTCTAATTGAAAAAAAAGTAAAGAAGTAGATATATGTAAATCCATTTAATTTTGATTGGAAATATAAGAAGTACATATATGTTTGTTGAATTCGGGTCAATGTCATTAACACACTCAAATAGGTAGCCTTGTTGATTTATAAATTGGTAAATTGATGACATTCAGTTAATTGCATTCGAGAACATAGAACATATCCGACCATTGGACAAACAAATTTTGTACTAGATTTTCAATTAGGAATAGAGATGTGGGTCAAATCCCACCAAAAGTTGGAGAAGTGCTCCGAGTCTCTTGTCTGAAAGGAATCTTTGTACAAAACTATACTGTGGATGATTTATTTACATTGTGGATACATTTTACTAGAAAATCCCACAAGAAAAATTGGGCACATTTAGTTCATGCATATATCCGGTACGTGCAACATTTTTCATCAATGCACATAGAAAAACTACTTTCAGTTAATTGCATTCTAGAACATATATATTGAGTACGTGAATCATTTTTCATCAATGCACATAGTAAAACTACTTGAAAAATTAATTGCATTCTAGAACATATATATCCAATACATGTAACATTTTTCATCAATGCACATTGAACATATCCGACCATTGGACAGGCAAATTTTTTACTAGATTTTCAATCAGGAATAGAGATGTGAGTCAAATCCCACCAAAAGTCGGAGAAGTGCTCCGAGTCTCTTGTCTGAAAGGAATCTTCATACAAAACTATACTATGGATGATTTATTTACATTGTGGATACTTTTTACCAGAATAGCCCACAAGAAAAACTGGACATGTATTCAGTTCGTGTATGTATCCAGTACGTGCAACATTTTTCATCAATGCACATAGTAAAACTACTTGAACAATTAATTTCATTCTAGAACATATATATATATATATATATATATATATATATATCCAATACATGTAATATTTTTCATCAATGCACATGTATAGAAAAGATACTTTCAGTTGATACTAGAGCACGTGCATGTACCAAAACAATTTGTACATGTGCAAACAATTGCACAAATAAAATAAGCAGCTCAATTTTTAGTTGAGTACTAGAAGTTCTAAAAAATATTTAATCCAAAGAGAATAAATTGTTGGGCAGTTCAATCAAAAAAATTCCAATGGAATGCCATCTTCAATAATCCGTTCATGATCGGATTTTGACATTTTCCATTTCTTAATTTTCGTTTTTTTCTTTGATTGAACCTCTATCAACTTTATGCATGCTAACTATATTGACAACTTATGAAATCAGGTTCATAGTCTTCAAAGTAAACAAAATCCCCACTTTGATTAGTTTGTCTGAAAAAATAACCTTTCAGTATAATAGATCCTCTTTCATATTGAAATCCGTGATAATTATAGTTTTCTAATAATTTCATTTTTCATTCAGTGCAACGCATCAAATAATACTTCACATTTTCATCGTTGTCAATAGGTGCAATTACAGAAAAAACATCTCCTGCACATTAAAACAAACTTAACAAAATTATACATATTTAAATTTATTTCTAGATCTTTAAATCATTAGAAAGCAATTCAAATGTTACCTTCTCTAACAAGATTAGAAACTCGATCACCATCGGATGATATTGTAGTTTCCTCTGATTGCATTTCTTCAAACATTGCAACAGACATTTTTCCCTTTGTATTTAGCTCTGTATGTTTCCAATCGTTTACATACATTTTGTTTTCACAAACATCATTGGATTTTGTGTTGTCTATGAAAACATGACAAAAACAAGAATATTTTCTTTTATCCAATGCAAACACATTTCTGGACAACTTTGTTTTAACTGAATGCAATTTTTGAGTCCCTTTTATTGTTTCAACGTCATTTCCAATTGATCTATCTACGTCTTCGATCCCAATATGCCAGAAAAGCCTTTATATGGAAAATTCAAAGAAGAATGTAAATATGATATCAAAATAAAATCAAAGATAATCATTGCACGATAAAATTAGATTTCCAATAAAAATTAAATTGAATGTACCTTCCCACTTCCCTTGATGGGTTAGTCTCATGGCTTAGAGCAGTGATGCACCATTGAAAAACTTATTTTGCGTCCACAAGTCAGCTTGCAGAGGGGTTCATTTGATATCTTCGAAGTGCTCGTTTTATGCATGCCCCTGCACCGTCATGTTCTCCTTTTCCATGACCAGCCTCAAAGAAATTCCAACAATGTTTAGTGCAGGTTTTCTTATGAAGACAACACAACCAAAAGAATGATCGTGTAGATTTGAATTGACCTGCGCATCTGTCTGATCATATCCAATGTTCATTGAAAGTTATTCCACGATTTTTCAAGGAATCATAATTTTTTTCAAAACAATGTTGTACAAAATATGTATCATGTGTACGATTGTCACTGATATAAAAGTGATATTCTTTAATGATATGTCGATTTTCACTCGTGTTTTCTATATGATTGACGTTTTGTTCAGCATGTCTATATAGAATATGGACGAGAATGTAGACTTAGTTAGAATGATAGTATTCACTCTGAATTTCTTTTTGTGGAACAAATGTGTAGTTTTCTGCAAAATCAATCACTGACAAAATGGTCCCTGGTGGAAAAAAATCACGTGATGTTTTGAATTGCAAGTCATGCCATTGAGCTCTATGGGAATGCTTGGTGTATTTGTAAATTTCTCCCTCAAACTTTCTCAAAAATTCTATCACAAAAATTTCATCTTCTCGTAATTCAATTCTTTTAACACTATTTTCACCTTGAATTGATGTATGGATATATTCATATCTCTTCCATTTCACTTTCACGTTGGACAATGATTGATCATTTATATCAGTACGATATTTGTTTTTTAATTTAGTCAAATTTCCACAATCATCGCATTTTTTACCACCAACACATTTCTTTTTGTAAAATAGTTCATCGCTTTCTCTTTCACATAGAATTTGAGATATGAAATCACAGATAGTGGAAGGAGGAGGTGAATCCTTCCATAATGTTCTACCAAAATCAAGGAATGTGCCATAATATAACTCAAATTCCACATGATAACGACAACAACAAGTGTCGTGTACGGTGATAGGTTTTACATACCATGGTTTTTTCTGAACAAAAGCACTAATTGAAACATGAATTTCACGATTCTCTTCTTTGAACTTGTTGAATAACTCTATTTGAGTGGTTTCCAAGAAATATTTTTCATGTTCTTCGTACTGATTTCGTACTATTCTTCTTCGCATCACATGCTTTGTAGTTGGCGAAGCACGTGAATTTTTCTTCCAATATTCATATATTATTTTTTTAACATTTTCTCCAAGTCTATCTTTGTATGGTTGCCTAAAAATAGCTTTCCAACAAGCGAGTTCATCATTTACATCTATTTGCAGCCGAAATTTCAGATGTTTGTGCAAAGTTTTTCGCGAGGTTCCTAATGCTCGTGCCATAGATGTTACCAAACGATTATCTTTAGTACTTGATGAAACCATTGCCATATGTATTCCTCTACATACAATTGAAACATTTTTCTGTCTAGATCTCCTAATTGAATTTATAGCACTACTTATATTTTGTATCACATTTTCCTTCATTTTTTTTTATCTTTGGTTGATTTTCGAATACCCAGTAGTGTCGTAGCTTTTTTTAATTTTCTTAATGGTAGGAGACCTTTCAACATTTGAGCTTGAACTGTCACCTGCTCCTTTATGAAATACGTTTCAAAAATGCGATTAACACAATATCGTATATAATGGTCAGGTTTTTTATCTCCATATGTGTGAGTGTCAACATTTTCTAACATCTCATCATCGACACTGATTTCATCTGTACATATTCGAATAAATAGTACATAATAAGTTTACATATTCAATAAATAACTAAATTAATAAATATATGTATAATTTCAATAATACATGCATGTGTTCAATATATATATATATATATATATATATATATATATATATATATATATATATATATATATATATACCTTGTGATTCAATTTCTTCACTTGAATTTCTTTCAATATTTTCACCATCTTCAATCATTGGTTCAATATCTCTTTGACTTCCTCTTTCAAAATTTTGTATCTCATCATCAATGTTTTGAGGAATATTTCTCTCTGTTTACATTGCAAAATATTTTTCTTGAATTAGTTCATCAAATAAAAATTAAGCTTCACATTTTACACTAGGAAAATTTTAAATATATCAATAGATCATAATATTTACATTTACATACCTGCTTCAATTTCTAGTTGAGGCTGATTTTCCCCTTCAATATTTGAGAGTGCTTCTATCTTTATTTTACGATATTGTCTTGTCTCTTCTCTACGTTCCTCAGGGTCTCTTTTTCGATCATATTTTCTCGCACAATTCCTTCGATTTCCCATGATAATAGAGTATGAAGTTCAAAAAATTTACTTCAAAAATTTAGACAATAACTCAATTAGAAAAAGCATCACAAAATATTTAATTTAAAAAAAAAAACGCATTTTAAAAGTTTTGCAAAAAATACATACTCCAATCCAAAACACTTACTTTAAAAAATCCTAGAAAAAAATGTCTTATAAAAATGAAATGAAGCTCAAAATATTTACTTCAACTCAAAAGACGTACTCTAAAAAAATGTCACTTCAAAAAATGCCTCCAACTTTTAAAAAAAAAAACATCACTTTAAAAAATACTTCAAAAAATACTTCCAAAAAATGTCTTTTCGAAATTAAGCCCAAATCCATACTTTCAAAAAAAATGAAGCACAAAAATTATCCAAAAAAATGCATTACATACCTCCAAGAAGTGTCCTTTGAATG
This sequence comes from Pinus albicaulis, assembly GCA_034641835.2. NCBI lineage: Eukaryota > Viridiplantae > Streptophyta > Pinopsida > Pinales > Pinaceae > Pinus > Pinus albicaulis. The sequence continues at coordinate 97,952,419 of CM076582.1, forward strand.
TACGTCCAAGAAAATTCCTTAAACCCAAAAAAATTCTTTGCAAAATCAAACCGCCTCCAAGAAATGTCCTCCAAGAAAAGTCTTTAAACCCAAAACAATTCTTTGCAAAATCAAACCACCTCCAAGAATTCAAAATTAAGCCCAAATCTATACTTTCAAAAAAAATTAAGAACAAAAAACATCCAAAAAAATGTATCACATACCTCCAAGAAATGTCCTTTGAATGTAGGTCCAAGAAAATTCCTTAAACCCAAAACAATTCTTTGCAAAATTAGACCGCCTCCAAGAAATGTCTTCCAAGAAAATTCCTTAAACCCAAAACAATTCTTTGCAAAATCAAACCGCCTCCAAGAAATGTCCTTAAACCCAAATCTCCAAGAAAATTCTTTAAACCCAAAACAAGACCTTTGTAAAATTAGACCAAATGTGCGAAATGTGCGAAAATTATGATAAATTACTGTGAAATGTTTTTTTGGAGGGGTTCCGTGAAATTTTCCGGCCGACGGAAAGGTAGGCAGAAGTTCAGCCGAACTTTGAAAAAAAGTTCAGCCAAACTATTAAGGCGTGAGACTTAACGGCCCGTTTGCGCAAAAAGAGTTCGGCCGAACTTTTTTTAAAAATTCGGCCGAACTAACGCGTCACCAGTTACGCAGATCCAAGATCTGAATACGTTTTTGCAACTTTGGACTTATTAAAATCCATGAAACATTCTGAATTAACTTTCAGAACCAAGAAAAGAATTTTTAGAATTGAATCTACTTTCAGGAAATATAACTTTTATGGAATTTCATAAATATTTACTAATTTTAATTAATTTTGTAATAAAATGGGTGCAAACAATTTCTGAGGGTCATTATGATTAAGTGAAATCAAAATTTTGTATCTCCCAAAATACATTGTAAAAAAATTTGAAACAGTTATGGGGCATTACATTAGTCCGCCGTCTCTAATGGGTAGCTTTTAGATTTTTAGTTTATAACTTATATGTTAAGAAATTTCTTGCGTCGCGAAACATACTCAAAATATGCAGTTTTTTCATATTGGACCAGTTCAAAAAATTCTAGTAATTATGATATGCATCCATTGGCTTTGTAAATATGACGAAATCAAAGTAAACTCTGTCTAGATTGTTGTAACACATTTTTTTTTCTCAAAAACACAAATTTTCAAAGAATACAACATTGTGTATTAAAATGACTTCTTATGAATCCTTTGATTGTTAAAAAACACACACTAAAATAAACGCTAAGTTGACATATCAAATGTGCATAAAAAAATTCCAAAAAATAAGTAATAGAAAGCTAGCAAAATTTTTGACAACCTTTTTTTTTTAATCGCAAAATGAAATTCTAAATAGAAAAATTGCTATAGTTTGTAGAAAGTTGAAGAACCGAAATTTTTTTCTCAAAAAAGGGCAAAAAGTGTAACCCAACTTCACATTTTTCAAAAGAAGGTGTTACTCTTTGTACCCTCATAATTTGCTATCATTTCCTCCGTAAAAATTGACCAAGTGACCAATGGTTTATGAGAACAAAGACATCGATACCATACAAACTGATTTTGTTCTAAATATAAAGTTTCAATGTGTAACTTTGGTGTGTTTTTTGTATTATGAAGCTCAAAGTATTTCTCCATTTGTACTATCCAAGTTATCGGATCCTTGCCATCAAACCTCCTCATATATATCTTTGGAATATGGTGGGTCTTAAATCCAATGTTAGAGTCTATGAAATCTTGTTTAACATTTCTTTTGTTCTCATCATGAGTTTCTTCTACTACATTTTCGCCATTAGGAAGCTTTTCTTATGCACATTTTCCATACCTTCCTTCAAACCTTCCATATCTTTCTTCAAATCTTCCTTTTTTCCTTCTATACCATCCATCTTAGCTTCCATGCCATTGTTAAAACCATCCATCTTAGCTTCCACGTCTTTCTTCAAACCATCCATGTTGCCCTCTATACCATCCATCTTAGCTTCCACGCCATCCATCTTAGCTTCCATGTCATTCTTCAAAACATCCATCTTAGCTTCCATGCCTTTCTTCAAACCATCCCTCTTAGCTTCCACGCCTTTCTTCAAACCATCCATTTCATGTTTTGTTACTCATTGCGAGAGCGACATTTGTTGCACTTGGTATTGTAATTTTGATATATCATGTTTCCCTTCTTCCTCTTCATGAGTCACAATACAGCCTTCTGAGGGCTTAGTTGGTGTTGAATTATTTTTAACAGCCATTTTAGAACCCAGTACTAATATCTATGCTTCAATATTCCCTTGGAGTCACTTCAAACTGATTTTTCAAACAAGACTTAAGATATTTTTTTTTAAATACACACAATTTTATTGCTTTTTAGGAGCTCGATATTGAAACTAATGTATCTCTGTAATTTAATATCCCCAGTATTTTATCTTCGACCCTTTATTATCCCTCTGAATCTTCTTTCAAATGCCACAGGTCAAACCTGTTTTGGATTCTTCAAGGCGAAGTTATGAAAAATCTCCCACAATGACCTAATTATGAACTAGTTCAATAGAGCAAACTTGTACGACATGCCACATATCACATCTTCCTCCCTCGGATCTAAAAGTGATGCACAGGAAATTAAAATTTGTTTAATTTCGTCCACTTTTTACAAAATTTCAATTCGATGCTCACAGAGCGAGTTATGACGAGTGTCCCAAGGTCACCTCTTTGAGATAAAATTCGGGAGCCTGCAAAAACCCTAACTTCCACATATAATATCTCCAAAAATATTGCGAACCAAGATCTAAAATGTTTCCACGAAGTTTCTACGGATCACAAAACAAATGGTTTTTGTTTTTAGTTTCTGAACCTTTGCAGAATTTTTTTTATAGTGAAAATGCAATGATGACCTGTTTGAAGTAGTGAAACCGTAGAATCCAAAGCTTTGATACCAAATGTTATGAAACTAGCTCCCAAAATAGAAGAAACAATAGATCAATGCCTTATAAATAAGCCAGTTTGAGGGGGAAAACTCCTTCACATTAAATAAATGAACAACTCTTGAATGACACAAAGGAACAAACCTCCTTTCTATATATACGAGTCCATGGGGTCACAATATAATCCTAGCTGACCTAACAATAATAATTTAAGGGAAAAATAATAACAATATGGGGACTACAGGGGCACAACAATAAAAATATGGGGGGTACACTAACAACATTAAGGGACTACACTAGTAATATGGGGCCCTAACACCCTCCAATTTAGTTTTATATTTTTGGTTTTTATTTCATGTGATTGTAGTGGTTTTCATGTATAAATTTATTTCTCCCATTGATGATATGACATGACCTTGGTTGATTTTTGAAGTGTGTCTATTTAAAACATTTTATTTTCATGTTTCTTTATTAATTTGTCTCTCATTCAACAGTAATATTAAAACCTTGTCTATTTTCATTGTTTTAATGAGTTATTTAGGGCCTATTACTCTATATGGCATATGAATGTTCGAGTGAAAATGGCCAATACAAAATATTTTGTTTTGTAGCAACCATACCTTATTTCTATTTTCATATTATAATATGTTCCTAACTCTTCATATCACGTGTTGAATCATTTATATTCCTTGATATCTACATTTTTCTTGGATTAATGCATGGTTAACACTTTAATTTTTTACAAACTTTTTATCACTTGAGCGTGATTGTTATTGCAATTGGTTTAATCCTTATATGTATTATACCATGATTTTAAACATATGAGACTTGGGTTAATTTATCAGTTGGAAGACTATTTTAGGACTATGAGTTTGTATCCATATATGTGGTGATATTTTGAAATTTTTGGATTTGCAATCATTAGGGATGATGTTTTCGAGTTAAATGTTATTACTTTGAGATGTACATTAAGGATTTATGGGTGATCTAGTGTCCTTTACAAGGATGATAATCCTGATTCTTGGTAGTTATATTGAATCCATGGGTCACTATCACTCATACCTCGTAACAACTATTCCCTCTGTACTATCCTCCCACTTATCGATGTTTCACTTGATTTCTTTGGGTTTCAAGGATATCAACTCTTAGGTGTTTCATTTTTTTTCTCATACTTAAGATACCTCTCTACATGCTAGGGTTTGGTCATGCCCTTTCTGCATTTTATCCTCTGTCTCACCATAATCCCTGATAGAAACGATCATGAATTCTATCCATGGATCACCTTATCCATTTAGAAGACATTGAGTCATAAATGGTAAAGGCCTAGAATGAACGTGCATTCTTGTTCCACTAAGCTAAAAGATGGTATTTTTTACAATCGTTTCATGGTTTTAGCTAAGAGGTTGTCTCAAATTTGGCTTCTACATTCAATGGGAAGAAAGCCCAAGTATATGATCTGGATATTGTTGTAGATGTTAATTTCATTGCAGAGGCTTCCCATATCCCCATTAAGGGAGAAAAATGGTCCAAAAACTGTGAAGTACGCGACATCCTATGGAAAAAACTTCTTTCTAGCAAATACAATGTTTATCATGTGAAGCATTTGTCGCTTTCTTCTCCAAAAATAAAATGGCAAAATTTAGTTCTTTTGCTACGTCGACATGTTACATGTGAAAGCTAATACACTTTGTTTTTTATTTTTCATACTTGGATGTTAATGGATTTTTTCATCCATAAGCTCAATTTTTACTTATATATATATATATATATAAATAAATATAATCATGACTAAAATGGTCCCACATACCAATCCCACAATAAGAATTTTGAAAGATCCGACTATTTCATCACATTTTTAACTATATTTTGGTTAGACACCGATTGACGAAGGTTGGAGATGATTGGGATTGTTTCCTTGAGCGAAATGATTTTGATAAACCTAAAATCCTGGAAGATTGCGATTCTCTAGGATTACTTCACAACAAGAAATTGTGCCTACAGAACTTGCACATGAGGAAAGGATCAAACATGTAGAACTAAATTCTCAATCTAAAGATAAAATTAAATAATTTCAACGGAAAATTGCTTGAACAAGGTGAAATAGGAATATAAACACTCCTACAAAATATGTGTTCCTTGACTTGAGACTCTGCTCGAACCTTCAACCAAGAAAAACAAACCTCATATTTAAGATTCTTTAGAATGCAATAAATTTGAGTCTGATGTCAATAACAAGACCAACAAGGCTCCTGATATTTCTTCTAATTCAAATCCCTCTTTGTTGGACCTGTATTGGAATAAAAATTTATGTTTATTGTGCCACATCTTAGTGGTTGTATAAACCAGTTAATGAAGGAAAATGAACAACTTAGGGCTTCCTACCAAGCTAGGAAAACAAACAGGGAACACAAACCTTTTGGTGTTGAAACCAAACCAAACAATGAAGATATACATATTATTATTAATTCATCGAAGGTAAAAGTTGTTATGTGATATGATATGGATGACTCTGGTCCTGATAAGTAAAAATTTTTATTGTAATATATGATTTGGATTATCGAATTTTTTAAGGTATGTGTCAATTTGATTTAGTTTAGTAAAATTGAAAAGGAGTTGTTACAAAATCTTTGATGTTGTACATTGCATAAACTAGCACTCCTCATGTGTTTTGTGACATGTACTAACTACCTCTCATGGATCCTTATCTCTGGAAATGTGATCGCTTACTAACACCTGCGGGTTTTGGTTTAACAACAATCATGATTCCCAACAAGTTATATTAGAATGTAGGTCATGAGTTTGATACACACCCAACTTGTGTTGGGGGGAGATTGTTGGAAATTGGATAAACCAATGCTCCTCACATGTGTTGTGACATGTACTAACTGCCTCTCATGGATCCTTTTCTATGGTGATGTGATCATTGACTAACACCTACAATTTTGGTCTAATGGAAATCATGATTCCCAACACTTGATTTTTTTAGCAACCCTATCTTGTTTTGAATACAATGATTCATTTTATATTTTATATTATAACAGGCCCTTAATCTTGGTTGAATGTTGGTTTCCGATCCTATGAAGAAGAATATGAATGGTTGGTTTGTACTTATTTCGAGCTGTGCATGGATTCCTTGTCAGTCATTTGCCTTTTTCTTTTACTTTTTACAATTTAGCTAACAAACCATAATTATTTTTTGAATTATCATTGTAATAGACAGTCAAAGAATTTTTGGGGATATTATTTTTGGATACAATTAGGTCTCTCGACCTATATAAAAAAATTGGATATTAAGTACAAGAAGGGAAGCACCAACAATGTGGAAAACTACCTCAGTCGATAGTCGATCGTGGCACTGAGCATTGTGCTCGACTCTTATGGGAATGAGACTTGGGCGTGGGTGTATATTTACAAGAGCAATCCATAATTCTACAACACATAACAGACGCTCTTGGAAGGAAATAAAGTTCCAAAATTTCTCCTCCATGATGCACTTTTATGTCACTTAGGACATCTTTGTGTTCCCTCAAGCGAGTGTGCCAATATGATTTGGAAAGCGCACTACAGTTGGGTCGCTGGACATTTTGGGGTGGATAAAACAATGGAAGTAGTGCAGAATTATTTTTATAGGCCAAAAATTAGATAAGATGTTGGGAAGTACATTAGATCCTGCACTGCCTATGTCATTTCCAAACCGACCATCAAGAATCAATGCATATATACTGAGTTGTGTACCCCTAATTGACCTTGGGAATCGACTCCATGGGTTACATGTCGGGCCTTCCTTCTACCAAGCATGGAAATGAATGCATTTTTGTGGGCATCGACAGATTCTCTAAGATTACCATTTTGGCAGTCCGTAAAAAGAGTATCATAGCAAAATCCAGTACTAAACTCTTCTTTGAATGAGTGTGGGTGCACCTTGGGATCCCACTATCCATTATCTCATATCAAGATAGAAGGTTCCTATGTACATTTTGGTCAAATATCTGGTCTATGCTAGATACCAAGCTCACTAAGTCTGTGACTTTCCACCCATAAACTGATGGCCAAATAAAGGTGGTCAACATGATGATCATACATATTCTCCGCATGTACAAATTGAAGAATACATGCATATGGGATGAAATCCTCCCCTATTTCTAGAACATCTACAACCAAGCTCTCCATAGCTCAATTGGACATAGCCCTTTTAGGTGGGGTTAGGATTCCAAAAATTATCTCCCATTAATGTGGCCATAGCATTTGCACCTACTCAGGCATATTTGGCTCATGTCCAATATGAAGCTGAAAGGGTGAACGACTTCATTGAGCACATTCAGTACATCCGCAAATAGGTACATGATATATTGTACCATGCCAATGATAAGTACAAGCAACAACATGATCAAAATCAGGTGCCACACAAGTTCCAGGTGGGCGAAATTTTTTTGCTACATTTGCAGAAGGAATGCCTCGTTGGACCCCACAGAAAGCTTCACTCACTTTGATATGGACCATACACCATCACCAAGGCTATAGGGGACAATTCATTCAAGCTCAACATTCCACCATTCGTAAATATGTACCTAGTGTTCAATGTGGACCGCCTTCGTCCATACTTTCCACCCTTACTGGACACATCTGAAATTGCAGAAAAAATCACCCCAACAGAGTTAAACCCAGACTACATGGACACAGAGATCAATAACACCTGCCAACATAGGATCCATATATATTGAGTTGTTAAAGCAAGCCAACTTCTTTACCGAGGAAAGTGGTTCAATAGTGACCAAGGTCAACGAATGTTTTCTCACCTCATGGAGGCTCTGCACAAAATTGGACAATTTATTCCTAATGAGGGAGGATTGATCCAGGTGGATATTGGTGTCGACTTGCCTATTCCACCTAGACCTACAGCCGGTTTCATCAATTTCCTTTAATAGCAACATTTACTATTTTTAGCAGTTGTTCGGGTCCTGAACTTCCAGAGCAGTTTTGTCCCCCCTAAATGACATCCTTTTGAGGTCCACAATAGGCCCATAGCCAGGAAAATCATGTAGTACTCAGAGAGATATTTCAAAGGAGGTATCATACTTTCCAAATATAGATAATATGAACAAGTTACAACCTTAGGAAGTTGGCTGCCCAACTAACCCCAACAAGGCCCACAAACTATTGGCATTCCATCTCCTAGGGTTAGGTTTTTTGCTGTTTAGGGTTTTCTCTTTTGTTCAATAATAAAAAGGATCGTGAGAATCATTGACACAATTTGGAGGCATATATCTGACACATCTCTTCTAAAAAATAAGCTACCAACGCCCGAGCTAGTTTATTTCCATTCTGTATGTAACCCTATCTCAGTTCTTTGATATTACTTAAATGAAGTTTTATTTCTGCTGCACCTTTGTGTTTATGTTTATATCTATATTCTATTGCGTTATTGCATAATTACAGATCAAAATTGATCATTTTTATGTTATTTTATTCTTTTTACTCCTATTGAACACTTCAAATTGGGGCAACCTTCTGCGAGTTGAACAATTATGAATAACTCTCTAGTTAAGAGGGAGTGTTGAGAAATGTAACTAGTATCGGTCTTCATAATTGTACTTGAGTCATGATGTAATGTAATTGTTAAAAATAAAGAAAATAAATTTTATTGTAAAAAGAAAAAATATTTATTAGCATGGGTTTCATGCTTTATTATATTTTATTTTTAGGTCAGAGCCTCCATCAAAGGCCTTTAGCATTGATTCATAAGTCCATGTCATTTTCATTATGGTCTAGACCCATATTAGGAATTTTATATCAAAGAAATGAAATTATTTGGATGTAATTGAGTCATCTATTTCTCCACCATCAAGTCAGCCTCCCTATAGTTCATTTTGAACTCACATGAATAGACTCAAACCACTATATATAGAAAAAGAACTTGAAATATTTTGGGAATATAAAAACAAGATTCGATGTGCACCTACAAGTGAATATGGAAGTGTGAGATACATAAAATAAAGGTCTATTATATTTCATAAGTAAAATAAAGGCAAGAAAAGGAATCTAGAAGTTTAGCGAAGAAGTTTCCAATGGATCAACAAGGTTGCAAAAGGTATAACATGAGAGTTACATGATCGAAGGTATAAGAGTTGCAGGATTGGAGGTACAATATGAATGTTTCAAAATCAAAGTCTTTGAGTGATAAGATTGAGAGGTTCACTTTATGGTTGGAGGAGTGTGCTTGTCTAGGTATAAAGGTCTCGGTTGTTGTTGAAGAATGTAACTAGGTTCGATATTCATTAATGTATTTGAATCACTATGTAATGCACTTAGCAACGAATAAAGAAAATAATTTTTATTATTATTACAATGACTTATTTAATCATGGATTTCATGCTTGGGTCATTATGTTTTAGGGAAAAGTCCCCATTAAGGACTTCTAGGATTTATTCTGAGTTTATAAAGTCATTATGTATTTAAAGACACCCTTCTTGGGCTTTCGAATCATGTAAAAAAGTTTAGTATTGAGTCAAATATGGCTTAGTGTGTAGGAAGTGTGAGTCAAGGTCTAGAGTCTTGGATTATCTAAGGAAAAATATTGAAGGAAGAATTACTAACTGGGTTTTCCCCTAGAGAAGGGTTTTTTCCTCATTTTCCACATATATTTGGTTTCCTCGATGTATGTGTTATTTCTTTGGTAATTTCTTGATGAACTAAAAGAAAATAATATAATAAGAAACTAATAAGAATATATAAACATCCCAAGTAAATTATCAATAACAATAAAATATTTCCGCCTTTATTTTCTAACATGGTTCCAGAGCTTTGGTAGAGAAAGAAGAAGAAGGAAGTTTTTAAGGAGTTGATCAAGGAATCATAAAAGGAAATTCTTTAAGGAAATAAGTTAATTATATTCAAGAAATATGTCTAACTCAACCAAGGGAGAGAACAAGCTTGAAGGATCATAAAACTACATGTATTGGAAGAAGAGGATTTTCCTCATTCTTGATAAGAAAAAAGTATTAGATGTGGTAAGAGGAAAAGTAAAGAAGCCTACAAAAGACTGTAGTGATTCAAATAAGGTAAAATTCAGTGAACTAGAATTGGTTTCCATGACTCCAATGGTAGATGGCATAAAGGACAACCTTGTCCCATACATAACTAACATTGATCATGCTCAAGAAATGTACAAAGCCTTGTCAAAACTATTCACTATCAAGAACATTGGTCAAGTAACAAGTTTAAAGAATGAACTAAGGAACAAGAAGATGAATAAAGAAGATATTTTGGCTACGTTCTTTGTGAATATAGAAAGAATACAAGATGATCTTCTTTCCATTGATGAAATTGTACCAGAAAAGGAACTTCCAATCAATATTTTATTAGGGTTACCACATTATTGGAGTGCTTTTTCTTCATGATGCAACAACTAGAAGGATGCTCCCAATTTTGAATAATTATGGATTTTCTTCAGCGGAGGGGAATTAAGAATATCATTAGTATCCAACAATGAAGATTTTTCAACTTCCTACACTGCTCAACACAAAGGAAACTTCAAGAATTTGAAGGGACCAAGAAGGAAGGTTGACATCTGCAAGGTGGAATGCTATCAATGTCATAAAATCGATCACTATAAAAGTGATTGTCCCGAAAATCCAAGACATAAGGAAAGAGAAAGAGATCATGCAAATGTTGCTGAATAAGGATCTTCTAAGAAAGCTAAACCCAAAGAGTATGACATAAGGGAATTACACTACTAAGCCCTTTTCTCTTAGTCTTAGATATTTCATTTGTATTTTTCTATTTTTTAGTATTTGTAGGCTTAACATATTATTCGAAAAATACATTTTTTTATAAGTTTTTTTTAGGTATCACTCAAGATTTGGAGGGAGCCCTCTACAAATCCCAAAGTTAATTATATCATTTTTTTTTAGTTTTTGTTTCATTTAATTATTTAAGTTTTGATTATATTAAATACTAATCACCCTTCTACCTACTTTTCCTTGTCTAGGAAATTACTTGCTGAATACTCAAGGATTATGAAAGAAGGCCTCACAAGAAAACACATTGGAGTTAAAAAGGTTTGTTAAAAAACAAAGGTATGTCTTAGATCATAAGATTTATTCTCTTCATAATCATTCTCTTTGGAAATACATTCAACATTACTAACAATTGTTGTGTCTAAGCTCTCTTGAATCATAGAGATTCTTGTTTGGGATGATTAAGCATCTGGTAAATCTACCCTCATATTTTTTATTGTTTCTCTAAAATAACCCTAGGAAGTTTCTCTAGAAAACTCTTAGCTAAGGGTATTCTAATAATGTGTGAAACCATAATCTACTTAGGGTTATTGATGGAGTATAAATATATTTCTAATATGTTGAATATATTGTTGATATCATGTTTGGGGTTTTGATATGATCATGAAAACACTAAGTTGTTAGGGTTAAATTGGTGTTTTCTGAAATCTCAAACCTTTAAATTTTTGCTAAAGTATGATTTTCTATGTTATGAATTCAAACCCTGGATATTTATGGTTTGGTTGAGCCTATAAGAAAAACCCTTGTCATATATTTAAAGTCCTAGGAATGAAACCCTAAGTATGTGTCCATTTGGTTGAAACCCTAGCTTGATCTAGGTCTGTATATGTCTAATATGTTAGTATTTCTTGACATATGATATGCTTATATGTGATGATGCATTTCTAGTTATATGTGTTGACCTAGTTATTAATGGTCATAAGTCCTAGGGTTTGGAAACAAGCACTAGTCAAAGTTTTGAGTCTAGGATGATGTTGCTTGGAAAATCTAGGGTTTTGCAGCTAAACCCTAGTACTTATATTCTCTAGTATGTATAACAATATAGAATCTATGAATCTATATAGTGATTGCTCATAATTTGTAGATCGAAAATCTAGGGTTTACATCAAACCCTAGTAGAATCTATTCATGTTATTGACTAAACTATGATTGGTTCTGATTGTTGGAGCTCATGTATGAAATATAGGGTTTAGATGAGATCCTGGTAGGAAGTCTAACATATGAATTCTGAAAATTATTAGATACATTACTTGTTTGGATTGTTTCTAGGGTTTTCTATATGAAAGAAATTGTCATCTTCATGTTAAGGCCCTAGATATAATTAGTCTATTATTTTCATTGAGCTATTGATGCGATTTAGGGTTTGTAACAAAACCTAGGAAAGAAGTTGAAATATTGAAGTATAATCTCTTGTTAATTATGTTTGTAAATAGTACTTCTTCTGTTATTGTAAGATTTTGATGTGATTAACTTCATGATTTTATATATTTGGTTGTACTTGCTATATAAGTTGTGTATGTACATCATCTTCAAGATAGTGAACATGTCCGTAAAATAAGTTTATATGATAAGCATGATGAGAAGGATGGAATCCATGAAATATTCTCCAATATCGAAAGAAGAAGTTAATCTCCCTAATTTAAGGGGGAGCCTAGATAGAAGAAAACTCCTTGGTTGAGAGGAATGGTATAACATAGTTTTGATTGAAGAATACATTTTGAAGGATATGTTGTTGCATGTGAAGTAGGAAAGGAAAGTATATAAGGAATATTTTTTCAAAGACTCGATTAATAGTCCTACTATGATAAGTTGAGAAGAAACATTTAGTTGTCTGAAATACCCTGAAGGTTTGTTTTTGATGATGTATATTTAAAATTTTTACTACTAATTGGGGTTGTGTTTGTACATGTAAATCTGTCGAAGGTTTGATAAGCATGGCAGTTGCCGATAGTTTTTATCAGGAGAGATTTGTTGTTGTTGATGCTTTGTGAATGAAGCATTGCTTGGGGGACAAAGGGTTGGCACTTTGTATTAATGTCTGGTAGGGAGGGTGGCATTGGTTGGAGGTGGACCTAGATACCTGGTCTGATGGATAGTACTTGTAATCCTAATGGTACCTAGAAAGGATGAAATCTTTAGTCCATCTTAGTCCCACTTTGATAGACTGCCTTGGTCGGGAATCTAGTCCATGAAATTGTGGTGCATAAATTGTTGAGAGACCTTAGATATATTTCCCTGATCAGTAATCTAGTCCATGACATTGAGGTGCCTAAAAAATATTGATAGTTCACATAGTTGGAGATCTTCCTTGTACTTGTATATTATGAATACCTCCCTAGTTAAGAGGGAGTGTTGAATAATGTAACTAGGTTTAGTCTCCCTTAATGTAATTGAGTCACTACGTAATGTACTTGTCAAAGAATAAAGAAAAGGTTTTATTATTAATATTATAGTGACTTATTAAAGCATGGGTTTCATGCTTGGGTCATTATGTTTTAGGTGAAATTCCCCTTTGAGAACTTCTAGGATTTATTCTGAGTTTATAGAGTCATTGTATATTTAAAGATACCCTTATTGGGCTTTCGAACCATGTAAAAAAGTCTAGTATTGAGTCAAATACGACTTGGTGTGGAGGAAGTGTGAGTCAAGGTCTAGAGTCTTGGATTATCTCAGGAAAAATATTGAAGGAAGAATTATTGATTGGGATTTCCCATAGAGTGGGGTTTTTCCTTGGCTATCCACCTATATTAGGTGTCCTTGATCTATATGTTATTGATTTGGTAATTTCTTGATGAACTAAAAGAAAAGAAGATAATAAAAAATTAATAAGAATACAAAAACATCAGAAGTAAATTATCAAGAACAAGAAAAACTTTATGCCTTTCTGATTTTATAACAGTTGTCTCATTTGATTTGGTTCTTGAAGAAGAGAAGGGATTTTTGGGTTTTCCCCTCAAGGAGGGATTTTCCCCTAGCAGAGAGCCTACACCTTATGTCATTGATCTTCATGTTTTGTTTTGCTAGTTTCTTGCTGATAATAAATTAAAAAATAACTATAAGAAGATAACTAAAATATCATGAGTAATTATAAAGTTATGAAAACATTTTTCCCTTATGATTTTCTAACATTATTGACAGGACGTCCAAAATATATCACCATGAGAGCATGTTGACAGTGTTGAAATTTGTCAACCAAGGGGGTCTACCTAATGTGATGTCCCAATTATACCTCACACCATTTGGAATAAGATCCCCATCTGGAGTCTCATCCTATTTTCCATACATTATTATATATTTCCTTCACTTTAGCTATCATCAAGAGAGAGGATTGTGTATGTTCCTTCGAGAATCGAGTGTGCCTAGTGAGTGATCGGTTGTAGGTGTGTCAAGGTTTTTCTACTATAGAAGGAAAAAGAGGTGAGCCACTAAGAGCGAGGTAATATTTCCATGCTAGTAGAGACATACAAAAACAAGGAATATTTGTCTAACATCCAGCAGAATATGCCACAAAGATGCGACGATCATGCAACCAACACAAGTAGAAATATATTTCTGGCATCCAGCGGAATAGTCCACAAAGAAGTGATGGTCATCACAACCTGTACAACACATCCTCGATACGATGAGCACTAAAATAAATGAAATAGTTCAACTACTTTAGTATGGGTGAAAAATAAACATGAATCATAAAAATTCATAGAAAAATCTTATAAACATTCATAACTCATGCATGAAGAACTTGCTGGCCATCAAGCTTCATTTATTAAGTAAAATTTCCAGGACACATGTATACAAGAAACATCAATAGCTCTATAATGGAGCATTGGAGCCACAACTTACTCCTCAAAAGTACTAACGCTATCTCTCTGATGCCTTACGGGAGAACCCAAGGTGAAAATTCTTGTGCTTATACAATGAGGGTGTGTATATAACCAATGGGGAACTGATTCACCTCCTTGTGACTCTTTGACTACCCACATGACTATTTAGCCTGCTATAAATTTTTGAATTTACATAATTCTTCATATTTTGTATGTTTCCTTTGGACTTCCACTTTACAATACATTTTGAATAGATAATTACAAAATCCACAATAATGATGTGACATATGACAACTCATGGCAAGACATGACATGACACTTTTGACATGGACTGCATGATGACATGGAAATGTCAAGCCATTCTTGTTGCTCCTTGCTATATGTCCTCTTGAGTATGCTCTTATTTCTACCTCCATATAGCTTAAAGGTAAGGAGTCTTCAATGATATCAATTCTTGAGTTGTGATCACAAACTGGTGTTCTATTTACTTTATGTTAATTGATAAGCTTGCATAACTAGCTACAAAGATGTATTTCATGATGTTTCCCTTCTCCATATCCTTCTTCATCATCTTTTCACAGACTGATAGAGTACCTGCATCTATAATTAACTCATGACAGGATGACATCAACCCAATAAACCTCTAGTTTACAATGATTCATGTTGATCTATTGACTAAGATGGAACCAGGTTGCAGGCTGAGGGAGAGGCTCAGTGATTATGAAAATTCACAACTAAGATAGTCAGGGGTGAAGCTTGATCCTTGAGACTATGCAATGCATAACGCAGGCTAGACTGGACAGATGGATTGCACAGTTTTGGGATTCAGTGAGTCGTGCTGAGGGGTTTTGCACTGTTTCGACCAACTGCACAGTTCTGGGAGGCACAAAATCCCTATTGATTCCTCAATTGCACATCTCAGGAGATCGAGAGCTAGGATTGAGCTCGAATACTGTGAAATAGATAGTTGGGGCTAGGCTAGAGGGCTGAATTACGCAATTCTGGAGGTCAAGGTTGGGGTTTGGGCACTTATACTACATAGTGCATAGTTCTGGGAGGCAGGAACTGTGCATTATGCAATGTCAAGAGGCTAGGTTGAAACCTGATGGCTGGAACTACGCAATGCGTA
Organism: Pinus albicaulis; assembly: GCA_034641835.2. Lineage (NCBI taxonomy): Eukaryota > Viridiplantae > Streptophyta > Pinopsida > Pinales > Pinaceae > Pinus > Pinus albicaulis. The sequence goes on from CM076582.1 coordinate 97,968,071, forward strand.
GTTAAGGAGGGTTGGATGAGGCTAAGTTGCTGGAAAGATTCCAAAATTTGGCTAGGTGTGGGACCAATGAATCTACCGTGAAAAATGATACGACTTGACTCTGATCACACACTTCGAACCCTTGATGACACAACAACATATAACATACAAGTCACATGAACAAAAAATTTCCCAAAATGCAACAACTTTTGTGATGACTTAGGACAAGTGTGACACTAAAGATACAATTGCGACGACCGTGATGACACTTGTGAGACAATTCTTAAAAAATTGGGAATAAGTGTGACAGATGTTTACATGGGAGGAACAACTAACTTACACAAACCTAACCCCTTGAAACCACCAAAATAAGTTCTTATGCATCGTGGGACACTTAACATGTGAAAAGACAACATTTTTCTTTTCTCACAAACGATACTAAAACACTTTGAGAAAACACATGCAACGGATTTCAATGTTTGTAGTGAAACTATGAAAGACCAAGGTAGGATCTGAAATTTGGTGTAGGGAAAAATTTTGGAGGGTGTTGTAGCAACGAAAACACTTGGCAACACACTAGTAGAATTCTGACTTCTCAATCTTGGTTGACTCTTTAGTGCAGGGTCTCATTTCTTCAGGGAGTATTGATTCATCATGTGGATTACTTTGGATTCCCCACTTACCCTGAGAGTAAACATGCCCCCCCTTTGTGCCTTCTTTCTTGAACACAATCATAAGATTCAACAATATCATAATGTTTCGAATCAGAAAGGGTAGTGTAGTTCGCGAGCTTGAAATTTTTAGAGTATATTTTTTTCATCTATGGTGTTGCTCTATTGTCCGCAGGCCTAAAGAGTACCCCGATACAGTTACTATATGAGCAAAAAAATTTATCCTTTTCCAACGAGCCTAGACAATATCGTGACTGAGTTGATTTATTCACTACTTTGCGTAGGAAGCCTTTCTCTTATTTCACCTTTATTTATATATTTAAAGATGGTTCTGCATAGGAACTTATTCACTTTATGGGTGAAAGAGGGATCCCAACTTATTGAGAGAAGGAGAGGTTGTTAATTTAGAGAAGCAGATAGATACCTATGATTTATGTTTTCTCATTTATATTTTTCCCCTTTTCCTCTTCTATTGACTGGATAATCTAACGAAAAAGCCAAAACATAAGAACCAAGAATGGGAACAAGGTTTCTAGAATAGACACAAGTATCATGTTTTGATCGAAATTCTCTTTATGGACGGATCACATTTTTCGTGGGAACTTCATCGACCAAAATATGTAACCAAGACAAGGAAGGAGGGCCAAAGTTTATAAAAAAGTTTAAGTGTTTCAAAGTCCTTTTCTATTTTGCCACATTTCCTTTTGAGAAAAAATGAAACACCCTTCATGCAAATTCTTACACGAAAAGAGAGAAGACACAACAAGAAAACCAAAATAAAAAATAACAATGTAAAAGGAAGCTAAATCGAAAAGAGGATGTAAGAAGTAAGTATAGAATGTAGGTTTTAACCCTATACAAAAAATTTCTGCAAACGAATTATTAAAAAAAAAAAAAATGGCGAGAAGAAATATACACAGAGATTTTCCCTTGGATCCAAAAATCAGGACCACTAGATTGATTTTTCATTGTATTCCTTTCAATGTTACAATACATATATATAAACTATGAAGCATTCATACATCCCAATCCATTAACCCGACATTTGAACATAATTGTAGTTCCCTTGAAGAGATATACAAAATACCATGGGCATAAAACCATCATTCCCAAAACCATGTACAAAACCCATGCAAAAAACCATAGGTAGGTCTGCAAACCTATTATAGGGTCCAAAAGGAAATTTCTCAGGGCATTACCTTGGACCCCATGTATGGGGGCCACTGCCCCCCTAAAACCCCCCCTATGATCTCCTTCTGTTGTGCTCGGTGAAACGAACAAGTGTAACTTTAAACCGCCCACATGTGCGACTGGTTGTCGAAAGAATATAATATACAACCAACATCCTCCCACTTGTTTTATTTTCCACACAGGGGGTCACAAGAGAGCTTAGTCATTGGTCCAACCCTACAACACCCATTTTTTATCTACAAAAAGAAAACTTCTTGGTACCCACAAAATTTGTCAATGCATCTACAACATTCTTTAAAGTGTCCACCTTTACCAACAATACCTTTTTGTCCTTAACCATATCCCTCACAAAGTAATATTGAACATAATTATGCTTTTTGTTTTAATTATAAGCATAATTATTTGCTAAGAAGATTTCACTTTGGCTATCACGGTCTATCCTTATAGCTTGTTGCACCAATCCCATACTTGAACACAATCTTTGCAACCAAATTTCTTCCTTTCTTGCATGAGAGGTTTCCATGTATTCAGCCTTTATAGCTGAAATATCCACTACATATTGTATTTTACTCCTCCAAATAGGTTAAACACATATCCACTTATAGATCTTCTCTGATCTATATCTCCAACCCAGTATGAATCAACAAAGACACGGATGTCTAAAAATCTGTCCAATCATCGTATTGCTTGGTAGCACAGACCATAATCATTAGTGCCACACAAATACTTGAAAAAACACTTCAATGTTATCCGATGCTCCTTCCCTGGTTTTGACATAAACCTGCTCAATACTGCCACTACATGTGAAATGTATGGTCTAGTACATACCATGCATACATTAGGCTAATGATTGCACTTGCATATGGTACACGAGACACATCCTCTTCCTCTTCTTGTGCCTTGGGACATTTTTTAGTAGATAAATTTACATCTACAGGAATAGGAACCTTCATCGATTTCCTATCCCGCATATTAAACATCTGCAATATTTTCTTGACATACTTCCTTTGGTTTAACCATAGCTTCCTCTTTCCTCGATCTCATTTAATTTTCATTCCCAAAATATAGTTTGGAGCACCAAGATCCTTCATGTAAAATTTGGAGCACAATTGGGTCTTTAAATCCCGTATAATTTCTTTGTCATTTAAAATCATAAAAATATCATCCACATACAAGACCAAATAAATAACATGGCCAAAAATTAATTTGAAATACACACAATGATATTATTTTCTTCCAGTGAAGCCAAGTCCCCGTATATATGTATCAAATTTCTGATACCACATCCTTGGTTACTATTTTAAACCATATAGAGACTTTTTGAACCTGCATAACAATTATTTCTTACCATTCACCACAAATCCTTCAAGTTTCTTCATGTAGATCTCTTCTTCGAGATCCCTATGAAGAAATGGTGTCTTCACATCTATCTATTATACCTCAAAATAAAAAGAAGCAACAACAAATAAAAGTAATCTAATAGAAGCTAACTTGGAAACATGAGAAAAAATATCACCAAAATCAATTCCTAACACCTGAGAATAACCTTTTGCTACCAACCAAGATTTTTATTTCTCCTACTTGAATTCTACATTCATATTCTTCTTAAACACCCATTTGCTTCCATTGGGATTCCTTCCATAGGACAACTCCACCAGATCCCAAGGCTCATTTTTATCCAAATATGTCATTTCATCAACCATGGCCTCTTTCCAAATTATTCCATCCTCTGGATATAATTACTCCTTGACATTTCTAGGATCATCATCAATAATAGATAAAGAAAAATTTTAATAGAAAGAAAATGGACTATACCTTTATTGCTTCCTTCTATCTCGAACTAATCTTCTCAAAATTGGATTTTGTGGCTCTTCCTCTTCTGATTCTTGTTCTGATATAGATTCGGATTCTTCCTCCTTTAGATCAAACTCCATGTTTTCAGATTCCTTAGGTAGGACTTCATGTTTAATAACATCTTTCACCTCTCTAAACACCACATCTCGGTTGTACACAACCTTCCTTTTCTTATGGGTTCCAAAGCTTATGAACTTTTAAACCATCCTTATACCCAATAAATATGCACCTTTCAGATTTACTATCCAACTTGGTTATTTTCTCCTTTGGAACATGTACATATGTATCACAACCAAATACCCTCAGATGTGAAAGAAAGGGTTTCTTACCAGTCAATACCTTATGTGGAGTCTTATCTTCCAACGTTAATGAAGGTGATATGTTAACTAGGTAACATGTAGTATAAATTACCTCTATCTAGAATCCATGTCCGAACCCGACACCACTGAGCATGCTTCTTTCCCTTTCCATCAACATATGATTCATTCTTTCCGCAACTCCATTTTTTTGAGGTGTGTATGGAGTAGTATTCTGTTGTGCTATATCACATTTCTTATAGAACTATTCAAATTCCTTCCTGCTAAGCTCTCCACCATTATCTATCCTTAACACCTTAATATTCATCTCTATCTAATTTTCCACCAGAGCCTTAAATTATTTAAACCTCTCAAATAATTCATATTTCTTCCTCAGGAAATATATCCACATATTCCTTAAGAATTAATCTATAAAGAATACATAGTACAAAAAATTACCCATTGATGGAACCACCATGGGTCCAAGCACACCACTGTGCACAATCTATAATATCCCTTTTCCCCTCTTAGCACCACAGGGGAAACTCATCCGATTCTACTTCCCGTATACATAATTTTCACAAAAATAGAAATCCATAGAGAAATTAGTCATACCTTCTACCATGTCATTACCATGCAGTATTCGAAGGCCCTTCTCTCCAATATGTCCAAGCCTTTGATGCCATAAGATGGTATTTTCTCTAGATACCACTAGGTTTACTGCTCCACTTTCAGGACCCAAGAATTTTTCTAATCCTTCTACCTTGCAACTTAAGATTGAATTTTCCGTGTATGATGATTTTGGAATTCCTGTCATACCCTAAGAATACATCACCACCATTATATTTCTAATACTTGTAGAACCACTCCCTATGGGGAGTTAAGTGAAAGGATGCACCTGATTCAATCATCCATGCCTCATGATATACATGTGTACGTGAATACAAATCCAAGTACACATCCCCACCTTCATCTCAAGTGGTTTTTGCCTCTACAGAAGGAGCACCATCATATCCCTTTCCTTTATCAGGAGCTTTAGATATGCATTCCCTTTTGTAGTTCCTTTCCTTTCCACATTTCCAGCATACCTTTACAGTTTTTCATCGAGATTTAGATCTCCCACTCAAGGACCTTTTTTATTCTATTCTGGGACTGTCCTCATATATACAAGGCATCTCCATTCTGGCTCTCCATATTTTTTTGTCTCATCTCCTCTAACGACATGGATGAGACTATTTCATCAAACTTCAAGGTAGTTTTATTTCTACCTATTACAACAACCAAACTATCCCATGAATCTCGTAGAGAACACAAAAATTGATGCACTTATCTTCATCTAAAATTTTTATATCAATAGATAAAAACTGACTTACCGTAGTATTAAAGGCGTTAAGATGCTCTGTCACTGAGTCTCAACCCTTCGTCCTCAGGTTATACAAATTTTTCTGCGTGAACACTTTGTTAATGAGAGACTTAAATTGGTACAAATTCCCTAGATTCTCCGACAAAGTCTTTGTCGTAGCTTTGCCTCATACATTCAACAATAATGAATCTGAGATACACAATCTTATTGTGCTCTTTTCCTTCTGATCCAACTTCGCCTAGTCTTCTGTTGACATTGTCGTTGGTTTAGTAGCTGAATATACTAGGATCCACTGATCTTTATCCACTAAAGATCCTCCATCTTGAGCTTCCACAACTCAAAAATCTGAGCATTAAATTTATCAATCTCTATGTTTCCATTGTTCACCATCTTCTTTCACCACAAGAATCAATCCTGTAGATCTCCCACTGAAAATGATCTACCATAGGCCCAAGAAAAACCCATCAACAAAAAATACATACCCTTGAATCTAAAATAACTATGATACCAAATGTAGGTTTTAACCTTGTATAGAAATTACCTACAAATGAATTGTTAAAACTGAAAAGATAAACAATGGCAAGAGAAAATATACAAAGATATTTTCCACTGGATCCCAAAACCTATAGGATTTAACCCTGTACAAAAATTATCTACAAACAAATATTAAAACAGAAAATAAACAATAGCGAGAGCATAAAACATAAAACAGATAAACACAGAGATTTTCCCCTGGATCCCAAATCGAGATGACCAGCTTGATTTTTCATTATATTCCTTTTAGTGTTAAAACATATATATATATATATATATATATATATATATATATATATATATATATATATATATATATACATGCCGAAGCATACATAAACCCCAATCCATTAACCTTAGATTAGAACATAATCGTAGTTCCCTTGACTGGATTTACAAAATACCAGTGGCCGAAAACCATCGTACCCCAAAACCATGTGCAAACCCATGCACAAAACCATGGGCAGGTCCGCCCACCAAAAAATAAGGCCCAAAATTTTTTTCTCGAGGCGCTGCACCCGACGCAACGTACAAGGAGGAATATCGCCCCCGCTCTGACCCCCCCATGCGTGACTAGTCGTGGAAAGAATATAACACATGCCCAACATTCTCCCACTTGTTGTTTTCTTTCTACAGGGTGCCACAAGAGAGCTTAGTCATTAGCCCAGTTCTGCAACACCCATTGTTTCTCTACACCAAGAGAAATTCTGAGTGCTCACAGAATTCGTCAATGCATCTGCAACATTCTTCAAGGTGTCTACATTTACCAGCAACACCCTTTTAGCCTCAACTATATCTCTCACAAAGTGATATTGAACATCAATGTTCTTTGTCTTTAAATGATAAGTAGGGTTCTTAGCCAAGAAAATTTCACTTTGGCTATCACAGCCTATCCTTATAGCTTGCTGCACCAACCCCATACTTGAACACAATCTCTGCAACCAAACTGCTTCTTTTCTTGCATGAGTGGCTGCTATGTATTCTGCCTTTGTAGTTGAAAGAGCCACTACAGACTGTCTTTTACTCATCCAACTGACTGTACCTCCCAATAGGCCAAAAACATACCCACTTGTAGATCTTCTTTGGTCCAGATCTCCAGCCCAGTCTGGATCAACAAAACCATGAATATCCAACATTCTTTCCAATCCTGGTCTTCCCTAGTAGCATAAGCCATAATCACTAGTGCCATGCAAATATCTGAAAACCTGCTTCATTGCTGTCCAATGCTCCTTCCCTGGGTTTGACACAAACCTGCTCAATACTCCCACTGCATGTGCAATGTCTAGCATAGTACAGACCGTTGCATACATCAAGCTATCCACTGCACTTGCATATGGAACATGGGATTTATCCTCCTCTTCTTCTTATGTCTTGGGACACTGTTCAACAGACAGTTTTACACCTACAGGAATCAGATCATTCACCAGTTTACTATCCCACATATTGAACCTCTGCAATATAGTCTCGACATACTTCCTCTGGTTTAACCAGAGCTTCCTTTTTGTCTGATCTCTCTTAGTTTCCATGCCCAAAATATAGTTTGTAGCACAAAGATCCTTCATGTCGAATTTGGAGAACAGTTAGGTCTTCAAATCTTGGATAATTTCTTTGTCATTTCCAATAAAAAACATATCATCCACATACAAGACCAAATAAATAACATGGTCAAAAATTAATTTAAAATAAACATAGTGATCCTCCTTGCTTCTGGTTAAGCCAAGCCCCTGTATATAGGTATCAAATTTTTGATACCGCATTGTTGTTGACTATTTTAACCCATATAAAGACTTCTTTAACTTGCATACCAATTCTTTCTTTCCCTTCACCATAAAGCCTTCAGGTTGTTTCATGTAGATCTCCTCTTCTAGATCCCTGTGAATAAATATTGTCTTCACATCCATCTGTTCTACCTCAAAATAAAATGCAGCAGCAACAGATAAAAGTAATCTAATAGAAGTAACTTTGGAAATAGGAGAAAAAATATCACCAAAATCAATTACTGGCACCTGGGAATAACCTTTTTCTACCAACCGAGCTTTGTATTTCTCCACCTTGCCTTCTACATTTATCTTCTTCTTAAACACCCATTTTCTCCCGATGGGCTTCCTTCCAGCCAACAACTCTACCAGATCCCATGCCTCATTTTTATGCAAGGATGTCATTTGATCAACCATGGCCTCCTTCCAGATTTTTCCATCCTCTGAATCTACTACCTCCTTGACAGTTCTGGGATCATCATCAGTTATAGTTAAGGCAAAACTTGAATAGAAAGCAGATGGACTATACCTTTCTAGTTGCCTTATTTCCCGAACTGATCTTCTCACAGCTGGAGTTGTGGCTCTTCCTCTTTTGAGCCTTCTTCCATTGTAGAGTCTGATCCATCCTACTTTAGCTCAAACTCTATCTTCTCAAGTTCCTTTGGTAGGACTTCATGTTTAACAACATCTTTTACCTCTCTAAACACCACAGCTCGTTGTACAAAACCTTCCTTGTTTCTGGGTTCCAAATATTATAACCCTTTAACCCATCCTTATATCCAATAAAGATGCACCTTTCAGATTTATTATCCAACTTGGTCCTTTTCTCCTTCAGAACATGTACATATGCATCACATCGAAATACCCTTAGATGTGAAAGAGAGGGTTTATTACCAGTCCATACCTCATGTGGAGTCTTATCCTCCAAAGCTGATGAAGGTCATCTGTTAACCAGGTAACATGCAGTCTCCACTGCCTCTGCCCAGAATTCTTGTCCTAACCCGGTACCACTGAGCATGCTTCTTTCCTTTTCCATCAGCATTCTGTTCATTCTTTCTGCAACTCCATTTTGCTGAGGTGTGTATGGAGTAGTCTTATGCCGTGCTATACCACACTTCTTATATAACTCTTCAAATTCATTCTTGTAGAACTCCCCACCATTATCTATCCTCAACTCCTTTATCTTCTTCTCTGTCTGGTTTTCCACCAGAGCCTTAAATTCTTTAAATTTGTCAAAGACTTCAGATTTCTTCCTCAAGAAATATAACCATGTATTCCTTGAGAATTCATCTATGAATGAAACATAGTACACAGAATTACCTAGTGATGGAACTGACACAGGTCCAAACACATCACTGTGCAGAAGCTCTAATATCTTGTTCCTCTTAGCACCAGAAGGAAAACTCACCCGATTCTACTTCCCATATACACAATGTTCATAGAAATCGAAATCCAAAGAGCAATTAGACATACCTTCTACCATACCATTTCCATGTAGTATCCAAAGGCCCTTCTCTCCAATATGTCCAAGCCTTTGATGCCATAGCATGGTATTTTCTCTAGAGACCGCTAGGCTTTCTGCTCCACCTTCAGGAACCATAGAATTGTTGCACCCATCAATAACAGTGCTGCCCTGAATCTTGTACAGAGTTCCAATCTGAACTCCCCGCATTAATACCAGTGCTCCCCGAACCATCTTATAGGTATCTTTCTCGAACATTGTTTTTACACCTGCATCATCTATCTTGCTTATAGAAATCAGATTTCTGGCCAATGAAGGAATGTGCAGAACACTAGGAAGTGTTCTAATCCTTCCACCTTGCAGCTTTAGCTTGAATTTTCCACGTTCGACGATTCTGGTCTTCCTATCATCCCCTAGGAAGACAACACCACCATCATATTTCTCATACTCGCAGAACCACTCCCTATGGGGATTGAAGTGAAAGGATGCACCCGAGTCAATAAACCATGACACATGATCTACATTTGTATTTGAAGAAGAAGCCAAATACATATCCCCACCTTCATCCAAGGTGGTTTTTGCCTCTGCAGACGGAGCATCATCAGATCCCTTTCCTTTCTCAGGAGCTTTAGATCTGCAGTCCTTTTTGTAGTGCCCTTCCTTTCTGCATTTCCAGCACACCTTTACAAACTTTCCAGGAGATTTAGATCTCCCACTCAAAACCTTATTCTTGTTTCTGTTTTGGGACCTTCCTCATACAGATAAGGCATCTCCATTTTGGCCCTCCATATTTCTCTGTCTCATTTCCTCCGACATTAAGGCTGAGACAATGTCATCAAAATTCAAGGTAGTTCTATTGCTACCTATTGCAATAACTAGACTGTCCCACGAGTCTAGTAGAGAACACAACAAACTGATGCATTTATCTTCATCCATGATTTTAATATCAATAGATGACATCTGACTTACCATAGTATTGAAGGGATTCAGATGCTCTGTCATCAAGTCTCCATCCTTCATCCTCAGGTTATACAGCTTTTTCCGCAGGAACAATTTATTCACCAGAGATTTAGATTGGTACAAAGTCCCAAGTTTGTCCCACAAATTATTCATCGTAGCTTCCCCAGATACATTCAACAATACCGAATCTAAGACACACAATTGTATTGTTCTCTTCACCTTCCGATCCAACTTCTTCCAGTCTTCATCTGACATTGCCGTTGGTTTAGTATCTGGATCTACCGCGATCCATTGTTATTTATCGACCAACAGGTCCTCCATCTTGAGATTCCACATCTCAAAACTCTAACCATTAAATTTATCGATCTCTATATTTTTGCTACTCGCCATCTTCTTTCACCGCAAGAATCGATCCTGCAGATCTCCCACTGAATAGGGTCTACCACAGGCCCAAGAAAAAAACCCCTCGGCAGCAAAGGTGTCCCCTTGAAGCCGAAACAGCTCCGATACCAAATGCAGGTTTTAACCCTTTACAAAAATTATCTACAAATGAATATTAAAACATAAAATAAACAATAGCGAGAGCATAAAACATAAAACAGATAAACACAAAGATTTTCCCCTAGATCCCAAATCAGGACGACCAACTTGATTTTTCATTATATTCCTTTTAGTGTTACAACAAATATATATACATGCCAAAGCATACATAAACCCCAATCCATTAGCCTTGGATTAGAACATAACCGTAGTTCCCTTGACTAGATCTACAAAATACCAGGGGCCGAAAACCATGGGCGAGTCCGCCCACCAAAAAATAAGGCCCAAATTTTTTTTCTCGGGGCGCTGCCCCAGACCCCGATAGGGGGGGCTACTGCCCCCCTTGTGACCCCCCTGTTATGCCCAGCGTAACGTACAGGGCATGCTCTCACCCCCCATGCATGACTATTCGTGGAAATAATATAACACATACCCAACAAAACTAGGACTACTAGATTGACATTTCATTATATTCGTTTCAATGTTAAAATACATATATATACATGTCGAAGAATTCATAAACCCCAATCCATTAAATCTCAATTAGAACACAATTGCAGTTCCCTTGACCGTATCTATGAAATACCATGGGTAGAAAACCATCATGCCCAAAACTATGTGTAAAACCCATGTACAAAACAATAGGTAGGTTCACCCACTTATTATAGGGTAAAAAAAAAATTCTTGAGGAGTTGCCCCAAACCTCATGTAGGGGAGACATTTCCCCCCTACAAACCCCCTGACATAGGGAGCTGTCGCCCCCCCTGTGACCCCCCTATTGCACTTGATGCAACGAACAAGGAGGTCGACAACCCCCCTATAATATGTGACTAGTCGTGGAAAGAATATAACATACACCCAACATAGAAAACAAAGAAAAGAAGATAGAAAGGGAATGCATGGTGCATGTGCAAGGAAAACTAACATGAAACTATACTTACTCCTAACCTATCTAGCAAGAAGGTCAAGGTCACATTTAATGGAATTTCCAGTATAGCCACATAATTTTTCATGTCCTACATACACAAAGATATGAGCAAGTAAAAGAAATATAAAATAGTGTGCAATGGAAAGGATAAGAGCTTGAATAACTTGCACACAAATTTGAAGGTGCTTCTGGTCAATAGAAAAATATGTTATCATCACTAATTCTACCCAAGAAATCTTACCTCTTCGATAAAATTTATAGACAAACTAACCTAAAAATATTCTTGTGAATGTGCCTTTATCTATTCCATCCTTCTTAGTAGGCATGAGAAACGAGCACAACTTGTTTTTAGAAAAAGGGCATGCTAAGTAAGATGCATCCAAGAAACCATAGATTGGATCATGAAATTCAAAACAATCCTCTTGAAAATTATGAAATCTCTGAAAAGAATTAAGAGCATGATATCAGGATGAGAATCTTGTGAATGAAACTGAATCTAATCATATTCAGCAGGCATGTCACAACAGTGAGGTCCTGACATAAGCATCAGAAAAGGCTGAAGCGCCTCAAATGCTTTAAAATTAACCAAATAATAAGATGTTAAACCACAAAGATCAAAGGATATAAAAAACTGGTATTCGATGTAATGATGGGAAAATGGTAAGTTGAATGACAGTCATCAGAGAAAGAATCACGATCAGATGGACTGATTAAAACATTAGATACCCAATTTGTAGTTAATAAAGATAAATCAAAATGAACAGCTCAGAAATTTCCCTAAATAATATAATCAACACCTTCGCATGTCGAATGTGATAAAAAAATTTCTCGTAACCCCTGAAAAACTATACAAGAATCGTAGTCATCGAAAGAATTGAAAAGGAATGTTAGTATAATGAACATATGAAACCAATCAGGATGTAATGGATGAAAAATAGGAACCTGATTCAACAAATAGCTGAAGCACTTGCAAGAACTCAAGATGATTTCTGGTGCCATGAAGACATTCAAAAGAAATACTAGGAGTTGATTATTTTCCATAACATTCAATAGATATGTACTTTTCAGCCAAAGATGATCTCAAAATTGATCAGCTTCATGATTTTTCACATTTACGAAAGGTATACATTCCAAACCCAAATTTAATATAAGAGATTTGCATGAGAATGAATTTAATACAACTGTATGATCATAAACCTGATCTCGAGAAATAGAAAAATTGTAACAAGGAATTCCAAAATCCATGAAGAACAAGTTTTCATCTTATGAAACAATATGAATGAAATAATTATGCAAGAAAATATAGATCTAACATGGTTCATCAATTTTACGAGGATTGCAAGATCCTAACATAACCATCAATGAGAGTTGAAGTGCCTCGAATTCCTGACAAATTTTGGAATTGTGTAAAGACATATAAGAACATTTTGTAATTTGAGTGAAATAACAAATTGCATGTGGAAAACTGCTATCGATTAAGTTAACATGATCACCATTATGTGGATCACAACTATCTACATCGCTAGTTTAATCAAAATTTTCAACAAGTTCAACAAACTGATTACTCAAGTCATAATATTCTTCTGATAAGAAATCTAAAGATGTATGAATTAGAGAAATCTCGTGATCACACAGATTCAAAGAGTTTCCCCATACAAAACATGATATGATAAGGGATGAAATAGATGTTCTATAATTTCATTGCTTCCTTCTTCATCATGGATTTTCTCACTATCCTATGTCATTTCAAGATTCAACTCATGGGATAACAAATTTGAAGAGAATTAAGTGAATCCATCGCAAGTTGATTCATTGAAAATATTATAGAACAAAGGATAGGGAGGTGAAGGGGAATAATCGCTCATAAGTGAATATTCTTTGACTGAAACAAATTTAAGATCTAGATCTTTTGAAACAAAAGATTCTTAAGAAACTAAAAGATCAGTTGGTGCACTTGGGCATTAATGATCACCTACATTAACAAAGTCATCATCATCGAAATGATTGTTACTCAAGGCTATGGATCAATCATAAGAATTGGTTGCATTTAATTCACTATTGAGATTAGCAAATTGAAAATCATCCAAGAATGGAAGTGAACCATATTTACATGGGGTACTTTGAAAAATGGAAGATAGATCAAAAGTCTCCTCACTTTCCTCCTCCTCTACTGGTGTAATGTGACTTCCTTGTATCTAATCTTAATTTGATCCAACAACTTGAAAATCAGAAGAGCGTGAAGGGCTAGTTGGTGGAGTAGATTTATCACACGGATCACGATAAAAAAATTCATGACATGTAGATGATAGAGGATGATATATTACCCTTGAATAGTTAACACTTTCGATTGAACCAGATTCACGATTGATGTTAAAAGTTCCAATGTCATCTTGAGGAATGAATGGATTAGCCTTAACCTTGGGCTCCATTAACCACTACGGGGTTTATTTCATTAGATTTGAATCATGAGAAATAGAAGGAGGACGAAGAGATGGATTAGGAATTTGATTTATCAATTTCCCAACTTTATTATCACTACAAGGAGGCACCCACATTGGAACTAGGAAATCAGGAGGACAAGGAACAAAAGCATTAGTAGGTTCCACCTCTAAAATAAGAGGTGCTTCATGATTTACAAAAGTTTGGGAAGTATAAAAATCAGGGGGTTCATATTCATTGTGTAAAGAGATGTGGAAAAAATTATTAAACTTTCATTTAAAGAAATCGAAATATATGTCTTCTCCCGAAAATCCATAACAAAGGTGAAGGAATCGATCAAAAAAACCCTCAAATGATTCATTAGGATTAATTCCTAGTTGATTAATTATTTTAAGAACATCCCGATAATCATATCTATAAAATGATTTATGAATACTCCTCACAAGATGGTATAATCAATGGATAGAAGAAGCAAGTAATGTATTACACCATCGATTCATGTGACCTTCAAATGTGAGGGTGAGCAATCTAGCCATGACATACTTGCGATGTGTTTTGTCAGAAATGTAAAAACAAACAACTTGAAACAAAATTTCATGGAGACTTAATTCACCGTCAACATCAAACTTAAATTGGGATAGGTTGTGAATAACTTCCACAGGGATGGTAAGATTAAGCTCTTTATAAAAACATCTCGGGATTATGATTTGGGGAAGAATCATTTTCAATAAGATATTTAAAGCAGAGTCAACAAACACAACATGTCTTTTGGCCCTCCTTCTAGTGCCACTTTGTTGATGGTGCTCTAAATCCATCAACCAAGGGGGTATCCTCGATATGAAGTCCCAATTAGACCTTGCACCATTTGGAATAGGAGCCCCATTCGTAGTGTTATGTTGATTGCCATATATTATTATATATGTTCATTGGCTTTAGCTGTCAGCAAGAGAGAGGATCGTATATGTGCCTTCGAGAAGCAAGTGAGTGTTCCTGGTGAGTTTTTTGTTGTAGGTGTGTAAAGGTTCTTCTACCACGAAGGGAAAAAGAGGTGAGCCCTAAGAGTGAGGTAATAATACCAGCCTAGTAGAGACACACACAAACAAGAAGATCCATATAAAATCTAGTGGAATAGTACATAAATATGCTATAGTCATGAAACCAATACAAGCAAAAATATCCAGCAAAAAAAAAGTGGAATAGTCCGCAAATATGCGAGGATCATCACAATTAGTACAACACATCCTCAATACGATGAACACTAAAATAATTCAAATAGTTCAAATAATTTAGTACAGGTGAAAAACAAACATGAATCATAAAAATTCAGAGAACATTCTTATAAACATTCATAATTCATGCATGAATAAAGTGATGGCCATCAGGCTTCATATATTAAGTAAAAGTTCCACGACACATGTATACAACGAACACCACTAGCTCCAATAGTAGAGCGTTGGAGCCATGACTTGCTCCCAAAATTCACTAACTATGTATCTTTGATTCCTTATGGGAGAATCCAAGGTGAAAATTCATTTTATTATACAATGATGGTGTATATATAACCAATGGGGTGATGCTTCACCTCCTTGAGACTCTTTGACTACCCTCATAACTTCTTGACTTCCTATGAGCTTTTGACTTTACATGAATCTTCATATTATGTATGTGTCCTTTGTACTTCCACTTTACAATACATTTTGAATAGATAATTTCATAACCCACAATAATGATGTGGCATATGAAGACTCATGACAATACATGACATGACACTCCTCACATGGATTGCATGATGACATTGCAATCTCAAGCCATTCTGGTTGCTACTTGCTATATTTCTTCTTGAGTATCCTCTATTGTCCACCTCCATTTGGCTTAAAGGTGAGGAATCTTCAATGATATAAAGTCTTCAGTTGTGATCACAAACTAGTGTCCTTTTTGTTTGTATTGATTGATCAACTTGCATAACTAGCTAAAAATATCTATTTCAACATGTTTCCCTTCTCCGTCTAAGACAAGATCAGTTTGATAAACCCCTAGCCTACGATGATGCATGTTGATCCATTGACTGAGTCGGAACTACGTTGCATGTTGAGGGAGAGGCTCAATGAATATGCAATTGCGTAGCTTATCCAATGATGGGTGAAGCTTTTATCTTGAGACTGCGCAATGCATAGTCTAGGTTGGACTGGATAGACAAAATTGCATAATTTTGGGACTCAGTGATCTCGACTTAGGGGTTTTGCATAGTTTTAGCCAACTGCGTAGTTTTGGGAGGTACATTAGACCTGATGACTACACAATTGCATAGCTCAGGATATTAAGAGCTAGCCTTGAGCTCAGATACTGCACAATATATAGTTGGGGCCAGGTTGGAGGGCTGAATTACATAATTTCGAACGTCGAGGTCAGGAATTGGGAACTAAGACTACGCTGTCCGCAATCCTGGGAGGTAGGAACTGTGCATTACAAAGTGTCAAGAGGCTAGGTTGTAGCTGGAGGGTTGGAACTGCACATTGGATGGACGAGGCTAAGTTTCTAGGAGGTTTTCAGAATTTGGTTAAGTGTGGGACCGTTGAAGATATTGTGAACAATGATATGACTTGACAATGATCACACACTTAGAACACTTGACAATACAACAACATAGATAATATATGACACATGAACAACACATTTCCCATAGTGTGACAACTTTTGTGCTGACTGACGATAAGTGTGACACTAAAGATACAGTTTGTGATGACTGTGATGACACTTATGTGACAATTCTTACAACTTTAGGAATGAATGTGATGGATGATGACATGGTAAGGTCAACTCATTTACATAAAGGAAACCCATTGAAACCACCACAACAATTGTATGCACTGTGGGAAACTTAACATGCAAAAATACGACATTTTACTTTTCTCGCAAACGGGACCAAAACACTTAGAGAAAACATATGCAATGTATATTAATGTTTGCAACAACAATATGCAAGACCAAGGTAGGCTCGAAATTTGGTGCATGCAAAAATTTTGGATGGTCTTGTAGCAGTGCCAACAAGGCAGCAAGGCCACAAAAATCATCCTCAAGGTAAAACATAGGGACTAGAACATAACCAATATAGGAAATACATGTAAACAAGAACAACAAAAAACAACATATATGAGAACCAAAATAAACAATATCGCAAAAAGGTGGTTTCAAAAACCAAACAATAGTAGTGTTAGTTAGTTCCCCATGGATTGTTCCGACGACACATGGAGAAATGGCAATAAATCTTCCAACACATTAACCTTAACCATTAAGCACCTCATAAAAATCATGAGAGAAAGACAAACTAGTCTTTGCAAGGCAAGGACCAACTAGTGATATTCATAACAAAAACATGTAACTAAGCACAAACCAATGCTTATAGAGCTAGAAACAACCATTAGAGCATATTAAACTAATCGAAGAAAAATTCTATGAGCCAACACTATACGGTCCAAAAGGCTTTGATAGGTAGCAGTGAAAAGATGTAGAAGGAGACAACTAGTTAAAACATAGGAAAGTATTAACGTCCAAGGAAAAAATATTAATAGCTACCAATGTGTTGTTGTCAAGCCATCACTGAGTCTCTTTGCTAAAACATGAAGAAAAATTACTGCAGAAACTCCTGGAAAATACCAAAAAATTTGACTAATGTGCATTAGTGCTAATCAGACGAAATAATAGTGAAATTTGGAGGAATGTCAATAGAGGGATGCACATAATCGATCGAAGGTTCCATCAAAGGAAGCATAATGCCTCTAGGAGGGTCCAAGGAATCCCCTGATTTTGAGTGAGACACCACTAAACCTTCCACTCTAACTAGGCGAGCATCAATATCATCAGTGCAATAATGAATGTTCCTCGGAATTATTTTAATGTCCTCATATCCAGTAAAGAGTTTGTAGTTTTCCACTTGTTTGCAGTCTCTTAAAACCATACAAAACAAAGTATCCATTTTTTTGTTAACCGAAATGGAATAGAGAGAGTATAATCTTCGTTTCCTGAATCTTCTCGAGTCTTGGAGCCATCGAAGGCCCTTATCTCCAACTTTTGAATCAGAAAAATAAGAGGGCTCTCGCAACTCACGTGCTTCCATTTGACGAATGTCCTTCCATATTTCCGAAGGCACTGAGTCAAAATATGAGGCTACACAATGTGAGGTGAAAAGTATCCGAGCTTTCAAATGAGCATGGATAACCCCCCTCTTCAGCTATCCAACCGGTGAGGAGGCATGAGAGAAAAGACTAAACCACCACAGTGAATAAGAGTAAAACTAGTTATTATTATATCTTATTAAAGAAATAATAATACTATTATAAATTTATAAATTTATATTATTATTATTATTATTATAAATTTTAGGTTAATCTTATATCGCTACATATTTATATAATTTATACTATAATATTTTGAGTATATACATATAAGTTGAGTCAATGTATATAGAATATGATATAATGAACAATTATTAACAAAAGAAAAAAGTTATTAATACATGTAATTATACATAGTATTATTTATATAAGAAAAATTATTAATAAAAACTGAATTCAAGAATAATATTTAAATAAAAAAATATATAAAAGAACAAGACAAGGAAAAAAAAAAAGACCAAATTTCAGAAATTCATGAAGAAAGAGAAGGAATCCAATTTTTACTTAATTTCCAACCATCGTCCATGTTGAGATTATTCACGTGCTTGTTAATTTCGATGGCTTCACTTAAATTTCTATGATGAGAGTGATCAATTCTTACAATGGCCACGGAATCCTCAATGAAAACATGGTGTTTAGTTTTCTCCACATGCTCTACTATAGCTAAGGACCAAGAACAATTGTGTTTAATTTCAGTTGAGTGTTCTTAAATTCTCTAATTAATAAAGTGGCCGGTCTGGCCAATGCAAAGAATCTCACAAGAGAAAGGTATTGAGTAAACCCCTTTCATGTATCTACTGTTTACCAAATCTGTGATGGATCTAATAAAGCTTCGAATGGTATTGAAGGGCTTAAATGGTATAAAGGGGATTGGCCTCATATTTTAACCTAGTGCCTCGAGAAATACGGAAGGAAATTCATTAAGTGGAAACACAAGAGTTTGTAGTCTGCTCTTATTTTTCTGACTTAAAAGTTGAAGATGAGGGCCTTCGATGGCTCCCAAACCCAGAAATATCCAGGAAACAAAGATTATACTTTGTTTCGTAAGGCTTTAAGAGACGAACAACTGGATAACTATAAAAATTTTGTTGGACAAGAGTACATTTTACAGAATTCTCGGGAACATTCGTTATTGCCTTGATGACATTGGTGCTCGTTTGAGGTTTCGTGGTGTCAGACCTGGAATCACGAGATTTTTCGGACACACTTATAGGCATCATGCTTCCTTCGGTGGAACCTCCAAGCGATATTGTGCATCCCTTTGTTGGCATTCCTCCCAATTTCACTGATATTTCATCTGATTAGCACTTACGAATGTTAATGAGTTTTTTTGGTATTTTCAAGGAGTTTCTGCAGTAAGGTTTCTTCATGTTTTGGAAAAGAGACTCAGTGATGGGTTGGCAACAACACTTGGGTGGTTATTAAGGCTTTTTCCTTGGACATGAACATTTGCATGTGTTTTAACTCGTTGGATCCTTCTATAGCTTTTCATTGGTGGCTATCAAAGCTTCTTGGACCGTATGGTGTCAACTCATAACATTTTTCGTCGGTTAGTTAAAGATTCTCTGATGGTTGGTCCTAGCTCTATAAGGGCTAATTCATGCTTAGTTACATGCTTTTGTTGCGACTCTCGTTGGTTGGTCCTTGCCCTCTAATGACTAATTCGTGTTTTTCACATGATTTCGATGAGGCTCTTAATCGTTAAGATTAATGTATTGGATGATTTGCTACTATTTCTCCATTTGTCTTCGGAATGATTCATGGGGTGCTAGCCCACACTACTGTTCTTTGGTTTTTGAAACCACTTTTTTGTGATATTAGTTTTTTTGGTTCTCGTTGTTCTGGTTTACATGTATGTCTTATGTGGGTTATGTTCTAGTGTTTATGTTGTGCATTGAAGATGATTTTTGTGACCGTAATTGTGATATTTTGAGGAATGTCAATAAAACATCAATTTAAAACTTTTTATTTTAATAAAAATCATATATATATATATAAAATAAACACATGGATATATATAATAATAAGGTGTAAAATATATAATAAAAATAATATAACAATTTTTATTATTTTACTTTGATAAGAGATAATAATATATAATATAGTTATATTTATTAATATTATATATTATTTTAATAATAATATAAATATTTAATTATATAATGGTCATTCTTAAATTTATTACTATAAATTAAAACATTACTATAAATTGTTGTTTTAATTTTGATATTCAAATATTTTTTTATTTTTTTTATTTTTTCATATTTCTATTTATTTATTTTGAGAGGTTAGAAATATTTTTATATAATGGAATTTTTAATTTTTAATATTTTAAATTTAATGGTTTTTTGTTTTTTTTTTTGTAAATTTCGTAGATCCTTACCATTTTCTATTTATAAAAAAAAAGTAGATTGTTGTACATATCCATAAGCAGTTAGTGGCCTTAGCCTACTCGAAGGAAACCATGTTTGTTGGCCATCTTAATGAGTTATAAGCCAACCAATATTGGAATTGTTTCTTCCTTCTACTTGCTGCTATATCTACTTTACTATATCCATCAAAGTTTAACAAAAATAAGTAAAAACATGTCACAAAAATCATTAAAAACTATTAACATCCAGTGTCATCCACCATCCATCAGAAGAGTCGATTGGAGTCAGGTCCTTTGCAATAGAGCCTGACATATCTACTTGCTTCATAGCTTGAAGTCGACATTCAATTCTTCCAATTCTAGTCGTTGCATGGTACTAAGATACTCTGATTTGTTGAATTTATTGTTTTATTTCTTACGGTACTGAAACCACTTGGGGTTTCCTTCCATTTCCTGCATACTGGTCATGGCCTTCGCCAAAACACATTTGAGAATCTAATAGGTGTGGATAGATTGGTGAAAGAGAGAGAGAGCCTCCCTCTTGTGTTCTCGAGGTCCGAGATAAAGTCCATGGTGGCTTCCTGCTGTTCAATGTCTTCTATTTTGTGGCTGTTTTCTCTTTCCCAGCCTTGAATTGTGTTGCAGACCTGAGGTGGGTTTCCAAATGGATAAATATAAAAGATGTTCCCCATGAATTCCTTTTTAGTTTTCTTGCCACGCTTTCTTGGTCGCATATTCTGAATCGAAAGCTTCTGCTTCCCTTTTCCTGTACCCTCTCGCTTTCCAATTTGCCTTTTGCCATGTGTTTGAGTTGACGAACACTTACTAACAGCTTCTGTGTAATCTCTGAGAATGTGAAACATGCCTGTATATGGAAAGACAAAATATATAACATAATTCATTTGATCACTGATGGGGCCCATTATTTCCATATATGCAGGCAAAACCACACACTTTGTTGCCATGCAACTAGCATCTTGAAGCATAAACAGAAGAGTCACATATAACCTATTACGTAAATTCTTTTTCCAAATACCAATGCTACAGTGAGGTTGACTAACAAGATTCTAATTACTACTAGGGTGGTGAGGACTAAGAGAGAGAGAGAGCAGAGTTTTCTCTGATGCCAAACAACGGAGAAATTTTCTGAGCAGGCCAAATTTGGGTTACGGATTTGTCATTGCTTGACATACAAGCCTGTTCATAGGCTTGATATACATCAACGATATTGGTAAGCCACAAAACCCAAACCAAAAATTGAGCCCCCCATAGAGATGAAAGCATGAGGATTTGTAATTAAGCCTCACAGGGGGACAAAAAGGGGATTCTTAAACGAAGATCAAACCAACATAAACCTTTGACAAATCTTTCGCGACTGTGTAGACTTAAAAGGGTCTTAAACAGGGTTTGAGACCAAAACACAGAGTTTGAATGAGCGACACAGAAAATTTGGGTTTGGTTTCTAAAACAAGGCGGAGCCGGAACAATCTGAACCAACATGCAAGCTATATTGACGAACCCTTCCATAAAATTGGGACAGAGAAGACTCATGACATTCCCAAATTAAAAATCAAACCTACCACTAACTCGACTAACTACATGCAAGTCATAGAAACCATCCACGAACATGGTGTCGTCTGCATTATAATGAGACAGAATAGGTAATTGAAATACTAAGGTTATGAGAGCCATGACATACCAAATTAACCTTCGACACTGCAAACCAGCTTCCTTATTTCTGGATTCCACTGAAATTTTCCTGCAGATCAGAAGAATACCCTACTTCCCCTTACCTTGTTACCTTAACCCGGCTCTCGAGTGACACTTTTTCCAACCTTGGCATGAAAAAATTCGCTAGCTGCCAGAGTTCTCGTCAGCTACCATAATGGTGGAGCATGCCTAGGACATTCCTTCATTACTAAGCTTGAAGGACGGTTAGGTGCGCGTCGTCACGTGACATCGGTCGTAGCCCACTTGCGGTTAATGGTTATTTATTAATTACATATATTAATCTTAATTAACTTTTTTAACTGTATATTTGGAACTGGATGCATCTCGACTATTTAAACTTATAAATAAACCAGGTTTTTTTCATCTTTGTGTAAAAAAGGGCATAACTGCCATTAATAGAAATATTTATCATGCATCAATTAATATTCTATAAAATTTAAATCTCAACCATTCAAAATTAATTATTGATAATTAAATAAAAATTATAAAAACTCTATTTCAAATTAAACATTGTCATTAAATCAACATTTAATTTAACTAATAAAAGAAATGGTCCTTCTCCTAACATTTTTTTCCTTAATCTTGTTTAAAATTTAGTACAAATTTTTAAAAATCACTAATTTAAGTTAATTAATGTCAACAATTTCACATGAAAGACATGAATTGGCAAACAACACAGGAGCTCACAGGTGCAGATCACCACGAGCTCCTACAAGCAAAAACACCCACTTAGGTTTCTCATTAAACTCCAATATTAAATAGATACATTTGGTTAGGGATAGTAGAACAGATTCCTAAATGATAGGAACTGAATGTCTAATAAAAAACAAAATCAAAATTACGTAACAATATACACCTAATCTCCATTAATTCTAACACTCCCCCTTAATGGAGAAAGGGATTATTAAACACACATAATGTATCCCTAAACTAATCAAACTTCAGTCTTCCTAGAGGCTTAGTGAATATATCAGCCATATTATCACAATAATTACAATACTCTACAGAAATATCTTTGGACTGCACTTTCTCCCTGACAAAATGAAATTGAGTGTCTATGTGCTTAGTGTTTTTATGAAACACGGGATTGTAAGCCAGTTTGATGGAACTCTGATTGTCGCAATTGATGATCGTAGCTTCTGTCTATTCTTCCCCTACATCTTGGAGAAGTCTACGCAACCAAACTGCCTCACATGTCGCTGCACACATGGCTTGATATTATGCTTCTGCTGAGGATAAAGCAACAGTGTGTTACTTCTTGCTGCACCAAGAGATGACCCTGGAACCAATGTTGAAGGCGTAACCTGTAATTGATCTTCTATCATCTAGATTTCCCACCCAATCAGAGTCTGTATAACCTGTCAACTTAACATCAAATGAGTCATAATACAAAATACCAAAGTCTGATGTTCCTTGCAGATACCTTAATACTCCTCTTGCTGCATGCCAATGATTTTCATGGGGTTGAGTCATAAACTGACTCAAAGCACTCACTGCATAAGCTAAATTTGGTCTTGTTGTAGTCAAATAAATAAGACTACCAACCAATTGTTTGTACAATGTTGCATCTGCATATTTCAAACCACCATTCATCTGAATTTTTCTATTTTGCTGTAAAGGTACAAATGCAACCTTACACTCATCCATCTTAAACCTAGACAACAGAATCTTTGAATGCTTACCCTGGGACAAGAAAGTTTGGCTTGAATCTCTCCAAACTTCTAGACCCAAACGGTATTGCATTTCTCCAAGGTCCTTCATCTCAAATTTCTGTGATAATTGCTGCTTGATTTCTTCAATGAGATTATCTGTACTTCCTGTTATTATCAGATCATCTACATATAAAGAAATCACCACTATCTTTCCTTCATTATTAAACACAATATATAAATTGGGATCATTTTTTCTCTGTTCATAACCATGCAAGAGGAAAAAAGAATCAATTTTTTCGTACCAGGATCTAGGTGCCTGCTTTAAACCATATAAATATTTCCTTAATCTACATACTAGGTGTTCTTCTCCCTTCTTAACAAACCCTTCAGGTTGTACTAAATATACTTCTTCTTTTAAATCACCATTTAAGAAAGCGGATTTAACATCTAATTGTTGTATTTTCCAATGATTCTTAGTGGTTAAATCAATAATCATTCTGATGGTATTTACTTTTGCAATAGGGGCAAATGATTCCTCAAAATCAATACCTTCTATCTGGGGATACCCTTTTGCCACCAACCTTGCTTTATGCTTATCAATAGACCCATCTGCTCTAAATTTCAACTTAAATAACCATCTGCAACCTATAGGTTGTTTATCATTAGGAATTTTTACTAGATCCCGAGTATTGTTCTTAATGATTGATTCATATTCATCATTCATTGCTTTCTTCCATTCAGGAATTTTACTAGCTTCATGAAAATTAGAAGGTTCTGCAATGTTTAACATACCAGTCATGAGCGCAAAATCCCTATATCGAGTTGGTAGCTGTTTTGGCCTGCTTGATCTTTTGAGTGACGGGGGATCAATTATTCTGCTGCTTCCTTATCTTTGTGGATTGAACTCATTTTCTTCCACATTCTCCTGTTGCTACTGCTATTCATGTTGGTGTTCCTGCTTCTGTTCCTGTTGCTGACTGATTCCCGTTTCACTATCCTCTTATAGAAGTAAGGGTACATGCCATTCTTCATTGTTTTGAACATGGTTTCCAGCATCAACCTATTCATGAAATATTACATCTCTACTGAAAAAAACCTTGTGAGTAGAAGGGTCAAACAATTTATAAGCCTTATACTCACTGCAGTATCCAATGAAGGTACATTTAATGGCCTTTCAATCTAACTTCTTCCTGTTCTATTTGGGAACATGTGCAAAAGCTTTACAGCCAAATACTCTAAGATGACTTACTGCAGGCTTGAAGCCAAACAATGCTTCAAAATGAGTTTTATACTCAAGACTTTTAGTAGGACTCCTATTCTTTAAATACACTGCAGTATTAACAGCTTCTACCCAAAAACCATTGGTTAGATTCTTACCTTTCAACATACTACGAGCACACTCCACCAGTGTTATGTTTTTCCTCTCAGCAACTCCATTCTGCTGAGGAGTGTAAGGTGTCGTAAATTGCTACTGTATCTCATGCTCGTTGCAGTATTTAATGAAGACTCCTTTCTTGAATTCTCCCCCTTGATCTAATCGAAGAATCTTGATGAAATTTCCTGTTTGCTTCTCAATCATGTTTCTGAATTGCTTGAAATATTCAAAAGCATGACTTTTCTATTTAAGAAAATATACCCATGTGAATCTTGTATAGTCATCAACAAAGATTAAAAAATAATAGGCCCCACCTAACGATCTTGTCTACATCGGGCGACATAAGTCAGTGTGTACAAGTTCGAGTATATCCCTCTGTTTTCTATCTTTAATGGTAGGAAATTCATCTCTATGCTGTTTACCGAATGCACATGCTTCACAATCAATATGCAACTTTTTCAAAACAGGAAGACCATCTACCATACCTTTGTTTTGCAACAGAAGGAGATCACTGAAATTGATATGCCCAAGTCGCTGATGCCACAAATTTTCAACAGACTTATCCGAAGACATCAAGGTTTGCTATGGCGTACTCTTCACATCCAGTTTGTAGAGTCCTCCTATTCGAATACCTGTATCAATGGGCTTCATCTGATCCAAAAAATCTTTAATAATACAATGATATTTAAAGAATTCTACTTTGAGATCATGATCTATAATCTTTGATACAGAAATAAGGTTCTTCTTAATGCCAGGAACATACCACACATCAGATATATTCCTGATCTTTCCATCATGCAGAGTAACAAGGACATCTCCATGTCCCTTGATCTCATACCCTCTATTATCTCTAAGGTAGACTTTTACTCCAGTTTTGGATTCTCTAAAATTTCTGAACCATTCCTTTTCACCTGACATATGTGAGGAGGCTCCAGAATCTACGAACCAAATATCTGATTCATCCTCCTCAGTAGCTAAAGTAGTGTCAGCCTTAGCCATAAAAAATCTAACATCCAGATCCTGATCTACATCTGCATCAGCCAAATGACCTGCATGTCTTCTCTGCTTGTACCTCTCCTGATTTGCCTTTTTCTTATGGAAAAATTTAGCAATATGGCCTATCTTACCACAATAAAAGCATTTATGAGCAGAGTCATGTTTATGCAAGGTCATACCTTGTGGTGTCCTTTTTGATGTGCTGCCCCTCCTCTGATTAGCCATTTCTCTCCCTTTTGGCTTGAACTTTGTTATCAATGCAAGATCTGGATCTTGAGGTTTGAGAGACAACCTCCTTTCCTCTTCGTGTAGTTAAATCCCAGTTAGCTCTTCAAAGCATGGAGGCTTTTCTCTTGCATTTAATCCAGTTATAAACATCTGATAGTCATTCGTCATGCCGTTCATGGTAATTGTCGCAAGATCATCATTTGCCATTGTTTGACTGATATCAGATAGTTTATCTTTAACTTCCTTTATCCAGGATAAGAATAAAGAAATAGACTCATACTCCTCCATCTTGATTGAGAGGATCTTCTTCTTGAGGAACAAGGTTCGAATGGTGTTCTTGATTTCATACATATCTTTGAGAGTTGTCCATATGTCATTCCATGTCTTGCAATCTCGAATATGAGGGATGATACAATCTTTAACTGATAATTTGAGTAGCACCTTTGCCTTCATCTCCCTTTTCTCCCAGTCTTGAATTGTTTTATTCAATCCACCATTTGCAGTAGTTGGCTTGACTTCATCGCCAGTGACAATGCTATAAGAATTTTGTCACTCAAGCAAAGTCTAAAGCTTAAATTTTCAATTTGTGTAGTTGGAACCATCCAACTTGTTGCTTTCATTTAAATACTCTGCCATCTAAGAATTCATCTTGGAAAGAGAACAAAAAAAATAAAAAAAATCCAGCAACTAAAAAAAACAACCCCAGATTCTCACAACAAATTGAATACAGTTGTGAATTACAATGATATGTTTTCTTTAGCGAAAAAAAAATTTACATTTACATTACACGTAAATTATGAATATAATACAGCAGCAATGAAATCAATCTTAAACAGTTTCACGAAATCAAGACCTGGGCAATATGATTGTTGTTCCCAAATACTGAGAGGGCTTGCCTAGCCTTTCTGTAACGTATCCCAAGAAGATGTACACCTCCATCAAGATGGTCCATCCATCTACGATGGGTTTGTCTGTAGAAGATACAGGGGCTCCTCCATATGGCTGATAAACAGAATGGGATGCTCATCCAACGTGCCAACGCTGACAGAAAATGATCCCACCCTTCTCGTGCACGACGTCCACGACTTTTCTCTAGCCTTCCACCTGCTCCTCTAAGAATATCCCGGGCGAGTTCGGAAATTCGATGCCTTGTCTGCACACTGCCGTGGCTTCAGAAATCAAGAATCCACCCTTGGTTGTTCTCTGAGAATAAAACGTGACATGGGCTGGCTCGGGAATGTTTTTTGAGCGCTCTGTCAACAGTTGTAGATTCTCCTTCATGGCCTCCACGCAGCAGTCAACACCTTGAATGCACTGAGAGTGGCTGCTCACTTGAACGGCTTATCACACTGCTTCAACAGGTCATTGCAGGAAACAGAAAAGATGTGGAAGCACACAGAACATAAGAAAACTTCTCACAGTCTCTTCTCAGCCACACTATCGCCACCTTTGTGCACTGTCATGGCTTCCAACGCTCTCGTTGACTCCGCCTGAGATCCTCTGCGGATCTTTCACTGATGGCGCACAGGAAAGGAGAAAAAAAAAACCTCACACAGCAATAATTGATCACTCACAGATCTCACTAACCTTACTGAGCTCTGATACCATGTCAACAGTTGCACATGGAAGACATGAATTGGCAAACAACACAGGAGCTCACAGGTGCACATCACCAGGAGCTCCTACAAGCAAATGCACCCACTTAGGTTTCTCATTAAACTCCAATATTAAATAGATACATTTGGTTAGGATAGTCGAACAGATTCCTAAATGATAAGAACTGAATGTCTAATAAAAAACAAAATCAAAACTACGTAACAATATACACCTAATCTCCATTAATTCTAACAATTAATTTGCAAAGATTGAGTATCATAAGTATTTTTCAAGATGCTGAATCCTTTTAAAGATTTAAAAGTTTATTTTAAATAAAAAAAAATAACAGTCTGGCTAATCCACCCTAAATTAATACTCTATTATAAAAATAGATTAATTATAAATTCTATTAATTAAGTTGATGTAAACCGGATGGCTAAAATTGGCCGGAATTTGGGCAATTTTTTTTTTTTTTTTTAAATCTTGCTATAGCAGTGTTTGAATTATTTTTTTGATGGTGGAAATGGATTCATCACCATCGGAAACCTCTAGGGCACCCAAAATATTGAAGTTTCATAACTATAACTTGGATTCACAAAAATCCCTGCGAGATTTTCTTAAAATCTTACCTGAATTTCAAAGATTTTCAGGGCAAAAAACGTTGTCTGGTTAAACTACTGCCAAGTTTACTATCCACGCAAACCAACCTAATACCTATATTACAAGGAAATGTGGCAATGAAATTGATCATGCGATTGTGCACACAACGACCGTTTCGCCAATTCGTTGGTTGCCTAGAATTTCCGCAATTCTTGTGGATTTCACCGTTAGTGCTAGTAACACGTTTGTTATTACCCATCTTAACAATGGAGGCAGCAAAATCCGAGAAGAAGGTGTTAATATTTTTTCATTAGATTCTGTGTTTCTATATATTATTCCACTTTGAAGTGATTCAAGGGATTGAGATGAGTAGAGCAGCAACTTTATTGTAGCAGTTTGTGATTTACTTCTTTGTCCATCAAAGAGAACAATGTAGTAGCTCATTCAAAAGGGATGACAACGTTTTTACACAAATAAAAGTAGCAATGTGGTCTTAGGAAATTAAGGACAATCTTGAGATATTATACATGGAAAGGGAAAGCAATAACTAGTGCATATTTAACACATGCACAAAATGAAGTTGAAAATAAAACTTAGTGGTGAATGTTGAATTTAATTCTGTATTTGAATTACTATTTTTTATTTTTCAAGAGTGACTTGCAAAACCAAACATGGGAGTATGGATAAGCTACCATAATTATAATGGTTAAAGGAAAAAAAAAATATAAAGAAAATGTCAAAATTGTCAATGTATTTTTTTATTTTTTTTTCTATGGAAGACAAAGATGATGTTTTGTTCTTACATAGGGGTTGGTAGAAAAGTTCAATCAGCTATAATTGAGGTATGAGCAGATGTAGAAGAAGATCAAGAGGACAATTAAAAAAAGAAAAATTGAAAGCAAAAAGAGATAATAAACTTATAGATAAAAAATAATAAAATATAAGCAAAATCCAATTTTTTAAAAAAAAAAGAAAAAAGAAAAATAATATATAAGGTAAAGCTAATTTTTTCTGAATTAAAAACAACATGCTTTGATCCTAATTGAGACATATACCAATGCATAGTAATATTAATCCTAAACAAATGAGGAATGCTACACTTATTCTAGTAATTTACATAGATTCTAAATTTACAAAGAGTTAATTATGAGTTAATCATGCACATGGAAATTAATTTACATAGATTCTAAATTTACAAAAAATTGATCATGCATGTGGAAATTAAAATTAATATAAATAATATTATTATTTCATGGGTTTATTTATTCTTTCACGTTAAGGCAATTTAAACAATTAACTATGAACAACTCTTGCACATAGTTTATAGTAATTTAGATAGATTGTAAATTTACGCATATGGAAAATAATTTACATAAATTCTAAATTTATAAAGAATTAATCATGTATATGGAAATTAAAATTAATATAATAATTATTATTATACCATGCGTTTATTTATTCTTTCACTTTAAGGCAATTCAAACCATTAACTATGAGCAGTTCTTTCTCATAGTTTCTAGTAATTTACATAAATTTTAAATTTACAAAAAGTTAATCATGTATATGGAAATTAATTTACACATATAATTAATGTATAAGAAGTTAATCATGCATGTCGAAATTAAAATTAATGTAACTATTATTATTATTCTCTGCGTTTATTTATTCTTTCACTTTAAGGCAATTCAAGCAATTAGCATGAGCAACACTGCAGCTTTATGGTGGAATGTTATTGCGTGGTATTATTGTGAATGTTTAAGGCAATTCAAACAATTAACATGAGCAACACTGCAGCTTTATTGTGAAATATTATTGTGTGGTGTTATGGTGAATGTTTAGTTTCTGTATTAGTTTATGGTTTCCTCTTTAATTCGTGATCTAATAAGTAGCTCCTTATTCTTAATGCTATTTTTATAATCAATTGTATTTAACTTTTTTCCGAGCAGAAAACCGAAACCTAAGAGATGCTTAATACTCTTAAGTGTGATTAGAGTCTATTTTCTTTATATCATTTTTAATGAAAATAATATTTTAAGAAAAATCTTCAAATCGAGAATCAAAAGGATGCTTGCACAACATCTTCGTAAATCTAGAAAAATAGAATAATCGGAATAGATAGACTAATACAGCTCTGAATTGTAACGTATGGAAAATCCAAACAGGTCATTTTACAGATTCTCATGGTTAAAATCATATCAGAGAGTGCAACCATTTCCATGAACAAAATTGGTAATCTGATAACAGTTATTAATGAATTGTAATGTATGAAAAATCCATACGGACTCTTTAAAAAACAATAATCTGACCTATATATAATTTAAAAAAAAACATAATAAAGAATACAAAGTTTCGAAACCTATTTCAAAATGATTGAAATTACATTAACGAAGCAGCCGTGGAAATGAAGGTGTTGAAGCGATGACCCCATACATTTATCGTTGGCGACTGCCTGCTTCACCGCAGCTGGCCCTATTAATAGCACCCTCGGACAGGAATTGCTATAAAAGGCTATTTCCATGCACAATATTGAAAGAAAAAGACAGAAGATAATAAAACAGAGGAAGAGACCGGGTAACTTGCAGAACAAATAAAAATTAATTCCACAACAAAGTATATATATATATATATATGTGTGGATTTTTAATTTCAGATGCACAAATACAATTACAAAATAAGCGAAAACGGTTGTTTCTTTCGCAAATATATATTGTACCTTTGTGTGCACACACAAAGGTACATAGCAAAATATACATTGCACGGTAAACCATAAATTTAATGATTTTTTAACTTGGGTGTAGATATTTTAAGTGATTTTGAATCACATATGTTGACTGTGTTATACATTTGTCTTGCAGAGATGGAAAATGGCACGCTGCTCAAAAATTGAATTGGTGTCTTTTGCAAAGACAGAAAATGGTAAGCTGGCCAAAAATTGAACTAGTTTCGTGTTACTTTAGCCAGAAGGATAAATCTACGAATCTCAAGGAGAAATCTACGAATGGATTTGTTTGTACACCAAGAATGGTGCAGTTATAGAGAATAAATAGGATAGATTAGACTTTCTCTGAGATGAACAAAATTTCTTTTTCAATGGTTTGGTGAAAATGACTGAATATCGTTAATGAAATGGTATCTTGGTTTAGTATGTTTATTTTATTTTTATTTTTATTTTTTAAAATTGACGTTTTAGAAAAATTAATTGTATAATTGTTGTCAAAATAATTCTTTGTTGTTTCCTTAAGTTTTTTGTTTTTTCACCATTCTTTTTATTCAAAATTTTTAGCAACTTGTCTCTATTGTTGCCACATATTCAACTTCACTTGTGGAAAGTGAAACAATTGGTTGTTTCTTAGAAGTCCATGAATGACTCCAAAACTTAAATAAAAAACATAACCTAATGTTTTTTTTCTACCTTCTAGGCTTCCTGCCTAATCATTGTGTGTATTCAACTAACCTAAACTCATTTGTTATAGTGTACAAAATTCCATATTCCTTTATTGCATTAACATACCTTAAAATCCTTTTAGTTCCTAACTAATGTGTCTCCTTTGGTGCCTCCATGAATCTAGAGACTAAACTCATTGCATAATACATCAAACTACCAACCATACTTTTGTAAAATATTGGATTTACATTGTTGTTACAATCCTTTTGCTCAGTTTGAAACACATGGCTTTTAGATTTGGTACTAGATTGATTGTCGTTTTGAATTTTAAACCTTTTGAGAAAAAAAAATCTCATCTTCTATTTACTTCACTTCTATACATAGAAAGTACCTTAACAATCCCAAAATTTTCATTTCAACACATTTTTCGTTACTTTTTTGAAATCAACAATGAAAATATCATCACTTCCTATGAAAATTAGATCATATACATATAAAATCACAATTAATATCTTACCAACACTTTCTTTGATGTAGAGGGTAGGCTCACCATCACTTTTGCTAAAGTCATTTTTCAAAAAATATGGGTCTGTTATGCTACACCATGTGCATGGTGCTTGTTTCAACCCATAAATAGACTTCTTTAGTCTATACACTTTGTTTTATTTCCCTTGAATTTTATAATCAAAGGGTTGCTCCACATAAACTTCCTCTTTCAATACTCCATTCAGAAAGGTCGATTTCATGTCAATTTGATATACCATCCACTTATGTTGCATTACTATTGCTAAAATTGTCCTCAAGATTCCCATTCTTGTGAGTGGCACAAATGTTTTAGTATAATCTCTTCAAGGTTGTTATTTGTACCCCTTAACAACTACCCTTGTTTAATGTCTTTCTATTCTTATTTCTGCATTTCTTTTGGTCTTGTAGTCTCATTTTACACGTATGACTTATTTTGCTTGTGAAAAAATAACTAATTCCCATTCATCATTCTTTTCTATAGAATTTATTTCCTCATTGATTGTTGTTACCCATTTTTCCTCAATTGCATTTTCAAAATTAAGAGGATCATCTACATAAGAAAATAAAACAAAAAGGGAATTCAGTCCTAAGTTTCTTTCAACTTCATTTTGCTCATAAATATCTCTCAAACTTCTAAATTTTTGTCTTCTCAAACTTGCCAAAGATGGATTTGACGTGTCACTTCATGTTGAACTTGTAGATTGTATTGTTGTTGTACTTGCATACTTTTTTTCTTTTTCTATTAATGATCTTTTTGTCGAGTGCTTGGACGATTATTTTGTTGAATATGTTAAAATGTTCTATTGCTTGTTAAAGGTGTCACTTGAGGACTAATTTTTTTAGCTTAAGTAGTTATAGGAGGAGTCTTCATCGAAGAAGTACTTGATGCTGCTAATTATTCTTTGTATTCTTCTAGAAAACTTGTTGTCGCCTTAATTGTCTTCTCCAAACACCCATTTCTTACATTCTCTTCTATGAATTGTACATATATGCTTATTACAATTTTTTTGGTTAATGGATTCTATAGATTATATGTATTTAATTCATAAATATATCCCATAAATATGCGCTTGTCCCCCTTGTTATCTACATATTTTGTTAATTCATGGGACATGTCGATATGCCACATGTCAAAACACTTTTTGTGAGAAACACTATGTTTTCTTTGACTCCAAGATTCTTCTAGAATCATGTTCTTTACACTTTTGGTTAGACATCTATTTATAATATAAGTCGTGCATATTAAAACTTCAATCCAATATTCATTTGAAAAATGATTTTCTTTTAACATACTCCTTGAAATTCCCATAATTGTTCTATTTTCCCTTTCAGCGACACCATTTTGTTGAGGCGTGTACCTTATTGTCAATTGTTTGTGAATTCCATGCTCCTTGCAAAAATGTAGGAAGTCATTTGAAATTTATTCAACACATCTATCAGTTCTCAAAGCTTTGATGTAGTTCCCACTTTGTTTATCAACAAGATCATTGAATTGACAACAGTTCTCAAACACTTCATTTTTCTTGTGTTATAAAAATAGGCCCATGTATTCCTTGTATATGCATCTATGAATGTCAATAAATAATAGCTTCCACCAAATGAGGGTGTATGCATTGGTCCATGAAAAATTGAATGGACAATCTCCAAAGGTGTTTTTGTGCTTATTGACTTTCTTGCTATAAATTATTCCTTAAGTTGTTTTTCCAAGATGCATCATTCACATAAGTTGTCTAGTTTTTCTATAAGTGGTAAACCCTTTGCCATGAATTTCTTGTGTATTAAGTTTAGACCTCCAAAGTTCAGGTGTCTAAATCTTAGATGCCATAGCAGATTTTCATCTTTTATTTCTGCTTAAAAGGTTGTTTGTGTGATTGGTGCAAATTTTTTCATCTCCTTATGGGTTCATTGAGAGTTGTGCTTGAGCAGCCTCTACCTTCAAATCTTGTTTTATCCTCAATGGAAACATTCTCACACTTGTCATTCGAACTTTTGCAAAGAGTCTTTTACTTGGAAATTTATCTAGAATTTGCCATTCTCCATTTAAAAAAATTAATTTTACTCTTTTTGCATTAGTTATCTAATACTTATCTAATTTTGTTTGAAACCCAAAATAAAATACACGCTAGAAAAATAGTTTTTCTCCCCCTTCTTGGTTAGAATATTCCCTTTTCGTTTATGCATGAGCAACACTTTGTTGTGTGTCCTAATGTGACTTCTATGCTCCTTGCCATGTAATTGTTGCAACCTAAGTCTAGAAACCATACATCCCTTTGTTTTTCTTTTGCCACATTGCAAGCTTAAAACATATTTTATAGATTTTGATTTGCTTATGTAAAGTTTCCACTTGATTTACTAAGATCATATTATTTATTTTTACATTCATTTGAATAATGACAACACTTCTGGTAATAATGACATTAACCTTGATCCTGGTTATACCTTTGAATTTTTAGTTATTTTTGGCTTGAATTTTGACTTAGGTTTTTTGTGTTTCCTCTTCCATGAGAACTTGAAGAGGTGGTTCTTCCACCTTTGCGTGAACATGAACAGTCGCTTGCAAATTCCAAGTATTGTTTATTGATCTAAACAATAAACCAAGTATCCTATACATACAGACAAACTGAATACCTGTATTACAAACTACAAAGCAATATGGCAATGAAAGTGATGATGCTATTGTGCCCACAACGCCGCTTAGTTAGGCTTTCCGCAAATCTTGCGTATTTCCCCCCTGGTGCCCGTAAGAGGTTTGATATTCCCCATATTAACCATGGCGGCAGCAAAATCGGAGAAGAAGGTGTTCCTATTGGAACTGTACGTGGTGACCTGTGAATCAGTGGGGCCTCCATTGAAGAGTGCTTGATCGGAGCGGAAAAGTCCTTTTTGGCTCTTCAGATTGATGTAGTACTTGTTGTCAAACACAGTGGGGGTCACATAATCCAGTGGCGACAGCTTGCTGTCTCCGGAGCCGCTGGTTTTCGGACACTTTGAACGCAATGAAGTGGCATATGCCTGGTCTATGTTAGGGTCCATGTAAATATGGTCTCTAAAATTCTTGCATTGCGCCAGCCCTATAGTATGACCACCTGCAGATTGAATATTTAAGGTCAATCCAACACCATCCATCAATATATACACTCCCGGTGTCAGACATAATTACAGTTACTTGTAGGTTTTGGTAGTTTACGTAAAATTTATATTTAGTTTTTTTTTTAAAGTTAATGTAGAATATTTAGAAAACAATAGTTTAACTAGAGTTTATATTTAGTTTTATTTTTGTAAGTTTATGTAGAATCTATATTTAGAAAAGAATAGTTATGTTTGTGAAAAATGTAATCATTATTCACCTTTTAAGATCTTTCAGGGATTTTTATATCAAACTTTATGTTTTTATATTCTTTTATTTTCAAGGGATTAAGCAATTCATAATTGTAGAGAAATAATTCTATTGTGTAATATTATTTTATATGTTTAATTGGTATAGAAATAATTCTATGGTGTAATATTATTTTATATGTTTAATTGTTATAAAAATTTGTAGTTTTCTTTGTTTGGTTATTATAGTGATATCAAAGTAGTAAATAAGAAGGATGATGTACTGGTATTATTTCTCATTCAACCAGGGTTAGATTATAAGATTCTTCCAAAAATTATAACATTATTTCTCATTCAATCAGAGTTGGATTATAAGATTTTTCAAAAAATTATAACAACAAGTTTAAATAAGTTTGGGATATTTTGGAAATGGTGTATAGTGAAAGGGGGAGCACAGTCAATGGAATTTAAGTGGAGTCACATAAAGTTTTAATTGTTGATAAAGTGACTATGACAATAGAAGAAGTTTTTGAAGTAGTAGAAAAGTCAAACATTAAAATAATTTTATTGTAGAGAAATTTGTTGACTAAAAATGTGACTTTGTATGAGATGTAGAGCATGAACATGGAATAAAGTGAGGTGTCTTACTAGTATGAAATGGAAATTAGAAGTGCCTAATGAATGCTTTGACTATGGGGCAGGATTAACATTCAATTCCAAATATGATGAAGGTGGAGTGATTATGGAAAACACATCATAATTAAAATTGTAAAATCAATATAAATTATAACGACAATTGCCAAAATTGTAGTGAAAGAGGACATGAAAGAAAACACAAGTAATGTTTTTTCATCTTTTATACAGGTCGATAGAAAAGTTCTATGAGAAGATCTAAAAGAAGATGAAGATATAAAGGAGGACAAAGAAGCATGATGAAGATGGAGTGACTATGGAAAACATATCATAATTAAAATTGTAAAATAAATATAATTTATAAAAACAATTGTCAAAATTGTAGTGAAAGAGAAGATGAAAGAAAACAAAAGTAATGCTTTTTTATTTGTATACAAGTTAATAGAAAATCTTTATGAGCATATCTAAAAAAAAGATGAAGAAAAGATGAAGAAAATGAAAATGAATAGAAAGAAAAGAAGACAACCAATGCTAAAGGTGAAGAATAAGAAAAGACATGCAAAATATGATGTTTGGAGTGAAAGGAAAGAAAAAACTTGTACAACATAGAGTTGAGGACCACTTGCAATAAGCCTAATTAAGAAATAGACCAATAGAAAGTAGTATTCCTAAATTTAAAAAAAAAAAAATAGTAATAGTTGTAAACCAAAAGAAAATGTTACACTTAATTACTCTTGCTCATAGTCTTTAATAATGTAGAAAACCTAAATTTAATATAGTATTAATCATGTATATAAAATATGAAAGTGTTAATCATATATATCAAATATGAAATTATTGTAAGTATTATTAGCATCCTAAGAACTTTTTAAAAATCCTCTCCATTCTATTTATTTTTCACTCAAAAGTAATTTGCACATACAATATTCTAATTTTATTGTGTAGTAATATTTTATGGTGTTATTGTGAAGGTTTAAATGAGGTATTATTTTATAGTTTCTTAAGATATTACTTTATAGTTTTTTTCTATATTCATTATTTATAAAGTAGTCATTTATTTGTTTCTAATATTGTTTTAAAGTTTAATTGTATTTAAATTTATTTATTTAAGTTTAGATTATGTTTTTAATCATATTTAATATATCACTTTTATTAGAGTGGGGAATTGAGAATTGAAATAGTAATTTTATATCAAAAAGTGCTTTAAAGAACATCAAATCACCTTCTATCCAAAATCCAAACCCATAACTAAACTTGTAATAACAATAATTAATGAAATAATTCCTTCGAAAAATCCAAAATTGAAAGGTCTATCCTTGCATAACATCGTCTAAATCTAAGAAGACAGAATAATTAGAATAGATAGACTACTACAGCTATGAATTGTGATGTACGAAAAATCCATACAGGTCATTTTACAGATTCTAATGGTGAAAATTTTACCAGAGAGTGCGACCATTTCCATTCTCAAAATTGGGAATTGTAATAGTTATTAATTAACTGTAATGTATGAAAAAATCCATACAGATTCGAATTTTAACCAAAGGTCTTACCAGAGAGTGCAACCATTTCCATTGTGGAGAGGCCCTGAGCCTTAAATAGTGAAGTGAGGTTGCTCAGAGTGGAACTGGGGGGAGGCAGGTTAGCGTTTGCACCGCTAATGCTTGCTGTTCTTGAGTCCCTTCTCCCCAGCCTTACCGCCCACGAAGGCCCCCCTAACTGCCAATTAAGAAATTCATAAAATATATTGATTATTAAATTGATATGATTATATATTGCAGTTTCGAGAAATGATTAAAACGGAAAAAACAAGATTACTAGGGTTTACTTCGACAACAGAATCACGCGCAGCTATGGCTACAATGTCTGCGCAGGAAACCACTCCGCTGCAAGCTTTCTCAACTTGGCTCTTTATGTTATCGACAACCTGGAAGCCCCTTAGCGAGTTGAAATTAGGTCCTGCGTACTTCTCGCTAGTAAAAGTAGTGGAATTGTCCAACAGGACGGAGCCATCGCAGCCCTGCAAGAAGAAATGAATACATGATGAGTTGCCTCTTATCAAAATATAGTGTAATTAAATT
Source organism: Pinus albicaulis (assembly GCA_034641835.2). Taxonomy (NCBI): domain Eukaryota; kingdom Viridiplantae; phylum Streptophyta; class Pinopsida; order Pinales; family Pinaceae; genus Pinus; species Pinus albicaulis. The sequence goes on from CM076582.1 coordinate 98,006,705, forward strand.
GGTTCCCGAGGGATTTTAGTAAAATCATGAAAAATTAGTTTATTATTTTGAGACAGTCAAATAAATAACTTAATTGAATCTCAAAAAATAATATCTAATAAAAATAGATTCTTAAACTTACATTAACGAAACAGTCATGGAAGTGAAGGCGGAGAAGCGACGCACCCATACGTTTTTCCTTAGCCACTGCTTGGTTCACCGCGGCTTGCACTATTGACAGGGCCTTGGGACAAGACTTGTCATAAAAGGTGACGCTCAACTGCCCATGCACAGTTTCAGTAATCGAACTGATAATAAACACCATTACAGCAACGTATGCGAAGCTTTTCATCAAAGCAACCATTTTTGGTTATGGAATAAGCTCTCCAAAGGCAACAATTTGCTAATTCGCAACCTTGCAGGTTGGTTATGGAAGATCTGTGATGGCATATTTATAACGGCGGATGTAGCAATTTGAGGAGAAAATTCAAGAGCAAATTTGAGACTCAGTCCACTGTAAAAAGAGTTTCTGGCGTTTCTGGCCCACGCTAGATATCGTGAAAGAAGCGTGTGAGGAGGAATGAAGTTGCCTACCTTTACAATTTCAATATCTACATCGAACCCTAAATACTCCCAAGGTTTGCGTATCTTTCAGTGCCTGCATTCTGTCAAAGATTGATGTTGAAGTCATTAAATTTTTTATGTTGAAGCTGCGTGGGCTTTTGCTCGAAATTGATGAAATCTCTAACGACTTTGACCACAGGAATGGCATTAGCCGAGATTAGCAAGTTTTAATCATAAATAATAACATTTCCAAGAGCATTAACAATTTTGACCACAAGAATTGACAATATCAGATATTGATGAATTTTAATCCAAAATGAAAAAAAAAATCCACTTGTACTGTGTCCGATTAGGATGTTCCACAATATTAATCATTTGAACTAACCATTTTTATTTTATTAAAATAAAAGTATACAAATTGTTATTATTTCTAATTACAATCCGGTAAATATGTTTAGTGTGAAAAATCCTCATGGGTGACAATCTACCAATGGACAACACAAAATAGTCAAACATAAAAGTAGTCTTGTTCCCCAAGATTACAACATCCTATCTAGTTCCCAAAGATTACAAGATCCTTAGTTTCAGAAATATCTACACTAATGATGTGTTCTTTGTGGATATGTGATACCTCTAACTCCTCAAAAAATTCCTATAATTGGGGATATTGTAGTGACCCCCATAACCAATCAATAACTGATGGAGAATCTACAAAGTCAAGAACAAGCCAAATCTCAATTAATTCTTCTTTTTTATTAGTTGCATCCCCCAACCACTACTAAGAAGGAAAGTGTGATGACTGTTCAAGTAAAATGTTGCTCCTGTGTAGCATATATCCTGACATGAATTTTTTCGATGAGTTTTTTCTCCATCGAAAAAAGTCAAAGGAAGGCTTCAAAGTATCTACCTTGGGCCTAATTGGAATTCTCTTCCTCTTCTTTAAACCTTATGTGTTCAGTTCCTTCATTGATGTTTTGGTTTTATGCACAACCTATTGTATATATTTAGGACATGACTATCAAAGATGGTTCTATTTGGGTGGCGCAAGTATATAGGCCAAAGGACTAATCCTAGAATGCTGGAAAAATGCTCCAAGGCTAGGGGTTTTGTCCACTCTGTGAGGCATTCCCCTAACAATATACCTGACCACATCCCCACACAGGCCTCCTTAAACAAGATCGTTCACCTCATTAATTTTGAAAAAATACAATCCATGAATAGGTGTGCCACCAAGTCTTGATTATCATAGTAGAGTAGGCATGTTGTAAGCCCTTCTCAACCTCATCTCTACAGATTATATTGCATGAGGATCTTATTATTTAGCATCAACCACAAAAATAGGCATATCTTTAAAGGACAACACCACTTCCAAGCAACTTTATACCAATGGAAATGGCCAGAGTCTACTTCTTGCGTCAACATCTCTTCATAAGCTAGTTTCACCAACACCACCCCCATTCATTTTCCACCTGAATTTATATGTGTCTCATTCCATTTTATGCTAATGAAAAGACAAATTATGTCCATTTCGATGCTATATTCCCTGAGTGGCCTAGAACATTGGTCAATTTTAAAGGTCTCAAAGACATCTCATTGGCTCTGGGATCAACTGCTTAAATAAATGCCTGATTACTTTAATGTTATTTCCATATTCAAGGGGATTATTTTGAGGCCATCACCACCTATCCACCAATTCGTCCTTAAGTCTATTTTTCTTTCATATTCTACTTGCCAAACAAGACCTTTTTTAATGATGTCAAATGCTCACACCAACAACTTCCAAATATTTGACCCTCCCTTCCATGAATCTATCTTTGATCGAACCCATTCTTCTAATTTTTTACTCTCCAATACTTGTATCACATCAAATTTTACCATAGGCCAACATCAAATATGCTCCTCCAAAATATTTTTGCATCACATTTTCCCATAAGCCACCATCAAATATACTCCAAATATTTTGGCAATTAATGCCTTTACAAAAATGAAAATGTTTTTAAGTCCCCATCCTCCCTAGCAATTTGTTTAGAGATTGTTAAATACATTTCTTTCAATATTTTGCTTTTCCAAAGAAAATTCAAACATAAACTTCAATTTATGTTTATCCTTGGTACACTAGCAAAAGCCATGATGGATGGGGAATCCACTTTTTTTTCCATTAAAAACCAATCATTAACTCTATAACTATTAGCCATTAAATGCTAACTAAAATATTTTATTCCTTCATCCAAAAAAGAAATTCCTGAAAATCTAATTTTAATCCAATAAATTATACGTTAAATTTATTTATTTTTAAATTAAAAATAAAATTAATTCAATTCCTATTAATATTATTAGAATTTAAAGTTCTTTTATAAACTAATTCACATCCAATTTTTTTTTTTAAAATTTTTGTTTTCTAAAATTATTAACATTCAAAATTTTTGCGAAGGAGGATGACACAAGCCAAAACAAAATCCAACCATGTGAATGGTTAACCTACCCAAGTTTCGACCACTTAAATATCTTTGAATAAGATATCTCACAAATCACATATTCACTTGAAAAAAATAATTGGAAAATAAATTATTTAACTTATATTTATTAATTATTATTAATTAAACTCATTATAGTTGATTAAATTAATATTTAACATTTTAAATTAAATTAGTATTAAATTAAATGAGATATAATATAAAATATATTTAATAAAATTAATTATCATTAATAATGCTAATATTTTAGCTAATTTTATGATGATGATGATGGTGGTGGTTAATTATCATTAATAATGCTAACATTTTAGCTAATCTTTAGTCTATCATACCTAAAAAAAAGAGTTATTTAGTTTGATTTAAGATTTTATTCTTATACTCAAAAAGCTTGGAAAAAAGTCTTCCGAGCTCACTATAATTTTAACATCTTAAAAAACTAGAGAAATCAATATTACAACAAAAATTATGAAATTAAACTCTAATGTAATTGTACCCAACCAACTCTAAAAAAATTATATATATATAGATTGCTAACAACTTAGTCCCAGATTTATTCGAATTTCTCTGGATCACCATGCCATCTAACCTTGTTGATGGTGACAATCTCGGATTAGGTAAATGATTTATTTCTCCGAGTATATTAAACGATCTAACCCACGTTGAATCATGAATAATTGACTCATTTTTGTGAGTCCGGCAACTTACTCAGCAGTTATTTAGTTCAGACTCATGTTCACTGGTCGGTTGTGTAGCAAAAATCCACTTGCCAATGACATTGCATTTTACATAAAATTGGGCTAACACGTATATAATTAAGATGGTAGATTTAGTTATTTAATAAATATAAATATAAGATAACTAAATTAAATGATTGTGAAGTGTTTATAAGTATTGATTTATAATTATGGTTCAGTGTTTATAAATATTAATTCATAAGAAATATAAGCATTTACTTTATCATATATCTTAATTATAAGAATTAAATAAATTATAATTTTATTTAAAATTAATAATAATAATAATAATAGATTTAATTATCTGGAAAATTTGGTGAAGAATTTATATTTTCAATAAAATGAGTGATTCAGATTGTAAGTAAAGCAAATATTCTTTCTCTAATACACTATCCAATGGACAATATGAAAATTATGTGAATCAAATTTTTTGTTCACTTTCTTAAGTTTATTCCTTTCTTTAATTTACTAAAAAAATATTTATTAAAAGTGGCTATCCTTGTGATTTATTAAAAAAATAATCAGAAAATATGGTGGGTCTAGTTCATTTGATGTGGCTCTTGAAACTTTGGCTAGATCATTGCTTTTAATAATAGTTGTTTTTTATTATTTTAGGTTTATAACAATGTTATTATTATCATTAGTTAATCATAAACATTAATTTTAATATTAATGCGAGTATTAATATGAAATTATTAATATTATTAATGAAATTAAGGTTTTTAATATAAATGATATTAACATTAATAAATATATTAAATTATGTTGATGGTCTTATTTATAAAAATTGATTGGTAATAGATAATGAAAAATGATACATTCATCATATCAACTACCTTTTGTTTTAGAAGAAAAAACGAACCGAATTTTATTAAAAAAAGTTCAGTTACATAGGTTGTATATATATTGTATGTGCTTAGCCATATCACATTACACCTAGGGTAAAAAAATTCAAGATAGCAACAAATAAACTAATGTAAAAATCAACCCCAAGTAAAATCAACCCCAAGTAAAAGACAACCATAAGAAGAAAAACCTATTTTCCATGGGCACTCACTAAACCAATCAAAGGACATAAACCATAGTCTGAGCATAGTCCAAAAATATAGAAAAAAGGAGCCAAAAGATATATGTAAACAAAAATGTGGTAATAGCATAAGCTACGGCATGTGCATGCGGCCTTGTTCTAGGAAGACCCCATGGAGGATTTTGGAGAATTTTATATATCCCTCGACATCACCCAGGCCAAGTTTAGAAAGAGTATTTGCAGTAGTGTTGAATTCTCGGAAGATGTGTTGTATATGAACATTCTGAAAATATTGTATGAGGCGCAGTATGTGTGTCGTCTAGTTCTGGAGCATAGGAGGGTTGAAAAGTGAGGAGCCAGAAATATCGTCAATGACAGTTTTAGAATCACCATATATGTGAATGCAGTATACCTGCTTGCTAAGAGTGAATCATAGAAGTCCCCATAGTACCATGAGATTTTCCTTAGTGTTAGTGCTAGGTCCCCCATACTAGTGTAGCCTATAAGCTAAATCCATGTCCAAAAGAAGAAAAACACGACAACCACATTTCTGATCCTGTGCCACGCCATCAAAATAGCCATTTGGCATTATGATAGTTGGAAAAAAGTTTATAGGAGTCTTGATAGTGTCTGGTGTGTTCCCGATATTCATGTGCTCCTTCCATCCTATAATCTTTGTGACTGTATGGAAGACATTATGTTTCGAGCCCCCAGAATATACCATGGTTTCAGGTATTCCATATTTCCCATAGTACAAATGAAGGGACAAAAGTGAGGTGTCCCCTGCATTCCAGACCCCATTTAAGACAAATTTCAGTGGAAGTGAAAAGTATGGCAACAAATCCGAAGGATGTGAGTACAATAGACCAAAATTGCGAAGCAAATGAACAAGTGAAGAACAAATGAACCACCAGGATGTGGGAGGCCTCTTTTGCAGAGGTTGTCCCATGTGAGAATTTTTTTCTTCGAGTGAGCCAGACGAAGCATATGATTTTTAGTGGGATCTTTAGCTTCGAGATGGAGAGAAACCTAGAGAGGAACCTAGAGGAAGTAATGCGGTTGTGCTAGTATATAAATTAATAATATATACATTTAAAAAAAAATATGCACCAAGATTTTTAAACATAGAGATTCACCACACTTTATTAGAGAGATTCTTAATTTGTACAAAGGCTTTCTTCCAATATTATGAGCCAATTCCATAACTCATTAGTAGTGCATATCCATAAAACCATAACTCATTTGAAATAACACTTGTCATTGGATATATTTTAGTTAATAAAATTAATTAAAAGATCTAAAAAAACAACCATTTTGGAAATAAATCTGTCTTTTATTTATATATACTATCAAAAATATATTCTATAGAATTTAATTCCTTACCACTCACCTAATAATTTTTCAAAATCAAGTTAAATTTATAAAAATTATATTCCAAAATAAACATACTTATAAACCTTCAAACTAAAACATATACTAAAAATTAATCCAAAATAGAACAATTTAATCCACTATTATTAAATTCAATGCAAGACTACAATTTTTATATCTTTTTTTACTGAATTAACAAATATCATAACTTCAATCTATAATGAATGTTAATACAAACATTCCATAAATATAAATATAACTATTTCTTATATTAATAAATATTATAACTTATCTATGTTAATTACAAATTTAAATATTCCATAAATATCCAACAAAGTAAACCGTTTGTTTCGTTATTTACACGAAATTAACAATCAGCATTATTGTGATTTTTTTTTCAAAACATTTGTTAAGGGGAGTGGTTGAATTTTATTTTTATGGTAAAAATAAATTTAGCAGCATAAAAAATTTCTTTCAATATTCAAAATCTGACAGATAAATCTAAATTTCCTAAAATTTTGACAAAAATCATACTAAAATTTCCACTCTGTTTTAGACTAATTTGTAACTTTGTTAAACTACTCTTTAATTTAAACTTTTGATGAAGTCAATAACCAGTCTGCTAACCCATGGTCAAGCGATGATCGGCTTAAACACGTGCATTTGTTTATTGAATGTTTTAATAATAAAATGTCATGTTTCATTATCTTCGAGTTGTATGTTTTCACGGTTGGCTATAAAGCAACCAGAAATTACAGAAATACTATAAAACCAAAAAATCTCCGAACTAGTGCCGAAAGTAGTCGATTTCAATTATCTTTCGTGAAATTTTGACTCGTTCGTTGTTGAAAAGAAAAAGTTGTCAATTTCGATTATCCTCCCGTGCAATTTTGTTTTTTTTTTACGTTCTTTGAAAGAAAATCCCCACGTAGTCCAAGGAGATCCATTTCAATTATCTTCCATGCAATTTTGAATTATTTTGTTGTTGAAAGAAAATCCTCGCGTAGTCCAAAAGGATCCATTTCAGTTATCTTCCATTCAATTTTGACCATATGTTACTCGGACCCCTTCTTAGAGGTTTTTACATTTTAATGTGTAATTTTTGAGAAAGTTTAACATTTTATATTTTAAATAAAAAATAACAAAATCAATTTTTGGATGGGGTGAATAGCAGAGTAAGGGGGGAGAGAGGGAGAGGGAGGGATAGAGAAAGGGAGGGGGCATGCCACTTCTCTACCATTCCAATAGGGCGAGGGAGAGTGAAAGGGAGGGGATAATGGGTGCTTGAGGCATGTCACTTCTCTACTTTTCAAATAGGTAACGAGACATGGCAACACACTGTTTGCAAATGGAAAAATCAGAAATTAATACAACAAATCTAGTTTTGGGATTGATGTTACATCACAAAAGGAGAAGGTGAGTAATCATGCGTGTTAGAGGAAGTGAGCGTATACGTTGAAGACATATGAAATTATTTTTACAAGAGACTTTGCAGTCAATAGAATTTTCGTCCTTGGAATTTTTTTTAGCTTGAAACCAACATTAATTGGGTCAGCAGTGTGCCAAATAAAATGATGCCAAAAGGAGAGGGTGGGTGTATTTGAGCATCTGAGGAGGATGGCATTTATGTTGAGCATGATGGCAATTACTCTTATGGGGGAAATGCATCTTGGAGAGCACTAATGATAAGAAGGAATGTAGACCACATTGAGAAAGGTAAGGAGTTGGTAAGAGGAAAAAGGGGAGGGAAATCCCATAATGAATTTGAGCTTGCAAAGCCTTTTTTTGGGGGGGGGAGGAAGGGATGCCACCACCCCATCTGTCCAATAGGAAGGGAGACATCGAAACACCCCCCCTGCAGATGGGAAAAATATGATATTAGTACAACAAATCTAATTTTGAGACTAATGATATATCATAGAAGGGAGAAGGTGAGGAGGTCAGAGTATATTTTGAATAGACATGAAATTATATTTATAGGAGACTCTATGGTCGGTAGATCTATACTTGGCAATTGTTTTAGATTGAAACTGACATTAATTGGTTCAGAAATGCGCTAGACAAAATAACACCAAAAGGAGAGAGTGGGAAGCTTTAAGCATGTGAGGAGGTTGGAATTTATGTTAAGCATGATGGAAATTAATCTTATGGGGAAGGTTGTAGCGTAGAGAGAACTGGTGATAAGAAGGAATGTATACCAGTTTGAGAAAGGTAAGAAGCTAGTAAGAGGAAAAGGGGAGGCCAAACCCTAAACAAATTTCAACTTGCAGATATTTTTCCTTCAGGTGACGATTAAGGCCCTAAAAGGAATTATAGTTTGCAGACGAGGAGACATTAGTTTGGTAAACCAAATTTCTAGAGAAATTGATAATCACTATAGGATAGATCTAGTGCACTCGACCCATAAGTTTGATTAAATGAGCTACAAATTGGAAAGTTATGGGGCAATAAGGGAAACTGAGATGAAGTCCTCTCACGTCTCATCCAAGTAATTGTTATTTTTAGGATTGGATTCCTTTTGAATTTTTTTTTTTTTATAGTTTGTTCTTTTATAACCTCACTCAGGAGAGACCCCCCATTTAGTTGATTTCTGAGATAAATTTGGTAATATTTAAATCTTGTAAATAATGTTTCTACGTAATTGAGTTGGAGGCGGAGTAGAGAGTGAAGGTTGAAGGGTAATTGGAGTGGTATTTACTCGGTTCGGCATAAAGGTTTGGAGGATAGTCTAGTGAATGGTGACTATATTATTTTGCAGGGATATGTTCGCCTTGGGAACTAGAAAGAGTTGTTTGAGGGAACCAATTTCATTGAATGATGGTGACACAGAGTTTGGAAAGGACGCTTACTATGCAACATGAAGTGTGAGGTATTGAGGGTCTTATTTGGGTTTATGTGGTATCCCAAATTCCATTTCGAAGTGGAGGCTAAGAGAAAATGAAACCCTCACTTACTTTAAATTGTTTATGTGGTATCCCAAATTCCATTTCGGGGTGGAGGCGGAGATAAAAGAAAACCCTCACTTACTTTCAACTATGTGGTCAAGGTAGTGGGTCTCTAGTCTTTTTCTGAGCATAAGATTATTTTTAGCTGCGGAGAATAATCAATTGAATAAAATTGTGGCTCAATGGAGTGTGGAAGCAAGAAAAATATGCATTCAAACACCAAAGCTAATCGACACAAGCCATACTTTTTGGACGAGGTAGCCCTCGATTGAAGATTATGAGAAAGACTCCGCAGATCAAGGAGTGAAGCGTGCAACGCGAAGCTATGTTAGAGTCTTAGGGGCTTTCGGGTGGATCAAAGCCCCTTATTTTTTAAAGGGATGGGATAATTTTGTATACCTTGAGCTCCACCCATGGTTTTAGGAGCATGGTATTTAAAAAGAGAAGACTATATAAGGAGTCTAGGATAATCCTTAAAATTCAGTTGTATATCATAACTCATGATAAAATGCACTTGGATGTAACATTAAGTGTTGAAAGGAAGATAAGCCCTAAAGCCACACTCCATTGTCCATCTGAATGCAAAAACTTGGTTCTAGAATCCCGTAATGTCTCTTCGGGTGAGACTTCGGTCTACGCAGCAGATCGTTGCCGAAAGGGATGGTAATAATGGGTTTTGTTGGTTTGCACAGCCATATCTGAACCTGGTTCTAGGCCCCATTAAGAAAACAAATGGTTTCACTGCCGAGACAGGGATATGACTAAGGAATATGTAGATGTGGCTTCCGATTAAGAAATAAATTCAAGATTGGGTAGATCTGAAAGAGCGTGAATTTGCAGCGCAGGAAAACATGAATCCATGCATATCTAATTAATAGTGGTTACATAAGTATATCTTCACAGATCATCACAATATCTTTTTATCATCATTTACAAGTGAGTTGTACGAGTGGTTATCAAGACTAGCTGAGAAACAGCCCAGTTTAACAACATGCCTACTGCATGGACTCCAAAACTGATCAAGCAACTAAAGAAAACTGATAAAAAGATCAAAAGGGTTGTTGACTATTGGATCAATACTATCCTTGGAGGCTTTATTATTGAGTTCACAATCAACACATATGTGTCCTACACCGAAGCCAAGCACATATTTTTCAAAGGCCCGCGAGGTAAGAACTTAGACTTATTGAAGCTCTGGATTAAGATGCTATTGTGTGAAAAGGGTGTGATGCGAATGTAATTTGATTGATTTTCGGAGGAAGAAAGAGCAGAACTACGCAATAGAGTAAGATATTTAGGGTATATCATAATAATTACATTGAATATGAGTATATTCCATTGTTTGGGTCTGAAAGCGGAGAAGGAGAAAGAAACCCCTCGACCCCTATAAATGCGTCAATAGAAATTGTACATATCAAAGTGTTGCTAGGATTACCCTACCCTCCACCCACATCATAACTACTCCCCATATTGCTCCTACACCTCCACCTCCCCCATTTAACATGGCTCACACATCGAAGATTCTTGCTTTCAAGGGATCAGATGACCCTAAGCAATTTTGGTTTGTTGCAGAAGCAGCTTGGAGATCGCTAAACATCACTGATGAGAATATGAAGAAAGCACAACTGGTCATAGTGCTACAGGACAAAGCCTTTTCTTGGTATATGAAGTACTCCGTGACAAACTAGAATGCCACATTGGATGAGATAAAGCATGTGCTGAATGTTGAATTTAGGAAGACAAAGTCACAGTCCCAGTGTATTACAAAGATAAAAGAGATAAAGAAATTGATCACTTAAACTGTGTGGGAAGTAGATTAAAGGTTTAATACACTTCTAAGTCAACTCAAATTCAAGATCCATAATGAGAAGCACAAATAATTTTTTATAGTTGCATTATTGCCACATCTTATATTGCCATTGTCACAGCAGAAGATCGCAACCCAAGTGGAAGAATTAGAGATTCCGAGGAAACTAGAAGCTTCGATGCTAGCGAATACCAACACAGGGGTTCAGCAGATCCAGACCCACTTGGAGAGATTACATATGAAAATTTGGGACCTAAAGAAGGGAAAATAGGTTTGGTAAGACACACACTCAGAAGTCTGGTGCATAAAGTGCAAAGTAATGAGCCACCATAAGGATCAGTGTCATGTTTATAGAGATTACTTGGGCACTGGGATGCCAAGTCCATTGAAGCCTGGTCCAAGTATTGGACCAAATGTGGGACCAAATTTCTAGTGTAGATTATTAGAAGTTGCATGCTAGCACTCCACAGTCTAATGTCATCTACTACAAAAGTACATCCGATTGTCGAAGAAATTGTTTGTAATTTATGTAGTTCGGTGGGACATGATGACAAGCACTGTCAAAGCTATGATTTAATGATGGAGAGTTCTGAAGCATAACAAATTCAAGTTGAAGGTTGAAAAGATACACGTTTCCAACAGTAGTGGAGGTTTCCAAGGCCGAGGGCATGGCCGCGGAGAAGGTGTTGGATGAGGTCGTAGACAAATCATATGTTATAATTGCGGCCAACCTAGAAATTTACTAGACATTGTCAGAATCATGTTGTAGTATCTTATAAGTATTGTTGCACATTTGATCATGTAATATAAGATTATCCTACATTATTGGATAAAATGCGAGAAAAGCGTAATCAATAGCCTGCCTAGAACATACAAATGATGAGAGTTGAACTTCACGAAGAATATCTAAGTGTCAACATAGTGACATGAAGTGTTATAAATGTTGGAGAAAACAAAACATAAGGAAAGAACCATATGGAGGATAGATGGGTCCAGAAAGTTGGAGAAAAGAACAATGGTTTCGATGTACAATGCAAAAGATAAACCTTCATGGAAGCAAAGAAGAATTTTATGAGCCCTGGAGTTTCAACATCAACAATGCAGAGACAGTTGATTCTGCTGAAGAATAAACCCAAGGAGATTACTGAATCAAAGGAAGTTGACCATCCATTCGGAAGTCATTTTTACAGACATTTATGAAGTTGATAAGGGATCAGAAAGCGGTGGAAGGAATATAGGATTTGATTGAAAATTGCACTAGCAAAGAAGAAACATGACTGGAACACTACGTAGTAAATAAGATCTATAAAAATAAGCAGTGAATGAGCAGAGAAATGCAGTTAACTGCGCAGATCAACGATTACGAAATGGACCAAGTCATCCTTGATCTTGGATCAGATGCCAATGTTTTTCCAAAACATCCATGTGAACGGATCGGGCGACCAAAGCTACAATGTTCACTGATTCAAATAAGAATGGAAAATCAACAGAAGATTATTCCTGTGGTTTGATTGCATGGCATTAGCATAGATATTGATGGTGCAAGTGTATTATGAGACTTTGAAGTTATTGAAATTTTTTATGATAGCAATTGTATCCTTCTTTCCTTGGATTTGATTGGGCTTTGATATCGATGCCATAATAAACCTGAAAAATAGATAGATGGTGTTTGAGAAGAATGGTATCAGGGTAGTTGTGCCTTTAGACCCCTATGAAGGCGCACGATATTCAAAACCTGTCCTGAATGAATATGGTGATATCGAAAATATCTATAAGATTATTGCACAGGACGAAGAATGGATCAAGCCTACCGCTGATGGAAGGATAAGTTGGAAGCATGACACTTCTTGTGTTTTAGACTCCAGCGAAGAATTAGAGCAATGACAAGACCAATTGCACAAAGTTTCCACTAAGCAGTGAAACAAAGTTATCAAATCTCTTTGATGTGTCACATCAGAGGTACGTGACTTGCCATTTTATGATGGAATTGGGGATGTTGACTTATTTCTGAATGAATTTGAGAAAAGGTACCCGACGAGCAGTGATATGAAGCTTTGGAATTCACTTTGAGGTCCACCCCTGTCTGATGGCGAGGCGCACATCATTACAAGTAAAAGACCCTCTAGTGGATGTTTTTGAGGAACCACTTATACAAATACCCCAGACATCTGTTTCTAGAGGAGGTTACTAGAGGAGGTCAGCGGGCAAAGGTTTTTGCGGATGTTTTTCATATGGTACGGTTATCATTCTAAACCACACTGGTGCGTTCAACAAGAGATAACACCGATGCGCACAAAACATTGGAACACCGGACATCGTGCGCTCCATACACACTTTCCCGATGCATCTTATTATTGTAGCGCACCTGTGCTTTACAAATCTTCCAAACCGGTATGTCATAAAACACCGCGCCAAAATAAAAACTGCCTAGTGCGGTCTTAATCAACCGCACCGTTGCGCCTATATAACCCCGCGCACTGAATAGGTTTAAATAAAAAAAAATTATAGCAAAAAAACAACATTTTTCACTTTTCTCAGTGCTTCGGAGCTGTCAAGCATTGGTGCAATTTATCCTTGTCTGAGCCACCCTGAAATCGGTGCTCCCATTGCACCCATTCCATGCACTGCTGCTGTGCATTGCTCACTAATCTCTATTTTGAATTTTTCAAAATGGTGGGAAAATTTTCTTTTGCAAATTCTACAGCCAATATGGCTCCTCGACGGCCAAATGCACATGTACTTTTCTTGTTTTTCCATAATTAAGTTTTTTAGCAGATTAGAATTTCAAATAACCTTAAAATTAACCATTTAAAAGAAAAAAAAATTGTCGCGCGGTGTGCTTGAGCCATTCGACTCGCACCGGTAAGCAGTGCAGCCTATAAATTTATAGGCCGCACTGCAACCAGTGCTAACAGTATCTGCACTGCTTCTAGGATGGTACCGAAAGGTGCACCGCGTTATGTAATTTTTTTTTAAAAATTGCGGTGCAGTCGTTCACTCGACTGCACCATTGACCATGTGGAATAGTAGAAACACAGTGCATTGACATAAATATCCACCCCGGGGCGGGTATGCTGACCCATCTATATGCCCCCGGGGCATTCAGTTTAGTCACCGCACCGCACTCCTGATACCATACATAGTCAACGGTTCTCTACAAATTTTTAAGTGGGCCACCGCCATTGTGTTGAATATCATCTGGTGCATCGCCACCAGTGTGTAACAAAAAAAAAAGATGCACCTGAATCGGTGCATGACTGTTTTTTGTGGTGCACCGATTGTTTTGATTTTTTTTTCCAAAAAAAAATTATATATGTACATTCCTAAATACATGTCTCATTTAATAAAAAATTTGTATTTAATATGTCAATCATTCAGAGACGTGAAAGGAGAGAAGCGGGGGAACAACAACAACAAGTGGAACAGTATGACATGGTTCGCATGTGGGAGGCATGAGAGAGGGAGAGAGATGCGTACCCTCACCATATTACAACTACTACCCAAGGGCTCTTAATGCAGGAAGGCCTCCTCAAGTTTTATGAGGAGACTACTTCCCTAAAGGGTCATGGTGTGTTTTTGAGACATCTTATCCACAGGTGCAATGCCCACTGGCAGGCTTTTCGGGTTGGTCCTAACTAGTGGTACATGCCCATTGAGGAGGAAATATATTTCATTACAAGGCTATCGATGAGAGGGCTGGATTTTCCTTCATTCCCAGAGGTTCTAGTTGGCTATGAAGCAAGGAGGCAGTTGGTTTACTCCCAAAGATACATTAGCGCAGATATACAGTCTCCTTCGGATTTTCACGTCTCCAGAGGTTAGTTACATATTGGTGCATTTGGTAGTGAGGAGGTGAGGTGACTCTCACTTCTGATTTCAACCATTTCACACACACCAGTGACGGGCAACGCATTATTTGCTTGCTTATATATTATGTTGATTCTTTAGTACAGGAGCCATGACTTGTTAGGTGGTCTGCCATTTTTTTGCGGCAGTTCTGTATAGCCTTAGATAGATGTTGTGCTCATGAACAAGGGAGGGTCAACTTCCTTTTTGTTTTAGAGATTTTTTGTTTATTTTTTGAGAGGTTTCTAGAGACGAGGCCTACTTTTTCTCAGTAGCCTCATAGGCTGATGTTTGAGGCACAAATGCACATGTGGGGGCAAATGATTCCCAAGAGGGGCGAGATTGTGTTTCCAGCAAGGATATCACATGATGCACTGGAGTTTCTAGCCAGTGTTGATGAGCTGCATCCCTTCATTATGGTCCCCTGTCCTTATGCTGGATTGGATTGGCGAGGGTGTGCCAACATCCTCTTCACAGATGATGAGCTACTGAATGATAGAGTTAATATTACTGTTTTATTTAAATTTATTATAACATGTCCTTTAACTCATTTTTATTGAATTGTGTAATGAAATTGTCTAATTATTGTTGTGTACTTGTATATATTTTGCAGACATTTTATCTTTTGATGGCGACGATATGCCGGCACCACCAAATGATCCAGGAGTGGATCCTCATGATGATCAGGGCATGCTAGATGCCAAGGATCATCAGGAGGCCAGTGCAGAGAGACCTACTCCTGCTGGTGCACTGGTACCGCCTTTTTCTAGGTGCGGTCGGCTTGATAGCAGATACAGGATGGAGTTGGGTGACCAACTCACTGCATTGATTGTTGAGGTGGGCATCATGCCCGCTAATATGATATACATACAGCCTAATGGTAGGTTGTTACATATGTGGAGAGGAATGTTGCGTGACATGTACAACTTGATGCAGCTTGTCGTAGGAGCTATGACCTTAGTTACGCGACTGAGGAGGACCGTTGCATGTTATAGGCGTGGTCAAGACACAACACATGATAGATAGTCCGTGAGCAGTGACTCATCATCTCATGATTGTTCACCTCACGCCGCGCTAGATGAACAACGTCCACTAGCATCTAGTAGCGGTCATCATGGAGAGCAGGCTGGACCATCGACCGTCGAGGCTGCACCATTGACTAAGCAGGCCTCAACTAGTACTACTATTGATGTTGTACCACCAGCTGATCCATGACATTTAAATTACAGTTGTATATTTTTGACATTATTCAGTTATATATATATATGGTCCGTGTATTTTATGTTCATGTTGCAGTTGTACTTAATTTACATGTTGGTGATCATCATGATGTGTATATTGTTAGGTCATGTTAGATATGTTCATTTAATGTGCAGCTTGCAGATAGATGTGTATGTAATAGCATGGGTTATTTGACATGAGATGTATATTTTATGTTTGTGTTGTGATGCTGTTATAGAATGCTAATTGTGTTTTTTTATATGATCATGATCATGATGATGTTAGCGAATTGGAATGTGTTTTTTAGTCGAATATGATGTTTGTATCATGGTTATCATGATTGTGATGTTTATTAATTAATTTGATATTAAATGGCCATGATATTTATTAAATATTATGTCGTGATTGTAATTTAAATTTAAATTTTAATTGTATGTAAAATTATAAAATTGTATTTGTATTTGTAATTCTAATTCTAACTCTAATTGTATGTAAAATATTTGTAAAATTTTAATTGTAATTGTAATATTTAATTTATTGTGAACTGATTGTAATTTTAATTTTAATTGTAATTGTATATATGACAAATTGTAAAATTGTAATTCTAATTCTAATTGTATGTAAAATTCTAAAATTGTATTTGTATTTGTAATTGTAATTGTATGTAAAATATTTATAAAATTGTAATTGTATGTGAAATATTTGTATAAATTTTAGAAAATAATGCAAATAAATTCATGTACTTTAGAATTATCATTATTTTATCATGGTCTTACATACAAAAAAAAAAACTTTATACAGTACACCATTTTTATTAAGATCAACATAATTGCAAATTATCAAGTGAAATATTGATTTTAACATTAATTCAAAATACATATTATAATGTTTCGAAAAAATGAGTCTTATAAGGTATAAGGTAATTAAGTCCCCTTCTTTATAAAAACCCATTTTAAAAAGTATAAATATTGATGAATTAATAACACATATACCATTTCACATGTACTAATTCCATTGAACATATTTTACAAGAATTCGAGTATATTACCATTGTGTTGCCTCTTATGGATGCTAATTCCATGAACGGATTTTAGAAGAATTCGAGTGTCAAGAATGAAATAGAAACAAAAAAAGACATTTTTTGACTATTTTTCATTTTATTAAAAGGTTTTTGAAAATTTTTGTGGGGTTTAGGGGTTCATGGGATAGTAGACAGTACCGACCCTGCCATATTGGTATTTCAGTAGAATCTTTCCTAGCAGCGATATGAATGAGTCTTGTAGCTATTCATTTAACAAAGAATCCATATATTTTGAGAATATGATTGAATAATTTTGTCATATACTTGAGCACTATTCCATATTCTGAAATTTAATGAGGGTTGGAGGGAGCTTACAATCCTGTATCTATTAGTAACTGCACCCTTCGGTAGAACCAAAGAAAATTCAAGCAGATTCCTCAGCGAAGTAGATTGGTCATAATCAATTCCTTCAAGATCTCAACAGAAGAAATAGATATGCATGTCAAAAATAAATATGCATGTCAGAGGCTCATGTTGTCACCTTTTCTTGTTGTAGGTTGTAGAAAGGTTCAAGTTTATTTTTTTGAAAGAAGAAGAGGTGTAGTTTTGAAAATAAATGGCCCAAATATTTTCACAACAAAATGTACATTTCTAACATGTCTAAAAACTAAAATATATCCAACTTCAATAAAATGCTCAGAAACAAAACTTTCCCAACCATTTGTGAAAACTGCCCACGTCTTAGCATAACATAGGTTCACATGCCATAATTGCCCACTTAGGCCTTGTATTATTTCATCTTCACACGCCCCACATTTCATTCTCTCCACATAATCAGTGGACCTCCTGCAATAAACAAAATGCATTGGAAGAATAGTTATTTCCATCAAGAATTTATCCAATTCTAATTCTAATTCTCAAGAATAAACACAATTCTAATTCTAATTGCATATTTCCATCAAGAATAAACAAAATTATAATTCTCAATTTCTATGGTTGGATTTCACTAACTTCTGGTGTACACACCTAAAATTAATTTAGGAGCCTTAACCGCAAATCGGTGCTAATGTACAGATAATCGCATCGGTGCGTTTTAGTTACTACACACCGGTGCCATGTTATCAATGGACGCACCAATGCGGTTCTATTAAGTGATGCACCTGTGGCGAATAATTGAAAATAAAAAAAAGAGTAACTCTATTATCTTTAAGTGAAAAAAAATGGTAAATTGAAAAATGGGCGGAAAAATATTTTGGAAAATATAATTTCATAAAACAATTCTTTAAATACTAAACACTTTTCATTATTTCACTATTTTTGCAAAAATGTTCTGCCAGATATTTGCAGGAGACATATCTGGAGCAAGAGAGCACGAGAGCACTGTGGAGAATAAAATACGTTCTAATAAAACTATTCAGACAATTAGATTTTCCAAACCTATGGTGATTAAAACACTGTAGCATAGAATTTGAAATGATCTTGTGATTAAATTTGATTAATTTTTTAACTTTTTTTGCAGTTTTTTTACAAAGTAAGAAAAAAATTCAATTTGTTTTTCATTTTCAGAAGCAAAAAAAAATCCATTTATACAACCCTTCATTCTTTTTGTTTTTTCCATTTCTTGTCCCTGCTTCAGTGATTTCAGAATTAAGGCTTCTCATTTTAGATTGACATCCAACCCACGGGATGACTTGCATAGTCGGATCCCAATTCATGTCGGCCCTTGCATGAATTTTTGAAAAAAAGGGTTTTTCTTTATTGGTGCGCCTTGAGTAACCTAGAGCACCGATGCATTTTATTATCTTAGCGCATCGCGCAAGTACTGTGTAATAATTTATTTATTTATTTATTTATTTAATCAGTGTGCCATATATAAAATAGGGCTCCGATGCGCTAGGTTACGAGGGACGCACTGATAACGAGCTATTTCATTAAGGCACACAACGAATGTGTTGTTTTGCAAAAAATGTTTTATTGTGTTAATCGTTGCACCATGTAACATAGAATGCACCGCACTGGGTCTCCTAGTTGACAGAGAGAACCGTATGGTGGTCCCTTGTTTGCGCAGGGCGTTTATGCTACAAAAACTAACACTGGACAATTTTTATTATATTCTATGTGTTAATCGGTGCGGTGGTTAACATGTAATGCACTGGTGCTCCTTGTTGACATGAGCACCGTACCATCTATTATACTGTTTGTACGGTGCATTTATAAGACCCCCACACACCGACATCAGTGCGTTCATCATTAAACGAGCACCGGTTTCTTGAGATTTATTTTTTACTTAAAAAGTTGACAGTTTATTTATAAATATATTAATGAATGATATGTTATAGGTTTCATATTGATAAAGAAATGACTGACAAGATATCAAGTAACAAAAATACTGATAACACATCAAGAAAAGCAAAAAAGGAAAATTATTTGTAAATTCTTTACAAAAAATATTATTTTTGAACTATATGTAAGTTTAACTAATATGTATTGTTTACTGTGTATCATGCTGAGCCACAAAATGACGAAGTTCGATAAGATTATTTCTGATCTAGGACCAAAAGAGCGTAAAATCCTGATGGAAAACTTGTAAAAGGATGAATAAGGTGAATGAAAAAATACTATTAATCCAATATGAGTTTCTTTTTTTAATTTTCATTAATAATATAATTAAAATTATTTGATAACATGTGTCAAACAATCTATTAATTCACATCTGTTTAATGTTCTACAGGGACCAACAACTTAGAAAAGGAATGTTGTTCTAAGAAAAGAAAAAAAATAGAACATGCAAATGAAAATGAATTGCTCCTTAGCTCATCTGGAGTGGTGTTGGAGGTTAACGAAAGGCGGAAAATCCTTTACAAAAGTTTGAGGGATCTAGTGGAATGAATGTATAGACATTCTTTTCACTTATAATACAAAAATCAATCCAATGATTCCAAGAACCAAATTTTATCTAAACTACAAGAAGAGTTTCCAGAGAAATGGTCAATGAGACATGTCAGACTTTTAATAGCAAAATCGTACAACAACAAAAAAGAAGGAATGAAAAAGTAATATTCATTTAAATGTTTGTCTATAATTATTTATAAACATCACTTTTGTTTAATTTATTTTTCATATATCAATATAAAATTAAATATTTTATTGTCATGTTACATTTTCAGGAAGGTTATGAAAATCTCAAAAGATGAACTAATTGATATCAGAAATATGCCAGTAGGAATGTCCGAAAAAGGTGTACAAGCATATGGTCAAAGAAATGGACAAAATTGCATCGCAGGAGGAGCCATCTCAACAACAATGTGCTTGAAATGTAATATGTAATCATTGAATTTTTCGATCATTAGGTACAATAAATAAACAATTTAGCATTAAATATTAATTTTCAAGTTTTTTCTTGCAGAAAAGAAAAGAAAATGGAACCCATTCAGCACATAAAACAGGACGACAAGGAAGAAAAGGGTTTATATCTAAGTTTGTGAGTAATTGTTACTTCCTTATAACAACTTAACTAGATTTCATTTTTTTATTTTTTAAGTTGTTATACAAAAATCATCATTGAATGTATTCAAACAAGTGCTAACATACAAAGAAGAACCATCAAACAAATTGATTGAAATTGGGTTAAATATGGGTTATGAGTATATGTTGGCATATCAAAAATTAATTGTGGAGTCTATAAGCATCTATCGATCTTGTTTTACTTAGCTCCATCTATAATTAGTAGAAAAAAAATATTTTATATTAAATATATGATTTTGTATGGGGTATAAAACTTGCAGGAAACAAAGTATGGAACTACGCCAACAGATGATGTTTTGAAACATGGCATGGTACATGGTTTTGAAATAATGTGTATAGTTTATGAGTCAATTGCTGCTATGGTATGTCATTACTTTTTGCTTTATTTTGATGTAATATATTATTTAATATTGAAATTTTCATTATTCTCACCAATGTATATACACTCATTACAGTTTATTTTTATATTTGTAGATGGAACGTGAAGAAGAAGAAAACAATAAACACCGTAAACAAAACATTCTTGAAAATAATCCAAGTCATGGATAGCTCTAGCAGCGATAATGGTTCAAGTGAAGAATGATGATCACTATGTTTGGATATCAAAGCAAGGCGTTGTATTTTTTGAAATATTTGTTTGTGAAATCAGACATTTTGTTTAATGTAATGGACATAGTGTCCCAATTGAAAGACAAAGGGATACCAATAAATGTGCCATTTTGTATGACAAAGACTGTCTTATTATATATATATAATAATAATAATAATAATAATAATAATAATAAAATATGTTTTAATTTATTCTATTGCGTTCTCCATTGTCATTCTCAAATGCACTAATAAAAATTTAATTGATATAAATATTGTTATAAGATATATACGTGTCGACTTTTGATGAATAATGAATTTAGAAAAATCACAATAATTGCAGTGTCACGGGTCGATGTTTCTAAAAAATACAAAATGAACATCGGTGCGTGCCAGTTACTGTACACCGGTGCATGTCAGTTACTGTACACCGGTGCGTTTGTATGCTGCAGCACACCGGTGCATTTCTATGACCTATGGGCACCGCAAAAATACTAAAACTAATTAAAAACCTCAGTGCGTTTGTGTGATACTGCGCACCGGTGATTTTATGTGAGACTACGCATCGGTGCATTTGTACGACGTATGAGCACCGCATAAATACCAATACCAATTATAAATATCGGTGTGTTTGTCTGATACGATGCACCAGTGCATTTCTATAAGTCTATGTACTGGTGCATTGAGAGGACCTATGGGCATCACACAAATCCCAAGACCAATTAGAACAGTGTCGTGCGTTGTATCACCAACACTGTGCCTGATGCGGTTTTATAGCTTGACGGCTCGGTGCAGGAACCTTCGACTACCTCAGGGCCACCGTCTAGATGACATGCACCAGTGCATTAAAACCTTAGTAGCGCGCTGATGAAAAAAACATCCGTAATAACCTCCAGCCGCCCAGTTTTTTTAGTTCTGTTTAATTTCCGTTAAAAGCTCCGCCAAAACCTCCGTAACCATAAACAGATGTTGTGGCAAATGTTTTTTTGACAATTTTGATCAATTTTATAACTCTAAAAACCTTCTTTATAACCTTCTCTAGAGGGTATTTTCATTGTAGTGCATAGATAAGGCTTAGGAGGATGGAAGGAATATTGCTGACTAATGAGGCTCATGTTTGGTCATGTAAACACTAGGATCACTGAGAAGTAGAAAGGTAGGGATGATGCTCACGAGAATTTGTCTCGCTGAACTATGACCTGCGACGAGGAACCACAACCTAAATGGGTGCATATATTCATTCATACCTTGGATACAATACCTCAGTAGTGGTATCTTGAAATGGAGCTGCGCCATGGCACCACAGATTGGTATGAGATGACGAAAAGTTTCTTATTGACTTATAATTTCAAAGATGATTGGGATTTTATTAACAATTCTGTTTAGGAAGTCAAAACAAAAATATTGTGAATAACCACTCAGCCA
Source organism: Pinus albicaulis (assembly GCA_034641835.2). NCBI lineage: Eukaryota > Viridiplantae > Streptophyta > Pinopsida > Pinales > Pinaceae > Pinus > Pinus albicaulis. The sequence continues at coordinate 98,029,232 of CM076582.1, forward strand.
ACAATTTCGGTACAACCTGCCTAGGTTGCGCAATTGGAGCTAGCACCGAAATGTTACAAGGCGGCCGTGGAGGACGAGGAGGAGGATCCGGGGAACATCAATATTCCTAAATCTGAAGGACAACACAAGGTTAGAGAACTCGAAGTAGAGATGTTGGACATAACACAACCTGTAAGAACTCATTAAGTCAACATAGGCTCGGAAGTAGAGCCCAAGTTTGCAAATATTGGGGACCATTGGGATGATAACTGTCAGAAGAGCCTCGATGTGCTGAAGGAAAATGCGGTCACTGTGCAAATTCTAGTCTTTCCAGACTGGAAGAAAGAGTTCCATGCTCATGTAAATTTGTCTTGCATAGCTTTGGGAGTTGTCTTAGTGCAGCTAGAAGAAGGCAATATAGATCACCCTGTTGCTTTCGTAAGCTGAAATTTGTCTAAAGAAGAACGAAATTACTCCACCAAAAAGCACGAAGGGTTAGCGACGGTATATGCGCTGTAGAAATTTTGACATTATTTATTAGGCACATCAGTAGAGTGACTCGAGATGAGTCACATTTTTGTGGTGGGGGGCTTTTTGGTGAGGGTACCGCTTGATTGAAGACTTTGAGAAAGACTCTGCAAATTGAGGAGCGAAACGCACAATGAAGAGGAATGTTAGAGTCTTAGAGACTTTGGGGTGGGTCAAAGCCCCTTATTTTGTAAAGGGATGGGATGATTTTCTATACCTTGAGCTCTACCCATGGTTTAAGGACCATGGTATTGTAAAGAAGAATATTATATAAGGAGTCTAGGATAGTCCTTGAAAGTCAGTCGATAAATCCCATAACTCATGATATAATGCACTTTCATGTAACATTATTTTTCAGTATGTATTATATTTCTTTGTGGGAAAGGGAAGGCTCCTACTGCTGAGTGTGGAAAGAACTTAGAAAGTATGCAGTTTGGTGTGCAGACCCCTGAGTTGAGTGTGCAGGGTGGAAAGGGTTGTATCAAGAATATTTGAGTAATAATAGAAGACTTTGAAGATAGATTTGTGTTTTGTGTTTATGTGTTTTCTTTACTTTTATTTTGATATCATATGTATTGAGTTAAGGATTTTTATACATAATAGCATCGAAAATTATTATTTATGGTTATTTATGTTGTTTTATGATTATTAAAGTAAAATCGCGCAATATGTAAGATAGTTCAATAAGAAGAGTTGAACAATGACTGTATAATTAGCATAGTTATTCTGCGAAGCTCTGTTAATTGTTGGAAGGAAGATACACCCTAAATCCTCACTCCATTGTTCCTCTAGATGTAGAAAATTGGTTCTAGTATCCCCTAATATTGCCTTGGGTGAGGCTTCGATCTACGCATTAGATGGTTGTCGAAAGGGCCATTAATAATGGGTTTTGTTGGTTCGCACAACCAAATATGAACCTTGGTATAGGCCCCATCAAGCCAACAATAATACTCAAGGGTCTCTCCTTCTAATAGAAATTAATTGAACAAAAAATAGAAAAATATATTACAGTTTAGATTGGAGAGGTGAAGCCCATTATATCAATGGAGAGAGCCCAGGTGAGGAGAGGAGTTTCATAATATGAAGAGTGATTCTATAGGGGAAAATACAATTTATAGAACATATAAGGAAACCTTGTAACAAGATGTCAAGAACATATTTTGATGCATGTGTAGGAATAGTTCACCCAATAGCAAAAGGAAGATTCTTCTCAACGAACTTCCCTTTCTATCCCTCAAGTGACGGAAGAGTGGGAAGAATGGATTCTGGATAGAGGGGATCTGTAGAACAAAGAAAAATGAGTATATGCATGCAATTGATCTATATTGGAAAATGAAGTTCCTATTTGGGCGTGCACTACTCGATAGCCAAAAATTGAGGAGGGACATATTACAAATGTTTGACCATATGCATGTTCATCTAAAGCACTCTGACTGTAGACTGGATATGATTGGCCATATACTAGTGAGAATTTAATAACACCAACAACTCCTAGGAAACCCGTAGAATCTACAACCCCTATTAAAGTAGATGGCTCAGATTAGATCCACTTCCCCAATTATGTGAGGGATCATGGTTATATATTTATTTTTGTAAACAAATATTCACACAATCGGATAGGTTAACACTTTAATGTAGGCCACTTTAAGTAAATTTATAATATGTTTTGTTTATCTCTCATGGCCCTTAAAAGGGTTCATTTTTGGGTATGGTTCGATCTCTTTGGCAAGAGATCAGAATGTCTTATGATACAATTTTGATGTAATCTCATTTTTTGATGTAATAGAATTCAACTTAAGAAAAATAACAAAAATCAATATTTAAATTAAAATTTAATATTATTTAAGATCTATACTTTCAAAATCATTTATTTTTCTTTTCAAGGTTAAAACCACAACTTTTTAAAGCTCATATGCTTGACACAGAATACTCTTATGACCAAAATTTTAAAATCAACTCATAAATGAAAAAGGTTGTTATAGATACCCTTGTATTTTCCTTTTTTTTAAAGACTTTATTTAAACCATGGTGTAAAAATTTCATGATATTGTAAACAAATCATTATAAAAGAGAAAAAGAAGAAAGAAAAAAGTGATTTCAATTTGGTTTGTGTTCGGAGGTTGGGAGGAATGATTGTGATCCTCCTAATATAGGATCAATTCTTACAAATAATATTGTTGAGCTCATGTTGAGTATATGTTTATAATGATTTTGAGTCTTGTTATCAAATGATCTTGAGCGTTGAATATCTTACTTTTCCTACAAAATGGAAGGGTGTGATACTTGGTTATATGAGAAAAAAAATAGAAATACCATTTTTTCGCAAGTTATCTAATACTTATCAAATTGTGTTTTACACCCGAAACAAAATACACGTTAGAAATATACTTTTTCTCCCCCTTATTGGTTAGAATGATTCCTTTTCATTTATCCATGAGTAACACTTTGTTGTTGGGTCTTAATGTGACTTATATGTTCCTTGTCATGTTAGTGTTTCAACCCAAGCCTAGAAACCATACATCCCTTTGCTTTTCTTTTGTGAGATTTCAAGCTAAAAACATATTTTCTAGATTTTGATTTACTTATGTAAAATTTTCACTTGGTTTACTAAGATCATATAGTTTATTTCTACATTCATTTGAATAATGCCCATACATCTTGTAATAATGACATTAGACTTGATCTTTGTCATACCTTTGACCTTTTACTTGATTTTGGCTTGGATTTTGACTAGTTTTTAGTGTTTCCTCTTCCACAAGAACTTCAAGAGTTGGTTCTTCCACCTCTACATGAACTTCTCCCTCTAGCTTTGGAATTTGATCTTCCTATACCTCTACCTTTGTTACACAGCATTTTGTCACCGTCCCTGAAATCCCTCACCCCGCATATTGGAGGGTCTTTTCCATGACCTGTGAGCAGTGTCATACTCTAAAAACACCTTCTTTGCATCCTTCTGCACAAGGACATCATTTCTCCTGTTGAACATTTCCTCAAAAAGCCCACAAAAACCTATGTTTTGGCCTTGGCGCAGGTAGCCAGTTCATCCCTGGCGCCAATATGGAGGATGTACACTAGATCCCATGCCACCTGGCGATTTGTCTCTGTGTTGTGCCCGCGCTAGCTGTTTTAGGAATTTTTTGTAACAAATAGAGGTAGAAGTTTCCTTTTAACCACATCAGGGATGAGTCACAGGAAGTGGTTTCCTCCTCCCATGGATCAATCCTTAAATATAGGTCTCCCTTCCATGATTATAGGGATCCTAACCTCTCCCTCTCCCTCTATATAAAAAGGCCTTCTCCCTTTATGAAAGTTAGTTGAACATATAGCCAAGAAGCTGAACTTGGAGAAGAGATAATATAGCTGAGTTATTTCTATTGAGAAGGTAGAACCAAGGAGAATTCCGTAGAGAGAGCCACGTCTGAATTCCTGGTGAGCCTTTATGAGACGTGCTCCGCTAGAACCCTATTGGAGGAGACCGCAACATCGAAGCTTGGTTGTACTCTTCCTTTCTTTCATTAATATACTCGACTATGGTATTGATTCCATCATTGTGTTATGTTTATTTGATACAATTGATTTAGTCTTCTTCGACTGACTGATAGTTACGAATGTGAAATGGTATGTTGTGTATCGTTGTTGTTTATTGTGTGTGTAGGTATCCAAGCGTGAGAATGAGCGGATCATGATCTGTCAAACTAGGAGCGAGAGGAAGCCACTCTTTCCGATGAAAACAATAGTGTAGGACCTCTGGTAAGTCATCTATCGAATCTTTGTCTATTCGTTAACTAGGAATCGATATTATAGCTTGTCTCATTTGTGGCTAGACCCACTCTAGGGCTAGTGGGATCACCTATGTCCGTAGAGGGGATTTACCTGAACAGGTTGACTCATTTGGGGATTCAATGCCGCTTAGTCCAATTGAAATCAATTATTGTGAACTTATGGATGCATCTGATTCTCCCCCTTCTGAAGGTGCTCCTTTGAGCATGTCTGTCGACATTTATTATCAATCCCCCTGGCTCGGCGATGCAGATTCGCCTGATCCTTTGAAATAAGTGTTTGCATCTGATGAGGCCATAATGGAAACCATGTCTCTCGACGATCTACCGTGGAGTGATGGGCATCATCATTCCTTGTTTATGCCTGGCCTCGGGGAAATATCTAATTGTCTTGAGCATTTCGCGTCTCAAGTTCCTTATCTGCCACTTCAAACACCTATTTTGACTCATGAAGTCTTCATTGAAGGTAACTTGGGTAAAATTACTCAAATGATGCCTATCGACATTTCCGTGAAACCGGGGATTGTCGATAAAATCCATGTGGGAGTCACTTGCTCTTCCGAGGAAGTCCAAGTGTATACTAGCCTCTTTTGTGAATTCCGTGATTTTTTCGCCTGGTGTTACGAAGAGATGCCTGGATTGACCCCAGTATTGTGGTGCATGAGATTCCCACCTACCCAGGTGCGAAGCCTATTCACCAGCATCTTCGTCTAGTGTATCCTCGGAAAGTCGCTGCTATCAAAGCTGAAGTTGAAAAGCTTCTCAAAGCGGGTTTCATTTATCTGATTCCTGTGACAGAGTGGGTTTCTAACATTGTTCCTATGGATAAGAAGTAGGGAGAAATTCATGTCTGTGTTGATTATCGCGATATCAATCGGGCCTGTCCTAAGGATAACTATCCCACCCCTTTCATCGATCAGATCATTGATGATTGTGTGGGGAGTGAGATTTTTTCCCTATTGGATGGTTTTTTTGGCTATAATCAGATCAACATTCTCCCATCCGATCAACACAAGACCGCTTTTATCTATCCTTGGGGAACGTTTGCATATAAGAAACTCCCTTTCGACTTGAAGAATGCTGGGGCTACATTCCAGTGTGCCATGTCTTATGCCTTTCACGATATTCTTCATATTGTTCAACCATACCTAGATGACCTTCCAGCTCATTCAGCTATGCGAAAAGACCACCCAGACCATCTTCGCCAGATCTTTCTTCATTGTAGACACTACAAAATTCGGCTTAATCCACATAAATGCATCTTCTGCGCCGATTCTGGTAGACTTTTACGGTTTATCATATCTAAAGACGAAATTCACCTTGACCTGCTTGAGGATAAGGCTATTTTTAATCTCCCCTCTCCATCCTCGTTACACCAGCTCCAGAGTCTCCAAGGGAAAGCAAATTTCTTACGTCATTTTATCTCGAACTACGCCGAAGTAGCCAAAGGGTTCACACGACTTTTAAAGCAGGACGTCCCTTTCTGTTGGGATGAGATTACTCAGCAATCTTTTGATACGCTTAAGACGTTGCTTGTCAACGCTCCTCTATTAGGTCCTTTGAATTCTCATCGTGATTTCACCCTCTATCTAGCTGCCGCCTTCAGTATGATCGCCATGGTTTTGGTTCAATATGATGATGATGGTAACGAGCATGTCATTTACTACTTATCTGGGAACCTTCTCGACCCTGAAACGCATTATGCACATGTCAAGAAGTTAGCATTGGCTGCGGTCCAGGCCATCCAATGTTTTCGTCATTATATCCTTTTACGCATGGTGATCGTGATTTCTGATTGTAACCCCATGACCTATATTTTGTCTTGACAGTTACTAGAGGGAAGAATACTTGAAGTGGATTGTTATCCTCCAAGAGTTTTATTTGCAGTTTACTACAGCCAAATCAAGGAAATCACTCATTTTCCCTAATTTGATTTGTTCTCTCCCCGTCGACTCTGCTCCTTCTTCTTCCGAGGATCATATTCCAGACGAAACTTTTTTCTTGATTAGCACCCTCGATCCGTGGTACGGTGATATCATCATGTATCTCCAAACTTCTACTTTTAGGTCTGAGTTAATGAAAGATGCCCGACACCGCATTCGGCATCAATTGAAACCTTATCGTATTTTCGGAGATACCCTCTATCGTGTTGGAGTCGATTCTGTACTCCGCCAATGTCTGACCCTCAAGGAAGCTGAGAAAGTTTTAAATGACTGCCACAGTAGCGCCTGTGGTGGTCACATGTTTGGTTATGCCACCACACAGAAGATCCTTCGTGTTGGCTATTTCTGGCCGTCCATTTTTAAAGATTTCATTGTTGCAGTAAGCAAATGCCATGCGTGCGAGATATATCAATGCAAGATGCATGTGCCACCTATTCCTTTACACCCTGTCATTACCGTTGGTACTTTTCCCAAATGGGGCATCGATTTTATGACATGTAACCCTCATTCGGCCGGGGGGCATACCTATATTATCGTTGCCGTCGATTATTTTACAAAATGGGCTGAAGCAATGCCTACATTGGCTGTGGACTGTAAGAAAATGGTGCAATTCATATTCAATCATGTTATTGCTCAGTTTGGTGTCCCTCAAGCCATCGTTACTGATCACGGTTCTCATTTTCGGGACTATATGATGGCGGAGCTGATATCTAGGTTGGGTCTACGTCACAACAGCTCAATGCCTTATTACCCTCAAGCTAATGGCCAAGTTGAAGCCGTAAAAAAAGTCCTTGTTACAATTCTTCAACGAACAATTGGGATCCATAAATCAAACTGGCATATCATGTTTTTTCAGCTTTATGGTCTTACCGAGCGTCAATTAAGAGTGCAAACAGATTTACCCCATTTCAGTTGGTGTACGGTTTGGAAGCCACTCTTTCAATTGAATGTGAAATCCCTTCACTCAAACTAGCTGTGGAATTACTGCCTAATACTTCGCCTGAGGAAGAGTGTCTCCTCTATTTAGAGAGATTGGATGAAACTCGTCGCTTAGATGCCTTGGTCATCAAAGCACAGAAGAAGCAAGTCAAAGCTCATTTTGACCAAACAGTTGCCCCTCATTCTTTTATCGAAGGCGATCTCGTTCTCTTGTACGACCAAGCTCATGACAAGTCGGGGACAGGTAAATTCCAACCCATGTGGCATGGGCCCTACATTGTCAAATGTGTGTTATAGAATGGGGCTTATGAGCTTATTGATTATGAAGGTTATCCCTCAGCGCAACCCAGAAATGGGTTGTACCTGAAAAAATATTATTCTTGAGTCATTCATGCATGATATGTGTACATAGGTGATTTTTTTATTTTTGTACATGCTTTGGTTTGATGTGATTTGTGAGCTTTTTTCTTCTTATTAGGTCTTGTTTTTTATGCAGATGTCTATTTATCCTTATTTCGGTTTCGCGGATGGTGCCTCCCATAGTACCAGGAATATGTCTTCGGCAGCCTGGGTAATTTATGCTCCTGTTGCTGAGTTGATTAACTTACAAGGTATTTTTCTAGGACCAAATACAAACAATGTCGCTGAATATAGTGTTGTTTTGGAACTATTAACCAAGGCAGTTAACCTCAGCATACGCGCATTGCTTGTGAATATGGATTCACAAATTGTTGTTCTTCAACTTAACGGTCATTATTCGGTTTGAAACCCATGCATTTTGAGATTGTATTTGCGTATTCGTTTACTTGAAAGACATTTTTATTTCATTACATATCAACATATACCAAGATGAATGAACACATTAACTGATGAAATAGCTAACATTGTGCTAGATAGACATTTGTGCAACTTATAAAACATCATCATATGTAAATAGACCCATGTAGAAAATAGATGTATACATATACATGTTGATTGTTTGCAACGTGTGCATCATAAAACCCAAAAAATATATATGTATGTTTCAGTTACATTGCTAGACAACATGTCTCTCAAAATTTGTGGAAATAAAAGCCTAAGTGCCTAATCAGTGTGGTGCTCATGATAGCATGTCACTGCCCTTACCAACCACCTCAACAAGCGGTTGATATGACTCGGCACCCCTACATTAAGCCTCTAATAGGCTTGAGGAACGTCATCAAAATGAGCATTGTCTGGAATCCCATGGGTGATCCCCTCCAGGTTCTGTACCATCTCCTCGTCACTACCCTCACCATGAGGATCGAAATCACAAGGAGTTTGCCTCGCTATCAGCGACATACCTACAAGACACTCTGGGCCAACATTTGCATACATATAAGAGTAACTGTAAAACATGCATATATACCAAAAAAAATCATAAACTCATGAAAATAAAAAATGAGTCTCACCTAGCTCTTCGTCCCAATCGTCTCCCTCCGGGAGCGGGAGGTCTAGATCACCAGTGAAGTTTGTGACGACTTAGGGCCAATCCTCCATGACAATCAGTTGTCGGCAGAGCCAATCAAAAAAATATGGCCTCCAGGACATCTGATGGCTACCCCATGCTCTAGGCATCAGCGCAGCCCATCGGGCCATCCGTGGCTCTCTGGGTGGTGGCATCAGGACAATAACCTCCTGATGCTGGAATATGGGTAGTCGTTCCAAGAAGAATGATACCAGAATTGATCCATACCCAAACTGATTTAGTTTGGTCCTCTTGCACTTAGTGAGTTGCCGCTTGATGTTGATAGTCATGGCCTCGGGCCAATTGAAAAGAGTCGGGTTCATGCACTATGAGGCAAGAAGTAGTTATGTCCTTGTGGCCTCATGCGATGCTTGCCATCCTGCAGCTTGCATGATAGTGTGCAGCACTACTCTTAGTGCCAGATCAGAGATGGTTTGGATGTCAAATTTACCACTCCTTGTTCCTTTTCGTGATCCTCGACACACCCTATCACTGTTGCTCTGCAAAGAGGTAAAAGTGAAAAGTAAATATTTTTCACCACTTATGGCATTTTATAACTTTTCAAAATCTTAAATTAGGTTTTAAAACATATTTTTCGATTATTTTATCATATTATTTTCGAGGAATATGTTTTACACACGTCTTTTTGTGTAGATACAGGTTTTCACATCGTTATGATGAAGAAACGAGTTGTATTTTATACTTTTTCGAACTCGATAAAAACACGAAAAAAGTCACTACTGGAGTCATCTTTCAGCTCTTTTCTGACTCTCTAAAACTGAAAATATTGCCGAGACGCTTTTCGTTTTGAACTCGTTAAATTGGCTACGAAACGATATCTACCCAGTATATGTTTACCCCTTTTTTGGGCTGGGATAGATTATTTACGAAAAAGGAATACCTTAGCTTATCACGACTAAGAGGTTTTCTCAGACACAATTTTCTACCTTTTCGGATCTGAGAGAATATTTACGAAAAGGGACTGCTAGAGTTTTCTTTTCTGCTTTCTTTTCAAACTCTCAAAACATGAAAAGATGTTGAGTTCCCCCTTTGCCAGACTCGTTAAAACTGATGACATCGGACTTCGTTGTTATGACGTTACTCAAGTTCCTCCTTCCTAAGGCTTGTAAAATGTACTAGGTTGGATTTGTCTGAAGGAAAAACTTACATCACAAGCATATGCTATCCCCTTCAAGCTTGTTTTTAAAACTAATTAGTGTACTCACTAGAAATGGTGGGGGAAAATGGAACCATATTGTAGTCGTTTTGGCAGTATCTCACTCTTGAACATGGCACTTGTTTGCATTCGTGTCGGGTTGGGGACATCTCACTTCGTCATTTGTTTGCCTCCATGGGTTTGGGTAATCTCTTTTGACCACTCATCTTCTCTTTGCCACATCGCCATGACCTCAGATCCCTTGATGTCAAATACTGCCAAACCCAGTGTCGTGTCGCCGATATGTTCAAGAGAGGTTTGCCTCTGAATTTTTCAAACTCCCTCTAATTCTCTGTTGGTCTTGATTCACAAACATCATATTCCTCTGTCTCATGTCGATGATGTGGGAAACATTATGGCCCACCTTCGATCAAGGTCACTTCCTGTCGACTCCAGCTCATTATCCAGGAAGCTAATCTAGAGATTCCCTTTAGGTACCTTTGAGCCTACATGCCTTAATGGCAGGTTCTTCGCATTCGACGTAAGCTCCACATCGTTGGCCTTCGATTGACTAACTCTGCGGGTGTTCAACGTCATATCACTGTTCACATTCTGTGGATTGTACCTTTCATACCTTGAGATTCATTGTCATCATTGGTGGTTTCTCTCGCGTCTGTTAACGGATTTCATCATTGGTTGGTAATCAAATGATTTTCTTGCATGCTCGACTTCAGATCACATATTCACATGCTCAAATTTTTACTTTGTTCGGGTCGAGATGGAGCGCAAGACCCTGGGTTTTGTCTGATGAAATCTAGGCTGTGGGTTCTTTGTGGACTACTATGACTTATTATATGACTCTTCTGAATGGATGGCTGTGACCATACTTGAGTCTATTGTTAATCCCTACTGCTGGATGGCTGTGTCCATACCTCAGATCTCACTGTTTATGTACTCTATTATGGATGGCTGCGCCCATGCCACATGTCATGTATCATATGTATCAGTTGTATTCGTACTTGCAGGTTTTCTGACAGCAATGTTTGGGTCAAATGCATTCTCATAAAGAATTTCACCCCTCCTTCTCTCTCGGACCTCATGCTTTAAGGGGCATCTGTTACATATAATTTTGTCACCATCCCTAAAATACCTCGCCCCATATATTGGAGGGTCTTTCCCATGACCTGTGAGCAGTTTCATACTCTAAAAACACCTTCTTTGCATCATTTTTCATAAGGACATCATTTCTTCGGTTGAGAATTTCCTCAAAAAGCCCACAAAAACCTATGTTTTTTCCTTGGCGGTGGTAGCCAGTTCATCCCTCATGCCAATGTGGAGGATGTACACTAGAGCCCACGCCACATGGCGCTCTGTCTCTATGTTGTGCCCGCGCCAGCTATTTTAGGAATTTTTTGTAACAAATAGAGGCAGAAGTTTCATTTTAACCACCTCAGGGATGAGTCACTGGAAGTGTTTAAGTTGATGATCCACGGATCTCCCTCTTTAGGTAGTGGTTTCCTCCTCCCATGGAATGCTCCTTAAATTTAGGTCTCCCTTCGATGATTATAGGGATCCTAACCTCTCCCTCTCCCTCTATATAAACAGGCCTTCTCTCTTTATGAAAGTTAGCTGAACATATAGCCAAGAAGCTGAATTTGGAGAAGAGATACTATAGCTGAGTAATTGCTATTGAGAAGGTAGAACCAAGGAGAATTCCATAGAGAGAGCCCCGTCCAAATTCCTGACGAGCCTTTGTGAGATGCGCTCCACTGGAACCCTGTTGGAGGAGACTGCAATGTCAAAGCTTGGTTGTACTCTTCCTTTCTTTCATTAATATACTCGACTATGGTATTGGTTCCATCATTGTGTTATGTTTATTTGATGCAATTGATTTAGTCTTCTTCAACTCACTGATAGTTATGAATGTGAAATAGTATGTTGTATATCGTCGTTGTTTCTTGTCTGTGTGCAGGTATTCGAGCATCAGAACAAGCGGATCATGATCTATCAAACCAGGAGCTAGAGGCAACCACTCTTTTTGACGACAACAACAGTGTAGGACCTCCGGTAAGTCATCTATCAAATCTCTGTCCATTCATTATCTAGGAATCTATATTATAGCTTGTCTCGTTTGTGGCTAGACCCACTCTAGGGCTAGTGGGATCGCCTCTGTCCGCAGAGGGGATTTACCTCACCAACAACCTTGAGCAACTAAGATTTGTGTCCTGAAAGCATGTTGTAATAAAGTTTTTTTTGTTCTACTCAACCTATTTTAATCAGAAATGGTGAAGCATGGAGCTCATCCACTAAGAATGGTCAGATATATTTGTCTCCTCTATGGGCGCGACAATAGAATCACACCTTGCTTGTAAAATTCTTAGAATATTTTCAAGCACTCTCCTTTCTTTAAGTGTCTCGCAATGATATCTGATTTGACTTACGAGTCCAATAATTTGTGTAAAAAATGAGTCTATTGTCTCAAATTCCTTAATATATATTGTTTCAAAATCTTCTCTTAGCATTTGTAACTTTGTTTTTCTCACCTTTGCGATGTCTTGATATGTTATTTGGAGAATGTCACATGCTTGATTTGGATTTTTTCTGTTGCAATATTTCAAAAAATAATTTCATGCATTGAAAAATGTAAACTATCAAACATGAACTCTATTGAGTACTTGTTTTTTTTTGTGTTAGCAAAAAATCATCTCATTTTGAAAAGTGTTGATTGAGAATACACCTTTTTTTTGGAGCATATTTTTGACACTTGTAATTTTCTTACTTATATGAACATTTTTTTTTTAAATGTTAGTGATTTTCATGTTGATTTTGAAAGTGTTGATGCCACATCAACCTTTTTTTTAAGAGGGCTTATTTTTTACACTTCAAATTTTCTTATGTATCAAGATTGAATTTTGGTAACTTTTTTTAGAGGGCTTATTTATAACATGTTTTAAATTAATTTATAAAAATTAAAACCATAATTCTCTTTAATATAAATTATGCCATTTAATTACAAATATTCTATAAATATTAAATCGTTATTATCCATCCATTAAATTTTTAGATTTAAATTAAAATTAAAAAAAAATATTTAAACAAAATACTTATTAAATTTCTATACTTCTATACTTTGTTATGAAAATAGATTAATTATAGAATAGATTCTTAATTGCATTATTGAATTAATATAAACAATAAACTAAATATCTTATCTATCATAGTTACCAAGTTCGGTGGTACTGCCAAAAAAATACGTAAATTCGTGGATTCAGTTCGTTACGGTGATTAATTGGGAAAATTCAAATTTGGTATGGTGTTATTTTTTTTTCAAAGCTTTCCACTTGTTTGAGTACATTGTCTCCAACCTTTAGTGTGCTTCATGCCTCAACATGAACACATACAGTACAGGAGCGTAAAGGAATCAATCACAACGATATCTATTTGAAGGAGGTAATTTCGAAAACAATGAACTGTGCAACAATAAATAATACATTGATGAGTTTATTTAATCTACAAGTTTAATACATACAGATATGTATGGGTTCACTAAATACATAAATATATTTCATGTTATATGATTTTTCAGATACTATTTAAATACATTTTATAAATTCTGAAAATAGTGTTATATGTATGTAAATTGAAAAGTATTGATCCATTTTCTTTTTATTTATTAAAAAAAAAATATGGTTACCTCAATGACTCAAGAACTTACTCTTCAATTGTTGAATAGGAATGTATAGGAATAGTCTTGCATCTATTATCTATTTGAGTGGTAAATTTTCAATTCCAGGTAAATTTTTAATTCCAACTCTGTTTGGTTGATCCACTGGAAGAATACTGGTATGGACCTGCTCAACTATGGTGGAAATAGGTTATTGAGCTTACCCTTCTAACTCTTGAATAGGAATCAGTCAGGTTCCAACTTTTGTTAGTTGATGCATTGAAAGAATACAAGTTTAATGGACCAACTTGGAAAATTGAAATAATGTAGAGAAAGGCTAAGCTAATGCACGATGGATTAAATTTTATAAAGTTTTATATACAAAATAGCAAATTGGTAATTCTTAATGGAAAAAAAATTAAAAAAGACTATAATTTTTATAGAAAAAAAATTAAAAAACAGTGATTCCTATATTAGAAAATTTTAGAAAATAAGAAATTACAATTTAAAAAAATATAATTCCTACCTTAAGAAAAATTATAAAATAGAAAATTGGTTGCAAATTATTTTCAAATCAGTAATTAATATATTTAAGTATTTGTTTTTTCTGTATTGAATTTTATAAATTCAAAATTGTTCCGAATTTGATAACTATATTATCTATACAGACAAACTGAAAAATTGTATTACAAACTACAAGGAAATATGACAATGAAAGTGATGATGCTATTGTGCCCACAATACCGCTTAGTTGGGCTTTCCGCAAATCTTGCGTATTCGCCTTCTGGTGCCCGTAAGAGGTTTTATATTCCCCATATTAACCATGGAGGCAGCAAAATCTGAGAAGAAGGTCTTCCTATTGGAACTGTATGTGGTGACCTGTGAGTCAGTGGGGCCTCCATTGAAGAGTGCTTGATCGGAGCGGAAAAGTGATTTTTGGTTTTTCAGATTGATGTAGTACTTGTTTTCAAACATAGTGGGGGTCACATAATCCAGTGTGTAAAATTATTAGGGCACAAATATGGATCTACTTGAAGAATAATTTCACAAACTTGCCAAGTTGAAAAAGAAAAACAGTTAGAATTGAGAATGAAATTGATACATCAATATTAGGTTGAGAATCAATATATAAACCAACTAAGTTAAGCTTAGTTGTACATGCAATAACTATGGATAGTTAAAGCTAACTAAAGCTAAGTGTGCTTTATGTTCTGCTAATGTGCACATGCACCACATGCAAGCACTAGAGTTAACTAACTAAGCCAAGTGCACATCGCATGTAAGCACTCGAGTTAACTAGCTAAAAATAAGTGCACATCACATGCAATATCTAGAGTTAAACTAAAGTTGATTAAGTATAACTATGTGCATGTACATCACTTGAGTTAACTAGCTAAAGACAAGTGCATACAAGTGCACATCGCATGCAATATCTAGAGTTGAACTAAACTTAATCTTTGTGCATGTACACCAACACCCCCCTTTAAGCATAAATTTGGTGAGTGTGATGCAAAATGAATGAGTCCCGGAAACATGGCCATTTCCAAGTTCACATTGCATGTAAGCACTCGAGTTAACTAGCTAAAAAAAAGTGCACATCGCATGCAGTATCTAGAGTTAAACTAAAGCTAATTAAGTCTAACTATGTGCATGTACATCACTTGAATTAACTAGCTAAATACAAGTGGATACAAGTGCACATCGGATGCAGTATCTAGAGTTGAACTAAATCTAATCTATGTGCATGTACACCAACTCCCCCCCTTAAGCATAACTTAGGTGAGTGTGATGCAAAATGAATGAGTCTTGGCAACACGACCATTTTAGGTACCCATATACAATGCATGAAAAGAGTAAAGAGGGAAAACCCAATGGGAAGAAAAACCCCCCTTAAAATATAATTGAAAATTAGTGAAAAGACAAGTGTTAGGTAGTCATGTCCTTCACCTCGAGACGATCTCACAAAAATCAAAACTTATGCTCAATGACTTGGTGAAGATATCAGAAATCTGCTTGGAACTTAGGAAATATTGAAGATCGATGATCCTTCATGGATCTGGAGGAATAAGTTTCATTTTGGAAGTAGAGGTATCAACTCCCATGTTTGGATCAAGGATTGAATTTCCTTATACATGGTTGCATGCCAATATGGATTCCCTGCAACTTTGTCATGCATTTGATGATCATATTCATGTACCCTATATGTATGCATGAGAATGGTTGTCTCTAGGGATGCATGCATGTGCATGGGTGACTTTAGAGATGCCTTTTTGGATGCATTCATGATTATACATTGTGTTATAAATTCCTCCTTAGATGCATGCATGGGCATGCATGGATCTGTGACTGACAGTGAATGTGGGGCATCGTTAAATTGAGACCTCGTCAGATCTGCATCATCAACTTCATAAATAGTAGAGGAATCAAAGTCCTCTTCTATGTTTTTGAAAGTAGTGTCTTCATTACTAGCAAAGGAAAATATTTCCTCATGTGCGATGTCTTCAAATGGACAAGGTAAAATTCTCATCTGCAACAGGTTCATTAACAATAGAAGAATCAGATTCTTCTTGTTCAACACTGTCTTGAGAACATTTCTCCACATTAATGGAGTATTGACCAATTTTATGATTGCTATAATAACTTGATCTATTTGCCTCCAAATGATGTTCTTCTAGATCATTTTCATCACCATATAATCCTTACAATGTAGTCTAGATTTCATGTAGTGATTCAATATTTCTGATCTCATAAAGAATATCATGAGACACAGATAAACACAATCTTCCATAAGCCATGTCAGATCTGTTAAGCCAATATGAATTCTCATCCTCTAACATTGGTTCTGTCTAAATTCCCATGACTATTTGGTACAAGCCTTTGCTCCTAAGATGAAGAAAAATCATTGGCTTCCATTCATGGAAATTGTACGGAGTTAGAATAATGGAAGTTGGGAATTCCATTCTTTCACTTTGTGCTTGTAGCAACAATTTAAAAAATTATCCAATATTTTGATCTGCAAATCAAATCTTCGAACAATTTCCAATTCTATGTTCTTCAAACCTACAAAAACGTTGTTCATGCAACTTCTCCAAACCCTTGTAGCTCTAATACCATGTAAAATTATTAGAGCACAAATATGGATCTACATGAAGAATAATTGCACAAACTTGCCAAGTTGAAAAAGAAAAAAAATAATAATTGAGAATGAAATTGATACATCAATATTAGGTTGAGAATCAATATATAAAACAACTAATTTAAGATTAGTTGTACATGCAATAACTATGGATAGTTAAAGCTAACTGAAGCTAAGTTTGTTTTATATTCTACTAATGTGCACATGCACCACATGCAAGCACTAGAGTTAACTAACTAAGACAAGTGCACATCACATGTAAGCACTCGAGTTAACTAGCTAAAAACAAGTGCACATCGCATGAAATATCTAGAGTTAACCTAAAGCTAATTAAGTCTAACTATGTGCATTTACATCACTTGAGTTAACTAGCTAAAAACAAGTGCATACAAGTGCACATCGCATGAAATATATAGAGTTGAACTAAATCTGATCTATATACATGTACACCAACACAGTGGTAATAGGTTATTGTCTTCAGAGCCACTGGTTTTCAGACACTTTGACACAATGAAGTGGCATATGCCTTGTCTATGTTAGAGTATGTGTAAGTATGGTCTCTAAAATCCTTGCAATGCCCCAGCCCTATAGTATGACTACTTGCAAATTCAATATCTAAAGTCAATCCAAGACCATCCATCAATATATACACTCACTCCCAGTGTCAGACATAATTACACTTACTTGTAAGTTTTCGTAATTTAATTATTTGGTTTTTTTTAAGTTAATGTAGAATATTTAGAAAAGAATAGTTATGTTTGTGAAAAGTGTAATCATTATTCACATTTTAAGATCTTTCAAGGATTTTTATATGAGACTTTACGTTTTTGTATTCTTCTATTTTCAAGGGATTAAGTAATTCATATTTGTTGAGCAATAACTCTATTGTGTAGTATTATTTTAGATGTTTAATTGAAATTTGTGGTTGTGTTTTTCGTTTATTATAGTGATATCAAAGTAAATAAGAAGGATGATGTATTGTAATTATTTCTTATTTAATCAAGGTTGAATTACAAGATTTTATATTTGGTTTTATTGTTGTAAGTTTATGTAGAATCTATATTTAGAAAAGAATAGTTATGTTTGGGAAAAGTGTAATCATTATTCACATTTTAAGATCTTCCAAGGATTTTTATATGAGACTTTACGTTTATATATTCTTCTATTTTCAAGGGATTAAGTAATTCATATTTGTTGAGCAATAACTCTATTGTTTAGTATTATTTTAGATGTTTAATTGTTACAGAATTTTGTGGTTGTTTTTTGCGTTTATTACACTGATGTCAAAGTAAATAAGATCAAAGTAAATAGGAAGGATGATGTATTGTCATTATTTCTTATTTAATCAGGGTTGAATTACAATATTTTTAAAAATCTTGTAGTAGTAGGTGTAAAGAGTTTGGTATATTTTGGAGATGGCATATAGTAAAAGAGGAGAATTTTTAAGGATTTTAGGTGGAATCCTATAAAGTTTTAATTGTTGATAAAGTGGCTATAACAATAGAAAAGTCTTTGAAGAAGTAGTAGAAAAGTTGAATAAAGATGTGACTTTGTATGAGATGTAGCCCATGAACATGGAATAATGTGAGGTGTCTTAAGAGCCCAAGGATGAAATGGAAATTAGGAGTACTTAATGAATGCTTTGATTATGGGGCTTGATTCGCATTCATTGAATGGTGGCTTGCAAATTCCAAGTATGACGAAGATGGAGTGACTATAGAAAATATATCATAATTAAAATTGTAAAATAAATATAAATTTTAAAGACAATTGTCAAAATTTTAGTGAAAGAAGAGATGAAAGAAAACAAAAGTAATGTTTTTTTTTATCTTGTATACATGTTAATAGAAAATTTTAATGAGGAGATGTAAAATAAGATGAAAATGAAAATGAAGACAAAAAACAAGTCTGATGAAGATGGAGTAATTATAGAAAACATATCATAATTAAAATTGTAAAATGAATATAAATTATAAAAACAATTGTCAAAATTGTAGTGAAAAAGGAGATGAAAGAAAACACAAGTAATGTTTTTTATCTTGTATACAGGTTAAAAGAAAATTTCTATGAGCACATCTATAAGAGGATAAAGATGAAAATAAAGACAAAAAAACTGAAGAAGAAGAAAATAACTAATGCTAAAGGTGAAAAATAAGAAAAGATATACAAAAGACATACAAAATATAATGTTTGAAATGAAAAGAAAGAAAAAACTTATACAACATAAATTTGACAACCACTTACATTAAGCTTAAATAAAAAATAAACCAATAAAAAATAGTATTCCTAAATTAAAGAAAATAGGCAATAATAGTTATAAACCAAAAGAGAATGTTACACTTAATTACTCTGGTTCATAGTCTCTAATAATTTAGATAACCTAAATTCAATAAAATATTAATCATATATATGAAATATGAAAGTGTTAATCATATATATATAATATGAAATTAGGGTAACCATTATTAGCTTTCTAAAACCTTTTTAAAAATCCTCAACATTCTATTTATTTTTCACTCAATTTGCACATACAATATTATATTTATAGTTTCTTACTCTATTATTTTATAGTTCTTTTTATATTTATCATGTATGAAATATGAAATAGTTATTTATTTATTTTTAATGTTATTTATTTAAAAAAATTTAGTTAATTTTAGATTATATTTTTATCATGTTTATTATGTCAATCTAATTAAGGTGGGAAATTGAGAATTGAACTAGTAACTTCACATCAGCTTTAAAAGAACATTACATCAAGGAGTGCCTTAAAGAAAACCCAATCAACCTTTATCCAAAACCTATAACTAGATTCTTAATAACTATAATTAATAAAATAATTCTTTTAGAAAAATCGAAAATTGAAAGGTCGATGATTGCATAACATCTTCTAAATCTAAAAAGACAGAATAATCAGAATAGATAGACTAATACATCTATTAATTGTGATGTACGAAAACTCCATACAGGTAATTTTACAGATTCTTATGGTTAAAATCTTACTAGAGAGTGCGACCATTTCCATTCTCCAAATTGGGAATTTGTGATAATTATTAATGAAATGTAATGTATGAAAACATCCATACAAATTTGAATTTTAACAAAAGTTCTTGCTAGAGAGTGCAACCATTTCCATTATAGAGAGGCCCTATGGCTTAAATAGTGAAATGAGGTTGCTCAGAGTGGTATTGGGGGGAGACAGGTTAGTGTTTGCACCACTAATTCTTGTTGTTCTCAAGTCCCTTCTCCCCAATCTCACCGCCCACGAAGGCCCGCCTAATTGCCAATTAAAAAATTCAATTAAAACACTCAAAAAATAAATTGATTATTAAATTGATATGATTATATATTGCAGTTTAGAGAAAATATTAAAACGGAAAAAAGCAAGATTAATAGGGTTTACTTCGAAAACAGAATCACGCACAGCTATTGTTGGAATTTTTGAGAATTCCAGAACAAACTGAGAGAGAATGATACTCTCCTTTAAACATAGAGAATTAAAAAAAAAAATCTCATTGCCAAACAGAGATTGCATAAAAGCTTTCTATTCCATTAACTATAAAAATCTATTACAAAATTTGCTCTTCCTCCTCTGAGGCATTTCACAGTGACTGCTACAAGACACAGTGCTAAAAGTCTCTCTGTCTCTGTTTTTGCAAAATGCACTCTGTCTATCTATCTATTTGCCTTCGGGCACTCTCTATTTTAACACTACTGTGTGTGTGTGTGTGTGTATATATATATATATATATTACATTAGCCTCTCGGGCTATATCCTTTTTTGGCGCAACACATATTTAAATTAAAACACACACACACACACACACACACACACACATATATATATATATATAACATTATAATGTAAAACATTAATCGACCATATTACAAAACCTTCGCCCAAATTTCAAAAAGCTGATTAAACCAAATTTCATAGAAAAATCACATTACAAATCATATGACATCACCAGGTTCAAAATTCCGCGCGATAGAAATCTTATTGGCCTAGAGATGGGACCCACAGACTCCAACCAATTTATAAGTCGGATTTCATGAAAACATCGCATCACACTTTGCCCTGATGACATCAAGCCCAAATGTGATGTGAAAAACTTTAAAATGCGGTTTGTAAAATTTTCGGGTCCGTTTTCTATGTTGCTAACGTTAGCTCCAAAGTAATGCGATATGATGCGATTGGACCATGTCTTTGTGCACTGGCTGAGGATGTCGGCTGCTATCGTGGCTTGCGGGGACCACCAGAGTTTAAACGAAAAACAACTTCCTGCGTACAAAAAACAAGAAAGACTCTGTTTTCAATTTCAAAGTCGTTTTTTTTTTAGAATACAAAGGACTGTAAGGTTTTAAACTCTGAACTTGACTGTTCAACTGAAATAGAAATCAACTCTGTGACAGAAATTGCTGAAACAAAATTAGAAAATGGCTGAGTACAAGGGCAGTTGAAATTAACATTTCAACACTCCCCCGTAAGTTCAGCTGCTGGGTTATCAGTCATACCCATGAAAGTCCTCAAATATTCAAAGCTTTTTTCCCCCAATGGCTTTGTCATTATATCTGCAAATTGCTCGTGAGTCCTGCAATGTTTTAAAATAATTTCTCCATTATTCACTAGCTCCCTGATGTAGTGAAGCTTAGCATCTATGTGCTTTGTCATTTTGTGAAACACAGAATTTTTAGACAATGCTATGGCTGAGCTATTGTCAAAATAAATCACTGTGCCTTTTACCTGTTCTTGACATAAACTCCTCATCATTCTCCTCATCCACACTGCTTGACATGCTGCTGCTATAGCTGCCACATACTCTGCCTCTGCTATAGACAATGCTACAATAGGCTATTTTTTAGAAGACCATGAAATAGCTCCTGAACCCATATGAAAAACATAACCGGATGTACTTTTCCGGTCATCTACACTTCCAGCCCAATCACTATCGGTGTGTCCAATTAACTCACAATTTTCTGAAGTAGTATACAAAATACCATACTTTTTAGTTCCTTTCACATACCTCAGAATTCTTTTTGCCGCCCGCCAATGTGCTTATTTTGGCCTCTCAATGAATTTGGAAATCAAACTAACAACATGCATAATATCAGGCCTAGTTGCAATCAAATACATAAGGATGCCAACTATGCTCTTGTACAAACTAGGATCAAAATCCTTGCTGTTGTCCTTTTTGCTGAGTTTCAATCCCATTACTATGGGTGTTATTGCTGCCTTGAAATCCCGCATATTAAATATTTCTAAAACTTCATTAACATATTTTTATTGTGAAATAAAAATCCCATTTTCATTTTGCTCTACTTCTATTCCTAAGAAGTTTTTCAGCAATCCCATGTCAGTCATTTCAAATTCATCTTTGATGACTATTTTAAAATTTTTAATAAGGTAATTATCATTACCTATGAATATTACATCATCAACATATAAAACCACAATCATCATCTTACCATCTTTTTCTTTTATGTATAATTTGGGTTCTCCTTCACATTTTTCAAACCCATTCTCCAGTAGATAGGAATCTATCCTACTGTACCATGATCTTGGTGCTTGCTTCAGCCCATAAAGATGTTTCTTCAATCTGCAAACTTTGTGCTCTTGGCCCTTTTTCTCATAGCCTAGAGGTTGTTCAACATAAAACTCTTCCATTAACACTCTATTTAAAAATGCTGATTTTACATCCATTTGGTAAACCTTCCATTTGTTTTGTGCTTCTATGGACAACACTGCTCTCACTGTTTCCATTCTTGCAACTGGTGCAAAATTTTCCTCATAATCTTTTCTATGTTGCTGCTTATAACCTTTGACAACAAGTCTGGCCTTGTGCCTTTCAATTTTACGTTCAGCATTACTTTTCGTCTTGTAGACCCATTTAACTCCAATGACTTCCTTACCTTTTGGGAGTTCAACCAAATCCCATGTTTTGTTCTTCTCTATTGCTTTAATTTCTTCATCCATGGCTTCTATCCATTTTATATATTTTATAGCTTCGTCAAAATGAATAGGATCATCAAATGACAATACAAAATAAATAAAGAATTCATACCTTCATTTGTTGTCTCTTGCTCATAAATTTCATTTAAATTTCTGAATCTTGTTCCTCTTTCATTAGATGTACTTATGCTTGAAGTATAACTTAAATATGCTCCATTTGGTGTGCTTGGAGAAGCACTCTCATTACTTCTCAAGGGTGTTCTTACTCCTGATTGATGTGTCCCTTGTTGTCCTTGTGTTGGTGGAGGTTGTGCTACTGATGAGGTATTATTTTCAGCCATATCTTCCTCTTCTTCATCATGAGACAAATAGCTTTTAACATTGACTGTTTTCTCAATGCTTCCATCCCATGCTTCTTCTTCAATGAATTGCACATCTCTGCTTATAAAAAATTTCTTTGTGGATGGGTTATATAATCTATATCCCTTGGAGTCTTCACAATATCCAAGGAAGATGCACTTCTCTCCCCTACTGTCCAACTTATTCCTTAATTTTTCTGGAATGTGTGCATAAGCCACACACCCAAAAACTCTCATGTGGGTGACTCCCTGTTTTCTGCCACTCCACGCTTCTTCTGGAACTCTATGCATTACAGCTTTTGTTGGACATATATTTAAAATATACACAACACAATTTGTAGCTTCTGCCCAATACTCATTTGGAAAGTGTTTTTCCTTTAGCATACTTCTCACCATTTCCATTATGGTTCGATTCTTCCTTTCAGCAAGACCATTTTGCTGTGGTGTGTATCTTGTAGAAAAATGTTTGTGTATGCCATTTTCTTTGAAAAAATGCAGAAATGATTTTGAGATGTACTCACCTCCTCTATTAGTTCTAAGAACTTTGATATGTTGCCCACTCTATTTCTCTACTATAGCTTTAAAATGGCAAAAATTTTCAAAGACTTCACTTTTATATTTCAAGAAATAAACCCATACTTTCCTTGTGAAATCATCAATAAAGGTTAGCATGTAATTGCTGCCTGAAACTGATGTTGTTTGCATCAGCCCACATAAATTTGAATGAATAATTTCTAAGGGTGCTTTCGCCCTTATACTCTTTCCTAATGGAAATTTTTCTCTATGTTGTTTTCCCAAGATGTAGCCTTCACATAGGCTGTCCAGTTTCTCAATCAATGGTAGTCCTCTTACCATTCCTTTTCTGTGCATCAAATTTAGACCTCCGAAATTGAGGTGTCCAAATCTCAAGTTCCATAACCAATTCTCATCTTTCACTTCCTTCTGAAATACCTCTTGAGTTACAGCTGCTACATTCTTTCCTTTTCCCTTCAAATCTATATTGAGCTTGAGTGGAAACATTCTATTGCTGGTCATTTGAATTTCAGCAATAATATTTTTGCTTGGAGGTATGTCCATTATTGTGCACACATCATTTTTTTAAACTACATTGTAACCTTTGTTTATGAGCTGCCCAGCGCTCAAAATATTATGCTTCAAGCCAGGAACATAGTACACATCTGGCACAAATTTCTGCTCACCATTTCTTTCACGGATACTAACTTTTCCTTTTCCCTTGACAGAAATCTTAATATTTTTTCCTGTTGTTACTTCTGATTTAACTTCTTCATCAAGATTGGCAAACATTGCTATGTTTCCAGTCATGTGATTAATGCAGCCTGAATTTAAGAACCATACATCATCCTGTCTATCTTGTGCTACATTACATGTTAACAGTACATTCTTTGGGTTCTTTTCTTCTCTTGCTACATTAGCATTCTTCCTATTATTCATGTCATTTTGCTTTTTCCTACACTCATTGGCATAGTGCCCATATTTTTTGCAATAATGACATTGGACATTGGATTTGTCATACCTTTTTCCTTGAGCATGTTGGTGTCCACCTTGTTGGCTACTGCTTTGGCCATGGCTTTGATTCTGACTATTGCTCCTTCCATGTGAATGTGAAGAGTTGTTTCTTCCTTCTGTGTTTTGGCTTTTGCCTCTTCCTCTTACTCTGCCTTGACCTCTTCCTCTTCCAAAAGGCATCTGGGTCTTGAAGGCATGCTCTAGAGATGGGTTTACTGATCTTCCCAGTCTCTGTTCATGAGTCATTAGTGATGCATGAAGTTCATCTACTTTGAACTTTGAGAGATCCTTTGTCTCTTCAATGGTGGTAACAATAACATCAAACCTTGAGGGTAGGCTCCTCAACAATTTCTCCACTATCCTTATTTCTTCAAGTGTCTCTCCATGAGACCTTACCTGATTTACCATCCCAATCACATGTGTGAAGAATGAGTCTATGTTATCAGACTCTTTCATACAGAGAGTTTCAAAATCTCTCCTCAACAATTGTAGTTTTGCTATCTTCACTTTCTCCATACCTTGATAGGCTATCTTCGGAGTATCCCATGCATCCTTGAATCTTTTAGCTGCTACTATCCTTGGAAACGCACTCTCATGTACTGCTTGATAGCGATAGAAAGACTTAGAATCCTTCTTTCTATTGCTCTTCAGCAGATCCTTCTCTGCCTGTGTTAAGACATTATACTCCTGTTCATCAATTGGTTCTTCAAAACCGTCTTCTACAAATTTCGATAAGTCCTGGGAGGCAAACAGGGCTCTCATGGTAATGGCCCAATAATCATAATTCTTCCCATTAAATTGGGGAAGCTGAGTATTTCCAATACTCATACCAATGCTTGGTCCATCCATTGATTATAGACTAAACTCAAAAATAAACTTGACTGTGTTTTTCTAAACAAACTGTCTTTCCTTCTTTAAAGGAAAAAAATCTGTTTCCGAGGACTACTCTTTTATACAAAACAACAAATCTTTTTTTTTCAGAAATACCTGTACTTTACTTCTGCTGGGCTTGGTGGAGTTCTACTGGTGAACTGCTGCAACAAATCCTTCTTCCTTAAGCTTCTTTGACACCTTCAAAGAGCCTGGATAAGCTCCGATACCATGTTGGAATTTCTGAGAATTCTAGAAAAAAATCAGAGAGAATGATACTCTCCTTTAAACACAAAGAATTAAAAAAACATTTGCTCACTGCCAGACAGATATTGCATAAGAGCTTTCTATTTCGTTAACTATAAAAATCTATTACAAAATTTGCACTTCCTCCTCTGAGGGATTTCACAGTGACTGCTACAAGACGCAGTGCTAAAAGTCTCTCTGTCTCTGTTTTTGCAAAATGCACGCTGTCTGTCTATCTATTTTCCTTCAGGCACTCTCTGTTTTAACAATGTTGTATATATATATATATATATATTACATTATCCTCGTAGGCTATATCCTTTTGTGGAGCAGCACATATTTAAATTAAAACATCTATATATATATATATATATAACGTAAAAAATTAACCGACCATATTACAAAACCTTCGCTTGGATTTCAAAAAGATGATTAAACCAAATTGCAGAGAAAAATCACATTACAAATCATACGACATCACTAGGTTCAAAACTCCGAGCAATAGCAATCTTATTGGCCGAGAGATGGGACCCACAGACTCCAACCAATTTATAAGCCGGATTCATGAAAAAATCACATCACACTTTGCCCCGATGACATCAGGCCCAAATGTGATGCGAAAGACTTTAGAATGCGGTTTGTAAAATTTTTGGGTCTGTTTTTTGGGTTGTTGACGTCTGCTCCAAAGTAATGCGATAAGACACGATTTGACCATGTCTTTGTGTGCTGGCTGAGGATGTCAGCTACTGTCATGGCTTGTGGGGACCACCAGACTTTAAACGAAAAAATAACTTCCCGCGTACAAAAAACAAGAAAGACTCTGTTTTCAATTTCAAACTCGTTTTTTTTTTTTAGAATACAAAGGACTGTAAGGTTTTAAACTCTGAACTTGACTGTTCAACTGAAATAGCAAGTGGCTATGTGACAGAAATTTTTGAAACAAAATTAGAAAGCGGCTGAGTACAAGGGCAGTTGAAATTAACATTTCAACAGCTATGGATACAATGTTTGCGCAGGGAACCACTCTGATGCAAGATTTCTCAACTTGGCCCTTTATGTTATCGATCACCTGGAAGCCCCTTAGCGAGTTGAATTTAGGTACAACATACTTCTCACTATTAAAAGTCGTGGAAGTGTCCAGCAAGACGGAGCAGCCCCGCAAGAAGAAATGAATACATGATGAGTTTCCTCTCGATCAAAATATTGCTGGCAATGAATGTAATTAAACTAGTTCACTTAATAATAAAACGAATTCTTTAATGGGGTTAAATAAGTGATGTGTTTTCTATTAATTAAGGGGTTAATAATAAATTGAATTTAAGTATGGAGGGGTTTTGGGTGTTATATTAGATATTATTTTTTGGATTCAAAAAATTACTAGAAATTAGTTAGTTGTCTAGCGGCTTATCAAAATATTCGGGATTGCACTTGTTTTTGCAGGAACCTCATAAAAAAAAATTAAAAAAATTAGATAGTTGAAGTGTTTGAATCATTTTTGTGATGGTGGAAATGGATTTAGCACCATCAAAAACCCTTAGGGCACCCAAAATATTGAAATTTATTTTTGCAGGAATTTTTCATAATCTTACAAGAATTTCTAGATTATTTTGTGGGTTTTTTAGACAAGGCCCTCATAGAAAGGAGTTGTTTGTTTATTAACCCAGTTTAATGAATTACATAAAAACAATTGAATCCCAAAAAATAATATCTAATCAAATGAATTCTCGACCTAAAATTAAAGAAGCAGTGGTGGAAGTGAAGGCGGAGAAGTGACACCCCCATACATTTTTCTTTAGCCACTGCTTGCTTCACTGTGGCTTGCACTATTGACAGGGCCTTGGGATAAGACCTGTCATAAAAGGTGGCGCTCAACTGCCCATGCATAGTTTCAGTAATCGAACATATAATAAACACCATTACAACAAAGTATGCGAAGTTTTTCATCAAAGAAACCATTTTTTCTTATGGAATAAGCTCTCCAAAGGAAACAATTTGCTAATTCGTAATCTTGCAGGTTGGTTATTGAAGATTTGTGATAGAAAATTTATAACGGTGGATGTAGCAATGTGAGGAGACAATTCAAGAGAAAATTTGAGACCCAGTCCACTATAGTAAGAGTTTATGGCCCATGCTAGATATCGTGAAAGAGGCGTGTCAGGAGGAATGTGTTGGAATTTATGGTTATTCTGGAACAATAGAGAGGAAATAAAATTCCTCTTCTAACACAGAGATATCAAAAAAACAATGTGCACAGAGAGATAGAGATGGAGTGAAAAATCTATTTCTTTAAACAAAAACTTGGACTGTTACAAATATTTTCTTGAGAACTGGTGTTGTTTTGGATTTACAAAAATGCTTCTGGCTGCAACAAGACACAGTGCTCTTGCTCTCTGCTTCACTGTCTTTGGACATACACACTTACACAATCTTCTTGGTGACTTTTGTTGTATTTTTTTAACACACATCTCTCCTTTCGTTACATTACACTGCTTATATATATATTGTAAACATTCATGTTTACAATATATATTATAAAACATATAACCTAAGTTTTTTTAAATAAATGAAACTATCACGGTGTTTAATATATAAAAAATTACACCAAGGTTTTGAAACCTTATTACAATCATTTTGTGGACTTCAAAAATAATGCAAAACGCTTTAACAAGTCATGCGACGGGTTATCGCATTGATTAACCTACCGACTGACTGCACATCCAAATGATGCGAAAGGCTCCTATTGGCTGACGGTGGATGTGCCGGCGGAGGTGGGCTAGACCTTATCGCAAGGTTTCGGAGCTCTAGTGACGTAGGCATCAAACCATGTGATATGGTTTTGATTGGTGGAGAGTTATCGACATGGAATGGTGGTGGGGGAAGTTTGTCACGTCGGTTTGGAGTAGTGGTGACGAGGTGTCAAAGCTATGCGATCGGTGCGTGATTGGTTGCGGAGTTTATGACGTGGGAACGTGGGCTCCACAACACTGACGTGGGCCATTTCAAATTCAAATGAATGCGTGGGTTTCTTGATAGTTGGTGGAGGGTTTTAATGGCGGTAGATATAGGGATAAATGGACCACGGGGTTGTGTGGTTTAAACCACGAATTTTGCTGCATAAAAAGGGCTAAAACCTTATAACAAAATTTTGGTTTTGTAGGGGTATTTAAACCCATAGTTGAATGCACGATTTAATGCCAAACAAAACAAGAAATTTGTTGCTCCTGCTGTCCTCCGATTTTCATATCAAAATTGAATTTCCATCCTCTTTGCTCATTTTTCAGTTGGAATTAATTTCCAACACTCACCCCTAATTACAACTGTTGCTTTCAGACATTCCCAGGAATTTTCTGAGAAATTTAAAACTTTTCTTCCCTAATGGTTTTGTTAAGATATCAGCAAATTGCTCTTCTGTTCTGCAATGCTTCAAAACGATTTCTCCATTGTTCACTAATTCTCTGACATAGTGATACTTTGCATCAATGTGTTTGGTCCTCTTATGAAACACTGAATTCTTGGATAAATCTATAGCTGAGCTATTGTCACAATAAATTGTTGTGTCTTTTACCTATTCATGACACAAAATTCTTAACATTATCCTCATCCATACTGCTTGGCATGTTGTTGATGTAGCTGCCACATACTTTTCCACTGCTGTTGATAAAGCCACAATTGGTTGTTTCTTAGAAGCCCATGAAATGGCTCCTGATCCCATATGAAAAACATATCTAGAGGTGTTTTTCTTGTCATCTATACTTCTAGCCCAATCACTGTCAATATATCCAATGAATTCAAAATTTTCTAAAGAGGTGTATAGAATACCATACCTTTTAGTTCCTTTCACATACCTCAGAATTCTCTTTGTTGCTTGCCAATGTGCTTCTTTTGTCCTTTCCATAAATCTGGAAATTAAACTCACTACATGCATATTATCAAGCCTAGTTGCAGTCAAATACATAAGGCTGCCAACTATGCTCTTATATAAGCTTGGATCAAGATCCTTGCTATTGTCTTCTTTGCTTAGTTTCAATCCCATCACTGTATGAGTAATTGCTACCTTGCAATCCTGCATGTTAAATCTTTCCAAAATTTCTTTCACATATTTTTCTTGAGAAATAAAAATCTTATTTTCATTTTTCTCTACTTCTATTCCTAAGAAGTATCTAAACAATCCCATATCAGTCATCTCAAATTCTTCTTTCATGACTGTTGTACAATTTTCAATAAGGTAAGCATCATTACTTGTGAATATAACATCATCAACATACAAAACGACAATGAGCACCTTATCATATTTTTTTCATGTATAATTTGGGTTCTCCTTCACATTTTTCAAACCCATTTTCCAGTAGATAGGCATCTATCCTATTGTACCATGCTCTTGGTGTTTGTTTTAGCCCATACAAAGCTTTCTTAAATTTGCATACCTTGTGCTCTTGGCCTTATTTCTCATGGCCCAGAGGTTGCTCAACATATACCTCTTCCATCAATACTCCATTCAGGAATGCTGATTTCACATCCATTTGGTAAACTTTCCACTTGTGTTGTATTGCTATGGACTGTTTGGTATGTGTTATATTCTTTCCACGACTAAGCACGCGCGGGGGGGTAGGAGGGGGGGCAGTAGCCCCCCCTGTTGGGCTCTGGGGCAGCGCCCCAGCGAAATTGTTTTGGTCCTGTTAGTCTCCTATATCAATAGGTGTCATTTTTCATGATTGTCTTGATTGAACTATGGAATATGTTCAAACCTTTTTTTTGAGCAAAGGTGTTCCATATTCTTGAAAAAAAATCAAAAAATCAAAAAATTTAAAAAATATAAAGAGGGTATACCCTAAAAGAAAAATCAAAGGGTAATAAAAATAAAAATGGCCAAAAAGCAAAAGAAATGAACCCCAAACAAAAAATAGGCCAAGGAAAGTGTGCAAATCCAAATGCCACTACTATTTCATTTTCGTAAATAAGCAATTGTGTGCAGCTTGTCAAACTTTTTCCACAATTAATGAAGGGTCAAATTGTTTAAACTTGACTTATTCATATTTCAATTTCATGTTATAGAATAGAGAATAAATATCTGACCAAACAGTTTAATCTTGGCAGATAAGTAGATAGGTAGAGTTATTAAAAGGTGCTCAACAGTTTAATCTGAGCCCTTGGATGTAATAAGTGTAGAAATAGATAGATTTATCATGTAAAAAGAAAAGGTAGAAAAGAGTTTGCAAGTCTAAATGCACGCTAATAAAGAAGAGAAAATGGTAGTAGTAGATAGGGTAGGTAGATGGTGTTGCAAAAGTTTTATTTGATGAATGATGCTGCTAAATGTTTTTGATCCTTTGCTTTCATCACAAATACTGAAGCAGGAAATACACTGGAAAATCACAGCAAGAAAAGTCAAAATCATTAACTTCCTTCATCACTTTCCCCTTAAAAAGTTTTACTAATTTCCCCCAAAGTACTAAGGTATTTGGAGATCAAAGGGGCTCAAGGCATTTCCTTGACTTTTGGAGGGACCGGACCCTCGGCCTAATGATCAAAAAGACCTAAGTACTTGAGATAATTCATCATTATAATCATTCATCTTTTACCTTTTCCTAAGTAAAATCTCATTTTGCTTAGGAAAAATATGCAAAATTCCACAAAAATCCCTCAAAATAACTTACTATTCTAAGTTTAAGTGTTGAAGATGAGATATTGCAATTTACTTCAGAAATTGTCACTTTCTTAGATGAGCAAAGTGTTTTGAGTTTCCTTGTCCCTTTGTCATATTAATGTTTAACTCTAGTTACTAAATCCCTAGTGAAAATGCCTTATCCTAAGTATATAATTCCTTTTAAATTAATATCCCAAAAACCCCTCTATTATGTTTTAACCAAAGTATTTACTTCCCAAATATTCATTAAAAACCTGCTTCATACGCCCTTTGGTTAAATATGTCCTTATATCATAGTCCCGCCCCTATGGTAATTAAATAATGTTTATCTATTACCATATAAATAGAAATATCGAAATAACGTTTAAACATATAATTCTATATGTTTAACACAAAAAGAATAAACCCAAAGTTTTATTTTTAAAACCAAAACTTTGGAAAAGCCCCTATGCCACCGTGGCCCATCCACCTGGCATTCCACCCGACGTTTCAACCACAAATGAAACCCCGCCGCGACCCCTCTTTCCATTATACCATGGGATTAATTAGTTATTAGAATTAATTAATAACCAACTACCTCCACCAATCAACTCCCGCCCGGGGTGATTAATTAACGATAAATATATTGGGCCCGCACCATTTACCTTCCCACCATCTCCCCGTCATTTCAACCGTCGGATCGCCCCTCCAAAGATCAACGCTCCTCGGCAATTCCGCTACCCATCCTTTGTCAGAGCTTTAACGCGCAGGGGCTTGGTGGTATTTCACTAGTCTCCGGTCCACGTGTCGATACTCTAATGGAATCGCTGCCCGCTCGTTCAATACCACCTTTGTCCATAAGCGGTGCCGGGACTAACCACTTACCGCCCGGCCCCCCTGCCCCACGTCAGCCCGTACCAAAGTGACGTCACTCCTCGAAAAACTAAAAACCCCTTTTTTTTTACTTTGGAAATAAAAACAATTCGCGTGTTTTTATGTCATTTTCATCATTTGAACGCGACTGTGCTTTCCGCTACGAATTTCAAATTTCCACTGAAATCCACTGTTCAATTCGATTTCGCTCCAGAATTCTGCCAGACCTGTGTTCAAGCATCATCCTGCTACCGCCTGATACCTGTTAAAAGCCAGCTTTCCTCCAAGAACAGGTATTTATCCTATAGTGCTTCTAACTTCAAAAGAAAGTCTGTTTTCCTTGTTTTCCACTGGATTAGTGATTAAATCTTATCACTGAGATCATTCCCTGAGGTTTTAAAACTGTGAATTGTTCCCCTGAAACTGCAATTGTGTTAATTTCCTTCATTTAAATTGAAATTGCACCCGACCTGTGAAAAAAAACCAGAAACCTCCGTTTTGAATCCACAAGAACCAAAATGGAGGCCCCGACAGCTTTGAATGTAACTCCACTGAATGCCCCTCACCGAGAGTTAGAATATTTACCTTTAGTAGATAAAGATTTCCAGATTAAAGACTTGCATTTTGATGAAAGTCCCCTTCTGAGTTATTGTCGCTGCAGAGACGAGTACTTGAAGGGGCAAGATCTCATTGGGTTGTGGGAATCCAATCTCCCGAGATATCTCGTCCCCTTAGTCATTTCTTTCCCAGAAATCATCCACTATTGCCATTCTAACTATGATCCCACTCAGAGAGCTGTAATATCCCCTGACCAGAGTGTTCTTTTCTCCATTACTCCCCAGGCTATCAATGCAATGCTACATTTTGAACCAGACCAAGAACTAGCACCTTTGTCTATGGAAGAATTGATTGAAAAATCTAATAAATTGACCCCAGAGAAATTGGAGTCCATGTGCCAGAATTTCATGTTGCCTGAACATCAACCTAAGGGACCTCCTCCCTATGGTTTTTATTATTTCAACAAATTGGGAAGACTCATCCTAAATATGATTTCTTTTGTCTTGGGTTTCAACACCAGTGAATATGTTGATGAGATAACCCTGGTTTTGCTGTCTATCTTTACCCCTAGGCAACCTCCTGAAATTAAATATGACTTTGCCTCCTTCATAGCCAATAAGATCCATGATCAGTTCATGAGGCTAGATGATGAGAAAGTTTTTGAATATTCCTCAGTTATTTATCATCTCATTATCTTTTATCAATCAGAAAAGTTCCCTTTCTCTGTTAAAAAGCTTAATGCCAAGGGAAACCCTAGGTCAGTTATATTTTGGTCTCCCATAATTCATTCTTCCTATAATTCTCCATACTCCTATACTGATTTCATCGATCTTTTTGTATATCCTGCAACTACCTTGCTGACAGGAATCCCCCCTCCAAGGCTCAGTAATGAAATCAAGAAGACCTTGCAACTTTCAAGAACTTATAAAGTTGGAGATTGGTATTTGTATCAAAACCATTCAGTCATCAGAATCTATGGATGTGAATTACATCCATTCAAGTTGCCAAGATATGTGCCCATGAGAATTTTTGCCTTGGAATATTTCAGCCAAATGAATAATTTAGATGTGATCCATTTTTGTAGTGTGAAGAAGAAAGCCCAATTAAGGATCAAAAGTCAATTAGGTCCTTTCATCTGCAACTCTAGGGAGGTCGAGCAAGAAGTAGAAAACATACTGCAAAACCATTGCAAGTTCCAAAGAAGTTTTCGTTGGGTTCCTTATGACCCATTTGGTTTTATTTGTGAAAAGAGAATAAAGAACAAGTCATCCCCTTACATACACCACAAGATTCCTCAAATAGAACAATATTCCAATCAAGATGAATGGGTGGCAGAAACACTAATTGAGGAAGAAAGTGAAGAAGAAAAAATGAACAGAATAATGAAAGATCTTGAGAAGAAGTATGACCCAGAATCTTGTGATCAAGTGCAGGTACCTGATATTGGCACTTCTTCAGCAGCAAATCTACAACAGACATTACAGGAAGGCAGTTCACCAGTGGTAGCAGAATCAAAAGGCAAAGGAAAGGAACCTGAAATTCAGGTCATTGAAACTTTAGTCATGGCAGAGAAACCTCAAACTTCCAGAGCATCTGATCAAACAAAAGTTTCTCCCACTCAGGTAAAACATCCTGAAGTTTCAAAATTACAAACTCCATCCAACATGGAAATAGGAAAGAAAAGGCAGGTTCCAGACACTACTCCTCCTAAAGAGCCCTCAGGAATACATCAAGCCAAAAAAACATAAACCAGATCCACTTCTAGATGTGGAAATTATAGATGAGGTGTTTGATGATGGAAGAGAAGACAGTCAGCTAACTGGTTCTGTTAGTGTGACCCATACAGAGCAGAAAGGAAAAGCTTTGCACAAGCAGTTGAGTACTGAAGTATCCTCCTTTAGGCCACCAAAAACAGATACAGGGGATATAAAAAGAACTTTCATCAATATAAAGGAAAAGAATGATCCATTGAGAATGAATGTATATGATCAATATCTGAAAATGGCTCCACATAATCAGGAAAGGTTAATGTCAGCATTTGACATTTCACAAGGCAAAATGATAATGAGCCACTTCAAGTCAAAGGTGCCAAAACCCATGACAACAGCTGATTATATTAGAAAAAATTTTGAGGTCCTGGCAAAGGACATTCATCCTTTAGACCAGATAGAGCTGCATAAACAAACTGGGGAAATGGTGTATTCCACTCTTACTAATAAAGCCATGGCAGCCCTAACGCTGCAAGATTCTTTAAATAACACAAGCGCCCAATTGCAAATTGAAAAGGCCTCTTCTCAGGCCAAAGATAACATAATAAAGTCTCTAGAAGACATAATCATCAGCATGGGTCACAACCCCAAAGATATTAAAAGCATTGAGGCACTAATAAAGAAGAAAGATGATGACATAGCTGCACTGAGAAAGCAGCTAAAATTTCCAGCCTCAAGGCACCCCCAGACCCAAGAAGTTTTGAAGGGGAATTCACAAGAAGAGGTAATGGAGTTGCTCTTAAAAGTAACTGAGCAACTAAGTGAAACAGAGAAGGAATTGGAACAAGCTTTACAAGAAAAGGAAGCTATCAAGCAGACATCCACCACAGAAGCTACTACAACTACAGGTACTACAACAGCAAAGCAACAAACAGAGCCAGTGCAGGTAAACACTTCTGGTTTAAGTTCTGATGAGTTGATAAAACAAATGGAAAGTTTACAATTAAGAGTCACAGAACTTCAAACCACAAAGTTACAATTAAAAGATTTGGAGCAGAAGTATGATACATCTAAGAAGACAGTTGCTGATAATGCCAGGGAAATCAAAAGATTGGACAAATTAGTAAAGGCTTTGGAAAAAGATCTTTCACTAGAAAAGCCTATGAAGGAAATAAATGAAATTCTTTGGGGTAATATAATTGAGTTAATAAAGAGTATTTGGCCTTCTATTCAAGAATTTTTTGAACAAAATGACCTGATTAAAGTAGCTCAGGAAGAAATAAACAGAACAAGAGATGAACTAAGAGGTAGACCTGAGCAGGCCAATCAACTTATTCAATTTTTGAACACCCGAACAAAACAACAGCTTGCAAGACTAGGAATTGAAGACATGACCGGCACTATTTTGATGATAAAAAGAGTTTTCATCAAAAGAACTTTTATGTAGAATTTAGAAAGGAAGTGTTCAGATATTTTGGATGATATTAATGCTTTCAGAGAAAAATTTCAAGTTTTGTTAGACAGTGGGTTACCCAGTCCAATGCTCTCACAGGACCAAATAATGGAATTGGAAGCCTATGTCAAGAAAATAGATATCCATGCTCAAAATACAACTGCTAGTTCTAGTAGTTTGACAGAAATAACGTTGCCAACAGGGAGAAATATCTATGACAGGTTGAAGAATTTATTTCATCTTGAACATGAAATAAAGTATTTGTTTCCTAATGAGCCCACTTTTACAAACTCACAGAGGCTGATGAGACATTGAGGAAACTTAAAAGGACTATGATACCAGAAGATCAATGGTGGAATGACCTATTGGAAATTCTATGAAAATTATCTTCAGTATGAGAATTTTATCTTTTTACTATTATATGAAAGATAAAAATGAGCACAGATGAAAGAGTATCAGTTGAACAGGTTAAAGAGTATCCGTAAAGACAAAGAGTATCAAACAAGCAAAGAAATTACTCCAAGGGACAGCACCGAGCCCTATTTCAGCACTTACCTCCAGCACATCAGCAAAATGAGGAAACAGCACATCAGCAGTTACCTATTATTCTATCCACGAGACCATTTGTCTCCTGTTTATTTGTAAATTACTCCTTAGTCACCCTAGGTTATTGGCTAAGTTAGTGTGAGATTTTTTCAAGTTTTTCTTGTATAAATAAATACTCAAAGGAAGTATTGAGGGTGGATTCTATTACTTTGCTGTAACATTGAGATTTTCGGAATAAAAGCACTTTGGAGAAATTTATTCGTGGCTTACTGGACGACGATTTGAAGTTCAGGACTTTTTGCAGGATTCATGTGTTGGACTGCAGTTCAATAAGTCTTTCTACCCTTTGTCTTAAGTTCTATATCAGTTTATAATATCATTATGTCCATTTCTGAATAATTTACATAAAGGATTGAATCAGAATTTACTTAATTGTACTCTGATTTCAGATGTGATTGTTCTTAATGTTTTCCTCTAAAATGGTTATAAGCCTAAATTCTTAAATGCTCTTGCTTTGCTAATTTAAACATTGTTGATTACTATAATAAAGAATTCTTCATTGCTCTTTGTTTGTAGTCATCTCATTTCTTTCTTTTGAACATGGTGAAAGATTCTTAGCTGCCTTTCATCCCTTAAAAATCATCCCATCCACTTTAAATTTTAAGGATTGTTCTCTGTCTAGCTATCTTGCCCTGTAATACCATCTTGTGCTTAGAATAGAAATCCAGTAAAGCCATCCTTTTGACTCCATAGCCCAATGGACTGAAAACTTTCAACCTTGCCCTTAGTTTGTGGATTCCACCATTTTTCAAACAAACTCTTGGATCTATAACTAGCCTAAAATCTTCTAAGAACAAAGATAAATTATAAAGAGAGAGCCCTCTCTAGATGCAGATTGGCTAGATTCTGCATCTGAAGGTTGGTTTGTGGTTACCTCGGGTATACTTTCCTTTTCCACAACTTCAAGGAAAACCTGAGTGATAACATAGTGGCGACTCCATTGGGGATCTGAATCATTTTATTGATACTATTGTTTGATTTATAAGCTATAGACAGAGTCTGAAGATCAGCCAGGTAGCCTTTGAAATTGCTTTTGCTCTGCAATTGCAAAAGTAAATAAATGCTGCTTCAGTCTATCTCTGATTTAGCTTATATACTGAACCTTAGTTTCAAAATATTCAATCAGATTCTCTAGTTTAACAGATCTTTGAGAAAATTTTAATCATACATCATTATTTCTTGAAGAATTTGTAAAATTTGTATTTATTCTTTCAATTAAAATCAAAAAATCTAAAAACACATAGTCTAGGAAAACTGGCTTCAAAAAGGATTCGACATACTAGGTCAAACCCTGACCCCAATCCACCACCAATATTTGAAAATCAAAATCTGATTCCTAAGATTCTTAGAAGACAAGGAAGTCAAGAAAGTTCTGAAAGAGGAAGTCAAGAGAGTTCAGGAAGTTCTAGACCACTTTCTAGATCTGCATCTTGTCCTGTGAAAATTATATATATTGATGAAATTCCTTTTGATGCACGATTTGAAACATCTTTATTTGTGAATTTTTCTGAAACCGAATTATCCAGATTAGTTCTAGATCCATTGTTCTTTGAAGATTTGCAATACAGATTTGTTTCACATAATCTTGACAGAGAATTACATAACTCTATTCAGACTGAACAAACCTTTGAATAAAGTTCAAACATCTCTGTAATTATTGAAGTATCTCCAAGTTCAGTCACTTTTTCTCAAGCTTTTCAAACACTTGTCACCCCTTCTACTCCTCCATCTCCCCCTGCCAGACCATCAACTCCTATTACCCCACTATATCTTCCAATGGCCAATCGATACGCCCCTTTACAGCTACCAGCCAACCCTCCTGCTTTGCCCCAAGATTATCAGAGTAAGATCACACCTTTTGATGGATCAGGTACTTACACAACACAACAACACACCAAAAGGATGACTGATTACTTTGAGTTCTATGAAATTGACACTGATAATGTCCGAATGAGAATTTTCGTTCAGAGTCTTACTGGAGAAGTTAGGACATGGTTTGGGGCCCTTGCTCCAAATAGTATTGCTGATTTACCAGCTTTATATAGGGCATTTTTGAACAGATGGGAGAAGAAGAAAGATCCTCTTCAGATCCTGTCAGAATTCGAAAAATTAAGAAGAAGACCTAATGAAACAGTACAAGATTACATCATTAGATTCAATGAAGCATATAATGCAGTTCCTCAAAACCTAAGACCCCCACTTGACTCCGTATTGGTTAAATTTCCAGACGGTTTTGATTCTGACATTGCTTATTCCCTCAAGGAAAGAGCTCCCCAAACATTAGAGGAAATGCAAAGCATGGTGGTGAGTGTAGAAGCAAATCTGATAGAAAAACGAGCCAGAGCAAGAGCAGAAAGAAGAATGCCTCTGAATGAAGAACCTTCAGCTTTTGAAAAGAAGCTGGATGCAATCATTAAAGGTATGGAAAGATTAGGAGACAGAGTGGAAACCATTGAAAGAAAATCTTCTACTGATAATCAGAATGTTGCAAGAAACCCAAACTTTAGGAGAAATATGAATCAAAATATTGGAAAGAATGTCCCTGACCAAAACATTAGGCCACCTTTCCAAGAAAACTTCGTTGAAGGTTCAACTTCTGAAGAACCTATAGAAGATGTAGAAATAAACAATGTAACTGATGACAAAAATGAACCAGAAGTCTTCCTATCTCAGGATGATCAAGAGAATCATATCCTTGAAACATTCCAAACTCATTCAGGTGAGACTTTTGATTTTAAGGAAGGCTATGACACAACAATTTATGAGGTCCATAAATAGTATAATTTGAGAAGTAGACAGATTGATGTGCCAGAGAATAGTAAACAGAAAAATGCAAAACAAAATGTCAAAGGTAAAGTTAACATTCCCCCTGTACAAAACATTCCCCAAGTACAAATTTTGTCTAGGATAACTCCCAACCCTTCAAATCCAATAATTGAAGATGTCTCTGACAACCAACCAAACAATAAACAACAATCTAATACTTTTCCTCTTGTGGGAAATGTAGAAGAAACAGTAGAAGTTAGTTTAGATACCCCTTCAAAACAAAATTTCATTCATGAAAAAGAGAAAAACATTGAAGACCCAAAAAATAGAGAAAACCCAACTGTGCAAAACACTAAAACTCAAACAGAAAAACCTTTCAATCTAGAGGTTGAAATAGGCAAACTAAAGATAGTTGTTCCTTTATCAGAATTGGCTAAACATGATGTCTATAGGAGTCAGATTACCAAGTCCCTAAACATTAACATTACTGGATTGGATGATTCAGTAAACATTCTTGATGATCAACCCAAACTTCTTTTTGGCCCTAAGGTTAATGGCAAACCAGAAAGTGGAGGAACTCCTCCATTTTATGTAAGTCTAAATGTTCATGACAAGATACTCCATAATGCAATGCTTGATTCTAGAGAATCTCACAATTTGATGCCAAAAGCAGTAATGGAAAGATTAAATCTAGATATTACCAGACCGTACAAAGATTTGTTTTCATTTGATTCTAGTCAGGTAAAATGTTTAGGTTTGATTAAATATTTGTGTGTTACTTTGGTACAATACCCTGCTAAGTCTGTTTTGATGGACATAGTAGTGGCTGATATTCCACCTAAATATGGTATGTTATTGTCTAGATCATGGGGTGCTAAACTTGGAGGGTCTATTCAATTAGACATGTCATATGCAACTATTTTAGTATTTGGTCAGCCTAAAAGACTTTACAGAGAAACATTGATGAAATATTTAGTCAGTAGCCATGAGAAGCCTGAAAACTTCCCTGTTTACTCTATACATTCTGATATGGATTCTTTTATTTTATACAATGCTGAGTTGGATCTTCCTACTGAAATAGAAGCTCCAGAATTGGAAACCACAAACAAAACTACTGTTAAAATTGAAGAAATCTCTGAAAACAAAGAAACACCAGATGATCAAGAAATACCAGAAGAAACTAAACAACTAGCTCCTGTCAAGAAACATTTTAAAACAATTGATGAAGATTATGAACATGAAATTCTATGGCATTTAGAGTTTGATGGCTCGGTAAACAAATTAGGGGCAGGGGCTGGGATTTGGTTACATAATGTTGAAAATAATCATGCTGAGGGTCATGCTTATAGGTTGAATTTCAAATGCACTAATAACATGGCAGAGTATGAAGCTCTCTTGTTAGGGCTTAAACATGTCAAGAAGTTAGGAGCTATTAGGGTATCAATCATAGGAGACTCCGAACTAATCATTCAACAGATTAAAGGAGAATGTTCAACAAAAGACATGAGACTGAAACAATACAGAGAGACAGTTGTAGAAATTCTCAACACATTTCTACAAGCTCAACTTGCCAAGATTCCCAGAAAACAAAATTTGCATGCTCACAGCCTTGCAATGTTTGCTAGCACATGCAAGTTACCTTTTGATCCTAATCATCAGTTATCAGCTGAGATTAGACATAGGCCTGCTATACCAGACAATCTTTTGAATTGGAAAGTATTTGTTAATAATAATCAAATCAATAGTTTTTTGACACTTCAAAATGAGTTTTCTAACTGTAATATAGATGAAGACATAACCATTGAGGAATCTGATCAAGAAAAAGAACAAAAAATAGAAATTTCAAGAGAAAATGCAATTCATATGCTGCACCCAACCACATTCACAGAAAAAGACATGTAGAATCTGAAACACATGGAATCTGATGAGATCATAGAAGATGAGACAGAAATCATCAATTTGAAAGATAATCATTTGCCCAAAGGATTAACTCCTTTGGAAGATCTGTTTGACTCAAATGATATTCCATTTAGACCTAAAATGGAACCTGTTAAGGCTGATATGGAAGAATGCAACTTAGGAACCCCAGAAAATCCTAAAATGGTTAAGTTGTCCAAATCTCTTCCAAAAGATCAAAAGGTCAAATATGTTGAACTATTAAGAGAATTCTAGGATGTTTTTGCCTGGAGTTATGAAGATCTGAAATCTTATGATACATCCATCATTCAACACACTATACCTTTGAAACTGGATCAGAAACATTTCAAACAAAAGCTTAGAAGAATAAATCCTATTTTATTACCCTCAATTGAAAAGGAAATTAAAAGAATGTTTGAAGCAGGGATTATAGCTCCTATTAGATTCTCAGAATGGGTTTCTAACCTAGTACCAACACGGAAAAAGACAGGGGAAATTAGACTGTGTGTTGATCTAAGAAATTTGAATAAAGTTTCTTTAAAAGATAACTATCCTTTACCAAAAATGGACCATATTATACAGAGGGTAGTAGGATCTTCTAGGATATCTCTACTGGATGGATTTTCAGGGTACAACCAGATTCTAGTTCATCCTGATGATCAGGATAAAACAACATTCACTACACCATGGGGTACGTTTAAATATGTCAAAATACCATTTGGACTCAAGAATGCAGGAGCTACCTTTCAGAGAGTAATGGATATTGCTTTTGCTAAAGAAATACATGATTTTCTGGTTATTTATCTAGATGATTTAACTATTTTTTCTAAAACAGATCAAGAACATTTAGATCATTTAAGGCAAGTATTTATAAAGTGCAGAAAATATGGGATTTCTTTAAACCCCAAAAAGTCATTATTTGGTTTGGAAGAAGGAAAGCTCTTAGGGCACATTATTTCTAAAGATGGCATTAGGATTGATCCAGAAAGAATACAAGCAATTTTACAGATACCTCATCCTAGAAACATAAAAGAGTTGCAAGCATTCATAGGAAAAAATAATTTCTTGAGAAGATTTATTTCTAGTTTAGCTGAATTACTTAGATTGCTTACTAACATGTTGAGGAAAGATTCAAGCATTGACTGGACGGTAGAAGCCAAACAATCATTTGAGGAAATTAAAATGGCTTTAACAAGGACACCAGTTCTTACCAGTCCCAAATTTGACAGAGATTTCATTATTTTTTCATTTGCTTCTGAACATACAGTTGCAGTTGTTTTACTTCAAAAAGATGATCAAGGGTGTGAAAAACCAATAGCATTTTTTAGTAAAGCACTTAGGGATGCATCTTTGAAATACAATATTATGGAGAAACGGGCTTTTGCATTGGTAAAAGTAATTAAAGATTTCAGAGTTTACATATTATATTCTCATGTGATAGCTTATGTGCCTAATGTTGTAGTTAAAGATATTTTGACTCAAGATGGCATTGAAGGTAAAAGAGGTAAATGGATAGCTACCATTTTAGAATATGATATTGATATTAAACCAACAAAACTCATAAAAGGTCAAGGTTTGGCACAACTCATGACTGAAACTAATTGCCAAGCCTTAGACATTAACGAACTGGATGACAATCAGGAGATGGCGACTCCACAGATCAGCCAAGCTTTCTTAGATTCACCCTGGTACACTGATATCATTCATGTTTTATTAAACCTGCAAGCTCCTCCAGGGTTGTCCAGAATGAAAAGAAGATTTTTAAAAATGACATCTTTGAAATATTGTATTTTAGATAACACTCTATTTTGGAAAAATCATGAAGGAATCTTATTGAATTGTCTATTGAAAGATGAAACTGATAAAGTTCTTAATGAATTTTGCAGGGGATTGTGGAGGACATCTCTACTGGAAATCAACTGCAGACAAAATATTAAGGGCTTGTTTTTACTGGCCAACATTATTTTCTGATGTTAAGAAATTTGTAACAACTTGTCATAAGTGTGAGATTTTTGAGGGTAAAAGAAAGTTGTTACCTCTGCCATTAAAACCAATTTCCACAGAAAGACCTTTTCAACAATGGGGATTAGATTTTATTGGAGAAATCCATCCCCCTTCTTCAGGGCAACACAGATGGATTCTTACTGCCACATACTACTTCACTAAGTGGATTGAAGCTATCCCATGCAGACAGGCCAATGATTCTGTGATTATAGGGTTTTTAGAAACCAACATACTTTCAAGATTTGGCTGTCCAGAAAAGATTATAACAGATAATGCTGCTGCATTTAAGTCAAAGAAAATGATTAGTTTATGTAGTAAATATCATATTACTTTAGGCCATTCAACAGCTTATTACCCTCAGGGTAATGGACTAGCAGAATCCTCCAATAAAAGCCTTATCAATATCATCAAAAAGTTATTGGAAGAAAAAAAAAAGAATTGGCACAAGAAACTGACCAATGCATTGTGGGCAGACAGACTTACAACTAAGAAATCAATTGGGACTAGTCCATATGAATTAGTTTATGGCCTTGAAGCAAGATTCCCATCATCTTTAGGAATTCCTGTTATGAAATTACTTCAGGAGGCTCAAGTGGAACAAAATGACATTCAGAGAAGAATTAATCAAACAATTCACTTGCAGCAAACCAGAGAAGAAGTATACCAACGATCTCAAGTCTTGCAGGAAAAGCTAAAGAAAATGTTTGATAAAAGGACTAAAGCAGAAGATTTTCAACTAGGTGATAAAGTCCTAAGATGGGATTCTAGAAGAGAAGAAAAAGGGAAACATGGGAAATTTGATTTCTTGTGGAAAGGGCCTTACATCATACATGCCTTGCAAGGAAACAACACATACTTTTTGAAGGATTTGGACAATTCAGAAGCTGAAGAAGGACCAGTCAATGGTCGAATGTTGAAGCACTATTTTGATCCTATTTACTAGGATGTTTTGATTTTTCTAACTTGTACATAATATATCATTTTCTAATGCAGTTTTGATTGGATGGTGACTTCTTGGAGTTGAAGCCCGAAGTGAAGGCCCTAAGCTTCAAAAGTTTCACTATCATATGTACAATAAAGCTACCAGAAGAAGG
The DNA here is from genome assembly GCA_034641835.2 of Pinus albicaulis. Lineage (NCBI taxonomy): Eukaryota > Viridiplantae > Streptophyta > Pinopsida > Pinales > Pinaceae > Pinus > Pinus albicaulis. Next base: position 98,073,397 of record CM076582.1, read on the forward strand.
AGATTACATGGTTCAGTTTAAGGCATTTTTGAGGCAACTGACCTGCTGTTCTTGACTTTTCACAAGGAAAAGCCATCCCCAAGTGGAGCCAGTGTTAGAATCCTATACCAATAGGTGTCATTTTTCATGATTGTCTTGATTGAACTATGGAATATGTTCAAACCTTTTCTTGAGCAAAGGTGTTCCATATTCTTGAAAAACCAAAAAATCAAAAAATTTAAAAAATATAAAGAGGGTATACCCTAAAAGAAAGATCAAAGGGTAAGAAAAATAAAGTGGTCAAAAAAGTGAAAGAAATGAACCCCAAGCAAAAAATAGACCAAGGAAAGTGTGCAAATCCAAATGCCACTACTATTTCATTTTTTGTAAATAAGCAATTGTGTGCAGCTTGTCAAACTTTGCCACAATTTATGAAGGGTCAAACTGTTTAAACTTGACTTATTCATATTTCAATTTCATGTTATAGAATAGAGAATAAATATCTGACCAAACAGTTTAATCTTGGCAGATAAGTAGATAGGTAGAGTTATTAAAAGGTGCTCAACAGTTTAATCTGAGCCCTTGGATGTAATAAGTGTAGAAATAGATAGATTTATCATGTAAAAAGAAAAAGTTGAAAAGGGTTTGCAAGTCTAAATGCACCCTAATAAAGAAGAGAAAATGGTAGTAGTAGATAGGGTAGGTAGATGGTGTTGCAAAGTTTTATCTGATGAGTGATGCTGCTAAATGTTTTTGATCCTTTACTTTCATCACAAATACTGAAGCAGGAAATACACTGGAAAATCACAGCAAGCAAAGTCAAAATCATTAACTTCCTTCATCACTTTCCCCTTAAAAGTTTTACTAATTTCCCCCAAAGTACTAAGGTATTTGGAGATCAAAGGGGCTCAAGGCATTTCCTTGACTTTTGGAGGGACCGGACCCTCGGCCTAATGATCAAAAAGACCTAAGTACTTGAGATAATTCATCATTATAATCATTCATCTTTAATCTTTTCCTAAGTAAAATCCCATTTTGCTTAGGAAAATTATGCAAAATTCCATAAAAATCCCTCAAAATAACTTACTATTCTAAGTTTAAGTGTTGAAGATGAGATATTGCAATTTACTTCAGAAATTGTCACTTTCTTAGATGAGCAAAGTGTTTTGAGCTTCCTTGTCCCTTTGTCATATTAATGTTTAACTCTAGTTACTAAATCCCTAGTGAAAATGCCTTATCCTAAGTATATAATTCCTTTTAAATTAATATCCCAAAAACCCCTCTATTATGTTTTAACCAAAGTATTTACTTCCCAAATATTCATTAAAAACCCGCTTCATACGCCCTTTGGTTAAATATATCCTTATATCATAGTCCTGCCCCTATGGTAATTAAATAATGTTTATCTATTACCATATAAATAGAAATATCGAAATAACGTTTAAACATATAATTCTATATGTTTAACACAAAAAGAATAAACCCGAAGTTTTATTTTTAAAACCAAAACTTCGGAAAAGCCCCTATGCCACCGTGGCCCATCCACCTGGCATTCCACCCGACGTTTCAACCACAATTGAAACCCCGCCGCGACCCCTCTTTCCATTATACCATGGGATTAATTAATTATTATAATTAATTAATAACCAACTACCTCCACCAATCAACTCCCGCCCGGGGTGATTAATTAACGATAAATATATTGGGCCCGCACCATTTAACTTCCCACCATCTCCCCGTCATTTCAACCGTCGGATCGCCCCTCCAAAGATCAACGCTCCTCGGCAATTCCGCTACCCATCCTTTGTCAGAGCTTTAACGCGCGGGGGCTTGGTGGTATTTGACTAGTCTCCCGTCCACGTGTCGATACTCTAATGGAATCGCTGCCCGCTCGTTCAATACCACCTTTGTCCATAAGTGGTGCGGGGACTAACCGCTTACCGCCCGGCCCCCCTGCCCCACGTCAGCCCGTACCAAAGTGATGTCACTCCTCGAAAAACTAAAAACCCCTTTTTTTTTACTTTGGAAATAAAACAAATTCGCGTGTTTTTATGTCATTTTCATCATTTGAACGCGACTGTGCTTTCCGCTACGAATTTCAAATTTCCACTGAAATCCACTGTTCAATTCGATTTCGCTCCAGAATTCCGCCAGACCTGTGTTCAAGCATCATCCTGCTACCGCCTGATACCTGTTAAAAGCCAGCTTTCCTCCAAGAACAGGTATTTATCCTATAGCGCTTCGAACTTCAAAAGAAAGTCTGTTTTCCTTGTTTTCCACTGCATTAGTGATTAAATCTTATCACTGAGATCATTCCCTGAGGTTTTAAAACTGTGAATTGTTCCCCAGAAACTGCAATTGTGTTAATTTCCTTCATTTAAATTGAAATTGCACCCCGCCTGTGAAGAAAAACCAGAAACCTCCGTTTTGAATCCACAAGAACCAAAATGGAGGCCCCGACAGCTTTGAATGTAACTCCACTAAATGCCCCTCACCGAGAGTTAGAATATTTACCTCTAGTAGATAAAGATTTCCAGATTAAAGGCTTGCATTTTGATGAAAGTCCCCTTCTGAGTTATTGTCGCTGCAGAGACGAGTACTCGAAGGGGCAAGATCTCATTGGGTTGTGGGAATCCAATCTCCCGAGATATCTCATCCCTTCAGTCATTTCTTTCCCAGAAATCATCCACTATTGCCATTCTAACTATGATCCCACTCAGAGAGCTGTAATATCCCCTGACCAGAGTGTTCTTTTCCACATTACTCCCCAGGCTATCAATGCAATGCTACATTTGAACTAGATCAAGAACTAGCACCTTTGTATATAGAAGCACTGATTGAAAAGTCTAATCAATTGACCCCAGAAAAATTGAAGTCCATTTGCCAGAATTTCATGTTGCCTGAACATCAACCTAAGGGACTTCCTCCCTATGGTTTTTATTATTTCACTAAGTTGGGAAGGCTCATCCTAAATATGATATCTTTTGTCTTGGGTTTCAATACCAGTGAATATGTTGATGAGATAACCCTAGTTTTGTTGTCTATCTTTACTCCTGGGCAACCTCCTGAAGTTAAATATGACTTTGCCTCCTTCATAGCCAATAAGATCCATGATTAGTTCATGAGGCTAGATGATGAGAAAGTTTTCAAATATTCCTCAGTTATTTATCATCTCATTATCTTCTATTAATCAGAAAAGTTCCCTTTCCCTGTTAAAAAGCTTGATGCCAAGGGAAACCCTAGGTCAGTTATATTTTGGTCTCCCATAATTCATTCTTCCTATAATTCTCCATATTCCTATACTGAGTTCATCGATCTTTTTGTATATCCTGCAACTACTTTGTTGACGGGAATCCCTCCTCCAAGGCTCAGTAATGAAATCAAGAAGACCTTGCAACTTTCAAGGACTTATAAAGTTGGAGATTGGTATTTATATCAAAACCATTCAGTCATCAGAATCTATGGATGTGAATTACATCCATTCAAGTTGCCAAGATATGTGCCCATGAGAATTTTTGCCTTGGAATATTTCAGGCAAATGAATAATTCAGATATGATCCATTTTTGTAGTGTGAAGAAGAAATCCCAATTAAGGATCAAAAGTCAATTAGGTCCTTTCATCTGCAACTTTAGGGAGGCCGAGCAAGAAGCAGAAAAAATACTGCAAAACCACTGCAAGTTCCAAAGAAGTTTTCGTTGGGTTCCTTATGACCCATTTGGTTTTATTTTTGAAAAGAGAATAAAGAACAAGTCATCCCCTTACATACACCACAAGATTCCTCAAATAGAACAATATGCCAATCAAGATGAATGGGTGGCAGAAACACTAATTGAGGAAGAAAGTGAAGAAGAAAAAATGAACAGAATAATGAAAGATATTGAGAAGAAGTATGACCTAGAATCTTGTGGTCAAGTGCAGGTACCTGACATTGGCACTTCTTCAGTAGCAAATCTACAGCAGACATTACAGGAAGGCAGTTCACCAGTGGCAGCAGAATCAAAAGGAAAAGGAAAGGAACCTGAAATTCAGGTCATTGAAACTTTAGTCATGGCAGAGAAACCTCAAACTTCCAGAGCACCTGATCAAACACAAGTTTCTCCCACTCAGGTAAAACATCCTGAAGTTTCAGAATTACAAACTCCATCCAACATGGAAATAGGAAAGAAAAGGCAAGTTCCAGACACTACTCCTCCTAAAGAGTCCTCAGGAATACATCAAGCCAAAAAACATAAACCAGATCCACTTCCAGATGTGGAAATCATAGATGAGGTGTTTGATGATGGAAGAGAAGACATTCAGCTAACTGGTTCTGTTAGTGTGACCCATACAGAGCAGAAAGGAAAAGCTTTGCACAAGCAGTTGAGTACTGAAGTATCCTCCTTTAGGCCACCAAAAACAGATACAGGGGATATAAAAAGAACTTTCATCAATATAAAGGCAAAGAATGATCCATTGAGAATGAAAGTATATGATCAATATCTGAAAATGGCTCCACATAATCAGGAAAGGTTAATGTCAGCATTTCACATTTCACAAGGAAAAATGATAATGAGCCACTTCAAGTCAAAGGTGCCAAAACCCATGACAGCAGCTGATTATATTAGAACAAATTTTGAGGTCCTGGCAAAGGACATTCATCCTTTAGACCAGATAGAGCTGCATAAACAAACTGGGGAAATGGTGTATTCCACTCTTACTAATAAAGCCATGGCAGCCCTAACGCTGCAAGATTCTTTAAATAACACAAGCGCCCAATTGCAAATTGAGAAGGCCTCTTCTCAGGCCAAAGATAACAGAATAAAGTCTCTGGAAGACATAATTATTAGCTTGGTTCACAACCCCAAAGATATTAAAATCATTGAGGCATTAATTAAGAATAAAGATGATGACATAGCTGCACTGAGAAAGCAGCTAAAATTGCCAGCCTCAAGGCACCCCCAGACCCAAGAAGTTTTGAAGGGGAATTCACAAGAAGAGATAATGGAGTTGCTCTTAAAGATGACTGAGCGACTAGGTGAAACAGAGACAGGATTGGAACAAGCTTTACAGGAAAAGGAAGCTATCAAGCAGGCATCCATCATAGAAGCTACTACAACCATAGGTACTACAACAACAAAGCAACAAACAGAGCCAGCGCAGGTAAATACTTCTGGTTTAAGTTCTGATGAGTTGATAAAACAAATGGAAAATTTACAATTAAGAGTCACATAACTTCAAACCACAAAGTTACGATTAGAAAATTTGGAGCAGAAGTATGATACATCTAAGAAGACAGTTGCTGATAATACCAGGGAAATTAAAAGATTGGACATATTAGTTAAGGCTTTAGAAAAATATCTTTCATTAGAAAAGCCTTTGAAGGAAATAAATGAAATTCTTTGGGGTAATATAATTGAGTTAATAAAAAGTATTTGGCCCTCTGTTCAAGCAATTTTTGAACAAAATGACTTGATTAAAGTAGCTCAGGAAGAAATAAACAGAACAAGAGATGAACTAAGAGGTAGACCTGAGCAGGCCAATCAACTTATTCAATTTTTGAACACCCGAACAAAACAACAGCTTGCAAGACTAGGAATTGAAGACAGGACCGGCACTATTTTGATGATAAAAAGAGTTTTCATCAAAAGAAATTTTATGCAGAATTTAGAAAGGAAGTGTGCAGATATTTTGGATGATATTAATGCTTTCAGAGAAAAATTTCAAGTTTTGTTAGACAGTGGGTTACCCAGTCCAATGCTCTCACAGGACCAAATAATGGAATTGGAAGCCTATGTCAAGAAAATAGATATCCATGCTCAAAATACAACTGCTAGTTCTAGTAGTTTGACAGAAATAACGTTGCCAACAGGGAGAAATATCTATGACAGGTTGAAGAATTTATTTCATCTTGAACATGAAATAAAGTATTTGTTTCCTAATGAGCCCACTTTTTACAAACTCACAGAGGCCGATGAGACATTGAGGAAACTTAAAAGGACTATGATACCAGAAGATCAATGGTGGAATGACCTATTGGAAATTCTATGAAAATTATCTTCAATATGAGAATTTTATCTTTTTACTATTATGTGAAAGATAAAAATGAGCATAGATGAAAGAGTATCAGTTGAACAGGTTAAAGAGTATCCGTAAAGACAAAGAGTATCAAACAAGCAAAGAAATTACTCCAAGGGACAGCATCGAGCCCTATTTCAGCACTTACCTCCAGCACATCAGCAAAATGAGGAAACAACACATCAGCAGTTACTTATTATTCTATCTACGAGACCATTTGTCTCCTGTTTATTTGTAAATTACTCCTTAGTCACCCTAGATTATTGGCTAGGTTAGTGAGAGATTTTTTCAATTATTTTTTTGTATAAATAAACCCTCAAAGAGAGTATTGAGGGTGGATTCTATTACTTTGCTGTAACATTGAGATTTTCAGAATAAAAGCATTTTGGAGAAATTTATTCGTGGCTTACTGGATGACGATTTGAAGCTCAGGACTTTTTGCAGGATTCATGTGTTGGACTGCAGTTCAATAAGTCTTTCTACCCTTTGTCTTAAATTTTATATCAGTTTATAATATCATTATGTCCATTTCTGAATAATTTGCATAAAGGATTGAATCAGAATTTACTTAATTGTACTCTGATTTCAGATGTGATTGTTCTTAATGTTTTCCTCTAAATTGGTTATAAGCATGAATTCTTAAATGCTCTTGCTTTACTAATTTAAACATTATTGATTACTATAATAAAGAATTCTTCATTTCTCTTTGTTTGTAATCATCTTCATTTCTTTCTTTTGAACATGGTGAAAGATTCTTAACTGCCTTTCATCCCTTCAAAATCATCCCATCCACTTTAAATTTTAAGGATTGTTCTCTGTCTGGCTATCTTGCCCTGCAAAGCCATCTTGTGTGTAGAATAGAAATCCAGTAAAGCCATCCTTTGACTCCATAGCCCAATGGACTGAAAATCTTCAACCTTGCCCCTAGTTTGTGGATTCCACCATTTTCAAACAAAATTCTTGGACTTATAACTAGCCTAAAACTTTCTAAGAACAAAGATAAATTATAAAGAGAGAGCCCTCTCTGGATGCAGATTGGCTAGATTCTGCATCTAAAGGTTGGTTTGTGGTTACCTCGGGTATACTTTCCTTTTCCACAACTTCAAGGAAAACCTGAGTGATAACAGGTCCTTAATTTCCGGTGGGTAGTCCGCGTCCATGGTTTTGTGCATGGTTTTGCACATGGTTTTGGGGTACAATGGCTTTCGGCCCCTGGTATTTTTGTAGATCCGGTCAAGGGAACTACGGTTATGTTCTAATCCAGGGTTTATGGATTGGGGTTTATGTATTCTTCGAAAATATTACAATATTCTCAGTTTCAGAAATATCTACACTAATGATGTGTTCTTTGTGGATATGTGATACCTCTAACTCCTCAAAAAATTCCTATAATTGGGGATATTGTAGTGACCCCCATAACCAATCAATAACTGATCGAGAATCTACAAAGTCAAGAACAAGCCAAATCTCAATTAATTCTTCTTTTTTATTAGTTGCAACCCCCAACCACTACTAAGAAGGAAAGTGTGATGACTGTTCAAATAAAATGTTGCTCATTTGTAGCATACATCCTGACATGACTTTTTTAGATAACTTTTTTCTCCATCCAAAAAAGTTGAAGGAAGGCTTCAAAGTATCTACCTTGGGCCTAATTGGAATTATCTTCCTCTTCTTTAAATCTTATGTGTTCAGTTCCTTCATTGATGTTTTGGTTTTATGCACAACCTATTGTATATATTTAGGACATGACTATCAAAGATGGTTCTATTTCGGTGCAACTATATAGGCCAAAGGACTAATCCTAGAATGCTCGAAAAATGCTCCAAGACTGGGGGTTTTGTCCACTCTGTGAGGCATTCCCCTAGCAATATACCTGACCACATCCCCACGTAGGCCTCCTTAAACAAGATCGTTCACCTCATTAATTTTGAAAAAATACAATCCATGAATAGGTGTGCCACCAAGTCTTGATTATCATAGTAGAGTAGGCATGTTGTAAGCCCTTCTCAACCTCATCTCTAAAGATTATCTTGCATGAGGATCTTGTTATTTAGCATCAACCACATAAATATGCATATCTTTAAAGGACAACACCACTTCCAAACAACTTTATACCAATGGAAATGGCCAGAGTCTACTTCTTGCATCAACATCTCTTCAAAAGCTAGTTTCATCAACACCACCCCCGTTCATTTTCCACGTGAATTTATATGTGTCTCATTCCATTTTATGCTAATGAAAAGACAAATTGTGTCCATTCCCATGCTATATTCCCTAAGAGGCCTAAAACATTGGCCAATTTTAAAGGTCTCAAAGACATCTCATTGGCTCTGGGATCAACTGCTTTAGAAAGTAAATAAATGCCTGATTACTTTAATGTTATTTCCATATTCAAGGGGATTATTTTGAGGCCATCACCTCCTATCCATGAATTTGTTCTTAAGTCTATTTTTCTTTCATATTTTACTTGCCAAACAAGACCTCTTTTAATGATGTCAAATGCTCACACCAACAATTTCCAAATATTTGACCCTCCCTTCCATAAAACTGTATCTGATCGAACCTATTCTTCTACTTTTTTATTCTTCCAATACTTGTATCACATCAAATTTTACCATAGGCCAACATCAAATATACTCTGAATATTTTTGCATCACATTTTCCCATAAGCCACCATCAAATATACTCCAAATATTTTGGAAATTAATACCATTACAAAAATGAAAATGAATTTAAGTCCCCATCCTCCCTAGCAATTTGTTTAGAGATTGTTAAATACATCTCTTTCAATATTTTTCTTTTCCAAAAAAAATTCAAACATAAACTTCAATTTATGTTTGTCCTTGGTACACTAGCGAAGGCCATGATTGATGGGGGAATCCACTTTTTTTTCCATTAAAAACAAATCATTAACTCTATAACTATTAGCCATTAAATAGTAACAAAAATATTTTATTCCTTCCTCTAAAAAAAATGCCTGAAAATCTAATTTTAATCTAATAAATTATACTTTAAATTTGTTTATTTTTAAATTAAAAATAAAATTAATTCAATTCCTATTAATATTATTAGAATTTAAATTTTTTTTATAAACTAATTAACATCCAATTTTTTTTTAAGATTTTGTTTTCTAAAATGATTAATATTCAAAAATTTTGAGAGTGATGATAACACAAGCCAAAACTAAATCCAACCATGTGAATCGTTGGGTAACCTACCCAAGTTTCGACCACTTAAATATCTTTGAATAAGATATCTCACAAATCACATATTCACTAGAAAAAAATAATTGGAAAATAAATAATCTAGCTTACATTTATTAATTATTATTAATTAAATTCGACCACTTAAATATCTTTGAATAAGATATCTCACAAATCACATATTCACTAGAAAAAAATAATTGGAAAATAAATAATCTAGCTTACATTTATTAATTATTATTAATTAAATTCATTATAGTTGATTAAACTAACATTTAACATTTTAAATTAAATTATTATTAAATTAAATGAGATATAATATAAAATATATTTAATAAAATTAATTATGATTAATAATGCTAACATTTTAGCCAACTTTATATATATATTAATTTAGATTGCTAACAACTTAGTCCAAGAGTTATTCCAATCTCTCTAGATCACCATGCCATCTAACCTTGTTGATGGTGACAATCTCAGATTAGGTAAATGATTTATTTCTCTGAGTATCTTAAACGATCTAACCCACGTTGAATCATGAATAATTGACTCATTTTTGTGAGTCCGGCAACTTACTCAGCAGTTATTTAGTTCAAACTCATGTTCACTGGTCGGTCGTGTAGCAAAAATCCACTTGCCAATGACATTGCATTTTACATAAAATTGGGTTAACACGTATATAATTAAGATGGTGGATTTAGTTATTTAATAAATATAAATATAAATATAATTTATCTAGTTATCTAAATTAACTAAATTAAATGATTGTGAAATGTTTATAAGTATTGATTCATAATTATTGTTAAGTGTTTATAAACATTAATTTATAAGAAATATAAGCATTTACTTTATCATATATTTCAATTTATTAAAATTACAAAAAAATATAAGAATTAACTAAATTATAATTTTATTTAAATTTATTATTAATAATAATAAAGATAAAAAGATTTAATTATCTAGAAAATTTGGTCTATATTGGAATTAGGTTTGAAGAATTTAAATTTTCAATAAAATGAATGATTCATATTGTAAGCAAAGAAAATATTCTTCCTCTAATACACAATCCAATGGACAATATGAAAAGTATGTGAATCAAATTTTTTTCACTTTCTTAAGTTTGTTCCTCTCTTTAATTTACTAAAAAAATATTTATTAAAAGTGGTTATCCTTGTGATTTATTAAAAAATAAACCAGAAAATATGGTGGGTCTAGTTCATTTGATGTGGCTCTTGAAACTTTGGCTAGATCATTGCTTTTAATAATAGTTCTTTTTTATTATTTTAGGTTTATAACAATGTTATTATTATCATTAGTTAATCATAAACATTAATTTTAATATTAATATAAATATTAATGCAAGTATTAATATGAAATTATTAATATTATTAATGAAATTAAGGTTTTTAATAAAAATGATATTAATATTAATGAATATATTAAATTATGCTGATGCCCTTATTTATAAAAATAGATTGGTAATAGATAATGAAAAATGATGCATTCATCATATCAACTACCTTTTGTTTTCAGAAGAAAAAACCAACAGAATTTTATTAAAAAAAGTTCAATTACATAAGTTGTATATATATTGTATGTGCTTAGCCATATCACATTACACCTGGGGTAAAAAAAATTCAAGATAAACATGGGAAATCGGCAACAAATAAACTAATATAAAAATCAACTCCAAGTAAAAGACAACCATAAGAAAAAAAACCTGTTTGCCATGGGCACTTACCAAACCAATCAAAGGGCATAAACCATAGTCTGAGCATAGTCAAAAAAAAAAAAAAAAAAAAAAGAAGCCAAAAGATATATGTAAACAAAAATGTGGTAATAGCATAAGCTAAGACATGTGCATGCGGCCTTGTTCTAGGAAAGCCCCGTGGAGGATTTTGGAGAATTTTGTATATCCCTTGATGTTGCTCAGGCCAAGTTTAGAGAGAGTATTTATAGTAGTGTCGAATTCCCGGAAGATGCGTTGTATATAAACATTATGAAAATATTGTATGAGGCGCAGTATGTGTGTCGTCTAGTTCTAGAGCATAGGACGGTCGAAGAGTGAGGAGCCAGAAATATCGTCAATGATAGTTTTAGAATCACCATATATGTGAATGCAGTATACCTGCTTGCTAATATTGAATCATAGAAGTCCCCATAGTACCATGATATTTTCCTTAGTGTTAGTGCTAGGTCCCCCATACTAGTGTAGCCTATAAGCTAAATCCATGTCCAAAAGAAGAAAAACGCGACAACCACATTTCTGATCCTGTGCCACACCATCAAAATAACCATTTGGCATTATCATAGTTGGAAAAAAGTTTATAAGAGTCTTGATAGTGTCTGGTGTGTTCTCGATATTCATGTGCTCCTGCCATCCCATAATCTTTGTGACTGTATGGAAGACATTATGTTTCGAGCCATGGAATATACCATGGTTTCAAGTCTTCCATATTTCCCATAGTACAAATGAAGGGATGAAAGTGAGGTGTCCCCTGCATTGCAGACCCCATTTAAGACAAATTTTAGTGGAAGTGAAAAGTATGGCAACAAATCCGAAGGATGTGAGTACAACAGACCAAACTTGCGAAGCAAACGAACAAGTGAAGAACAAATGTACCACCAGGACCTAGGAGGCCTCTTTTGCAAAGGTTGTCCCATGTGATAATTTTTTTCTTCAAGTGAGCCAGATGAAGCATATGATTTTGAGTGGGATATTTAGCTTCGAGATGGAGAGGAAACTAGAGAGGAACCAAGAGGAAGTAATGTGGTTGTGCTAGTATATACATTAATAATATAGACATTTAAAAAAAAGTATGCACCAAGATTTTTAACCATAGAGATTCACCACACTTTATTAGAGAGATTCTTAATTTGTAAAAAGGCTTTATTCCAATATTATGAGCCAATTCCATAACTCATCAGTACTGCATGTCCATAAAGCCATAACTCATTTGAAATAATACTTGTCATTGGATATATTTTAGTTAATAAATTTAATTAAAAGGTCTAAAAAACAACTATTTTGGAAATAAATCTATCTTTTATTTATATATACTACCAAAAATATATTCTATAGAATTTAATTCCCTACCACTCACTTAATAATTATTCAAAAATAAATTAAATTTATACAAATTATATTCCAAAATAAACATACCTCTAAACATTCCAACTGAAACATAAACTTAACATGAATCGATAAAAGTTTCAACTACATTCAATTCATTATAATAGAGATTTAACCTCTATTCAAACATTTACTTGGATTCTGCGCCCTTCCATACATACCAGTCACACAGTATCAATAGAATTCAAAATTCACCTCTATGCAGAGAACGTAAACTCAATTTCATGTTGGACATTGCCATTTAACAATAAAACATTTGCTTTAAATTCCATCACTCCGACAAACGAAGGTTTAACCTTCGATTCATTCATTACTTGCTATTGAACTTAGTGTTTGCGTAGATTCATTGAAATTTACACAACTATGTATTCAACACAATTTCCTTGACTTCGATTTCATAATTGAAGTTCGATTTTGATCTTTTTTATGCGGAATCGATCATTCCAAGGATCAATACGGTAAATAACATACCTTCCAGCTATGCGCACAATCTCAACAACTTCAATGGTATCGATCCAATCAGGATCAAGACAAATTTATCAATCACACAATATATATAATCTGAACAGAACAAAATTACTTACAAACTCTTGTTGGCCATATATTCGAGATCTGTGGCCCTTTACAATCGCCTGAAGGCTTGCAAGTAGAAACCCACTTTCTACTCACACCCTTACTCTCTCTTCAACCATTCAAGTGTATTTTCCTCACAAAAACCACTTATATTTATACATAAATAATGCATTTAATTCACTCCAAAAATCCTTCCACCTAATCCTCAACTAAATCTATATTTTAGGTGTGGACTCAACAAAGTCCCATACATAGAATACCTACTCTCAAATTTTGCTCCTAATCTATTTCTCTCATATCCTTTTAATTAATAAAATAATATTTACAAAATCCTCACTTTATCTCCTATTTTATTTAAAATACTAAATTAATTAATAAAATAATAAAAATGTCACACCCCCCTTTATTACATATTTAAAAATGAAAAAAATGGCCTTGATGCTCCTGCATCAGACTCCCAACATTAAAATTAATCATGATCGCCTGATCATGTGTTCGGATCTGTGTATGTCTGGATCCCATATCTTTTGTTGCAACTTTCCACTTGTCGCTGCTTCTTTCTGATGTTCTTCTCCAGGTCTCCACACTTTATGTTTCATCGCTCCACTGGTTGTGCTCTCGCAATCTTTCGCTATCTTCATTTTGCTGCTTCTCCTTTGTTTTACTGCTGCTGGCCTCTTCCGGGATACTTTCATCACCATCCGCCTCATCAGTTCAATTTCTCTGTCTTATATATTTTCTCCAGCATTTGCAATAAACCTGTATTCACAAAAAAATTCTTAGAATAAAAAACATAAGGCTTCAGTGCCCCCATAGATGTTACTTCACATGTTGCTGCCTCCCAAACTTTCTGTCCCTCTGCAGAATTATTTTTCTCATCACCTGCAATTTCATCTGCAGCTTCTTTCTCAGGTTCAAATGTATCCAACAAACATTTCTCAAGAATTTCATCAACATGCCGCAAATTAACTCCAGCATAACCTCCATATTCCCCTTCGACAATCTTCAGAAATTGTCCATCATCATCTTGATTGATTCTGGCAATCAAATTCAGTTCTTCAAACATTGTAGCCTCACCCTGTATTACTGTAGCAGCTCCACAATTTTTTCCACCAGTCTTCTCTTGACAATACAGACAAACCAACTCTTTCTTGTCACCCACGGTAACAAGCCTCTGCATATGAGACATGATTGTCTCATCTTCTTTCTGCAACAATTCTTCTTTCAAGACAATTCCAAATGATGGACTGTCTTCTGCATCACCTGTAAACACAATCAAATTGTTAGCTTCAAAATCATAAGACCGAATGGTCTCACTTGTTGATTCAGTCACCAAGATTTCTCTCTGCAGCTCCAAGTCTTCTTCAGGACTCAGAAAATCTTTACTGGCTTTCTCCTCAGCTTTCTCTGGCAACACTTCAGTATGCTACTCTGAGTTCCTTTCCAACTCCTCTGTCAACATATCAGTATGCTGATTTGCATTCACCATGAGACTGTCAGCTAGTCTCTCCTTCTTACCATCCTCTACTTCATAACTGTCATTCATGAAAACTTTCTTACCTTGCTTCCTCAGCAAATTATCCTGCACATAAGTCCTCTGTCTCTCCAATTGTCTTCTCTGAAGATCTAGTTTCCTATACAATTCAAAAATTTCATTAGGAGTAGAACTTGGAAACTTCACACAATTTTCCATACCTTCACCAGCTCTTGACTCATCATCAGATGGTCTTCCTTCTTCTGCACCAATATTTTGACTAGACTTCTCTGTCTTCACTTCCTCCTGAGATCTTTCTATCTCAGCATCGATCTGAACAGACTTCAGATTCAACTCTTTCTCCTGAACAAACTCTAAAGCTTGCTCATCTCCCTGTATTGTACCTGCAAACATAACAACTCATTAGTTTTAAAACCACAAGACTTTTTAGTCTCGACTGCCTCCCTTTGAACAGATCTGCGTGTGGAATCTTCAAATTCCATCTCTGGCTCAAAAAATCTAAGCTCCCTTTTCAATAAGGCAATCACACTTTGGCTCAACTTTATCTGCAATGGTTGCCAAATCACTCTCTTTCCCTTCAGTGGAAAGATCCATCCTCCTTTCTGAATTTCCTGCTGTTGTAGCCATTCTTTTAATACCTGCAATTGTACCTTCATTACTGCAATCTCTCTTTCTTTGACTTCATCAGTCATCTCACCTCTATGGCATTCTTTTGAACCTCTTCTATGATCCTCCATGATCATCTTCTCCATGAGTTTCTCACTCATCATGAGTTGCACTAGCCTCTACGACAGCAATCTCTTCTACTGCTGCCGCTTACCTCACCAAGCTCTCCTCACTCGGTCTTTTGGTAAGTACTAGTTCACTGCCTCTGGAACCTCTTGAGCACTCTCCTCTACTCTCTCTCTAGGCTATCTCTTCAACTCAATTTCTCTTCAGGACACTGCAATTTTCCTCCCTATCCAGCCTTTAGCTGAATGTCAGGTTTACTGCCATCATCTTGTATGCAACCATAAACTTCAATCATAAATTTCAAATCAGAAAAATATCTCACCTTTAAGATCCTTCATGATCTTGTCCTCCATTCCAATCCTGTTCACTGCATTTGTGTAGCTTGCATATCAAATTTAAAAATCTGATCTTCCTTTCAATCATTCATCACGCATTCAAAGAAACACACTTTAGTTCTCAACAAAATCTTCTATCCTCATTCAGAGAAACAAACATCTTCTATTTCAATAGAGCCAAGCTCTGATACCAAAAATGATGCAGGGCCAACCTGTAATACCCAGAATCCTATTAAACCATGCATATAATTATGCAACTCAGCAAATGCCCAAATAAAAAACCTCAATCACTGGAAAATTCACGCTTTATCATTTGCATGCGGAAGCTTTTACAAACATGTGGCTCAAAATCATTCAACATATATACTCCTTTAAGAAAAGACTTTAATCAGACTCCCATTTATTTAAATTCTCCACCAAAGTTCACTCAGCAGTTTCAATATGATGTGTGCCCTTGTCTTTTCATTATCACCCATATTCAATGTATGCAATTGAACCATTACCAATTGATGTGAACAATAGAACCAGCGGGGTCAAATTCCCCTTCAATATCCATTGTGTTTACATTTCAAATTTCTTCCTTCAACTTCTAGCAGATCACCTTGTCAATCTATTCAGTCCTCTTTCAAACTGCAACACACAACTCGAATTTGGAAATCATCAGCAAATAACCAGATATTAAAATTTAGAACATGGCAATTAACTTACCTTCTGTTCTGGCTTCCCATTTCCACGGTTCCGCTCTTCAGCTCCTTACCACGCACCTTCCAGGAAGTCGAGCATTGCTTTTGGTAAAACAGGAAGCAATAAACTCTGCCACTCAAATGGGCGAATCATTGGAATAAGTGACAGCACAACTGAAGATAGAATGCCCAGATTTGGACATATAACCACTATCTGCTTCTCTAGCAAGGTTCTAGCAAATAAAGCTAGTAAACTTTCAAACTGTGGCTACAGTCCATGTGGATAGTGCCAAATCTTCTTCCACGGAAGCTAATGCAGCATTAGTCTCGGCAATTTCCAAGCTTGTTTTCTTGCCTAGAAACTTCATCAAAATCATCTTCTTTTGAGCTATGGATCGAACTGTAAAGGGATTCATAACTCCTGATATGCTCAATTGCGTGACTTAAAGATGGTGTTCGGCTAGCACATGACTGTTGACCATTGCCAACACAATCATTAACCCTGTCAAAGCTATCAGAAATCGAATCATTAAATTATAAATCATCAAACAATTCAATCGATTTCAGAACTCAACATTTGCAGAACAGAATTAGACACTCTCTGTGTATTCACCTTCCACACACTTTAATAATCCCTTTCATCTAACCAGTAACGCAGGCTCCCAACGCTATTTACTTCATGCTTAAACTCTGAACACTGTATCGATTCTAAAACTGCGCCTTTCATATAATTACCCATGCTGGAAATTGACTTCCCAAAGGTCAATATAAAATACCGCTTATGATTCAGCCCTCCTCACGCTGATCATCCCTCTGCATATTTTCACCAATTGTAATTTCCATTTGACTTAACATGAATCGATAACCGTTTCAACTACATTCAATTCATTATAATAGAGATTTAACCTCTATTCAAACATTTACTTGGACTCTGCGCCCTTCCATACATACCAGTCACACAGTATCACTAGAATTCAAAATTCACCTCTACGTAGAGAACATAAACTCAATTTCGTGCTGGACATTGCCATTTAACAATAAAACAATTGCTTTCAATTCCATCACTCCAGCAAACGAAGGTTTAACCTTCAATTCCTTCATTACTTGCTATTGAACTTAGTGTTTGCGTAGATTCATTGAAATTTTCACAACTATGTATTCAACACAATTTCCTTGACTTCAATTTCATAATTGAAGTTCGATTTTGATCTTTTTTATGTGGACTCGATCATTCCAAGGATCAATACAGTAAATAACATACCTTCCAGCTATGCGCACAATCTCAACAACTTCAATGCTATCGATCCAATTGAGATCAAGACAAATTTATCAATCACACAATATATATAATCTGAACAAAACAAAATTACTTACAAACTCTTGTTGGCCAGATATTCGAGATCTATGGCCCTTTACAATCGCCCGAAGGTTTGCAAGTGGAAACCCGCTTTCTACTCACACCCTTACTCTCTCTTCAACCATTCAAGTGTATTTTCCTCACAAAAACCACTTATATTTATACATAAATAATGCATTTAATTCACTCCGAAAATCCTTCCACCTAATCCTCAACTAAATCTATATTTTAGGCGTGGACTCAACAAAGTCCCATACATAGAATACCTACTCTCAAATTTTGCTCCTAATCTATTTCTCTCATATCCTTTTAATTAATAAAATAATATTTACAAAATCCTCACTTTGTCTCCTATTTTATTTAAAATACCAAATTAATTAATAAAATAATAAAAATTTCACACCCCCCTTTATTACATATTTACGAATGAAAAAAATGGCCTTGATGCTCCTGCATCAGACTCCCAACGTTAAAATTAATCATGATCACCTGATCATGTGTTCGGATCTGTGTATGCCTGGATCCCATATCTTGTGCTACAACTTTCCACTTGTCGCTGCTTCTTTCTAATGTTCTTCTCCAGGTCTCCACACTTTATGTTGCATCGCTCCACTGGCTGTGCTCTCGCAATATTTTGTTGTCTTTCTTTTGCTGCTTCTCCTTTGTTTTACTGCTGCTGGCCTCTTCCGGGATACTTTCATCATCATCCGCCTCATCAGTTCAATTTCTCTGTCTAATATATTTTCTCCAGCATTTGCAATAAAACCTGTATTCACAAAACAATTCTTAGAATAAAAAACATAAGGCTTCAGTGCCCCCATAGATGTTACTTCACATGTTGCTGCCTCCCAAACTTTCTGTCCCTCTGCAACATTCTTTTTCTCATCGCCTGCAATTTCATCTGCAGCTTCTTTCTCAGGTTCAAATGTCTCCAACAAACATTTCTCAAGCATTTCATCAACATGCTGCAAATTAACTCCAGCATAACCTCCATCTTCCCCTTCAACAATCTTCAGAAATTTTCCATCATCATCTTGATTGATTCTGGCAATCAAATCAAGCTCTTCAAACACTATAGCCTCACCCTATATTACTGTAGCAGCTCCACAATTTTGTCCACCAGTCTTCTCTTGACGATACAGAAAAACCAACTCTTTCTTGTCACCCACGGTAACAAGCCTCTGCATATGAGACATGATTGTCTCATCTTCTTTCTGCAACAATTCTTCTTTCAAGAATATTCGAAATGATGGACTGTCTTCTGCATCACCTGTAAACACAATCAAATTGTCAGCTTTAAAATCATAAGACCCAATGGTCTCTGTTAGTATGAATCCTTTGTCGAAGTGTACCAAAAAGGACCACTTTAGCTACGCATAACTAATAGCCCTAACAACAAAAGTGGCTGCCAATATCTTCAGATATGCGGTTAGTTGAACATGAAAAGAGCTGCAAAAACCAGATCTATGCATGAAAAGACATTAAGCAATAAAAACAAGGGTTTTCTCCATATACCAATAGACAAGACAAGAACAATTTTTGAAAGAATTTTTGTATTAATTGGGCACCTGGGAGGAAAACAAGAAGGTGTATCCAATTCTCCTTAGTGGGATGGGTTCTTGGAAGTCCTCGGCACTTCAGATCTAAGATTTCTCTCTCTTGTTGGTGTAGAAAACCCAATGCAAAGAATAGAGCTCAAAGGGAGCTCACACAGCAAACAATGGAAAAATGTGACCAAGTGTATAGATCCAGAGTGATCTAATAGGCAACAAAAGGTGAAGAATGGTAGGAAAAACCCTCCTATTTATAACAAAATATTGGGTCATTCTAGATCTTGGTGCACGATTAAAATAATGTTAACCAAATCTAGATCCACCTTTTATGGAATATTTTATTATATTTGTTGGAGGGAAAAAGTATTTGACTTGGGTCAAATCCCTTTATTTGTCAAAAAAAAAAAAAAAATGATTTATTTATCTTTTTAAGGAAGCGGTTAGAAGATAATCAAATAAATAATGATTTATTTAATTATTTGTGGGTGATTTGGTCATATTTAACAAGGAATATTATCTAAATAATTATTCCTAGAAAATAATAAGATAAATAAAGGTTTATCTAATTAATTTCTTTGTTTTTGGGTTAAACATGACTGGGAATAATAATTAAATTATGGTTTAAATAATTATTCCATGAGGAAAATCAAACAAATATAGGTTTGTTTAATATTTCCTTTTGGGGTTTCCTGTTTAGACCATAAACAACCTAATAAATGTGGTTTATTAAGTTATTTTAACATAGTGAAGGAAATTTTACTTAGGGTAAAATTGGTCTTACATGGTGCACTTGGGTCCATCTAATGATAATAGGTTAGATGACCAAAAAATGGTGTAACAGATTGCCCCCCAGCATGCGAGTGTCAGGAGAAAATCGTATGACCGAAGTATGTTGTAAGAACTCAATCACCAGACAACAAAAGGGAAGCCAGAGAGAGAAATGAAAGGTAGATAGTGTGCTGAAGAACTAGACCCTGAGGAGACGAGACTCGCAGGTGCAACAAGTCTCTTTTTATGAGAGGGTACCTGTGCTGAAGGCGGCGGGGGAGGCATACCTATGCCCACCGAGACAAAGTACAAAAGAATAATTTATTAATCCCGATATAAATAAAGGTTGTGAACCATAACGTACGCCGCCATAATCATGAGCCGGATAAAAATACAATGAGGAATCATATACATGTTGTGCAGGTTAACAACCGGAAACGTCGTGATATCTGAGTATATGAGATACAAATACAACCCAAATGCCCCTTGTAAATGGGGAAGGGCTCACAAAATATGACTGATACATGCAAGTCGAAGAGGCGCTGCAAGTGGCTACGGCCAACATCATCAAATATCTGGAGCTGCATCGAAGGCTGCAAAGAAGAGGTCATCCGGGCATGTGAGGGGCTACCTGCAGGGCCACCCCCTCATGAGGGTTGAGACATCTCACACACACCCGGGAATCATCAAGAGCTGCTGCTGGATCACTGGACCATCAAGTATACGAATCTCGATCATGCTGAAAGGAGCTAGAGAAACAATCAAGTCAAAGGAAATGAGAAATCCCTTTGCACGTCACGAGGCACCGAGCAGAGTGGAAGGGCGGAACCAAGTACCTAGCCCTCTAGACCTAGCCACGGAATGAATGGCGATAATCGATAGAAGGAGGTCGCCATAGGTGAAGGGAATGAGAGATCCTCGAATTAAGGCACGAGAAGAAAATAGTAGAAGCGACGGACGTTGACACTAATGATGATGGTAAAATGGAAAATTTGAGTAGCGAATGGATGACTTCCTTGTTAGAAGCATAAGGGCATGAATGACATGGTAGCGGCCCGACACAATATCATAAGGGATAGGGGACGGTGGGGCGAAGGTCATAATGTGTGGCCTTGAGAAGACGAGCAATGAAGGATGGAGGGCTATAGCGGGGTACAAAGGGACTCGGGATAGACTCCATGAATGCCATGATGACTCAACTTGGATGCTCTAAACAAGGGCGACTCGATGGTGCTGCCACACAGTAAAGGCCCAATGGGGGACCATGAAAACATGAGTACAAGATGGTTACTCATGACGAAAATCGACACGAACAAAGACAAGTAAGGAGGCGAAATGGTGCCCCAAGTACAAGTGTCGTAAGTGAGGAAATTCGATTTTAAGGAGAGGTGAAGTGACCCTTGTGGGACAAAATGTGTCGTGGTGAAGTATCAAATCACAAAAAACGAACAGATACCCATTTGAGGGCTCGGTGAGAGCATTCCAATGATGTAGACAATTTGTCAAATGGGGCTACGGTATGGTCGCAGCAGTCGAAAGAAGAAACATGGGTTTTCTGTTAATAAGGCAGTTTTCCCTCCAAATTCACTCATTTGCTATTGTTGCTGTTGTGAATGTAGAGAGGAGAGAAGGCCCTAAATCTTGCGGCGAGCGTAGCAGACAAATCGACCGTTGGAATCGAGATCCATCAGTTGCAGGTAAGAGGCCTAACCTTACTCTTTCATTTTGATGGATTGAAAGTTCAATTTAGGGCCCAAAATCTCAGAAACAGTCCCTCCTTCATCTCTACGGCCGGGTCGCACTTTTTAGGCCAAAAAGTGCGACCTGTCCCAGAATTGGGCAGAAAACTGCGACCTGGGAGATGAAGGGGTTTTAGTGCTGTTTCATGGCTGAGAGTTGGGTTTTTGTGTTTGGTTATGGTATTCCTGATCTGTATGCTGACAAAGATGATTTTTTTGTGCAGGTATGGCAGATTTACGGGTTAACTAGAGAGAGAGACCCCTGGGTACATTACGGGCAGAGATCCAGGCGGATCAGGGTGTCCATCGTGTGTTGGCCAGGTTTGGGGTTCTAAAGTTTTTGGAGAACCCTTTGATGAGAGCAGGAGAGCCTTTGTTGGCCCGGATTATCAGTTACTGGTATCCAGAGCATGAAGTCTTTGTAGTGCAGGGGCACAGGATCGAACTGACAGTCCAGGATGTGTATTTCCTGACGGGTCTCCCGCCACTGGGGATGGTGGGAAACACGTAGCCAGTACTACCGCGGGGGCGGCATATCATGGAGCTTGTGGAGTGACATTGGCGACCGGGTCTCCAAGTCAAGGGGACTCGGATACCGATCGGGGACCTAGAGAGATTAGAGACCCGTGCAGTGGTCGTAGCAGTGCTGCGTATCCTGGGCAACCAGGCGCTCCATCACATCACTGGGGGGAAGATGATGATTGTGGAGAGTGTGTTGAGTGGGACCTACTATGGGTGGGCCCAAATGATGCTGGTGTCACTAAAGCGACAGTTGTCGCTCTGCAAGCGGCAAGTGAACCACGATTGCTCGTATGGGACTTTATTATGCGCCTTCTTCTTTGAGAAGATCCCGACCTTGCAGCCTCGTATACAGCTTCCAGATGGGGGCCCGAGAGAGCCCAGGATGCGCCGGTGGGGGCGGCTACTATGCAGAGGAGGAGGAGGGGCGGTCGGGCGAGTGTTTCGACTTGAGTTTTTTTCCCATTGGGATCAGATGTCGTTATACAGAGACGACTATCCCTATAGCGGGATGAGTTATTGTGGGGATCCGGACCTACCACTTCCGCCTGGTCGAGTATGGGGGCACGATGGTAAGTGATAAGTAACTATTCTTGTATGGGCATGTTAAAGTGATTGAATAGTAGATATGGTACTGATTCATGTACTTTTGGTATGTAGATATAGCTTCGGTAAAACCGGCCGGATATATGGGACGCTCGGCAGTCTCTGGAGCTGCAGGGCCGAGTGGGTCGAGAGTAGCGCGCAATGAGGATGCGGTCACCCTTTTGGAGGACATCCGCCATAGATGCGAGACGTTACTGACCGGAGTTTCAGAGCGCGGGTGGCAAGACTTAGACGACCAGTACGTGGAGGCATGCATTGGTCTTCCCTCTGAATGGCGAGGTGTCATGCGGCGCATGGCGATGGCCGGTCAAGGCATACGTGATCTACGGGCTGCAGGGGCAGAGCCATTGGCTCGGGATCTGCCAGATAGTGAGTAGGTGTGGGGCATGTGGTGCCCCTTAGTGTGTATGTAGGGGCAGGTGGTGCCCCCAGTTTTGAGTTTTTTGTAACATGCTATGGGCATGTCATATGTATCAGAGTAGATGGACTCTAAACACATGTTTTGCGACTCATATTATGGATATGCATCGTTTTTAATGATTATGAATGTTATTGTCTTGTATTAAATGCGTGTGATAAATGCCAATCTAGAACATGGTTTGCAATACTATCTACATAGTGATTCTGTTCTCGAGGTACATGGTTTAAAGTTATGGTTTCAAATGCACGTATCAAGAGTTTCACTCGTAAATAGCATCTAAACAGCACGGGGTTATGCACACGATAAACACCATTTAGTTGCATGACAAGAAGTAGGGAATCCAAACAAACGTGCAGATGGAGGATGCGATGGAAAAGGGCATCGGCTAAGAGAGCACGCACTGCATCATATTCGGCCTGATTGTTGGTGGCAGAACCAATGCAGACCCCGTTGGAGAGAACAAGGGCATGCAAGGGGGTGAATATGGCCCAACCTACCGAGGCTAGATTCCGGGAGTAACGACTTGCACCATCGGCGTAACCGATAAAGGGTGTGGACGGGGGGTCCTGCGGAATGGTGTTACAAGACAACAAATGAGGGGAGGAGAGATAATGACGGCAACGTGAGTGTATAGAAGACATCGAGCGGCAACTGCAGGAAGGAGTGCAAGGAGAAGGATGACTATGACTCATATACGAACTAGAGGGTGGTATATGAGGGTTATCGGAAGTATGGCGAGGACTCGGGCTGCGGAGGTCAACAGAGATACGGGTGGAGTGATCACGTGTATGGGTAGAAAAGAGGGGATCAGGTGAAACGACAGGGGAGGATGAAGGGGGACTGGGCTCCACATGTCTTGTAGAGGAGGATAGGTAAAGAATGGTCGTAGTAGACTCCGCCATCTGAACATCAGGGGGGGGAATGTTGATGGGAGCGGGGGGATCCTCAGGCTGGCCCGAAGCATACTGCGCGAGTATGGGAGAGGCAGATTGATTTTGTTCCACCTCATACTCTCGGACTACCTCTAAAGAGGCACGGTAATGCGTCAGGTGAGGACAATGGTGGGAGTAATGGCCATGAACACTGCACAAAGCACAGGGTTTGTTGGTGCGGAGAGTCTTGGGGTTCTTGGTTACGGACGAAGAAGGAATGGAGGATTCAGGGACCGTAGATTCGGGGAACGCGACTTTAACCATGGGCTGAATACAGGGCAACTCGGGACAAGCCTGGGTGGCATGAATGGCGACATCACATAAGGCACAAGGCTTTGCGGGTGGAGGAGGGGCCGGGTCAGTCGTGGTGGTCTTGTCTTTGGGTGCCCCCTTGTGAGCTTTGCCTTTCTTCCCAGGAGCCGGCATGACAGGAGAAGGGTCCTGTGGAGGTGCTGAGGGCACAGTGGCAACGGAGGAAGCGAGGGGGACCGGTTGAACCGGTGTCAAAGCCATGTAGGGTTTGGGGTGACCAGGAGGGGTAGCGGCTGGAGGATCAAGGTACCAGACCGATATGCCCAAGGTCAGGTTAGGGAGAGAGAGGGTGGCCATGACGGGGACAGAATATAATTTGGGAGGGGGAGCCAGGAAAGGTATATGCCCAACAGGGTAGTGACCAGGAGGGACGGCTCCGAGATGGTTAAGGCCAGGGGGAACCGATCCAGGAGGATAAAGGGGGTCAGGGATACCAGCTGTAGGGGGAGGGCCAGAAGGAGGAGGTCCGGCTGGCTGAGGTGAATGGCTAGGAGTGGGTTGCGGAGGGCGAGGGGGAGGTTGCTGACTAGCTGAAGCAGGTCGCTTAAGGGAAGCCTGAGACGATTGCATCATGCAAACATTCGAGGAGCTGGGATCAGTGATAGGAGGAGGGGGGAGACCAGGAAAAGTTCCAAGCAGGGAGGAATCTTTGTAAACGCCGGGGGGGACACTAGTCAAGGAATCGACGGTTTCCTTGTTGGCTACATAAGAGATGGTCGTCTCAGGTGAGGTCTGAGATTTTGGCTCATGATATGTCAACTGGTCAATGGTGACTATCTTTCCATTATGGGGGAAAGACATCTTGCGGAAAACCGCGGATGGGACAACAGACATAGCATAGGTGTAGCTTCGCCCCAATAGAATGTTGTAGTCTAGTGGGGCGTCGATGACTTCGACGTCAACGCAAACAGTCTTACCGGCGAGGGTGATAGGACAATTACGAAACAGGCCAATGGGCTGGGAGGCATGGTCGTCCCACGCTCGGAGGGTGATCGTGGAAGGGGCCAACTCAGGGGATCCGAGTTGCTTCCAAACCGAAGCGGACATCACGCAGGTGGATGCCCCCTCATCAATTATACACCGGGAAACGTTGGCATTCCGGATTTTGACTGGGATTTGGAAGGCGACGGAAGGAGGGAGAGGAGGATGGTCCGATTGAGTGGCGTCGAAAACAATCATTTGGTCATCAGCAGGATCTACAGCGCCCACGACAGATAGTAGAGCCTTCTTTTGGGAAGGGCACGACTGGAGGAGTTCCAGTGTGGAAATGGCAGCAGGAGATTGCGCCAAATCATCTACTATGCTATACGAATGAGCAGATCGACCGGAAGCAGCGTTTCGACGTAATTGTCCCTTAGGAATCTTGGTATGAACCTCAAATTTGGGTTGAGCGATATGTAAGGGGCCACTGGATGTCGAAAGAGACTCTGTAGAACCTGAAGAAGGAGGCTCGGGGGCAGACTGAGCAGGAGGCTTGGGGTACTGGCAAGAACGAGTTTGAAGGTGAAGGTCGATGGTTGGGGATGGATCAGAGGTCATCATGAGGATCTGGTAATTGGAGGAACCAGAAATGGAGGGTGGAGTGGAGACCCGCCCGTCAGGTGGTTGGGTAGCCACGAATCCTTGCTGAGGGAAAGGATCAGTAAACACAGCTGGTTGAGTAGTGGCCACATTAGGGGGAGCGTGAGGGGAGGCATGTTGTCTGCGCAATGTGGCTTGAGACTCCCACATCTGCCGCATCTGTGGTAAAAGGGGACAATCGTGGGTGTAATGACCGTAAACACCGCAACACGAACAAGGCTTGTTGGTACGAAGAGGCCTGTCCGGCTTGGGTTGAGTGCCCTGTTGCTGGTTAGCAGTGTCAGGGTCAAAACCTTGAGGATTGGGTCCACGAGTACCAGGGGCAGATTGATTTGGATTGCCTCTCCGCCTTCTTTGAGAAGAAGGGGGATTAGTCGCACCCTGATGTGCAAATACTTGCCCTGAAGGGGGTTGTAGGTGCTGTTGCTGGGGTTGAGGAGGCAAGGGAGGTGGAAGCGCATATGCTAGAGGAGCTAGCACACCAGGCTGTGCATAAGGGTAATGGTTAGGTTGGGAAACATTGAGGTAATCAGGAGGTTGGGAAAAAGGAGGAGGCATGCTGTATCCTGGGTACATGCTACCGGGAGGGGGAATAGTGCTAGAGGTGCTGGCCCCTCCGTGAGGGAGACCGTAGCCCATAGGAGGTTGAGCATACGGATGGGAAAGGGCTCCAATGATACCGTCGGCGGAATGAGATGCCCCCGGGGCGTTAGCGCCGCCGGGCCTGGGGAGGTCAGGAAGGACGGTATAAACATAACCAGACTGGGCGTAGATCAGGTCATATTTCAAGGCTATTTGGAGGGCGGCTTCTTCGGTTTGAGGGAAATGGGAGGTGACATCTTTGCCGATGGGAGCTAGGAGAGAGCGAAGGAACCAGTCCATATAGATCCTATCTTCGAAGGGAGGAGCTCGACATAAGCTGTGTCTACGTCGCCATTCCTGAACATGGGTGGAAAGGCAGGTCGAAGATGTTTGCTTAAAGGAAGTCAAGAGCTCCGTACCAGTATCGTATCGGAGAGGGAGCTGGAATTAATACAAAAAGGCTTGGGAAATGGTCGCAAAGGTGGTATGGGAAGAGGTGGCTTGGTCGACATACCATTTAGAAGCTTCGCTGGTAAGCATGCGTTGGAACAAACGAAGACGGATGGAGTCATCGGTAATGGAATTGGAGGAACACCACATGTGGAAAGATCGGACATGATTGGTTGGATCTTCTCCAGCAAGGCCTTCGAACTTAGGGATGTCGGAGGGGAGCTTGGTTGGCATAGCGGGCCAACCAACATCGTGGCGGATAGGGTCATTGATCAACTGATTGAAATCGGGGAGGCTGAGGCCTGCAATGTACGGCAGCAAGGGTATGGCCGAGGTAGTTCCTGTGGCGGTTCCGCTAGTAGTGGTTCCGACATTAGGGCCTGGAGCACCGCTAACGTTAGGCCCTGGACCAGACATAGTGAAGGTGACAGGGGGAGAACCAGGAGGAGAAGGAGAACCCAATGAATCAGGAGAGGAGTCGGAGTGCGGACTCGGAGGAGGACTGGCTCGACGGCGGCGGGACGGAGCAGGTCGATCGACCGGAAACTGAGGGTGAAGGCCAAGAAGTCTCTGGGAAAGGCGCCTTGGGGGCGCAATGATGACGGGAAGAAGGAAACCGACAAGGGAAAAAAGGGACAGAATCAAGTGAGGTCAAGGGCAGAAAAGGTGCAGCGACAATTGATTTTAGAGTCTTTGCCAGGCGGTGTTAACCAGGTGCTTCTTCACTTAGGGTCAGTGTGTGGCGTGCGTTAATTTTAATTTTTAAACCCTTTCCGTTTTGAGAGAAAGAAAAAAGTGTGTTGCGTAACTGAAAATAAATCTGCAGAGAACAGTATATAATGCTGAAATAACAGAAAATTAACAGCTACTTGTGCATCTATCTAACCCAAGAAGGCGGGTCTCTCAAAACTAATCGAAAAAAAAGGGAAAAATCTAGGCAAAACACACGGAAAAGAGACCAATAGATCTAAGGTCAAAAGGGACAGGGATCTAGAGGATAAAAGCTGCTGAGAAGAGGTGCAGATCACAACCAAGAGATAGAGGCAAGGTGGCTGGAAAAAGGAAGGAGGGGAGAAATCGACAAAGAGTGGAGAGAAAAGGACAGGGAGGAGGTCCTAAAGAGAGGTCCAAACAAAACAACAAGAGGTGATTTGAAAGGAAGAGAGGCTGATTTAAAGGGATCTGAAAAGGAGGTAACAGATCTGGACAAGGGGGAGCTGAAACTCAGAAAAACAGAGGCTGAAACAGCTAAAAACTCTTCCACAAAAAGTGGAGGGTACTGAAGCCCTAGAGGGCTAGGTTCCCACTTAGATGAGCTAAAAACGGTCAGGGAACTAGGTCAGCGGGGTAAGGATAGAGGGAGAGACCACAGCAGAAGCTTGACAAAACCCGAAAAATTACGAGAAAAACCAGATGAAAAAAAAAAAAAAAAATAGCGGGTCGCGTGGTTCGGCTGTTTGCAGGTGGTGAGATCGCAGCCCCAGGCAAAAAGTGCGACCTAGAGGTCCAGGTCACACTTTTTGGGCTGAAAAGTGCGACCTCCCGTTCCGGTTGTCTCGGCGGCAGATTTTCGGAAAATTTGTCGTCTCAGTTGCGGCTGATGTCGCTTACCTGCGCAATAGGGCCAGAAACACACGGAAGTTAAAAATTTTAATGTTTTAGGGTTTTATGTGAGAAAAACAACATAAAAATAGGAAAAATAAACAGCTGAAAAGAAACCCTAGGGTCTGAAGTAGTTGGATATGCAGGAATATGAAAAACGACAGTGGTCGTAATTTAAAACCCGTGTGGAGTTGCCATTTGTTAGTATGAATCCTTTGTCGAAGTGTACGAAAAAGGACCACTTTAGCTACGCATAACTAATAGCCCTAACAACAAAAGTGGCTGCCAATATCTTCAGATCTGCGGTTAGTTGAACAAGAAAGGAGCTGCAAAAACCAGATCTATGCATGGAAAGACATTAAGCAGTAAAAACAAGGGTTTGCTCCATATACCAATAGACAAGACAAGAACAATTTTTGAAAGAATTTTGTATTAATTGGGCACCTGGGAGGAAAACAAGAAGGCGTATCCAATTCTCCTCAGTGGGATGGGTTCTTGGAAGTCCTCAGCACTTCAGATCTGAGATTTCTCTCTCTTGTTGGTGTAGAAAACCTAATGCAAAGAATAGAGCTCAATGGGAGCTCACACAGCAAATGATGGAAAAATGTGACCAAGTGTATAGATCCAGAGTGATCTAATAGGCAACAAAAGGTGAAGAATGGTAGGAGAAACCCTCCTGTTTATAACAAAATATTGGGTCATTCTAGATCTTGGTGCATGGGTTAACCAGATCTAGATCCACTTTTTATGGAATATTTTATTATATTTGTTGGAGGGAAAAGGTATTTGACTTAGGTCAAATCCCTTAATTTGTCAAAAATAAATAAATAAATGATTTATTTATCTTTTTAAGGAAGCGGTTAGAAGATAATCAAATAAATAATGATTTATTTAATTATTTGTGGGTGATTTGGTCATATTTAACAAGGAATATTATCTAAATAATTATTCCTAGAAAATAATAAGATAAATAAAGGTTTATCTAATTAATTTCTTTGTTTTTGGGTTAAACATGACTAGGAATAATAATCAAATTATGGTTTAATTAATTATTCCATGAGGAAAATTAAACAAAATGGGTTTGTTTAATATTTCCTTTTGGGGTTTCCTGTTTTGACCATAAACAACCTAATAACTGTGGTTTATTAAGTTATTTTACATAGTGAAAGCAATTTTACTTAGGGTAAAATTGGTCTTACATGGTGTACTTGGGTCCATCTAATGATAATAGGTTAGATGACCAAAAAATGGTGTAACAGTCTCACTTGTTGATTCAGTCACCAAGCTTTCTCTCTATAGCTCCAAGTCTTCTTTAGGACTTAGAAAATCTTTACTGGCTTTCTCCTCAGCTTTCTCTGGCAACACTTCAGTATGCTGCTCTGAGTTCCTTTCCAACTCCTCTGTCAGCATATCAGTATGCTGATTTGCATTCACCATGAGACTGTCATCTAGCCTCTCTTTCTTACCATCCTCTGCTTCATAACTGTCATTCATGAAAACTTTCTTACCTTGCTTCCTCAGCAAATTATCCTGCACATAAGTCCTCTGTCTCTCCAATTGTCTTCTATGAAGATCTAGTTTCCTATACAATTCAACAATTTCATTAGGAGTAGAACTTGGAAACTTCACACAATTTTCCATACCTTCACCAGCTCTTGACTCATCATCAGATGGTCTTCCTTCTTCTGCACCAATATTCTGACTAGACTTCTCTGTCTTCACTTCCTCCTAAGATCTTGCTATCTCATCATCGATCTGAAAAGACTTCAGATTCAACTCTTTCTCCTGAACAAACTCTAAAGCTTGCTCATCTCCCTGTATTGTACCGGCAAACATACACAACTCATCAGTTTTAAAACCACAAGACTTTTCAGTCTTGACTGCCTCCCTTTGAATAGATCTGCGTGTGGAATCTTCAAATTCCATCTCTGGGTCAAAAACTCTAAGCTGCCTTTTCAATAAGGCAATCACACTTTGCCTCAAATTTATCTGCAATGGTTTCCAAATCACTCTCTTTCCCTTCAGTGGAAAGATCCATCCTCCTTTCTGAATTTCCTGCTCTTGCAGCCATACTTCTAATACCTGCAATTGTACCTTCATTACTACAATCTCTCTTTCTTTGACTTCATCAGTCATCTCACCTCTATGGCATTCTTCTGAACCTCCTCTATGATCCTCCATGATCATCTTCACCATGAGTTTCTCACTCATCATGAGTTGCACTAGCCTCTACGACAAAAATATCTTCTGCTGCTGCCGCTTACCTCACCAAGCTCTCCTCACTGAGTCTTTTGGTAAGTACTGGTTCACTGCCTCTGGAACCTCTTGAGCACTCTCCTCTGCTCTCTCTCTAGGCTATATCTTCAACTCACTTTCTCTTCAGGACACTGCAATTGTCCTCCCTATCTAGCCTTTAGCTAAATGTCACGTTTACTGCCATCATCTTGTCTGCAACCATAAACTTCAATCATAAATTTCAAATCAGAAAAATATCTCACCTTTAAG
Organism: Pinus albicaulis; assembly: GCA_034641835.2. NCBI lineage: Eukaryota > Viridiplantae > Streptophyta > Pinopsida > Pinales > Pinaceae > Pinus > Pinus albicaulis. The sequence goes on from CM076582.1 coordinate 98,104,512, forward strand.
ATCCTGCATGATCTTGTCCTCCATTCCAATCCTGTTCACTGCATTTGTGTAGCTTGCATATCAAATTTAAAAATTTGATCTTCCTTTTAATCATTCGTCACACATTCAAAGAAACACACTTTAGTTCTCAACAAAATCTTCTGTCCTCATTCAGAAAAACAAACATCTTCTATTTCAACAGAGCCAAGCTCTGATACCAAAAATGATGCAGGGCCAACCTGCAATACCCAGAATCTTATTAAACCATGCATATAATTATGCAACTCAGCAAATGCCCAAATAAAAAACCTCAATCACTGGCAAATTCACGCTTTATCATTTGCATGCGGAAGCTTTTACAAACATGTGGCTCAAAATCATTCAACATATATACTCCTTTAAGAAAAGACTTTAATCAAACTCCCATTTATTTAAATTCTCCACCAAAGTTCACTCATCAGTTTCAATATGATGTGCGCCCTTGTCTTTTCATTATCACCCATATTCAATGTATGTAACTGAACCATTACCAATTGATGTGAACAATAGAACCAGCGGGGTCAAATTCCCCTTCAATATCCACTGTGTTTACATTTCAAATTTCTGCCTTCAACTTCTAGCAGATCACCTTGTCAATCTATTCGGTCCTCTTTCAAACTACAACACACAACTCGAATTTGGAAATCATCAGCAAATAACCAGATATTAAAATTTAGAACCTGGCAATTAACTTACCTTCTGTTCTGGCTTCCCATTTCCACGGTTCCACTCTTCAGCTCCTTACCACGCACCTTCCAGGAAGTCGATCATTGCTTTTGGTAAAACAAGAAGCAATAAAATCTGCCACTCAAATGGGCAAATCATTGGAATAAGTGACAACACAACTGAAGATAGAATGCCTAGATTTGGACATATAACCACTATCTGCTTCTCTAGCAAGGTTCCAGCAAATAAAGCCAGTAAAATTTCAAACTGTGGCTACAGTCCATGTGGATAGTGCCAAAGCTTCTTCCACGGAAGCTAATGCAGCATTAGTCTCGGCAATTTCCAAGCTTGTTTTCTTGCCTAGATACTTCATCAAAATCATCTTCTTCTGAGCTATGGATCGAACTGTAAAGGGATTCAGAACTCCCGATACGCTCAATTTCGTGACTTAAAGATGGTGTTCGGCTATCACATGACTATTGACCATTGCCAACACAATCATTAACCCTGTCAAAGCTATCAGAAATCGAATCATTAAATTATAAATCATCAAACAATTCAATCGATTTCAGAACTCAACATTTGAAAAACAGAATTAGACACTCTCTATGTATTCGCCTTCCACACGCTTTAATAATCCCTTTCATCTAACCAGTAACACAGGCTCCCAACGCTATTTACTTCATTCTTAAACTCTGAACACTGTATCGATTCTAAAACTGCGCCTTTCATATAATTACCCATGCTGGAAATCAACTTCCCAAAGGTCGATATAAAATACCGCTTATGATTCAGCCCTCCTCACGCTCATCATCCCTCTGCATATTTTCACCAATTGTAATTTCCATTTGACTTAACATGAATCGATAACAGTTTCAACTACATTCAATTCATTATAATAGAGATTTAACCTCTATTCAAACATTTACTTGGACTCTGCGCCCTTCCATACATACCAGTCACACAGTATCAATAGAATTCAAAATTCACCTCTACGCAGAGAACGTAAACTCAATTTCGTGCTGGACATTTCCATTTAACAATAAAACAATTTCTTTCAATTCCATCACTCCGGCAAACGGAGGTTTAACCTTCGATTCATTCATTACTTGCTATTGAATTTAGTGTTTGCGTAGATTCATTGAAATTTTCACAACTATGTATTCAACACAATTTCCTTGACTTCGATTTCATAATTGAAGTTCGATTTTGATCTTTTTTATGCGGAATCGATCATTCCAAGAATCAATATAGTAAATAACATACCTTCCAGCTATGCGCACAATCTCAACAACTTCAATGGTATCGATCCAATCAAGATCAAGACAAATTTATCAATCACACAATATATATAATCTGAACAGAACAAAATTAGTTACAAACTCTTGTTGGCCAGATATTCGAGATCTGTGGCCCTTTACAATCGCCTGAAGGCTTGCAAGTAGAAACCCGCTTTCTACTCACACCCTTACTCTCTCTTCAACCATTCAAGTGTATTTTCCTCACAAAAACCACTTATATTTATACATAAATAATGCATTTAATTCACTCCAAAAATCCTTCCACCTAATCCTCAACTAAATCTATATTTTAGGTGTGGACTCAAGAAAGTCACATATATAGAATACCTACTCTCAAATTTTGCTCCTAATATATTTCTCTCATATCCTTTTAATTAATAAAAGAATATTTACAAAATCCTCACTTTATCTCCTATTTTATTTAAAATACCAAATTAATTAATAAAATAATAAAAATGTCACACCCCCCTTTATTACATATTTACAAATGAAAAAAATGGCATTGATGCTCTTGCATCAAGAGGAAAAGGGGAGGCCAAACCCTAAAAAATTTCAACTTGTAGATATTTTTCCTTCAAGTGACAATTAAGGTCCTGAAAGGAATTATATTTTGCAGATGAGGGGATATTAGTTTGGTAAACCAAATTTCTAGAGAAATTGATAATCACTATGTGATAGATCTAGTGCACTCGACCCATAATTTTGATGAAATGAGCTACGAATTGGCAAGTTATGGGGCAATAAGGGAAAGTGAGATGAAGTCCTCTTATGTCTCATCATAGTAATTGTTATTTTTAGGATTGGATTCCTTTTGAATTTTTTTTTTTTATAATTTTTTCTTTTATAACCTCACTCGGGAGAGACCCCCCATTTAGTCATTTTCTGGGATAAATTTGGTAATATTTAAATCTTGTAAATAATGTTTCTACGTCATTGAGTTGGAGGTGGAGTAGAGAGTGAAGGTTGAAGGGTAATTGGAGTGGTATTTACTCAGTTCGGCATAAAGGTTTGGAGGATAGTCTAGTGAATGGTGACTATATTATTTTGCAGGGATATGTTCGCCTGGGAACTAGAAAGAGTTGTTTGAGGGAACCAATTTCATTGAATGATGGTGACACAGAGCTTGGAAAGGATGCTTACTATGAAACATGAAGTGTGAGGTATTTAGGGTCTTGTTTGGGTTTATGTCGTATCCCAAATTCCATTTCGGAGTGGAGGCTAAGAGAAAATGAAACCTTCACTTACTTTAAATTGTTTATTTGGTATCCAAAATTCCATTTCGGAGTGGAGGCGGAGATAAAAGAAAACCCTCACTTACTTTCAACTATGTGGTCAAGGTAGTGGGTCTCTAGTATTTTTTTTAGCATAAGATTATTTTTAGGTGGGGATAATAATCAATTGAATAAAATTGTGGCTTAATGGAGTATGGAAGTGAGCAAAATATGCATTCAAACACCAAAGCTAATCGACAATCGCCATACTTTTTGGACAAGGTAGCCCTCGATTGAAGATTTTGAGAAAGACTCCATAGATCAAGGAGCGGAGCATGCAACGCGAAGCTATGTTAGAGTCTTCGGGGCTTTGGGGTGGATCAAAGCCCCTTATTTTTTAAAGGGATGGGATAATTTTGTATACCTTAAGCTCTGCCCATGGTTTTAGGAGCATGGTATTTAAAAAGAGAAGACTATATAAGGAGTCTAGGATAATCCTTAAAATTCAGTTGTATATCATAACTCATGATAAAATTCACTTGGATGTAACACTAAGTGCTGAAAGGAATATAAGCCCTAAAGCCACACTCCATTTTCCATCTGGATGCAAAAACCTAGTTCTAGAATCTCGTAATATTTCTTCGGGTGAGACTTCGGTCTACGCAATAGATCGTTGCCAAAAGGGATGGTAATAATGGGTTTTGCTAGTTTGCACAGCCATATTTGAACCTGGTTCTAGGCCCCATAAAGCAAACAAATGGTTTCATTTCCGAGACATGGATATGACTGAGGAATATGTAGATGTGACTTCCGATTAAGAAATAAATTCAAGATTGGGTAGATCTGAAAGAGCGTGATTTTGCAGCGCAGGAAAACATAAATCCGTGCATATCTAATTAATAGTGGTTACAGAAGTATATCTTCACAGATCATCACAATATCATTTTGTCATCATTTACAAGTGAGTTGTATGAGTGGTTATCAAGACTAGTTGAGAAAACAACCCAGTTTAACAACACGCCTACTACGTGGACTCCAAAACTAATCAAGCAACTAAAGCGAACTGATAACAAGATCACAAGGGTTGTTGACTATTGGATCGATAGTATCCTTGGAGGCTTTATTACTGAGTTCACAATCAACACATATGTGTCCTACACCGAAGCCAAGCTCATATTTTTCAAAGGCCCGCGAGGTAAGAACTTAGACTTATTGAAGCTCTAGATTAAGATGTTATTGTGTAAAAAGGGTGTGATGCGAATGCAATCTGATTGATTTTCTGAGGAAGAAAGAGAAGAAATATGCAACAGAGTAAGATATTTAGGGTATATCACAATAATTACATTGAATATGAGTATAGTCCATTGTTGGGGTCTGAAAGCGGAGAAGGAGAAAGAAACCCCGCGACCCCTAGAAGTGCGTCAATAACAATTGTACATCATCAAAGTGTTGCTAGGATTACCCTATCCTCCACCCACATCATAACTACTCCCCATATTGCTCCTCCACCTCCACCTCCCCCATTTAACATGGCTCACATAGCGAAGATGCTTGTTTTCAAGGGATCAGATGATCCTGGGCAATTTTGGTTTGTTGCAGAAGCAGCTTGGAGATCACTAAACATCAGTGATGAGAATATGAAGAAAGCACAACTGGTCATAGCACTGTAGGACAAAGCCTTTTCTTGGTATATTCAGTACTCCGTGACAAACTAGAATGCCACATTGGATGAGATAAAGCGTGTGCTGAATGCTGAATTTAAGAAGACAAAGTCACAGTCCCAGTGTATTACAAATATTAAAGAGATAAAGAAATTGATCACATAAACTGTGTGGGAAGTAGATTAAAGGTTTAAGACACTGCTAAGTCAACTCAAATTCAAGATCCATAATGAGAAGCAAAAATAATTTTTTATAGTTGCACTATTGCCACATCTTAGATTTCCATTGTCACAGCAGAAGATCGTAACCCAAGCAGAAGAATTAGAGATTGCAAGGAAACTAGAAGCTTCGATGCTAGCGAATACCAACACAGGGGTTCAGCAGATCCAGACCCACTTGGAGAGATTTCATATGAAAATTTAGGACTTGAAGAAGGGAAAATAGGTTTGGTAAGACACACAATCAGAAGTTTGGTGCATAAAGTGCAAAGCAATGGGCCACCATAAGGATCAGTGTCATGTTTATAGAGATTACTTGGGCACCGGGATGCCAAGTCCATTGAAGCCTAGTACAAGTATTGGACCAAATGTGGGACCAAATGTCTGGTGTAGCTTATTAGAATTTGCATGCTAGAACTCCACAGACTACTGTCATCTACTACAAAAGTACATCCGGTTGTTGAAGCAATTGTTTTGTAATTTATGTAGTTCGGTGGGACATGATGACAAGCACTGTCAAAGCTATGATTTAATGATGGAGAGTTCTGAAGCATACCAAATGCAAGTTGAAGGTTGAAAAGATACACGTTTCCAACAGTGGTGGAGGTTTCCAAGGCCGAGGGCATAGCCGCGAAGAAGGCGCTAAACGAGGTCGCAGACAAATCATATGTTATAATTGCGGCCAACCTAGAAATTTACTAGGCATTGTCAGAATCATGTTGTAGTATCTTATAAGTATTGTTGCACATTTGATCGTGTAATAGAAGATTATCTGACATTGTTGGATAAAATGCGAGAAAAGCGTAATCAACAGCCTGCTTAGAACATACAAATGATGAGAGATGAACTGCACGAAGAATATCTAAGTGTCAACATAGTGACATGAAGCGGTATAAATGCTGGAGAAGAAAATCATAAGGAAAGAAGCATATGGAGGATACATGGGTCCAGAAATTTGGAGAAAAGAACAATGGTTTCGATGTACAATGAAAAATATAAACCTTCATGGAAGAAAAGAAGAATTTTATGAGCCCTGGAGTTTCAACATCAACAATGCAGAGACAGTTGATTTTGTTGAAGAATAAACCCAAGGAGATTACTGAATCAAAGGAAGTTGACCATCCATTCTGAAGTCATTTTTACAGACATGTATGAAGTTGATAAGGGATCATAAAGCTGTGGAAGGATTATAGGATTTGATTGACAATTGCGCTAGCAAAGAAGAACCATTACTGGAACACTGCGTAGTAAATAAGATCTATAAAAGTAAGCAGTGAACGAGCAAAGAAATGCAGTTAACTACGCAGATCAACCTTTATGAAATGGACCAAGTCATCCTTGATCTTGGATCAGATGCCAATGTTTTTCCAAAACATCCATGTGAACGGATTGGGAGACCAAAGCTACAATGGTCATTGATTCAAATAAGAATGGAAAATCAATAGAAGATTATTCCTATGGGTTGATTTCATGGTGTTAGCATAGATATTGATGGTGCAAGTGTATTATGAGACTTTAAAGTCATTGAAATTTTTTATGATAGCAATTGTATTCTTCTTTCCTTGGATTTGATTGGGATTTGATATCGATGCCATAATAAACCTGAAAAATAGATAGATGGTGTTTGAGAAGAATGGTATCAGGGTAGTTGTGCCTTTAGACCCCTATGAAGGTGCATGATATTCAGAACCTATCCTGAATGAATATGGTGATATCAGAAATATCTATAAGAGTATTGCACAGGATGAAGACTTGATCAATTCTACCACTGATGGAAGGATAAGTTGGGAGCGTGACACTTCTTGTGTTTTAGACTCCAGTGAAGAATTAGAGCACTGACAGGACCGATTTCACGAAGTTTCCACTAAGAAGTGAAATAGAGTTACCAATTCTCTTCGTTGCGTCACATCATAGGTACGTGACTTGCCCTTTTATGATGGAATTGGGGATGTTGACTTATTTCTGAATGAATTTGAAAAAAGGTACCCAACGAGCAGTGATATGAAGCTTTGGAATTCACTTTGAGGTCCACCCTGGTCGGATGGCGAGGCGCGTATCACTACAAGTAAAAGACCCTCTAGCGAATGTTTTTGAGGAACCACTTATACAAATACCCCAGACATCCATTTTTAGAGGAGGTTACTAGAGGAGGTTGGTGAGTGAAGGTTTTTGCAGATGTTTTTCATTTGGTACGCTTATTATCCTAAACCACACTGGTGTGTTCAACAAGAGATAGCACCGATGTGCACAAAACATTGGAACACCGGACACCGTGCGCTCCGTACACACTTGCCCAGTGCATCTTATTAATGCAGTGCACCTATCCTTTACAACTCTTCCAAACCAGTACGCCATAAAACACCGTGCCAAAAAAAAAACCCCTGGTGCAGTCTTAATGAACCGCACCGGTGCACCTATAAAACCCCGTGCACTGGAATAGGGTTAAATAAAAAAAAAATTACAGCAAAAAAACCACATTTTTCACTTTTCTCAGTGCTCCGGAGCTCTCAAGCACTGGTGAAATTTATCCTTGTCTGAGCCGCCCTGACATCGGTGCTCCCATTGCACCCATTCCATGCACTGCTGTTGTGCATTTCCCACCAATCTCCAGCTTGAATTTTGCAAAACGGTGGGAAAATTTTCTTTTGCAAATTCTACAGCCAATGTGGCTCCTTGATGGCCAAATGTACATGTATTTTTCTTGTTTTTCCATAATTAAGCTTTTTAGTGGATTAGAATTTCAAATAACCTTAAAACTAACCATTTAAAAGAAAAAAAAATGTCACGTGGTGAGCTTGAGCCGTTTGGCTCTCACCGGTAAGAGGTGCAGCCTATAAATTTACAGGCCGCACTGCAACCAGTGCTAATGGTATCTACACTAGTTCTAGGATGGTACCGAAAGGTGCACCGTGTTATTTTAAAATTTTAAAAAAGTGCGGTGCAGTCGTTCACTAGACTGCACCATTGACCATGTGGAATAGCGACAACACGGTGCTTTGACTTAAATATCCACCCCGGGGTGGGTATTTTCGTCAGCACGCCGCATTCCTCATTTCGATAGGGTCAACGATGTGGCTTGGTAAAAGAAAACACCGTTGACTATATAATGATGTCAGGAAGTCGGTGCGCTGACCCAACTATATGCCCCCGGGGCGTATAGTTTAGTCAGCGCACCGCACTCCTGACACCATACATAGTCAACGGTTCTCTGTAAATTTTTAGGTGGGCCGTCGCTGTTGTGTTGAATATCATCCGGTGCACCGCCACTGCTGCGCAAAAAAAAAAAAATATGCACCAGAACTGGTGCATGACTGTTTTTTATGGTGCACCAATTTTTTTTTATTTTTTTTTTCCAAAAAACATTGTATATGTACATTCCTAAATACATGTCTCATTTAATAAAAAAATTGTATAATATATGTCAATCATTCAGAGACATGAAAGGAGAGAAGCGGGGGAACAACAACAACAACAAGTGGAGTAGTATGACATGGTTCGCATGTGGGAGGCACGAGAGAGGGAGAGAGATGCGTACCCTCTCCATATTACAACAGCTACCCAGGGGCTCCTAAGGCAGGAAGGCCTCCTCAAGTTTTATGAGGAGGCTACTTCCCTAAAGGGTCATGGTGTGTTTTTGAGACATCTTATCCATAGGTGCAATGCCCACTGATAGGATTTTCAGGCTGGTCTTAACCAGTGGTACATTCCCATTGAGGAGGACATATATTTTCGTTTCAAGGCTATTGAGGAGCGGGCTGGATTTTCCCTCATTCCCAGAGGTTCTAGTTGGCTATGCAGCGAGGAGGTAGTTAGTGTACTCCCAGAGATACATTAGCGTAGATATACGGTCTCCTTCATATTTTCATGTCTTCAGAGGTCAATTACGTATTGGTGCATTTGGTAGTGAGGAGGTGAGGTGCCACTCTCACTTCTTATTTCAACCGTTTCACACAACACCAGTGACGGCCAACACATTAGTTGCTCGCTTCTATATTATGTTGATTATTTATTATAGGAGCCACAACTTGTCAGGTGGTCTGCCATTTTTTTACGGCAGTTATTTACAGCCTTAGATAGATGTCGTGCTCATGATCAAGGGAGGGTCAACTTCCCTTTTGCTTTAGAGATTTTTTGTTTATTTTTTGAGAGGTTTCTAGAGACGAGGCCTACTTTTTCTTAGCAGCCTCGTAGGCTAATTTTCGAGGCACAAATGCACATGTGGGGGAAGATGATGCCCAAGAGGGGTGAGACTATGTTTCCAACGAGGATATCACATGATGCACTGGAGTTGCTAGCCAGTGTTGATGAGCTGAATCCATTCATTATGGTCCCCTGTCCTTATGCTAGATTGGATTGACAAGGGTGTGCCAACATCCTCTTCACAGATGATGAGCTACCGGATGATAGAGGTAATATTATTGTTTTATTTAAATTTATTCTAACATGTCCTTTAACTCGTTTTTATTGAATTGTGTAATGAAGTTGTCCAATTATTGTTGTGTACTTGTATATATTTTGCAGACATTTGGTATTTTGATGGCGAGGATATGCCGGCACCACCACATGATCCAGGAGTGGATCCTAATGATGATCAGGGCATGCCAGATGCCAAGGATCATCAGGAGGCTGGTGCAGAGAGACCTACTCCTGCTGGTGCGCTGGTACCGTCTTTTGCTAGGTGCGGTCGTCTTGATAGCAGATACAGGATGGATTTGGGTGACCAACTCACTACATTGATTGTTGAGGCGGGCATCAGGCCCACTAATATGAGAGACATACAACCTGATGGTAGGTTGTTACATATGTGGATAGGCATGTTGCGTGACATGCACAACTTTATGCAGCATGTCATAGGAGCTACGACCTTAGTTACACGACTGAAGAGGACCATTGCATGTTATAGGCATGGTCGAGACGCAACACGTGATAGATAGTTTGCGAGCAGTGACTCATCATCTCATGATCGTTCACCTTGCGCCGCGCTAGATGAACAATGTCCACTAGCATCTAGCTGCAGTCATCATGGAGAGCAGGCTGGACCATCAGTCATGTCTATTCAGTAGCCTGCAGCATCCAATAGTACTCATAATCATGAGCAGGCTGGACCATCGATTTTCGATGCTGCACCATTGACTCAGCAGGCCTCGACTAGTACTACTATTGATGTTGTACCACCAGCTGATCTGTGACATTTATATTACAGTTGTATATTTTTGACATTATTCATATATATATATATATATATATGGTCCGTGTATTTTATGTTCATGTTGCAGTTGTACTTAATTTACATGTTGGTGATCATCATGATGTGTATATTGTTAGGTCATGTTAGATATGTTCATTTAATGTGCAACTTGCAGATAGATGTGTATGTGATAGCATGGGTTATTTGACATGAGATGTATATTTTATGTTTGTGTTGTGATGCTGTTATACAATGCTAATTGTGTTTTGTTATATGATCATGATCATGATGATGTTAGTGAATTTGAATGTGTTTTTTAGTCGAATATGATGTTTGTATAATGGTTATCATGATCATGATGTTTATTAATTAATTTAATATTAAATGGCCATGATATTTATTAAATATTATGTCGTGATTGTAATTGAAATTTTAATTTTAATTGTATGTAAAATTGTAAAATTGTATTTGTATTTGTAATTCTAATTTTAACTATAATTGTATGTAAAATATTTGTAAAATTTTAATTGTAATTGTAATATTTAATTTATTGTTAACTCATTGTAATTGTAATTTTAATTGTAATTGTATATATGAAAAATTGGAAAATTGTAATTGTAATTCTAATTGTATGTAAAATTCTAAAATTTTAATTGTATTTGTATATAAAATATTTATAAAATTTTAATTGTATGTGAAATATTTCTATAAGTTTAGAAAATAATGCAAATAAATTCATGTACTTTAGAATTATCATTATTTTATTATGGTCTTACATATAAAAAAAAGAACTTTATACAGTACGCCATTTTTATTAAGATCAACATAATTGCAAATTATCAAGTGAAATATTGATTTTAACATTAATTCAAAATATATATTATAATGTTTCAAAAAAAAGAGTCTTATAAGGTATAAGGTAATTAAGTCCCCTTCTCTAAAAAAAACCGATTTTAAAAAGTATAAATATTGATGAATTAATAACACATGTACCATTTCACATGTACTAATTCCATTGAACAAATTTTACAAGAATTCGAGTATATTACCATTGCGTTGCCTCTTATGGATGCTAATTCCATGAACATATTTTAGAAGAATTCCAGTGTCAAGAATGAAATAGAAAAAAAAATAAAAAAAAATTGGACCATTTTTCATTTTATTAAAAGGTTTTTGATATTTTTTGTGGGGTTTATGGGTTCACGGGACAGTAGACAATACCCACCCTCCCATATTGGTATTTCAGTGGAATCTTTCCTAACATCGATATGACTGAATCTTGTAGCTATTCATTTAACAAAGAATCCATATATTTTGAGAATATGATTGAATAATTTTGTCATATACTTGAGCGCTATTCCATATTCTGAAATTTAATGAGGGTTGGAGGGAGCTTACAATCTTGTATCTATTAGTAATTGCACCAAAGAAAATTCAGGTAGATTCCTCACCGAAGTAGACTGGCCATAATCAATTCCTTCGAGACCTCAACAGAAGAAATAGATATGCATGTCAGAGGCTCATGTTGGTACCTTTTCTTGTTGCAGATTGTAAAAAGGTTCACGTTTATTTTTCTAAAAGAAGAAGAGGTGTAGTTTTGAAAAGAAATGGCCCAAATATTTTCACAACAAAATGTACATTTCCAACATGTCTAAAAACTAAAATATCTCCAACTTCAATAAACTGCTCAGAAACAAAAATTTCCCAACCATTTGTGAAAACTGCCCACATCTTAGCATAGCATAGGTTCACATGCCACAATTGCCCACTTGGGCCCTGTCTTATTTCATCTACACATGCCCCACATTGCATTCTCTCCACATAATCAGTGGAACTCCTACAATAAACAAAATGCATTGGAAGTATATTTATTTCCATCAAGAACTTATCCAATTCTAATTCTTATTCTCAAGAATAAACACAATTCTAATTCTAATTGCATATTTCCATCAAGAATAAACAAAATTATAATTCTCAATTTCTATGGTTGGATTTCACTAAATTTTGGTGTACACACCTAAAAGTAATTTGGGAGCCTTAACCGCAAATCGGTGCTAATGTATAGATAATCGCACTAGTGCGTTTTAGTTACTGCACACCGGTGCCTTGTTATCAATGGATGCACCAGTGCAGTTCTATTAAGTGACGCACCTGTGCTGAGTAACTGAAAATAAAAAAAGAGAAACTCTATTATATTTAAGTGAAAAAAAATGGTAAATTGAAAAATGGGCGACAAAATATTTTGAAAATATAATTTCATAAAACAATTATTTAAATACTAAATTTTTTTCACTATTTCACTATTTTTGCAAAAATGTTCTGCCAAATATTTGTAGGAGACATATCTGGAGCAAGAGAGCACGAGAGCACTATGGAGCAGCGAAATACGTTTGAATAAAACTATTCAGACAATCAGATTTTCCAAATCTCTGGTGATTAAAACACTGTAGCATAGAATTTGAAACGATCTCGTGATTAAATTTGATTATTATTTTTTTATTTTTTTTGCAGTTTTTTTATGAAGTAAGAAAAAAAATTCAATTTTTTTTTCATTTTCAGAAACAAAAAAAAATAATCCATTTATACAACCCATCATTCTTTTTTTTTTGTCGTTTCTTCTCCCTGCTTCAATGATTTCAGAATTAGGGCGTCTCATTTTAGATTGACATCCAACCCACGAGACAACTTGCATAGTCGGATCCCTATTCATGTCGGCCCTTGCATGACTTTTTGAAAAAAACAGTTTTTTTTTTATCGGTGCGCCCTGAGTAACCTAGAGCACCAGTGCATTGTATTATCCCGGCGCACCACGCAAGTACTGTGTAATACAATTTTTTTTTTTTTTAAATCAGTGCGCCATATCTAAAATAGGGCTCCGATGCACTAGGTTACAAGGGGCGCACTAATAACAAGGTATTTCATTAAGGCACACAACGAATGTGTTGTTTCGCAAAAAAAGTTTTATTGTATTAATCGGTGCACCATGTAACATATAACACACCACACTGGGTCTCCTAGTTGACAGAGAGCACCGTATGGTGGTCCCTTGTTTGCGCAGGGCATTTACGCTACAAAAACTAACACTGGACGATTTTTATTATATTCTCTGTGTTAATCGATGTGGTGGTTAACATGTAAGCACTGGTGCTCCTTGTTGACATGAGCATCGTATCGTCTATTATACTGTTTGTGCGGCGCATTTATAAGACCCCCACGCATCAACATCGATGCGTACATCATTAAAGGCGCACCGGTTTTTTGAGATTTCTTTTTTACTTAAAAATTTGACAGTTTATTTATAAATATATTAATGAATGTTATGTTATAGGTTTCAGATTGATAAAGAAATGACTGACAAGATATCAAGTAAAAAAAATACCGATAACACATCAAGAAAAGCAAAAAAGGCAAGTTCTTTGTAAATTCTTTACAAAAAATATTATTTTTGAACTATATGTAAGTTTAACTAATATGTATTGTTTACTGTGTATCATGCAGAGCCACAAAATGACGAAGCTCGATAAGATTATTTCTGATGTAGGACCAAAAGAGCATAAAAGCCTGATGGAAAACTTGCAAAAGGATGAATAAGGTGAATGAAAAAATACTATTGATCCAATATGAGTTCCTTTTTTTAATTTTAATTAATAATATACTTAAAATTATTTGATAACATGTGTCAAAAAATCTATTATTTCACATATGTTTAATGTTCTACAGGGACCAACAACTTAGAAAATGAATGTTGTTCTAAGAAAAGAAAAAGAATAGTACATGCAAATGAAAATGAATTGCTCCTTAGCTCATCTGGAGTGGTGTTGGAGGTTAACAAAAGGGGGAAAATCCTTTACAAAAGTTTGAGGGATCTAGTGAAATGAATGTATAGACATTCTTTTCACTTATAATACAAAAATCAATCCAATGATTCCAAGAACCAAATTTTATATAAACTACAAGAAGAGTTTCCAGAGAAATGGTCAATGAGACATGTCAGACTTTTAATAGCAAAAACGTACAAAAAAAAAAAGGAATCAAAAAGTAATATTCATTTAAATGTTTGTCTATAATTATTTATAAACATCACTTTTGTTTTATTTATTTTTCATATATCAATATAAGAATTAAATGTTTTATTGTGATGTTACATTTTCAAGAAAGTTATGAAAATCTCAAAAGATGAACTAACTGATATCAGAAATATGCCAGTAGGAATGTCTGAAAAAGGTGTACAAGCAGATGGTCAAAGAAATGGACAAAATTGCATCGCGGGAGGAGCCATCTCAACAACAACGTGCTTCAAATGTAATATGTAATCATTGAATTTTTTGATCATTAGGTACAATAAATAAAAAATTTTGTATTAAATATTAATTTGCAAGTTTTTTCTTGCAGAAAAGAAAAGAAAATGGAACCCATTCAGCACATAAAACAGGACGACAAGGAAGAAAAGGGTTGATATCTAAGTTTGTGAGTAATTGTTACTTCCTTATAGCAACTTAACTAGATTTCATTTTTGTATTTTTTAAGTTGTTTTACAAAAATCATCATTGAATGTCTTCAAACAAGTGCTAACATACAAAGAAGAACCATCAGAGGAATTGATTGAAATTGGGTTAAATATGGGTTGTGAGTATATGTTGGCATATCAGAACTTAATTGTGGAATTTGAAAGAATTTATCGATCTTGTTTTATTTAGCTCCATCTATAATTAGTAGAAAAAAAAATATTTTATATTAATATATGATTTTGTATGGGGTATAAAACTCAAGTAGAAACAAAGTATGAACTCATACCAATAGACAAGAAGGCTTTAAAGATGTATGGTTACATGGTTTCTAAAGAATGTGCATAGTTTAGGAATTCAATTTCTACTATGGTACATCATTATTTGATTACATCATGTTATATATACACATTTTAATATTGAAATTTTCATTATACTCACCAATGTATATATACACCATTACGCTTTATTTTTATACGATGGAACGTGAAGAAGAAGAAAAAAATATCACAGAACAAAAAATTTTAAAATAAACCAAGTCATGGACATGAGTTTGCAGACAATGGGGCCTACAGTAATGATGATCACTATGTTTGGATATCAAAAGCAGTACATTTTTTGAAATATTTGTCTGTGAAATCAGAAATTTTGTTTAATGTAATGGACATAATGTCCCAATTGAAAGACAAAGGGATACCAATTGTTATCACTCTAGTAAATTTTCTATCAGAAATATTTAAAACTTTGTAACTTACTAGAGGTAACCAAGAACCACTTTTAGAATTCAGGATCTAGCCTTCCTGAGTTCCGGAGAGGGATCTCTCCATATGATTTAGCTTGTTTAGTATCGTATATTAGGCTAGCTATGATCATAGTTGGGTTAGATTTTTGAAAAAGGTCGGGTGGGAATAACAGGATCACAAGGGGAAACCATATAAATATCTGTCAGAATATTTGGCAATGGAGTCAACTCTCAGTGTGCGTAACTAAGAAATAAGGTTTAGAGATGCAAATATGCTAAGGGCAAGATAGATGACCTTCCAAGGGTTTTAAGAGGATATTTTGATGAAGTGGGTGAAGTCTGACTAAGGAAAATTAAGAATCCTTAGATCACAGATAAGAAGATTGAAGGAGGGGATCAAACTGGGACATAGAGCAATTAAGAATTCTATGGTCCGGTTATCAAGCAGAAAACATTAAAATGCCAACTAGTTTAAAACAGGGAGCTTATTATCACTAATCCTGTTTAATTTCTCCTTATTTGATCATTACAGAATAGAAACACAATATATGAATGAATGTAAACTTTTTAAAGGAAAACACTGAAAGCAGGAAAAAGACGAGACTTATCTGGTCACCACCGAGAACCCTTAGCTATGATGTCTCTAATCTCGTTTCCAGTTTGCTGCTTCGCTAATTGACGCACCAACTTCAATATGTCCAGAAAAAGTACTGTAGTTGTCTTGAGAAATTTGATCACACAAAATATCAAGAGTGAAGTATTTATACACCCTAAACTAAAAATATCTTGAAAAACATATCAAGACGGTTCATTAAATCTCTTAACCGTTTTACATAATAGAACTCATGAAGAAAAATCAAAACTAATGTAGCTATTTGCAATGATGCAGGATAGGTGATGAAAAAGAGGAGAATTCGAATTTTATCTAACTCTTAGTTGATGATGAGGCATCCAAGTCACTAACTGCTTCCTTTCTTTGTGCATTCTGCTCCAACAATTCTGCAAACTTTGGGTCCAATGATATCTTTGTATTTCTCAATCCATAATATATATATAAAAAGTGAAAGAGGTTATTATAGAATAATATTTTGTTGAGATAAACCTCTTTCCGTTTCCTACAATTCATCTCCAGCTGTGCACAATAAGCTCTGCAACAATATGTGTAAAACATAGTTTTACAGAGTCTGAAAAATAGCCTATAAAGATGTGCATGCATCTCTTGTTCTGAAATCACTGTGCAAAAAGTGAGATAGGTTTTTTTAGATGGGTCTCTTAGGAAAAAAAAATCCTTCAGTTTTGTATGATGTAGTTCGGATTGGCCACAGTCTTCTTTGCAAAATGATGACTTAACTGGAATTTTCTGCAAAAAGTGTTTTCCAACATTGTTTAATATTTCCAAAACCATAATATTTTTTAGAAACATGAGAGAGGTTTTTGTAGATGGTCCTCTTAAGAACATAAAAATCCTTCAGTTTTGAAAAATTCATCTTGGATTGATCACAATAGTTTCTGCAAAACAATGACCAAAACATGAAATTTCTGCAAAAATGTTCCTTCTTGTTGTGTTTTTCATCTTTTCACTTTTTTGTTCTTTTGATTGTTTTACTTTCACTTTAGACAAACTTCAATGTTGGTGAAATTATTTTCATTTCTTTTTACCATTTTGCTGCCTCTGTATTTACTTTTACTGTTTACCTTTGACTTTTACCTGATACACTTTAACCACTGATACTCTTTTTATGCTTTTACTATCCTTGTAAATTCTCATTTCACTTTCACCATTCACTGTGCACATTTCATCATTCTAATCTCTCTCTGAATTTGTATACAAACTTTTTGTTGAATGAAGATATTGATTTAAACTTTGAGAATTTGGAGCAAACAATTTTGTCAACTAGTATCGAAACTGTTGGTCCAAATCCATATTCTGATAGTAACCTGCAAAAATCAAACAATTTTTTAATGAAATCCAGTTCTGCAAGGAGCTGATTGTAGGATTTTTGAAAGACCTATGGAATGATATAGGTCTGTGAAGGTTTAACTCTATTTTTTAGGCATTTTGGGGAAATACTGCAAGATTAGATTGTTTGCAGGAGTTATTCACTTTAACAGAGATGAAACTGAGTAATGTAGGCAAAGGATGGCTTTATTTTTGGCATTTTTTGCTCAATTAGGTTTTTTGAATTGGTTTGATTGAAAACAGGGAATATCAAGGGAATTCAGAGGTTTTAGTTGTTCAGATCCTTGATTTTAATCTCTAAACTGTGAAAATTGAGGAAATTGGATTTAAAAAGGTTCATAGTCGAAGAAAGGGATTTTTGGTCTGTAACAGTCATTAATTTAGTTTTATTCAGTTGAAAAAATTCGTGGAGATTCTCTGAGGATGAATTTCAGAGGAAATGGCTCTTAAAATGGAAACTGGCTCGAAAATGGCGCTGTTAGGTTTGAAAATGGTGAAAAGGGCTCTGCACAGGCTCTCAGGGTGTAATGGCGCACAATGGTGAAAATTAGACAAAAATAGGCTCTGTGAAGGTTTCCCAAGTTTAAAGTGCGAAAAGGTGAAAATTTATGAAAACATTAGAATTTAACGTATTAAACCATAGTATAAAATATAGTTAAGTTACATTAAACAAAGGTTAAGTGGGAGTAGTTTTGGAATACCGGCGGTGGTATTCACGTGGCTCAATGGTGGTAAGCGGTAATATGCTTTTCGAACGTGATGCAATAGAATCGTGACACGTCGACGCGGGGTGGTTTGGATAAACCACCCATTTCACGCGACTTTTACAAAACATCCATCGATTACTTTGTGAGCGCGAAAATGCGTTATCGTCGTCGGATCTAGCTTTAGGGAGCGAGCGATCGGAATTAAAATGGAAAGTGCAGGGAAAAGTCAATTATCGGGTTCAATATAGGCCGTAGATCTTGGGAGTAAAAGAAAATCTGACGGTTGAAAATAGCGCGATGGGGAGGAGTAAAAATGTATTGATCAGTCACTTTAATTTTTATTTCTTGGATCAAAAGGGATTTGGGGATCGAAGGATCTAGATTGAATCCTAATGGGAGCAGGCCTTTTGATGGGATTTATATATAAAAGTGGCTTTTTCCAATGGAAAGGGTGATCGGGAAGGTTAATCAAGATTTTAACCAAGGTTAGGAGGTCGGGGAAGGGAAATATACAAGGGAATGGGTTTAGATTTTTAGTTTAAATTAAACTTCGATATTTTTTGCTAAAACATATAGAACATATGTTTAAAGGTTTTTCATTTCTTTTTTATTATATGGTTAATTAAATCAAGATGACTTAACTACCATAGGGGGCGGGATATTTATATATATAGAATACTTAGCCAAAGGGGTTATAAGGGTGGTTTTTATTTAAACATGTGGGAATAAATAACTTTGGCTTAAGTTATATTAAGTGGGTTTTTGGGTTTATTATATAAAAATGAGTTATAAAATAGGAAAATGTTATTTGTATTGGGAGTTAATATATAAGTTAAAGTTAATATGAAAATAGGACATGGTATACTCAAAACACATATTTATAACAAGTAAAGTGAGGTTTTGAAGATAATTTTCATTGTTCTTATCACTTAACTTATGATGTAATGTTATTTTGAGGGCTTAATGTGTTTTAATGATGTAGGAAGTTAGCTAAATAGGAATTACAAATGCCTTTAAGTAAAAATGGAGTTTTACTTAGGATTATTCAAGGGAATGAGTGCATGAATGGTAAATGATGTGATTAATAGATTAATATAGACATTTCACACTTTCAATTGATCAGTCATAGAGCCTTGGGTCCGGTCCCAACAAAAGTCAAGGAAATGCCTTAAGCCTTTCTGACTGATTGTCTAGAATGTTTCATGACTATGGAAAGGGGAAGTTAGTTATTTTGCAGCCTATGATGAATGATATTTACATTGAGACTTTTCACCTTCTACCTACCCATCTTACCATGCTAACATTTTTCCTTCTTTTGTAATAAGGTGGATTTAAGCTAGCAACCTTCACAACATTTATTTTTTCTGAAAGCAAGTAAACTATCTAACTCTACACTTATTTTATCCATGAATCCAGATTAAACTGTTAGATTCACTTTATTTCTCTACCTAACTACTGAATTGTTAGGATTAAACTATCTAACAACTCATTATTCTCTATCTACAATAAAGGAAATTGAAACAATGATAAGTTAAGATTGAACTGTTTAACTCATCATGGACTAATGGCATTTATTGACACTCTGCCACAGTCAAAAAGTAAAAAGTAGTGGCATGTATGCTTGCACACTTTCATTTTTGCTTTTGGGGTCTTTTATTTTTTCTAAGTCCTTTGATTATTCTTTTTAGGACTTTTTACCCTCTTTTTGATTTTTTTGATTTTTTATGAAATATGTGAATACAACTTGCAGAAGGCAAAGTATGTACAGATTTACAATATTATCAACAGTGAAGTCAAAATTATGACCCCTATATTATAGGTTGCTAACATCAGCTTCACTTGGGGATGGCTTTTCCTTGTGAAATGCCAAGAACTCTGAGATCCTGAGCCTTTATCTTTGACCTTTGATGATCTTAGTAAGTGTCTTCTGTCTTCGGCAAACTAAATTATGATCTGAAACTAAAACAACACAAAACAATTTTCAAACCAACTTATAGATCTTAAACATCTTTAGGACCTCATCCTTGGCTTTAATTCTTAATGAAAAACTAGCTAAAAATTAAAAACTAAAAAAATATGCTCGAAATTATGAGCTTATTAGCACTCATCTACCTACTCTAATCTACTAAAATCTTATTGAATCAGGTAATACAAAAATGCCAATGAATCTAATCAAGTAGCTGTAAAAATAAATGGATAACTTGATTGCTTGTGACCAAAATTGGAAGTATATTATGATCATGTGCCTTTATAATAAATGATATGATGTGTAAAGGCCACTTTTGATGTATTTGATCTTTATAGAGAAAACATGTTTGCAGATTTCGGCTAAAAAGATTCTCCATATAATCTAATATAGGATCAATAAAAGCATGATGTATGTTATTTACTTATAGGCCTTCAATGACTAATTGTTCAGTTGAATTATGAATATTAGACCATGAAACTATTTCTTCAGTCTTGTGTTTGAAAGAATAATCATCTTCAATATGCAAGTCAAAAGATATTATAATTTCTTCTTGCTTTGGAGAAGGAATATTTTCAAAAAATTATTTAGGATTTCAGAAATTGTATGACTGAATTTGAGAATGCAAAAGTTTGATTTCATTTTCATAATTTTCATAAATTATCTTGAGAACACATATTTTCAGTTTAGGAGAGTATTTTCTTGATTTCAAAAGAAGAAAGAAAGCTCTTAGAAAATCCTCATCAAGCTGAAGTTCTAATATCTCATCCCTCAAAATAGCTAGTGATTGTTCTGGGAAATTATCTTGAATTGGGAGAACATAATTATCGTCATACTGATCATATTTAGGTAAATCTTTAGAAGAATGAATGTCATCAATTATAATCAATGGATCAACATATTTTTCTTCCAACAATTCTAATATATATTGATTATATTGGTTGCATTCTATTTGAAAATTACTGTTTTGTTCAATAGGCATGATATCAAGCAATGGGCCTTTTTGGGAAGGTAGAATAACATGAGCATCAACTTTTTCTTCTATCCCTTCATGGATAAAAACTTTTGTACATTCATCAACATTCGAAGAATTAGAAACAATTTCTTCATTATGTAAATATTTTTAGGATGGTTGCATGTTTAGAAGCAAATTGATTTCTTCTTTGCTGAGGGGGGGTGGGAATCTCTGAATTCTTAGATTTGAATAACAATTGTTTTTTCTCTTATCTAAAAATTGATCATGAGGTTGAATATTTTCTTTAAATCCATTGAAAACATTAAATGAAACATCATTTGTTAATACAGAGGGGTTTTGTGGATCTTGATTCATCTCATAATCTATTTCATCTTTGTTTAACTCCTCTTGATTATTATGACATTTAACTTGAGAATGAAAGTTCTGGATTTCTTCTAATAAATCTTCAGGAAACCAATTTCCAAAATATTCATCAATATTTTTAAGGTAATGTATAAGATCTTCAGCTTCATCACAACAATTTTCAGCTAATGATAAAGATGGAAAATATTCTTCGTAATGCTCATAAAATACCTTATGAAAATCTTTTAAAGAAAATAAACTAGTAGGTTTGAGAGCTTCATACCATTCCATTGCTTTTTGTTTTAAGGTTACCATGAATATTTTCATGAGGAAATCCTCATGCCAATCACCCTTCAATCTTGATGAGTGTATATGAAATTTAATGAGATGTAGTAAAGGATCATCAATATTCTCATCTTGAAACATAGGCATATTTTCACTCCAATTTACCTTTGGTAGTTTGTGTGGAAATCCAGGTATGTGATCTCTGCTCATGGGGGCATATCTTCGTTTTATTCTTGGATCATCTTGAAAATCAACCATAATGAAAAGCCACTTTATCTGTACAACTAAGTTAGATCCTTATATTAAATACAATACATATTGAAAAACCTTCTTAACGAGAAAGAACATAATGTCTTAGATTAAGATCCAATTTGAAAGCCTGATATTTCCATATTGTTCTTCCAGGTTCATTCCTCCAGTGAAGTCTTGATTGTAAAATGGATTTGGAGTCGCCAAGTGGATGATTTTAACATTTGTGTGTATGATCATTGTCCACCATCATAGATTAGATCTGAACCTGTAAAATATTTCTGAAGAAAAAGGTTAGTATTCCCCAATGAAGTCGCCAATATGTTATCAATCTAGTAAATTTTCTACTAGAAATTTAAAACTTTGTAACTTACTAGATGTAACCAAGAACCATTTTTAGAATTCAGGATCTAGCCTTCCTGAGTTCTAGAGAGGGATCTCTCCATATGATTTAGCTTTGTTTAGGTAACAGATATTAGGCTAGCTATGATTTTGCAGTTGGGTTTGATTTTTTGAAAAGGTTGGTGGGAATAAAGGACTACAAGGGAAACCATAGAAATATCTACCAGAATATTGGGCAATGGAGTCAACTCTCTAGGCAGGCAAAACTAAGAAATAAGGTTTAAAGATGAAAATGTGCTAAGGGAAAGATAGGTGACCTTCTAAGGCTTTGTATAGGCTTGATTTTATGGAGTGGGCAAGATCTGAGCAAAAGGGCACTTAAGAATCCTTAAGCTACAGATAAGAAGATTGAATAAGGGGATTTAACTGGGACCTAGAGCAATTAAGAATTCTATGGTTCGGTTATCAAGTAGAAAACATCAAAATGCCAACAAGTTTAAAACAGGGAGCTTATTATCACTAATCCTATTTAATTTCTCCTTAGTTGATCATTACAAAATAGAAACACATAATATGAATGAATGTAAACTTTAAAAGAAATACACTGAAAAAAGGAAAAAGAGAGACTTATCTTGTCACCACAAGAATCCTTAGCTATGATGTCTCTAATCTCGTTTTCATTCTGCTGCTTCGCTAATTGACTCACCAACTTCAACATGTCTAGCAAAAATACTATAGTTATCTTGAGAAATTTTATTCACACAAAATACTTCCAAGAGTGAAGTATTTATACAAATTCTAAACTAAAATATCTTGAAAAAATATCAGGATTGGTTCACAAATCTCTCCAACTGTTTTACATAAATAGAACTTAAGTAAAGGACACTCAAACTAATGCATCTATTTGGCACTATTTTTTATGGATAGGTGATGAAAAAGAGGAGAATTTGAATTTGATCCAACTCTTAGTTGATGATAAGGCATCCAAGTCACTAACTGCTTCCTTTCTTTGGGCATTCTGCTCCAACAATTCTGCAGACTTTGGGTCCACTGATATGTTTGTATTTCTTAATCCGTAATAGATATGTAAAAAGTGAAAGCGGTTATTGAGGACTAATATGTTGGTGAGATAAACCTCTTTCAGTTTCCTAAAATTCCTCTCCAGCTATGCATAATAGGCTCTGCCAAAATATGTTTAAAACAGAGTTTTGCAGAGTCTGAAAAATAACCTGTAAAGATGTGCATGTATCTCTGATTCTGAAATCACTGTGTAAAAAATGAGATAGGTTTTTGTATATGAATCTCTTAGGAACAAACACCTCCTTCAGTTTTGTATGATGTATTTCGGATTGGCCACAATCTTCTCTACAAAATGATTACTTAACTGGAATTTTCTACAAAAAGTTCGTTCCAACATTGTTTAATATTTCCAAAACCATAATAGATGTTAGAATAGTGAGAGAGGTTTTTGTAGATGGTCCTCTTAAGAACATAAAAATCCTTCAGTTTTTCAAAATTCATCTTGGATTGATCACAATAGTTTCTGCAAAACAATGACTAAAACATGAAATTTCTGCAAAAATGTTCCTTCTTGTTGTGTTTTTCATCTTTTCACTTTTTTGTTCTTTTGACTGTTTTACTTTCACTTTAGAAAAAAATCAATGTTGGTGAAATTATTTTCATTTATTTTTACCATTTTACTGCCTCTATATTTACTTTTACTCTTTACCTTTGACTTTTACCTGATACACTTTAACCACTGATACTCTTTTTATGCTTTTACTATACCTGTAAATTCTCATTTCACTTTTACCATTCACTGTGCACATTTCATCATTATAATATCTCTCTGACTTTGTATACAAATTGTTTATTGAATGAAGATATTGAGTTAAAATCTGAGAATTTGGAGCAAACAATTTTGTCAACTATTATTGAAACTGTTGGTCCAAATCCATATTCTGATAGTAACCTGCAAAAATCAAACATTTTGTTAATGAAATGGAGGTCTGCAGGAAGGTGATTGTAGGCTTTTTGAAAGAACTAGGGAATGAGATAATTCTGTGAAGGTTTAACTCTATTTTTTAGGCATTTTGGTGAACTACTACAAGATTAGATTGTTTGCAAGAGTTATTCACTTTAACAGAGATGAAACTGAGTAATGTAGGCAAAGGATGGCTTTAGTTTTTGCATTTTTTGCTCAATTAGGTTTTCTGAATTGGTTTGATTGAAAAGAGGGAATATCAAGGTAATTCAGAGGTTTTAGTTGTTCAGATCCTTGATTTTAATCTCTAAACTGTGAAAATTGAGGAAATTGGCTTTAAAAAGGTTCACAGTCGAAGAAAGGGATTTTTGGTCTGTAACAGTCTTTAATTCAGTTTTATTCAGTTGGAAAAAGTCGTGGAGATTCTCTGTGGACAAATTTCAGAGGAAATGGCTCTTAAAATGGAAACTGGCTTGAAAATGGCGCTGTTAGGTTTGAAAATGGTGAAAAGGGCTCTGCACAGGCTCTCAGGGTGTAATGGCGCACAATGGTGAAAATTAGATGAAAATAGGCTCTCCGAAGGTTTCACAAGTTTAAAGCGCGAATAGGTGAAAAATTATGAAAACATTAGACTTTAACGTATTAAACCATAGTATAAACTATAGTTAAGTTACATTAAACAAAGGTTAAGTGGGAGTGGTTTTGGAATACCAACAGTGGTATTTGCATGGCTCAACGGTGGTAAGTGGTAATACGCTTTTCGAACGCGATACAATAGAATCGCGACATGTCGACGCGGGGTGGTTTGGATAAACCACCCATTTCGCGTGACTTTTACAAAACATCCATCGATTACTTTGTGAGTGCAAAAATGTGTTATCGCCGTCGGATCTGGCTTTGGGGAGCGAACGATTGGGATTAAAAGGGAAAGTGCAGGGAAAAGTCAATTATCGGGTTCAATATAGGCCGTAGATCTTGGGGGTAAAAGAAAATCTGACGGTTGAAAATAGCGCGATGGGGAGGAGTAAAAATGTATTGATCAGTCGCTTTGATTTTCATTTGTTGGATCAAAAGGGATTTGGGGATCAAAGGGTCTAGATTGAATCCTGATGGGAATAGGCATTTTGATGGGATTTATATATAAAAGTGGCTTTTTCCAATGGAAAGGGTGATCGGGAAGGTTAATAAAGATTTTAACCAAGGTTATGGGGTCGGGGAAGGGAAATATACAAGGGAATGGTTTTAGAAGTTTAGTTTAAATTAAACTTCGATATTTTTTGTTTAAAACATATAGAACATATGTTTAAAGGTTTTTCATATCTTTTTTATTATATGGTTATTTTAAATCGAGATGACTTAACTACCATAGGGGGTGGGATATTTATATATATAGAATACTTAGCCAAAGGGGTTATAAGGGGGGTTTTTATTTAAACATGTGTGAATAAATAACTTTGGCTTAAGTTATATTAAGTTGGTTTTTGGGTTTATTATATAAAAAATAGTTATAAAATAGGAAAAGGTTATTTGTATAGGGAGTTAATATATAAGTTAAAGTTAATATGAAAATAGAACATGGTATACTCAAAACACATATTTATAACAATTAAAGTGAGGTTTTGAAGATAATTTGCATTGATCTTATCACTTAACTTATGATGTAATGTTATTTTGAGGGCTTAATGTGTTTAAATGATGTAGGAAGTTAGCTAAATAGGAATTACAAATGCCTTTAAGTAAAAATGGAGTTTTACTTAGGATTATTCAAGGGAATGAGTGCATGAATGGTAAATGATGTGATTAAGGGATTAATATAGACATTTCACACCTTTAACTGATCAGTCATAGAGCCTTGGGTCCGGTCCCAACAAAAGTCAAGGAAATGCCTTGAGCCTTTCTCACTGATAGTCTAGAATGTTTCATGACTATGGGAAGGGGAAGTTAGTTATTTTGCAGCCCATGATGAATTATATTTACATTGAGACTTTTCACCTTCTTCTACCTACCCATCTTACTATGCCAACATTTTTTTCTTCCTTTGTAGTAGGTGCATTTAAGCTAGCAACCTTCACAGCATTTATTCTTTCTTAAAGCAAGTAAAACTATCTAATTCTACACTTATTTCATCCATTAATCCAGATTAAACTGTTGGATTCACTTTATTTCTCTATCTAACTACTGAATTTTCATGATTAAACTGTATGACAACTTATTATTCTCTATCTATAACAAGGAAAATTGAAAAATGACAAGTTAAGATTAAACTATTTAACTCATCATGGACTATGGCATTTATTGACACTTTGCCACAATAAAAAAGTAAAAAGTAGTGGCATGTATGCTTGCACACTTTCATTTTTTCTTTTGGGGTCTTTTTTTTTTTCTAAGTCCTTTGATTATTCTTTTAGGACTTTTTACCCTCTTTTTGATTTTTTACGAAATATGTGAATACAACTTGTAGAAGGCAAAGTATGTATAGATTTACAAGATTATCAATAGTCAAGTCAAAATTATGACCCCTATATTATAGGTTGCTAACACCAATAAATGTCCCATTTTATATGACAAAGACTCTCTCTCTCTCTCTCTCTCTCTATATATATATATATATATATATATATATAATAAAATCTGTTTTAATTTATTCTATTGCGTTCTCCATTGTCATTCTCAAATGCACTAATAAAAATTTAATTCATATAAATATTGTTATAAGATATATACGTGTCGACTTTTGATGAATAATGAATTTAGAAAAATCACAATAATTGCAATGTCATGGGTCGATGTTTCTAAAAAATACAAAATGACCGGTGCGTGTCACTTACTGTACACCGGTGCATTTTTACGCTACAACGCACTGATGTGTTTCTACGACCTATGGGCACCGCACAAATACCAAAACTAATTAAAAATATTAGTGCGTTTGTGCGATACTATGCACTGGTGCTTTTATGTGAGACTACGCACCGGTGCATTTGTACGACGTATGGGCACCGCATAAATACCAATACCAATTATAAATATCGGTGCGTTTGTCTGATACGATGCACTAGTGCATTTCTATAAGTCTATGTGCTGGTGCATTGAGATGACCTACGGGCACCACACAAATCCCAAGACCAATTAGCACGACGCCGTGCATTGTATCACCAACACTGCGCCCGATGCAGTTTTATACCTTGACGACCCAGTGCAGAACCTTTGACTGCCTCAAGGCCACCGACTAGATGACATGCACCAGTGCATTGAAACCTTAGTAGCGAAATGATGAAAAAAACATCCGTAATAACCTCCAACGGCCCAGTTTTTTTAGTTGTGTTGAATTTCCATTAAAAGCTCCGCCAAAACCTCCGTAGCCATAAATAGATGTTGTAGCAAATGTGTTTTTGATAATTTTGGTCAATTTTATAACTCTAAAAACCTCCTTTATAACCTTCTCCTGAGGGTCTTTTCCTTGTAGTGCATAAAGAAGGCTTAGGAGGATGGAAGGAATATTGCTGACTAATGAGGCTCATGTTTGGTCATGTAAAAACTAGGATCACTGAGAAGTAGAAAGGTAGGGATGATCCTCATGAGAATTTGTCTCGCTGGACTACGACCTGCGACGAGGAACCACAACCTAAATGGGTGCATATATTCCTTCATACCTTGGATACAATACCTTAGTAGTGGTATCTTGAAATGGAGCTGCGCCATGGCACCACAGATTGGTATGAGATGACGAAAAGTTTCTTATTGACTTATAATTTCAAAGATGGTTGGGATTGTATTAACAATTATCTTCACGAAGTCAGAACAACAATATTCTGAATAACCACTAAGCCAACGATTTCGATACAACCTGCCTGGGCTGCGTAATTGGAGCTAGCACCGGAATGTTACAAGGTGGCCATGGAGGACGAGGAGGAGGATACGGGCAACGTCAATATTCCTAAATCTGAAGGAAAACATAAGGTTAGAGATCTCGAAGTAGAGATTTCGGACATAACACAACCTGTAAGAACTCATTAAGTCAACATAGGCTCAGAATTAGAGCCCAATTTTGCGAAGATTGGGGACTATTGGGATGATAACTGTCAGAAGAGCCTCAATGTGCTGAAGGAAAATGTGGTCACTGTGCAAATTCTAGTATTTCCAGATTGGAAGAAAGAGTTCCATGCACATGTCAATGTGTCTTGAATAGCTTTGGGAGTTTTCTTAGTGTAGCCAAAAGAAGGCAATATAGATCACCCTGTTGCTTTTGCAAGCCGGAATTTGTCTAAAGAATAAAAAAATTACTCCACCAAAAAGCGTGAAGGGTTAGTGATAGTATATGCGCTGTAGAAATTTTGACATTATTTATTAGGTGCATCAGCAAAGTGACTCGGGATGAGTCACATTTTTGTGTTGGGGGGCTTGTTGGAGAGGGTACCGCTTGATTGAAGACTTTAAGAAAGACTTTGCAAATTGAGGAGCGAAGCGCACAACAAAGAGAAATGTTAGAGTCTTAGGAACTTTGGGGTGGGTCAAAGCCCCTTATTTTGTAAAGGGATTGGATGATTTTCTATACCTTGAGCTCTACCCATGGTTTTAGGACCATGATATTGTAAAAGAGAAGATTATATAAGGAGTCTAGGATAGTCCTTGAAAGTCAGTTGATAAATCCCATAACTCATGATATAATGCACTTTCATGTAACATTATTTTAAGCATGTATTATGTTGTTTTGTGGGAAATGGAAGGCTCCTACTACTAAGTGTGCAAATAACTTAGAAAGTATGCAGTTGGGTGCGCAGACCTCTGAGCTGAGTGTGCAGGGTGGAAAGGGTTGTATCAAGAATATCCGAGTAATAATAGAAGACTTTGAATATAGATTTGTGTTTTGTGTTTATGTTTTTTCTTTAATTTTATTTTGATATCATATGTACTGAGTTATGGATTTTTATACATAATTGCATTGCAAAGTCTTGTTTATAGTTATTTATGTTGTTTTATGCTTATTATAGTAAAATCGTGCAATATGTGAGATAGTTAAATAAGAAGAGTTGAACAATGACTGTGTAATTAGCATAGTTATTCTACGAAGCTCTGTTAATTGTTGAAAGGAATA
Source organism: Pinus albicaulis (assembly GCA_034641835.2). Taxonomy (NCBI): domain Eukaryota; kingdom Viridiplantae; phylum Streptophyta; class Pinopsida; order Pinales; family Pinaceae; genus Pinus; species Pinus albicaulis. The sequence continues at coordinate 98,133,925 of CM076582.1, forward strand.
TACACCCTAAATCCTCACTCTATTTTCCCTCTGGATGTAGAAAATTGGCTCTAGCATCCCCTAATATTGCCTCGGGTGAGGCTTCGATCTATGCAACACATGGTTGCCTAAAGGGCCGTTAATAATGGGTTTTGTTGGTTCGCGCAACCGAATATGAACCTTGGTATAGGCCCCATCAAGCCAAAAATAATACTCAAGGGTCTCTCCTTGTAATAGAAATTAGTTGAACACAAAATAGAAAAATATATTACAGTTTAGATTGGAGAGGTGAAGCCCATTATGTCAATGGAGAGAGGCCAGGTGAGGAGAGGAGTTTCATAATATGAAGAGTGAGTCTATAGGGGAAAATACAATTTATAGAACATATAAGGAAACCTTGTAACAAGATATCAAGAACAAATTTTGATGCATGTGTAGGAATAGTTCACCCAATAGCAAAGGGAAGGTTCTTCTCAACGAACTTCCCCCTCTATCCCTCAAGTGATGGAAGAGTGGTAAGAATGGATTCTGGACAGAGGGCATGTGTAGAACAAATAAAATGAGTATATGCATGCAATTGATCTATATTGGAAAATGAAGTTCCCATTTGGGTGTGCGCTACTCGATAGGCAAAAATCAAGGAGGGACATATTACAAATGTTCGACCATATGCATTTTCATCTAAAGCACTCTGACTGTAGACTGGATGTGATCGACCATATACTAGTGACAATTTAATAACACCAACAACTCCTAGGAAACCCTTAGAATATACAACCCCTATTAAAGTAGATGGCTCAGATTATGATCCACTTTCCCAATTATGTGATGGATCATGGTTATATATTTATTTTTGTAAACAAATATTCACACAATCTGATAGGTTAACACTTTAATGCAGGCCACTTTAAGTACAATTATAATATGTTTTGTTTATCTCTCATGGCCCTTCAAAGGGTTCATTTTTGGGTATGGTTCGGTCTCTTTGGCAAGATATCAGAATGTCTTATGATACAATTTTGATGTAATAGAATTCAACTTAAGAAAAATAACAAAAATCAATATTTCAATTAAAATTTAATATTATTTAAGAGCTACACTTTCAAGATCATTTATTTTTCTTTTCAAGGTTAAAACCACAACTTTTTAAAGCTCATATGCTTTACATACAGTACTCTTATGACCAAAATTTTAAAATCAACTCATAAATGAAAAAAGTTGTTATAGATACCCTTGTATTTTACTTTTTTTTTAAAGAACTTTATTTAAAACATGGTGTAAAAATGTCATGATATTGTAAACAAATCATTATAAAAGAGAAAAAGAAGAAAGAAAAAAATGATTTCAATTTGGTTTGTGTTCAGAGGTTGGGAGGAATGATTGTGATCCTCCTCATATAGGATCAATTCTTACAAAAAATATTGTTGAGCTCATGTTGAGTATATGTTTATAATGATTTTGAGTCTTGTTATCAAATCATCTTGAGCATTGAATATCTTACTTTTCCTACAAAATGGAAGGGTGTGATACTTGGTTATATGAGAAAAAAAATAGAAATACCATTTTTTCACAAGTTATCTAATACTTATCAAATTGTGTTTTACACCCGAAACAAAATACATGTTAGAAATATACTTTTTCTCCCCCTTATTGGTTAGAATATTTCCTTTTCATTTATCCATGAGTAACACTTTGTTGTTGGGTCTTAATGTGACTTATATGTTCCTTATCATGTTAGTGTTGCAACTTGAGCCTAGAAACCATACATCCCTTTTCTTTTCTTTTGTGAGATTGCAAGCTAAAAACATATTTTCTAGATTTTGAGTTACTTATGTAAATTTTTCACTTGGTTTACTAAAATCATATAGTGTATTTCTACATTCATTTGAATAATTCCCATACTTCTTGTAATAATGACATTATACTTGATCTTTGTCATACCTTTGACCTTTTACTTGATTTTAGCTTGGATTTTGACTAGTTTTTAGTGTTTCCTCTTCCACAAGAACTTCAAGAGTTGGTTCTTCCACCTCTACATGAACTTCTCCCTCTAGCTTTGGAATTTGATCTTCCTCTACCTCTACCTTTGTTACACAGCATTTTTTCACCGTCCCTGTAATCCGTCACCCCGCATATTGGAGGGTCTTTCCCATGACCTATGAGCGGTGTCATACTCTAAAAACACCTTCTTTGCATCCTTCTGCATAAGGACATCATTTCTCCTGTTGAACATTTCCTCAAAAATCCCACAAAAACCTATGTTTTGGCCTTAGCGTGGGTAGCTAGTTCATCCCTCGCGCCAATGTGGAGGATGTACACTAGAGCCCGTGCTACCTGGTGCTCTGTCTCTGTGTTGTGCCCGTGCCAAATGTTTTAGGAATTTTTTGTAACAAACAGAGGTGGAAGTTTCCTTTTAACCACATTAGGGATGAGTCACAAGAAGTGGTTAAGTTGATGAGCCACGGATCTCCCTCTTTAGGTAGTGGTTTCCTCCTCCCATGGAACAATCCTTAAAGATAGGTCTCCCTTCCATGATTATAGGGATCCTAACCTCTCCCTATCCATCTATATAAATAGGCCTTCTCCCTTTTTGAAAGTTAGTTGAACATATAGCCAAGAAGCTGAACTTGGAGAAGAGATACTATAGCTGAGTAATTTCTATTGAGAAGGTAGAACCAAGGAGAATTTCATAGAGAGAGCCTCGTCTGAATTCCAGATGAGCCTTTGTGAGACGCGCTCCGCTAGAGCCCTATTGGAGGAGACTGCAACGTCGAAGCTTGGTTGTACTCTTCCTTTCTTTCATTAATATACTCGACTATGATATTGGTTCCATCATTGTGTTATGTTTATTTGATGAAATTCATTTAGTATTCTTCGACTCACTGATAATTACGAATATGAAATAGTATTTTGTATATAGTTGTTGTTTCTTGTGTGTGTGCAGGTATCCGAGCGTGAGAACGAGCGTATCGTGATCTGTCAAACCAGGAGCGAGAGGCAGCCACTCTTTCTGATGACAACAACATCGTAGGACCTCCGGTAAGTCATCTATCGAATCTCCTTCCATTCGTTAACTAGGAATCGATATTATAGCTTGTCTCGATTGTGGCTAGACCCACTCTAGGGCTAGTGGGATCGCCTATGTCCGTAGAGGGGATTTACCTGAAAATTTTGACTCATTTGGGGATTCAATGCTGCTTAGTCCCATTGAAATCAATTATTGTGAACTTACAGCTGCATCTGATTCTCCCCCCTCTGAAGGTGTTCCTTTGAGCATGTCTCTCGACATTTATTATCAATCCCCCTGGCTCGGCGATGTGGATTCGCCTGATCCTTTGAAAGTAGTGTTTGCATCTGATGAGGCCATAATGGAAACCATGTCTCTCGATGATCTACCGTGGAGTGATGGGCATCATCGTTCCTTGTTTATACCTGGCCTCAGGGCAATATCTAACTGTCTTGAGCATTTCGCGTCTCAAGTTCCTTCTCCACCACTTCAAACGCCTATTTTGACTCATGAATTCTTCGCTGAAGGTAACTTGGGTAACATTACTCAAACAATGCCTATTGACATTTTCATGAAACTGGGGATTGTCGAGAACATCCATGTGGGAGTCACTTGCTTTTCCGAGGAAGTCCAAGTGTATACTAGCCTCTTTCATGAATTCCGTGATGTTTTCGCCTGGTCTTATGAAGAGATGCCTGGATTGAACCCAGTATTATGGTGCATGAGATTCCCACCTACCCAGGTGCGAAGCCTGTTCGCCAGCGTCTTCATCCAGTGCATCCTCAAAAATCCACCGCTATCAAAGCTGAAGTTGAAAAACTTCTCAAAGTGGATTTCATTTATCTGATTCCTCTGATAGAGTGGGTTTCTAACATTGTTCCTATGGATAAGAAGAAGGAAGCAATTCATGTCTGTGTTGATTATTGCGATATCATTTGGGCCTGTCCTAAGGATAACTATCCCACCCCTTTCATCGATCAGATCATTGACAATTGTGTGGGGAGTGAGATTTTTTCCCTTATGGATGGTTTTTTTGGCTATAATCAGATCAACATTCTCTCGTCTGATCAACACAAGACTGCTTTTATCTATCCTTGGGGAACGTTCGCGTATAAGAAACTCCCTTTCAGCTTGAAGAATGTTGGGGCTATGTTCCAGCGCACCATGTCTTATGCCTTTCACGATATTTGTCATATTGTTCAGCCATACCTGGATGACCTTCTAGCTCATTCAACTGTGCAAAAAGACCACCCAGACCATCTTCACTAGATCTTTCTTCGTTGTAGACACTACAACATTCAGCTCAATCTGCATAAATGCGTCTTTTGCGTGAATTCCGGTATACTTTTAGGGTTTATCATATCTAAAGACATAATTCACCTTGACCCGCTTAAGGATGAGGCTATTGTTAATCTCCCCTCTCCATCCTCGTTACACCAGCTCCAGAGTCTCCAAGGGAAAGCCAATTTCTTACGTTGTTTTTTCGTGAACTACGTCGAAGTAGCCAAAGGGTTCACACAACTTTTAAAGCAGAACGTCCCTTTCTGTTGGGATGAGATTGCTCAGTAATATTTTGATACACTTAAGACGTTGCTTGTCAACGCTCCTCTATTACATCCTCTGAATTATCATCATGATTTCACCCTCTATCTAGCTGCCGCCTTTAGTACGATCGCCATTGTTTTGGTTCAAGATGATGATGACGGTAATGAGCATGTGGTTTACTACTTGTCTCGGAACCTTCTTGACCCTGAAACGCGTTACGCACATGTCAAGAAGTTAGCGTTGGCTGCAGTCTAGGCCGTCCAATGTTTTCATCATTATATCCTTTTATGCATGGTGACCGTGATTTCTGATTGTAACCCCATGACCTATATTTTGTCTCGATAGTTGCTAGGGGGGAAATACTTGAAGTGGATCATTATCCTCCAAGAGTTTGATTTGTAGTTTACTACAACAAAATCAAAGAAATCACTCATTTTTCGCTGATTCGATTTGTTCTCTCCCCACCAACTTTGCTCCTTCTTCTTCCGAGGATCATATTCCAGACGAAACTCTTTTCTTGATTAGCGCCCTCGATCTGTGGTACGGTGATATCATTGTGTATCTCCAAATTTCTACTTTGAGGTCTGAGTTAACGAAATATTCCTGACGCTGCATTCGGCATCAATTGAAAGCTTATCATATTGTCAGAGATACCCTCTATTGTGTTGGAGTCGATTCTATACTCCGCCGATGTTTGACCCTCGAGGAAGCTGAGAAAGTTTTAAATGATTGCCACAGTGACGCCTGTGGTGGTCACATGTCTGGTTATGCCACCACATAGAAGATCCTTCGTGCTGGCTGTTTCTAGTTGTCCATTTTAAAATAGTGCATTATTTCAGTACGCAAATGCCATGCGTGCCAGATATATCAAAGCAAGATGCATGCACCACCTGTTCCTTGACACCCTGTCATTACCGTTGGTGCTTTTTCCAAATGGGGCATCGATTTTATGACGTGTAACCCTCATTTGGATGGGGGGCATGCCTATATTATCGTCACTATCGATTATTTTACAAAATGGGCCGAAGAAATGCCTACACTGGCTGCGGAAAGTAAGACAACAATGCAATTCATATTCAATCATGTTATTGCTCGGTTTGGTGTCCCTCAAGCCATTGTTACTGATCATGGTTCTCATTTTTGGGACTATATGATGGAAGAGTTGAAATCTAGGTTGGGTCTACATCACGACAGCTCAACGCCTTATTACCCTCAAGCTGATGGCCAAGTTGAAGCCGTAAAAAAATTCCTTGTTACAATGCTTCAACGAAAAATTGGGATCCATAAACAAAACTGGCATCTCATGTTGTTTTCAGCTTTATGGGCTTACCGAATGTCGATTAAGAGTGCAACAATATTTACCTCGTTTCAGTTGGTGTATGGTTTGGAAGCCACTCTTCCGATTGAATGTTAAATCCCTTCACTCAAAGTAGCTGTGGAATTACTACCTAATACTTTGCCTGAGGAAGAGTATCTCATCTATTTAGAGAGATTGGATGAAACTCGTCACTTAGCTTCCTTGGTCATCGAAGCACAGAAGAAGCGAGTCAAATCTCATTTTGACCAAACAGTTGCCCCTCATTCTTTTATCGAAGGCGATCTCGTTCTCTTGTACCACCAAGCTCATGACAAGCTGGGGGTAGGTAAATTCCAACCCATGTGGCATGGGTCCTACATCATCAAACGTGTGTTATATAATGGGGCTTATGAGCTTATTGATTATGAAGGTTATCCCTTAGCACAACCTAGAAATGGGTTGTACCTGAAAAATTATTATGCTTGAGTCATTCATGCATGATATGTGTACATAGGTGATTTTTTTTATTTTTGTGCATGCTTTTTTTTTATGTGCTTTGTGAGTTTTTTTCTACTTATTGGGTCTTGTTTTTTATGCAGATGTCTATTTCTCCTTATGTCGGTTTTGCGGATGGTGCCTCCCGCAGTACCAGGAATTTGTCTTCGGCAGCCTAGGTAATTTATGCTCCTGTTGGTGAGTTGATTAAATTACAAGGTATTTATCTAGGACCAACTACAAACAATGTCGTTGAATATAGTGCTATTTTGGAACTATTAACCGAGGCAGTTAACCTCGGCATATGCGCATTGCTTGTGAATCTGGATTCACAACTTGTTGTTCTTCAACTTAACAATCATTATTCGGTTTGAAACCCATGCATTTTGAGATTGTAATTGCGTATTCATTTACTTGAAAGAAATTTTGATTTCATTACATATCAACATATACCAAGATGAATGAACACATTAACTGATGAAATAACTAACATTGTGCTAGATAGACATTTGTGCAACTTATAAAACATCATCATATGTAAATAGACCCATGTAGAATATATATATATATATATATATATATATATATGTTGATTTTTTGCAACGTGTGCATCATAAAACCCAAAAAATATATATGTATGTTTCAGTTACATCGCAAGACAACATGTCTCTCAAAATGAGCGAAAATAAAAGCCTAAGTGCCTAATCGGCGTGGTGCTCATGATAGCACGTCACTGCCTGTACCAGCCACCTCAGCAAGCAGTGGATATGAATCGACACCCCTACAGTGTGCCTCTGATAGGCTCGAGGAACGTCATCAAAATGAGGATAGTCTGGAATCCCATGGGTGATCCCATCCAGGTTCTGTACTATCTCCTCGTCACTATCCTCACCATGAGGAGCAAAATCACAAGGAGTTCGCCTCGCTATCAGTGACATACCTGCAGGATGCTCTGGGCCAACATCTGCATACATATAAGAGTAACTTTTAGAACATGCATATATAGAAAAAAAAATCAGAAACTCATGAAAATAAAAAATGAGTCTCACCTAGCTCTTTGTCCCAATCCTCTCCCTCCGCGAGCGGGAGGTCTGGATCACCGGTGAAGTTTGTGCTAGCGTAGGGCCAATCCTCCACAATAATCAGTTGTCGGCAAAGCCAATCAAAGAGCTCTGGCCTCCAGGACATTTGTTGGCCACCCCCTGCTCTAGGAATTGTTGGTCGCTTTAATTGTTTTTACAATTCAAGCTCCACATAAATTGTCAACACGAGGAACTCTGTTTATTCCAAAGACAATCACGCACTGGATATGCTCAATTCCAAAAGAAAAAATAATGTTGTAGTAAAAATTCACACAATTATTAATCATACAAATATAATTATTCACACCCTGTTTAATCAAAGCTGAAGTTACTTATGCTATAGTAGAAGCAATTCCTCTATTGCAGTTAAGAATCCAAATAAAGGGAAATCAATCTGCAGGAAAGGAAACCAATCAACCATAACAGGGAATAGGACCCTATTCCTTTAAATAGGAACTTCAGCACCTGCTGCCTGACACTAATCACTCTGTAGAAAAGGTAAACTCAAGAGAACAGGACCTTGTTCCCATGAACAGGAACCTTCAGCACCTGTCTCCTGTTTCTAATCACACTGTAGGAAAAGAAAGGCAATCAATGGGAACAAGACCCTATTCCTTTATACAGGAATCTTCAGCACCTACTTCCCAGCATCAATCATACATTCAAACAATTAACATAAATAGATCTCTTAACTTCTTAAGAATGAATGTACTAAACACATGCAGCGTTAAAGGAAACATAATGCTCAATAAACTACAGAACTGTGTAACTGGTGTTTCAGAAAACAGAATCAAAGTAAAGTGTGAATATCATAAAGAAATCTAACAAACTACAGGAACATTCGGGCGAATCTTGTGAGGAAGGCGAGCCCTTTCCTTCTCACAAGATTCCCCAGGGAAAGGATTAAATTGGAACGCTCAAAAGGAACTTTTATTCATCTGTCAAAAGAAACGATACATTACAAATGGAGTCTAGCTCCTGCCTTCTCAAACACAATGTTCTCCTGTAGTTTTCGAACTCCCTTCTAATGATGATGTCTCCTCTTTTTAAAGAGGAGACATCTCTTACAATTACAGTAGAGCAAATCTATATTTATCCCTAAATCTGTTCTTCTTTCTTAAAACACAGCTATTATGTTCTTCCATAAAAATATATCGTTACAACAGATACAAAAAGAGTACTATCTTCAGAATAATCCGTGTAACCACGTCTTCATGTTGTTGCCATTGTTCCATAAAATACTCTTCCAGAATCACAAATTACGAATAGTGGCGGAATTTGTGTGCCTGCTGATTGTTTCAGCAACGGAGTCGGCTGTTTCAGCAACGGAGTTTGACTGTTTCAGCAACGGCCGATTGTTCCAGAACAGCACATAGTTTATCCGCGATCTTTTAGACTTATGTTAGCAACAATCTACCTTCGATTAATGATGAAATATAAGAGTAATATGGAATTATATGTAAACAGATTAAATATATAGTAAAGAAGAGGATTTTATATACCTTTGGATAAAGTGAATGAAAATGATGATGGAATCCTTTTTAAACATGGTTATAAAGGTAAGGTGGTGTCAAAATATATAGCAAAAAGTGGTACATAGTGAGGTCCTAACATCCCCCCCAGCTGAAAGGGTTGCATGTCCTCGGGCAACTCCTAGTCTGAGTCTGAGTCTGAGTACTGACTCTGTGCATGCAAGTTTCTCAAGCAGTAGCTGGAGAAGGTAGCTTCTGTCGGAGCTCGGAATCCTCGATTGTTCTGCAATTGCTGCCATGCTACAGCCTCATCTCTGTCAGCCAATTGGTAGTGACACTGGTATTTTTCTGCAGGTATCCATAGAATTGGAAAATGAAAATGGTAACCAATCCAGTTTTCTCCACAATGCCGAATGCATCTGATGTAGTTAGGTACCCTGGAGAGTGCAGCTTGAAGATTATCAGGGCTGAAAGGGTGATACTCTTGTCTTTCCTTGCATGACTATTGCCAAAACATAGTGTTGGCATTCAATGCAGCAGTCTGCTTTACTCTGATTAGCTGTAGACACTTCAAAAGTGTTGAAGCCTGTAGTTGTTGTATGTACCTATGCATTCCTGGCTTCTGCAAGAATTGGTGATATTGTGCTACAAACATGGCCGGACTTAAAGGTTCCGGTCTAATCCAAAGGAGCCTATTCTCCTCATTATGCCTACTTGCAATAAACGCAGTTTTCCAAGTGATCTGATTGGCCAGGAATGAAACGAATGCCCTAATTTGTACATCACCTACAATTGGAGTGAGATTGACTCTTGTATTCTCAAGCATGGCCTCGTTATGGAGATAAAGTTCACACAACAAATGTTGGTCACTTTCAGGGGCCTCGGCAAAAGTTTTAACAAATTGTTCCGCAGTAAACAATTCATGAGGTCTGCCATCCTTTATTGCCTTCAATTGAAAATAAACCACACGTTCAGAGAGGAAGAGAGAGTAGTTCAAGGAGGGTTTTCAGGTAGCCATCAATTTTTGCACTCATGAAAACATCAAAACCAACTTTTCCTTTGATTCCTTGACTTCTTTCTTGGAATCCCTGAGCTGTTGCAATGTCTGTTCCCAAATATCCCAGTTGGCATACATGTGATTCTGCCAGGTTAACTTATGCTGCTGCAATATTTTGTCTTGATCCACAGCATATTGTTTCTTCCAGTTATTCATAAGTTCTAATTGTTTTTAGAATCTATGCTTCTGTGATCCATATAAAATTGTAAAATCACTTTCGGTAATAATCACATATAATGGAACGTTGTCGACGCGTTTCGAACCAACCAATGTGGTTCATCATCAGGACTAGGTGAGAGATCAGATCAAATCAATAAGCTTAAATAGATGTAGAGATGTTTAAACTAGCCGTTTTTTTTTACGGCTAGTTTGACTTTTTAATAATTTAAAATGTTTTTAATAAGTAACGGCTAGTTCCTCCTACTCTTTTAAACCAATTAATAAATTTATTCATTTAGTTAATAAATTATTAAACTTATTAGTTTTAATTATTTAGTAAACATATTGGTTATAAATTTTTATTTTAATGAGAGGTTAAAAAATAAGAAAAGAAAAATAAAAATAAATAAATAAATGAATAAAAATAAATAAATAAATATAAATAAAAATAAATATAAAAATAAATATAAATATAAAATAAAAATAATAAAATGTAAATGTAAATAAAATATAAATCTAATTGTTTCCATGGCAGGGTCTGTGTCCCGGCATTAGAAGTACTGGGTTGGGGCATTGTCTGAGTGGCTGAGCTGACTAGTACAGGGCAAGATATCTATGGTTGGGGCATTGTCTGAGTGGCTGAGCTGACCAACACAGGGCGGGATATCTGTGGTTTAGTTTCTTTTTCCAGACTTTTTGAGGGCCCTACTAGTTCTTGTGTGGCAGTAGGGCGTTCTTCTTTAATTGCAGCTGATGTAGATGCCTCAGATACCTGAATTTTGACCACTTTGTATCCTGCCTGTTGGTAAATGTTACCACACTCATGGCACATGTATTCTCTGCATGGATCCTTGTTTTGTGCTGATGTTGTGTGTGCTAGCATGTAGAGATTCAATTCTCTATCAAAGGCTTCTCGTGCCATGATTAATTCTTTCTTATGGGCCTCTAGTTCTGATTTCAAAAACTCATTTTCCTCCAACAAAGATGCCATAGTGTGTGAAACCTGTGTGCTGGTTGATTCTGCTGGAGTTGTCTGCTGATCCACAGCTGTAGCTGGTTCTTGTGGAGCAGCTACAACTGGTTTCCCTGTATTATCATGCTTGGTGTATGATTCTTGTACTATAGTGGCTGGTTCTTGTGTTTCAGCCTCTGGGTAAGTGACTGGTTCTTGTGTGGCAGTCACTGTTTGAGCAATAAACGATGTCATGTTACCCCGGGCCACTGGGTCTTGTGTGACAGCGCCACAGGACGAGACAGGTTGGGGAATTTGGAATGGTGGTGAGGATTGAAGTTTTAACAGGATAGTGGCGGGGTCAGGGGAAATGGGAGTAACTCCTGTTTCAACAATAATTTTCATTTTTATTTTTGGTAGGAAAGCAGAGAAGTTAGTGTCTTTCCTTTTCTTTGTAGGAGAAGATTCTTTTCTAGGGGAAGGGCTTTCGGAAGAAGTGAAAATTTGGGATGTGGCCCTTGTTTTTCATTCGGAGACGGAGACTGTTGGGCTTCGTCTCTTTCTTTTATGAGTAGGTGGGGATGGGGGTATTGAAGAGTCATTGCTAGGGATAAGAATAGTGGGAAGGGGTGACTCTACTAAGTGGGACGAACTTGGGGGTAGGTCAACTGGTTCTGAGGATGGAATTACTGGATATCGTCCAGTTGCCTTTCATAAGAACTCTCAGGATTTTCTTGGGAACTTCCGGCTTGTTGGGGAATTTCAGCTTGCTGGGGAATTTCGGCTTGCTGGGGAATGAGGAGTGGATTATTCAGAGGGGGGTTTTGCTGAGCAAAACCCCTCTGAATTAATAATTGCCATAAACGATGATGGGTAAGGGATAACAATGGGAATTTAACCCGTCTGCAATAATATGACATGTTTTTGATACAACCAAGCAGATAATAGGGAATATTGACTAATCGACCATGCCTCAAATGGTTCATTAAAACGAAGTCGTGTTGATAGACTACCTGGTAATGCCCTTCGCATGTCAAATAGTGCTTGATGAATTCAGCTACTGTCGGCCATGGTCGAGGTAATGAATGCAGACTTATACCGCGGCCTTTAAGTTCAACCGGTTCATCTGGAAGAAGAAAATCTTGTTGTGCATTTAAAATAACATGTTTCCTACTGAAACAGCGAGCCCCTATAACCGGAAAACCTGAAACTTGTGCTACATCTTCCTCTGTGACTGAAATTCGGACCCCTTGAACCACTGAATAATTCCCCTGAAGATTTTGTGCGAACTCTAAAACTTGCTGCTGATCAAATTCTCCTAACCTTTCGAAGTATGTTGTCCATCCTGCTTGTTGAAAAATTTGGTAGGCCTCCGGGAACAATTCGAGAAGAGTTATTGAACCAAGCTCGTGTCTGATAGCCGACCCTCCCATAGCTACTAGCTTGAGTCACATGCAGAGGCGCAGAGAACAGAAACACAGGCTTTGGTCAAGCTAATTTTTGCAACAGAGGATATGGAGTCTCAATGACGGCGGAGATAATTGATATGAAAAGTGACGGAGGATTGGATGGTTTGGAATGATGATTCAGTTTTCGAAATTCCCCCCCCTACGTATGGTGCAATAATGTTTAAGCGTGTGGAGATTGTAATCATTATGAGCAAGATCCTCTCTTTAAAATATGATTTAACTGCATTACATAAAAACCACATACCTTATATTTTTACCTTTGTCTATAAAATTCGAAGTATAGAGTGCTTCATAATGGCTTGATATTAATGGAAGAATCTGTAGATTTCTCTGAAATGTAGAACAGGAGCATATCAGGATCTGCTCAGTACTGAGTAATTTTCACCCAAAGGATCTGAAGAGTAAAAGTGGAGAACTGAAAAGCTTGTATAGCAGAGGAAAGAAATGATGTTTTAATGATGAAAAGATAAATGACAGGTTGCTGAAACTGGTGTTTCAGCAACGGAAAAATGAATGACATGTTGCTGAAACTCGTGTTTCAGCAAAGGGGAAAATCAGGAAAATGGGATATAATGACTTGGGTTTAAAACAAGTGGGGGAAGCATTTGATAAGGGATAATTTCAGCAGTAAGGAATGAGAAATACTAGATGAAGGATGATATTTCAGGAATGGTAGAAGTGGGAAAAATGGAAAAAGGGAAATAATGTAGAAATGGGATAAAAGGGATATTGCTAGGAAACAGGTTGAAAAGAAGGGAACAAGCTTCTGTGATTGAAGCTTCAGATCTTCTTATGATGAATCTGTCCTCCTTAATAAGCTTTTCCAGAATCTACAAAATTCAATTGTAATATGCCAACCCTTGACAGGGATTATTAGTTTTAAATCTAATCTAATACTAAAAAAATACAGTGCAGAAAATTAAATGTTGTGAGGAGCAGAAGACTCCCCTAGAAAAAGATAGTGTGTATCAGTCATGCAAGCAGTCTTGAAATCCTCTTTAGAAACAGGGCGCTGGTATAAACGAAGCCTATGACCATTGACTAGTAGAGGTGTTTTAGAATCATCAATTGTTAGAAGTCTTACTGTTCCATTAGAAAAAATAGCATCTACCTCATATGGTCCAAGCCAACGTGTACGTAGCTTACCCTGAAAAATTTCAAACCGAGAGTCATACAACAAGGCCCAATTACCTTTTTGGAACTGCTTGTGTTTGATAATTTTATCATGCCACTTCATTCTCTGTTGTTGAATCATGGTTGTTTGGTGAATGACATCTAATCTCTTTTCATCCAATTCAAGAAGCTGCTGCAACCTAGCTGTCTGCACATCAGTCAAATCAAGATTAACAGCTAAAGCAGTTCTTAGAGTTTTAATTTCAAATTCCACGGGAAAAACAACATTTTTACCATAAACCAATTCATAGGGAGAAAAACCTGTAGTGTTTCTCCAAGTAGTTCTGTAAGCCCATAGTGCTTCAGGGAGCCTTTGAGACCAATCCTTCCGGTTATCCTTCACTGTTTTAGTTAGAATGGCTTCTAATACTTTATTTGTGCTTTCCACCTGCCCATTGGCCTGGGGATGGTATGGTGTAGTCATTCTATGATGAATATGATATTTCTGAAGGGTAGACTTAAAACCATGAGAATTGAATGGAGGTCCTCCATCTGTAACTAGCTCTCTAGGAATTCCAAATCTAGTGAAGATTTCTTCAAATAAGAAAGCTAGGAAAACCTCTTCATTGGCTCTAATAAGTTCTTTGGCCTCCACCCATTTAGTCATATAGTCTGTAGAGACTAATATATAAGTTCTTTGATTGGATGAAGGATTAATGGGTCCTATGAAATCCAAGGCCCATCTTTCAAACGGTTCAGAAACTACCTGGGCGTTTAATGGCATTTGATCTCCATGATTGGGTTGACCCATTCTCTGGCAGCTGTCACAAGCCCTCACACATTTCTTTTCATCCTTAAATAATGAGGGCCAATAGTAACCCATCCTCAAAATTTTGTGTGTTGTTCTTTTATCAGCAAAATGCCCTCCACAAGGGCCATCATGACAAGCTTTCAGTATGTCATACACTTCATCTTCCCTAATGCATCTTCGGATTTCCTGATCAAGCCCTGTATAGAAAAGACACCCACTTATCCAGCTATACCTGGCACTTTGTTGAATAATTCTTCTCTTTTCTCTGTATGACAGGTGTGATGGTAATTTTCCTGCAACCAAATAATTGGCAATATCTGCATACCATGGAGAGTGAGCAGAAACTGCAAACAAATACTCATCAGGAAAAGAATCATCTACTGGAATATTATTATCAGCTTTTAACCGTGAAAGGAAATCAGCCACCACATTTTCTTTACCAGGCCGATCTATAATTGTGATATCAAATTCCTGCAGTAATAATAGCCATCCGGTAACTCTAGCATTTGTAACAGATTTTTTCATTAAATACTTAATAGCCGAGTGGTCAGTGTGCACAAAAGTAGAATAACCAGTGATGTAGTGTCGAAATTTATTAATGGCATAAATTACTGCAAGAAACTCCTTTTCGGTAACTGTATAATTAAGCTCAACAGGGGTCATATTCTTACTGATAAAGTAGATAGCATAAGGAAGATGATTCTCCTCTTGTCCCAAGACAACTCCAATTGCAGTGTCTGAAGCATCAGAAGATATATGAAAAGGGAGGGCCCAATCAGGTCCCCTCAAAATAGGAGCAGTAGATAATTGATTCTTGAGTTCTACAAAGGCTTTTTGACAAGGATTAGTCCACTTAAATTCAGCATTTTTCATAAGCAACACAAATAATGGAGAATCTATCTTAGAAAAATCTTTAATAAATCTTCTGTAATATCCAGCATGTCCAAGAAAACTTCTCACTTCAGTTTGTGTTTTAGGAACAGGAAGATTCTGAATGACCAATATTTTAGATGGATCTACCTGAATACCTTGAGATGAAATAAAATGTCCAATCACTACTCCTTCACTCATCATCATATGACATTTTTCAGTACTTAGGGAGAGGTGAGCTTGTATACATCGTTTAAGTACCTTCTCAATATTTTGTAATGCATCTTCAAAAGACACACCATAAGGAGTAAAATCATCCATAAATATTTCCATAGAGTCATTCGGCATATCAAAAATGATTCCTATAACAACCCTCTGAAAAGTTGTTGGTGCATTACATAGCCCAAATGGAAGAACTCTATAAGCAAAAGTTCCCCAAGGGCTAGTGAAAGTGGTCTTGTCCTGGTCTTGGGGTGCAATTCTAATTTGATTATACCCACTGAATCC
Source organism: Pinus albicaulis (assembly GCA_034641835.2). Lineage (NCBI taxonomy): Eukaryota > Viridiplantae > Streptophyta > Pinopsida > Pinales > Pinaceae > Pinus > Pinus albicaulis. Next base: position 98,149,740 of record CM076582.1, read on the forward strand.
ATCTAGAAAAGAAAAGAATTTCTTCCTTGCCAGACTATCCAACACCTGATCAATGAAAGGTAAAGGAAAGTGATCCTTTTGAGTAGCTTTGTTCAAGGCTCTGTAATCAACACATACTCTCCATTTCCCGTTTTTCTTAGGGACAATTACCAATGGGGAAACCCATTCATTGTCAGATATGGAGTATATAAATCCTGCATTAAGCAATTTCTGAAGTTATTCTTTAACAATTTCTCGTAAATTAGGGTTCATTCGTCTTTGGGGTTGACAGACTGGTCGGCATCCCTCTTTAATGTAAATTCGGTGAGTACATAGTTCAGAAGAGATCCCTTTCATATCTGTGTAATCCCATGCAAATGCTTCCTTATTTTCATGCAATAAATTCATTAACTGCTGTGTTTCAGCAACTGTTAGATCAGGATTTATGTTTAATGTCTTGCCAGGTTCAATTTCAACTGTTATACTTTTAGATGAGATGGTGGTTAATGTCTGAGATAAGTCTTCAGATTCAATCTTTTCTTGGGTATCTGTTTCAAAAATTGCAGTCAATTGATTGTGTGTTTTAGCAATTACAGAGGAAGGTTCACAAATAAAATTATTAATTATTTCATCCTCTGTATTGTCTTTAAGAGTTAAGGCTTGTCCAATAGTTAGAATGGGATGAATAGCATTATCATCATAATCCATCCACATAGAATCTTCATTATTAATTATGGGTGTAGCATGAGGATAAAGAGTAAGATGTTTGGTTTCATAACCATTAGAAATTGTCATTGAACCAGATTTGCAACTGATAAAGGCATCAGCTGTGGCCAGCCATGGCCTCCCCAGAATTAAAGGATGTCCCCCCAGCTTTGTTTTAGTCTGCAATACAACAAAATCAGCTGGGTAATTCCAGGATTCAACTGAGATAAGTAAATCTTCAACAACTCCTTCAGGTTTAATTGTAGAACGGTCAGCCAACTCTAAAATGGTAGGTGTATCTCTGATTGTGTTATTCAGCTGTAACAATTGTGAAGTTTCAAGAGTCATTATGTTTATTGCAGCACCTAAATCTACCAGAACTTGAGGAATCATTGTTTTACCAATTTGAACTGTCACGGTAGGATGGCTGAGGTCACCATATTTCACAGGAGGGGTTTTTCCGGACATTAATGCAGATAGATCACCCATCACATGTACTGTAAGGGGATCTTTAGTTTTCCTACCATGTTTCTTAACACAAATATCCCTTATTGTTCTGGCATAAATTGGTACATCTCTTAGTGCTTGTAAAAGTGGAATTTTAACATACAAGTTTTGAAATTCCCCTAAAAGATTAAAAGCAGGTGTTTCAGGCGTTCTAGTTAAAACCAAACGCTCGGGGAATGGTGGTTCTGTTATTTCAATACCCTTGTTAGAGGGTGGTTGTGCTTTCTTATGTTTCTCAGTTTCCTCTTTATCAGAATCAGAAGAAGTTATATCATCAATAATAGGCTCTACTATTTTCCCAGATCTTAAATGAATATCATTACATTGCATAGTAGGAAATATGGACTGATTCTGAATATCAATGACTTGCACAACTTTATTATTGGGGTTAGGATTTGGTTGCACAGGTAGCTGGGGTCTCATTTGGTTATTTGGCAGAGCATTTGATGGCAGAGGAAGTGGTTGTTGGAATTGAGGCAATTTATTTGGATACGGGAGTTGTTGGCTTCTCCAATTTTAATTCCAAGGGTTAAAAGAAGATGGCTGCTGTGGGGGCCAAGGAGTCCACATTGTAGGATCAACAAAGGGAGGGTTTGATTGTTGCATGGGTGGGAAATTCATTTGATTAAAGGGTGGGTATTGCATTTGAATGAAGGGAGGGTAATTTGTTTGACCGAAAGCGGAATAATTATTCCAACGATTAAATGGCATACTAGAATTCATACCTTGTCCTTTTGGTTGCCATTGTCTTCTTTGAGTTAGCAAGTAAACTGCTTCAGCTTCTTCTTCCATTGGATGCAATGCTGCCTTTATTCCCGGTAGAGATGGACATTGTTTTGTTTCATGATCTTTCTCACAAAGGGTGCAGATTGGTATTTTTTCCAATGGGCACTCCCTTAGTGGATGTTTGTCTCTGCACTTTGGGCAAAAGACAGCCAGAGTTGCTTCTGCTTCAGCCTGCTTCTTCTTAACCTGCAAAGTGTCAATTTGTGAAGCAAAAAAACTTAACATCTCAGTTTTAAATTCTTCAAGTAAATTACCTATTTCAGCTCTTGTTGCTCCCCCACTGGCTGATTTCTGCACTCTTGAATAGGTGGGATCTCTGTTACTTACTCTGTTCCTTGCAGCTCCCCTTGAACACCTCTTACAAAGTTCAACAATCTCATCATATGATTCTTTAGATATATCTCCCTTACCAAGCATGTTTAACATGTCTAAACAATCATCCCTTAATCCTCTAAGTAATATTGTTTTACGAATTTCCTTACTTATATTCGGATGATCAGATCTCTGTATATTATACTGCAGCCTTTCTACGTAGTCCTCCAGATTCTTGTGCGGCCTTTGTGCCATATTGAATAGTTCGTCCTTCTTTTCTCTCGTCCGACAGTAGTCTTGATATTTAAGCAGAAATTTCTGTTTCATCTGTTCCCATGTTGTGATTGACTCACGAACCATCTTAAGGCATTTCCTTTTAATGTTGCTGGAAACAGTTTCAACTTTTGAGCATTAGTAACATAATCATAACTTCTGCATAATATATCAAATTCAAAAAGAAATTCATCCGGATCTTCAGAGGATAGACCATGGAAGTTAGGTAAAGCTGACAATGGAATATTTTTCATAGGAGTTGTTCCTCTAGGGAGATCACTGATAGGAAATCCCAAGGTAGAGAGAGAATTTTCATCCTTTCCTTCTCCTTCAGGATCCACACGTCCTCCACCAAAGAAGTCTTCGTTGTTTCCTTCCATTGGCTGTTCTCCTACTGCACTTGCTTGATCATCAAGGTCTTCTACTGGCTCTTCAATGTTTTCCACTGGTCGTCCAACACTCTCTATTATTTCCTCAATGTGCTCTGCTGATTTGCTAGCACTTTCTTCTGACTCTCCAGCACTGACTGCTGGTTCTTTAATCACCAGCTCCTCTATGTTTTCAGGGCCCACAACTTCCTCTGTTTTGTAATCTGATTGAGGGGAGTGTTGAAGTTTTGGTCTTCGAGAACTTAATCTCTGTGATGATTCAGCCTTTGATACAATCTCGTCAATGAAAGTCTTTCTTCCTCCCCTTCCTTTGCCCTTGCCACCTGTGGGATTAGTTTTCTTCTGGGTTCCGCGTCCTCTCATACAATCTGCACATCTAGAAAGAAAATATTAATGCTTTTGAAATCTATAATTGCCTTCCCCGGCAACGGCGCCAAAATGTTGGTCACTTTAATTGTTTTAACAATTCAAGCTCCACATAAATTGTCAACCCGAGGAAGTCTGTTTATTCCAAAGGCAACCACGCACTGGATATGCTCAATTCCAAAAGAAAAAATAATGTTGTATTAAAAAGTCACACAATTATTAATCATACAAATCTAATTATTCACACCCTGTTCAATCAAAGCTGAAGTTACTTATGTTATAGTAGAAGCAATTCCTCTATTGCAGTTAAGAATCCAAATAAAGGGAAATCAATTTGCAGGAAAGGAAACCAATCAACCATAACAGGGAACAGGACCCTATTCCTTTAAATAGAACCGGCCACTGGCAAAGACATAATCACTCCTGTAGAAAAGAAAAACTCAGAGAACGAGGACCCTATTCCCATGAAACGGGAACCTTCGGCACGCATCTCTGTTTCTAATCACCTTGTAGGGAGAAATTTGGGCAATAACAGGGAATAGGACCTATTCCTTTGTACAGGAATATTCAGCACCTGCTTCCCAGCATCAATCATACATTCAAACAAATAACAGAAATAGATCTCTTAACTTCTTAAGAATGAATGTACTAAACACATGCAACGTTATAGGAAACAAAATGCTCAATAAACTACAGAACTGTGTAACTGGTGTTTCAGCAAACATAATTAAATTAAAGTGAAAATATCATAAAAAAATCTAACAAACTATAGGAACAGTCGGGTGAATCTTGTGAGGAAGGCGGGCCCTTTCCTTCTCACAAGATTCCCCAGGGAAGGAATTAAATTGAAGCGCTCAAAAGGAACTTTTATTCATCTGTCAAAAGAAACGATACATTACAAATGGAGTCTAGCTCCTGCCTTCTCAAACACAATGTTCTCCTATAGTTTTTGAACTCCCTTCTAATGATGACGTCTCCTCTTTTTAAAGAGGAGACATCTCTTACAATTACATTGGAGCAAATCTATGTTTATCCCAAATCTGTTCTTCTTTCTTAAAACAGGGCTATTCTGTTCTTCCATAAAAAGGTATTGTTACAACAGATACAAAAAGAGTGCTATCTTTAGAATAATCCGTGTAACCACGTCTTCATGTTGTTGCCATTGTTCCACAAAATGCTCTTCCAGAATCGCAAATTACGAATAGTGGCGGAATTTGCGTGCCTGCTGGCTGTTTCAGCAACGGAGTCGACTGTTTCAGCAACGGAGTCGACTGTTTCAGCAACGAAGTTTGACTGTTTCAGCAACGGCCGATTGTTCCAGCACAGCACATAATTTATCTGCGATCTTTTAGACTTATGTTAGCAACAATCTACTTCGATTAATGATGAAATATAAGATTAATATGGAATTATATGTAAACAGATTAAACATATAGTAAAGAAGAGGATTTTATATACCTTTGGATAAAGTGAATGAAAATGATGATGGAATCCTTTTTAAACATGGTTATAAAGGTAAGGTGGTGTCAAAATATATAGTAAAAAGTGGTACATAGTGAGGTCCTAATAGGCATCAACACAGCCCATCAGGCCATCCGTGGCTCTTTGGGTAGTGGCATTGGGACAATAACCTCCTGACGCTGGAAGATGGGTAGTCGTTCCAAGAAGAACGATACCAGAATCGATCCATACCAAAACTAATTTAGTTTGGTCTTCTTGCACTTAGTGAGTTGCCGCTTGATGTTGATAGTCACGGCCTCAGCCCAATTGAAAAGAGTTGGGTTCATGCACTATGAGGCAAGAAGTAGTTATGTCTTTGTGGCCTCATGTGGTTCTTGCGATCCTGCAGCCCGCATGATAGTGTGCAGCACTACTCTTAGTGCCAGATCAGGGACAGTTTGGATGTCAACTTTGCCACTCCTTGCTCCTTTTCGTGCCCCTCGACACACCCTGTCACTGTTGCTCTGCAAAGAGGTAAAAGTGAAAAGTAAATAATTTTTACCACTTATGGCATATTATAACTTTTCAAAATCTTAAATTAGGTTTTAAAACATATTTGTCAATTATTTTATCATATTATCTTCAAGGAATACATTTTACACATGTCTTTTTGTGTAGGGACAGGTTTTGACATGGTTATGATGAAGAAACAAGTTGTATTTTATACTTTTTCAAACTCGGTAAAAACACGAAAAAGTCACTACTGGAGTCATCTTTCAGCTCTTTTCTAACTCTCTAAAACTGAAAATATTTTTGAGACGCTTGTCGTTTTGAACTCGTTAAATTGGCTGCGAAACGATATCTACGCAATATAAGTTTACCCCTTTTTTGGGCTGGGATAGATTATTTACGAAAAAGGAATACCTTAGCCTATTGCGACTAAGAGGTTCTCTCAGACACAATTTTATAATTTTTCAGATCTGAGGGACTATTTACGAAAAGGGACTGCTGGAGTTTTGTTTTCTTCTTTCTTTTCAAACTCTCTAAACATGAAAATATGTCGAGTTCCCCCTTTGTCAAACTCATTAAAACTGATGACATTGGACTCCGTCGTTATGACGTTACTCAAGTTCCTCCTTCGTAGGGCTAGTAAAATGTACTAGGTTGGATTTGTCCGAAGGACAAACTTACATCGCAAGCATATTCTATCCCCTTCAAGCTTGTTTTTAAAAATAATTGGGGTACTCGCCAGAAATGGTGGGGGAAAATGGAACCAGATTGTAGTCATGTTGGAAGTATGTTGTTCTTGAACATGGCACTTGTCTGCATTTCTGTCGGGTTGGGGACATCTCACTTCGTCATTTTTTTGCCTCCATGGGTTTGGGTAATCTCTTTTGACCACTCATCTGCTCTTTTCCACGTCGCCGTGACCTAAAATCCCTTGATGTCAAATACTGCCAAACCCAGTGTCGTGTTGCCGATATGTTCAAGAGAAGTTTGCCTCTGAAGTTTTCAACCTCCCTCTGATTCTCTGTTGGTCTTGATTCACAAACATCATATTCCTCTGTCTCGTGTCGATGATGTGGGAAACATTATGGCCCACCTTCTATCAAGGTCACTTCCTATCGACTCCAGGTCATTATCAAGGAAAATGATCTAGATATTCCCTTCAAGTACCTTGGAGCCTGCATGCCTCAATGGTAGGTTCTTCACATTCAACGTAAGGTCCACATCATTGGCCTTCGATTGACTGACTCTTTAGGTGTTCGATGTCAGATCACTGTTCACATTCTGTGGATTATACCTTTCGTACCTTGAGAGCCATTGTCGTCATTGGTGGTTTCTCTCGCGTCTGTTAACGACTTTCATCATTGGTTGATAATCAGATGATTTTGTTCATGTTCGACTTCAGCTCACATATTCGCATGCTCGAATTTGTACTTTGTTCGGGTCGAGATGGAGCATAAGACCCTGGGTTTTTTCTGATGAAATACAGGTTGCGGGTTCTTTGTGGATTACTATGACTTATTATATGACTCTTCTGATTGGATGGTTGTGACCACACCTGAGTCTATTTGTTCCTCCCTACTGCTGGATGGCTATGTCCATAACTCGGATCTCACTATTTATGTACTCTATTATGGATGGCTGCACCCATGCCACATGTCATGTATAATATGTATTAGTTGTATTCGTACTTGAAGGTTTTTTAACAACAGTGTTTGGGTCGAACACATTCTCATAAATAATTTCACCCCTCCTTCTCTCTCGGACCTCATGCTTTAGGGGACATCTGTTACATAGCATTTTGTCACTGTCCCTACAATCCCTCACCCCACATATTGGAGGGTCTTTCCCGTGACCTGTGAGTAGTGTCATACTCTGCAAACACCTTCTTTGCATCCTTCTACATAAGGACATCATTTCTCTTGTTGAACATTTCCTCAAAAAGCCCACAAAAACCTATGTTTTTGCCTTGGCGCAGGTAGCCAGTTCATCCCTCGCGCCAAGGTGGAGGATGTACACTAGAGCCCATGCCACCTGGCACTCTATCTTTGTGTTGTGCCCATGCCTTTGTGAGATGCGTTCCGCTAGAACCCTGTTGGAGGAGACCACAACATCGAAGCTTGGTTGTACTCTTCCTTTCTTTTATTAATATACTCGACTATGGTATTGGTTCTATCATTGTGTTATTTTTATTTGATGCAATTGATTTAGTCTTCTTCGACTGATTCATAGTTATGAATGTGAAATAGTATGTTGTATATCGTCATTGTTTCTTGTGTGTGTGCAGGTATCCTAGCGTGAGAACGAGCGGATCGTGATCTGTCAAACTGGGAGTGAGAGGCAGCCACTCTTTCCAACGACAACAAGAGCATAGGACCTCCGGTAAGTCATCTATCGAATCTTTGTCCATTCGTTAACTAGGAATCAATATAATAGCTTGTCTCGTTTATGGCTAGACCCACTCTAGAGCTAGTGGGATTGCCTCTGTCCGCAGAGGGGATTTACGTCACCAACAACCTTGAGCAACTAAGACTTGTGTCTTGAAAGCATGTTCTAATGAATTTTTTTTTTTGTTCTACTTAACCTATTTTAATCAGAAATGATGAAGCATGGAGCTCATCCACTAAGAACAGTGAGATATCTTTGTCTTCTCTATGGGCATGACAATAGAATCAAACCTTGCTTGTAAAATTCCTAGAATATTTTCAAGCACTCTCCTTTCTTCAAGTGTCTCACAATGAGATCTGATTTGACTTACGAGTCCAATAATTTGTGTAAAAAATGAGTCTATTGTCTCAAATTCCTTAATATATATTGTTTCAAAATCTTCTCTTAGCATTTGTAACTTTGTTTTTCTCACCTTTGCGATGTCTTGATATGTTATTTGGAGAATGTCACATGCTTGATTCGGCTTTTTGTTGTTGCAATATTTCAAAAAATAATTTCACACATTGAACAACGTAAACTATCAAACATGAACTCTATTGAGTAGCTGTTTTTTTTTGTGTTTGCAAAAAATAATCTCATTTTGAAAAGTGTTGATTGAGAATACACCTTTTTTTTGGAGCATATTTTTGACACTTGTAATTTTCTTACATATATGAACATTTTTTTTAAATGTTAGTGATTTTCATGTTGATTTTGAAAGTGTTGATGCCACATCAACCTTTTTTTTAAGAGGGCTTATTTTTTACACTTCAAATTTTGTTATGTATCAAGATTGAATTTTGGTAACTTTTTTTAGAGGGCTTATTTATAACATGTTTTAAATTAATTTATAAAAATTAAAACCATAATTATATTCAATATAAATTCTACCATTTAATTATAAATATTCTATAAATATTAAATCGTTATTATCCATCCATTAAATTTTTATATTTAAATTAAAATTAAAAAAAAATTTCAAAAAAAAATACTTATTAAATTTCTATACTTCTATACTTTGTTATGAAAATATATTAATTATAAAATATATTATTAATTTCATTATTAAATTAATATAAACAATAAACTAAATATCCTATCTATCATAGTTACCAAGTTCGGCAGTACTACCGAAAAAAATACGTAAATTCGTGGATTCAGTTCGTTACAGTGATTAATTGGGAAAAGTCAAATTTGGTACGGTGTTATATTTTTTTCAAATATTTCCACTTGTTCGAGTACGTTGTCTCCAACCTTTAGTGTGATTCATGCCTCAACATGAACACATACAGTACAAGAGCGTAAAGGAATCAATCACAATGACATCTATTTGAAGGAGGTAATTTGGAAAAAAATGAACTGTGCAACAATAAATAATACATTGATGAGTTTATTTAATCTACAATTTTAATACATACAAATATGTATGGGTTCACTAAATACATAAATATATTTCATATTATATGATTTTTCAGATACTATTTAAATGCATTTTATAAATTCAGAAAATAGTGTTATATGTATGTAAATTGAAAAGTATTGATGCATTTTATTTTTATTTATTTAAAAAAAAATATGGTTACCTAAATGACTCAATAACTTACCCTTCAATTGTTGAATAGGAATAGATAGGAATAGTCTTGCATCTATTATCTATTTGAGAGGTAAATTTTCTATTCCAAGTAAATTTTTAATTCCAACTCTGCTTGGTTGATCCACAGGAAGAATATAGGTATGGACCTACTCAGCTATGGTGGAAATAGGTTATTGAGCTTACCCTTCTAACTCTTGAATAGGAATCAATAAGGTTCCAAATTTTCTTAGTTGATGCATTGGAAGAATACAACTTTAATGGACCAACTTGGAAAATTGAAATAATGTAGAGAAAGGCCAAGCTAATGCACGATGGATTAACTTTTATTAAGTTTTATATACAAAATAACAAATTGGTAATTCTTAATGGGAAAAAAAAATAAAAAAGACTGTAATTTTTATAGAAAAAAAAAAAATTTAAAAACAGTGATTCCTATATTAGAAAATTTTAGAAAATAAGAAATTACAATTTAAAAAAATATATAATTCCTACCTTAAGAAAAATTATAAAATAGCAAATTGGTTGCAACTTATTTGCAAATCAGCAATTAATATATTTAAGCAATTTTTTTTTCTGTATTGAATTTTATAAATTCAAAATTGTTCCAAATTTGATAACTATACTATCTATACAGAAAAACTGAAAAAACTTGTATTACAAACTACAAGGAAATATGGCAATGAAAGTGATGACGCTATTGTGCCCACAATGCCGCTTAGTTGGGCTTTCCGCAAATCTTGCGTATTTCCCTTCTGGTGCCCGTAAGAGGTTTGATATTCCCCATATTAACCATGGCGGCAACAAAATATGAGAAGAAGGTCTTCCTATTGGAACTGTACGTGGTGACTTGTGAATCAGTAGGGCCTCCATTGAAGAGTGCTTGATCGGAGTGGAAAAGTGCTTTTTGGTTCTTTAGATTGATGTAGTACTTGTTTTCAAACACAGTGGGGGTCAAATCATCCAGTGTGTAAAATTATTAGCGCACAAATATGGATCTACTTGAAGAATAATTTCACAAACTTGCCAATTTGAAAAAGAAAAACAATTAGAATTCAGAATGAAATTGATACATCAATATTAGGTTGAGAATCAATATATAAACCAACTAAGTTAAGCTTAGTTGTACATGCAATAAATATGGATAGTTAAAGCTAACTGAAGCTTGGTGTGCTTTATGTTCTGCTAATGTGCACATGTACCACATGCAAGCACTAGAGTTAACTAACTAACCCAAGTGCACATCGCATGTAAGCACTCGAGTTAACTAGCTAAAAATAAGTGCACATCACATGCAATATCTAGAGTTAAACTAAAGCTAATTAAGTCTAACTATATGCATGTACATCACTTGAGTTAACTAGCTAAAGACAAGTGCATACAAGTGCACATCGCATGCAATATCTATAGTTGAACTAAACCTAATCTATGTGCATGTACACCAACACCCCCCTTTAAGCATAACTTAGGTGAGTGTGATGCAAAATGAATGAGTCCCGGAAACACAGGCATTTCCAAGTTCACATCGTATGTAAGCACTCGAGTTAACTAGCTAAAAAGAAGTGCACATCGCATGCAATATGTAGAGTTAAATTAAGGCTAATTAAGTCTAACTATATGCATGTACATCACTTGAATTAACTAGCTAAATACAGGTGCATACAACTGCACATCGGATGTAGTATCTAGAGTTGAACTAAATCTAATCTATGTGCATGTACACCAACACCCCCCCTTAAGCATAACTTAGGTGAGTGTGACGCAAAATGAATGAGTCCTAGAAACATGGCCATTATAGGTACCCATATACAGTACATGAAAAGAGGAAAGAGGGAAAACCCAATGGGAAGAAACCCCCCCTCCCCCCCCTTCAAAATATAATTTAAAAGTAGAGAAAAGACAAGTGTTAGGTAGTCATGTCCTTCACCCCGAGACGATCTCGCAAAAATCGAAAATTATGCTCAATGACTTGGTGAAGATATCAGAAATCTTCTTGGAACTCAGACAATACTGAAGATCGATGATCCTTCATAGATCTGGAGGAATAAGCTTCATTTTGGAAGTAGAGGTATCAACTCCCATGTTTGGATCAAGGATTGAATTTCCTTATACATGGTTGCATGCTAATATGGATTCCCTGCAACTTTGTCATGCATTTAACAATCATATTCATGTACCCTATATGTATGCATGAGAATGGTTGTCTCTAGGGAGGCATGCATGTGCATGTGTGGCTTTACAGATGCCTTTTTGGATGCATTCATGATTATACATTGTGTTATAAATTCCTCCTTAGATGCATGCATGGGCATGCATGGCTCTGCGACTGAGAGTGCATGTGGGGCATCGTTAAATTGAGACCTCTTCAGATATGCATCATCAACATCATCAATAGTAGAGGAATCAAAGTCCTCTTCTATGTTTTTGAAAGTAGTGTCTTCATCACTAGCAAAGGAAAATATTTCCTCATGTGCGATGTCTTCAATTGGACAAGGTAAAATTCTCATTTGCAACAGGTTCATTAACAATAGAAGAATGAGATTCTTCTTGTTTAACACTGTCTTGAGAACATTCTCCACATTAATGGAGTATTGACCAATTTTATGATTGCTATAATAACTCGATCTCTTTGCCTCCAAATGGTGTTCTTCTATATCATTTTCATCACCATATAATCCTTACAATGTAGTCCAGATTTCATGTGGTGATTCAATATTTCTGATCTCATAAAGAATGTCATGAGACATAGATAAACACAATCTTCCATAAGCCATGTTAGATCTGTTAATCCAATCTGGCTTCTCATCCTCTAACATTGGTTTTGTCTAAATTTCCATGGCTATTTGGTACAAGCCTTTGCTCCTAAGATGAAGAAAACTCATTGGCTTCCATTCATGGTAATTGTATGGAGGTAGAATAGTGGAAGTTGGGAATTCCATTCTTTCACTTTGTGCTTGTAGCAAAAATTTCAAAAATTATCCAATATTTTGATCTGCAAATCAAATCTTCGAGCAATTTCCAATTCTATGCTCTTCAAACCTACAAAAAATTTGTTCATGCAACTTCTCCAAACCCTTGTAGCTCCGATACCATGTAAAATTATTAGAGCAAAAATATGGATCTACTTGAAGAATAATTTCACAAACTTGCCAAGTTGAAAAAGAAATAAATTAGAATTGAGAATGAAATTGATACATCAATATTAGGTTGAGAATCAATATATAAAGCAACTAATTTAAGCTTAGTTGTACATGCAATAACTATGGATAGTTAAAGCTAATTGAAGCTAAGTGTGCTTTATATTCTGCTAATGTGCACACGCACCACATGAAAGCACTAGAGTTAACTAACTAAGACAAGTGCACATCACATGTAAGCACTCGAGTTAACTAGCTAAAAACAAGTTTGCATCGCATGAAATATCTAGAGTTAAACTAAAGCTAATTAAGTCTAACTATGTGCATGTACATCACTTGAGTTAACTAGCTAAAAACAAGTGCATACAAGTGCACATTGCATGCAATATCTAAAGTTGAACTAAATCTAATCTATGTACATGTACACCAACACAATGGTGACAAATTGCTATCTCCGGAGCCACTAGTTTTCGGACACTTTGACGCAATGAAGTGGCATATGCCTTGTCTATGTTAGAGTCATGTAAATATGGTCTCTAAAATCCTTGCAATGCCCCAGCCCTATAGTGTGACTACCTGCCAATTGAATATCTAAAGTCAATCCAAGACCATCCATCAATATATACACTCACCCTTGGTGTCACATAATTACACACTTGTAGGTTTTCGTAGTTTAATTATGTGATTTTTTTTTAAAGTTAATGTAGAATATTTAGAAAAGACTCGTTTACCTAAAGTTTATATTTAGTTTTATTGTTGTAAGTTTATGTAGAATCCATATTTAGAAAAGAATAGTTATGTTTGTGAAAAGTGTAATCATTATTCACATTTTAAGATCTTTCAAGGATTTTTATATGAGACTTTACGTTTTTGTATTCTTCTATTTTCAAGGGATTAAGTAATTCATATTTGTTGAGCAATAACTCTTGTGTAGTATTATTTTAGATGTTTAATTGTTATTGAAATTTGTGGTTGTTTTTTTCGTTTATTATAGTGATATCAAAGTAAATAAGAAGGATGATGTATTGTAATTATTTCTTATTTAATCAAGGTTGAATTATAAGATTTTATATTTAGTTTTATTGTTGTAAGTTTATGTAGAATCTATATTTAGAAAAGAATAGTTATGTTTGTGAAAAGTGTAATCATTATTCACATTTTAAGATATTCCAAGGATTTTTATATGAGAATTTACGTTTATATATTCTTCTATTTTCAATGGATTAAGTAATTCATATTTGTTGAGCAAAAACTCTATTGTTTAGTATTATTTTAGATGTTTGATTGTTATAGAATTTTGTGGTTGTTTTTTGCATTTATTACACTGATATCAAAGTAAATAAGAAGGATGATGTATTGTCATCATTTCGTATTTAATGAGGGTTGAATTACAATATTTAAAATAAAATTGTAATAGTAGGTGTAAAGAAGTTTGGTATATTTTGGAGATGGCATATAGTAAAAAAGGAGCAAATTTTAAGGATTTTAAGTGGAATCTTATAAAGTTTTAATTGTTGATAAAGTGGCTATAACAATAGAAAAGTCTTTGAAGAAGCAATTAAAAAGCCAAACATTAAAAAAATTTTAATGTTTGGATAAATTTGTTGAATAAAGATGTGACTTTGTATGAGATGTAGCACATGAACATGGAATAATGTGAGGTGTCTTAAGAGTGCAAGGATGAAATAGAAATTAGGAGTACTTATTGAATGCTTTGATTATGGGGCTCGATTCGCATTCATTGAACGGTGGCTTGCAAATTCAAAGTATGATGAAGATGGAGTGACTATAGAAAATATATCATAATTAAAATTGTAAAATAAATATAAATTATAAAGACAATTGTCAAAATTATAGTGAAAAAAGAGATGAAAGAAAAAAAAAGTAATGTTTTTTTATCTTGTATACATGTTCAAAGAAAAGTTTAATGAGGAGATGTAAAAGAAGATGAAAATGAAGACAAAATACAAGTATGATGAAGATGGAGTGACTATAGAAAACATACCATAATTAAAATTGTAAAATAAATATAAATTATAAAGACAATTGTCAAAATTGTAGTGAAAAAAGAGATGAAAAAAAATAAAAGTAACATTTTTTTATCTTGTATATAGGTTAAAAGAATTTTTCTATGGGCACATCTAAAAGAAGATGAAAATGAAAATAAAGACACAGAAAAATTGAAGAAGAAAACAACAACTAATACTAAAAGTGAAGAATAAAAAAAGATATGCAAAAGACAAAAAAAAATTAATGTTTGAAATGAAAAGAAAGAAAAAGCTTATACAACATAGAGTTGACAACCACTTACATGAAGCCTAAATAAAAAATAGTATTCCTAAATTAAAAAAAATAAGCAATAATAGTTATAAACCAAAAGAGAATGTTACACTTAATTACTCTGGTTCATAGTCTCTAATAATTTAGATAACCTAAATTCAATAAAATATTTATCATATATATGAAATATGAAAGTGTTAATCATATATATATATATATAATATGAAATTAGGGTAACCATTATTAGCTTTCTAAAACCTTTTAAAAATCCTCAACATTCTATTTATTTTTCACTCAATTTGCATATACAATATTATATTTATAGTTTGTTACTATATTGATTTATAGTTTCTTTTTATATTTATCATGTATGAAATAGTTATTTATTTATTTTTAATGTTATTTTATTTAAATTTTTTAGTTAATTTTGAATTATATCTTTATCATGTTTAATATATCAATTTGATTAAAGTGGGAAATTAAGAATTGAATTATTACGTGCTTTAAAGAACACTCAATCAACCGTTATCTAAAACCTGTATTAATAAAATAATTCTTTTAGAAAAATCTAAAATTGAAAGGTCGATGATTGAATAACATCTTCTAAATCTAAAAAGACAGAATAGTCAGAATAGATAGACTAATACAGCTATTAATTGTGATGTACGAAAACTCCATACTGGTCATTTTACAGATTCTCATGGTTAAAATCTTACCAGAGAGTGCGACCATTTCCATTCTCCAAATTGAGAATTTGTGATAATTATTAATGAAATGTAATGTATGAAAAAATCCATACAGATTTGAATTTTAACAAAAGTTCTTACCAGAGAGTGCAACCATTTCCATTGTAGAGAGCCCCTTTGCCTTAAATAGTGAAATGAGGTTGCTCAGAGTGGAATTGCGGGGAGGCAGGTTAGCGTTTGCACCGCTAATGCTTGCTGTTCTCGAGTCCCTTCTCCCCAATCTCACCGCCCACGAAGGCCCGCTTAGCTGCCAATTAAAAAAATCAATTAAAAAATTCACAAAATAAATTGATTATTAAATTGATATGATTATATATTGCAGTTTCGAGAAATTATTAAAACTGAAAAAAGCAAGATTACTAGGGTTTACTTCGACAACAGAATCACGCGCAGCTATGGCTACAACGTCTGCGCAGGGAACCACACCGCTGCAAGCTTTCTCAGCATGGCTCTTTATGTTAACGATCACCTGGAAGCCCCTTAGCGAGTTGAAATTAGGTACAGCGTACTTCTCGCTAGTAAAAGTCGTGGAAGTGTCCAACAGGACGGAGCAGCCCTGCAAGAAGAAATGAATACATGATGAGTTGCCTTTCGATCAAAATATCGCTGGTAATGAATGTAATTTAACTAGTTCACTTAATAATAAAACGAATTCTTTAATGGGGTTAAATATGTTGGAAATATTTAATTCCTACTTGTCTATGGTTGTAATTTTCCATTTTAAGAGTTTGTTTATACATAATAGGAATTAGCTAGAATATAGTTTCTCCTAGTTTAGTGTGTGGTTGAGAGAATCTCTCAACCACACTACTGTAAGTCTAAGATACAATTCCTATCCTGAGACTTTTGCTTGTATAAATATGTGTGTAATTCCTTCATTCATAATATAGAATAGAGATTGTGTGTATGTGTGTATACACTCTCCAGGTTCTCACCTGGAGAGCCATTTTCATTGATTTTATCATGGTATCGGAGCTTCAGAGCCTGTAAGGGCCTGGGCCTCGGCCCCTCATGGGCTGAGGGAAATAGCAGATAAAGAGTTTGTTTGCAGTTTATTTTGTTTTGGGTTTGTCCATCTGAGGAGCGCTGCCTACCTGAGGAGCAACTGCTTGAATACTCGCTGCTGCGTTAACTGCGTGGAGCTGGACCGCGAATGAAAGGCGAAAGTGCAGCTGCGTGGAAAGTTCCTGAGGCATGAGTTGACAGCCGAGTATCAAAGAGATCTGAAAGCTGTTTTTTTGATGGGCGTGAGCTCTCATCGACGATGCTGTCAAAAGGAGGTCCGATTCCGAATTGGTGTTGCGCAACTCGGTGGAGCGCGTCCTGCCTCGTCTGATTTGCAGCGTGCAGATGTGGAAGATTGTGTTGAGGCCGTGATTGCTGAGCTATTTGAAGGTGCTGCCGCTGCTTGAACGCACCAAGGCTGGAACGAGAATCGGGTTGAGAGAAGTGCTATCAGCTGGAATGCTGCCATCGAAAAGAGCCATGAAGAAATGCAGTCAAGGTTCTGAAGGCTGCCAACATTGCCAACGCATTTGCTGAAAGCGTGAACGTGGGTGAGAACTGCTTGCTATTTGATTTGCATATTAGGTGACAGGCACGTCATCTCTACATTCAGCTTTGATTTCAGGAAAAATCTTCCTCAATCGATCCTGCACTGGAAGAAGATCTTGCTTTTGCAAGTGTTGCCAAACACTGTTCGAGCTCAAGCAATGCATCTGTTCGATTTATTTTTTCTTTCATCGAATCGTTCACATCATAACTAAGGCCTTTGATTCCTTCAGCCGCCCCATTTCGCAGGATTAGATAGTTCTTAAGATGGGTTCGACACACGGATCAGTGATCTTTTATCTTGATCTCCCACACCCATCGGGTCAAAGGGCTCTTTGATCGTCTCAATCCCTCTCTGGTGAAAGGTCTGTTCAATCATATGATCAATATCAGTCCAAGACGCGTTGAAGATGCCACTGTAGCTTCTTCTCACTCGACGGGCCTGAGCCCTACAGCCATCAAAAGTCCGAGAAAATTCTGGTCGGCGTTACTTCTCCGAGAGAACATTGCTTATATGATTTTTTATGGTGACCTTGAGCTAGAGTGTCACTATCATTGCGATAGTCACTACGAACTTGGGATAGGCAATGGCTTGGTTGAGTTTTGTGGTGACGTTTGGTGTGATATTTATGATATACGTGGAAGGTCAGTTTGATCATCCCACTCCAAGGCTCACTAAAGTCATAGTGATATATATTCTCACTGAACTGAACCCTGGATTGGTTGGTGTAGAGCTCCCAAGCCACGAAGAGACCATGAATAAGCATGGAGTTGTATGTTCGAGCTCCCAGGATCCTCAACTCAAAAACGGAAAAACAAAAGAATGCGCAAGAGGGAGGAGTATATGACAGGGCAGGAGTGGATTTACATCTCTATTCCAGCAGCAGAGTGAGGAGCGGCACGGATTCCAGCAGGAGTGCTTGTACAATGCATGTTTACATAATCAAAGACGTCGGCAGAGTGGTGGTTTGCTGCCAGGAGAATTACCGTCGGCACATATGGTTGCATGAAAAAAAAGAGGGTGTTATTTTGATGAAGTGGGTTTAAGTTAGGTTGGGACTTTGAAGTACAATAGTGTTTTGCACTTTACATCCTAAGTTGGAGGTCTTTTGAATTTTTAGTTCCACATGCATGGAATGTTGATGCACAATTTTTTGTTTCGTCACTATTAAGTTGATAGGAAGTTTTAATTTGTAACCACGGGTTGGCTGATTGGGTTCAAATTTTCGACTTGCCTGCCTTTTATTTGAGCAGAAGTTGTGGACGTGTCTCTAAATGTAAGAGCTGAATGTATTTGATACTGGACCGTGTTCCCATGGATGCGACACCCCGTGGAGGTTGATTCATTTCAAGAGTTGCCTTTGGAGCATGTCCCTTGCTTGGACCCACGGTTAGAAAGTGCTTTAAAATGTATTGGCGTGAAAGCATTGTTTCCTGTACAAGTAGCAGTTTGGCGAGAGACGGTTGGACCTGGTGCTGCAGAACGTGATCTGTGTGTATGTTCACCAACAGGAAGTGGGAAGACTAGCCTACGGTGGGCCTGCAGAAGGTGGAATATTCTTTGTATTCTTGGTGAATTGATGGCATGAGAAATAGTTAATCTTTGGGCAAAGATAGAGAAATTAAAATCTGAACAGTTTATGCTTTTATTTAGTTTCTTGGAATCATGCTTAAAGACTATTAAGCCTTATTGAGCCTAGCTAACTCAATGTAGGTAAAGTTATTTTGTTAGAATTAGCTACTCTAACAAATGACAGGTGAAACGTGGATTTCCAAGAAGTTATTTGAACAGACAAAGATGTCCAAGATGTGAACAATGTAAAGATGAGGTAAAGGAGCAACAACAAAGTTATGGTGGACAACAAAGTAAATGTTTGTTTGAGTTAGTGTGGTTTGTGGAATAGACTCCCTAGCATGTTATAAGCAAGTCCAGTTGTTGTAATGGTCATTGTATGTACCCAGAAACTCCAAAATGTGGAATGAAATGTAAGCTTTTTAAAGGCATTTGAAAGTTCGTGGTGATCTTAAAACCACTTTGTAATGGTTTATGGTCAGCCTAAAACCATCTTTTGTCACTGTAAAGTGATGGTTGGTGGTGATCCAGAAACCATCTGTAGAGCCTTTGTGGCTGGTTGCCTTTGTGGCTTGAGGTGCCTTTGTGGCCGTACGTACACGAGTGGCCGCGTGTGCATGAGAGCTGTGTGCTCGACAGAGCTTTGTGCTCAATTTGAGCAGGTGGACTGCAGTAACACCTGGCTCAGTCTCAGATGATTCATAAATCTCTGAGAAGAAGGGGGTTGGTGTGCTTTCTTAGCTGACAGTTGTGCTGAGAAGTACAATTGGCGCGACTATTCAGTACATACTCGTGCCAATGTGCCAAATCACGGGAATGGCGCGGAAGCGCACGATTTTTTATTCAGGAAGACGCCAACTCAACTTCATGGGGGTCCGCGGGAAGCCTCAACTTCGTTTGACGATTTGCGGAGAAGCAGGTCGGAGAAGTTGCGGACCTATCCGGGAGAGGTAGATTGGAAGATCCGCGGGAAGCCTCAACTTCGTTTGACGGTTTGCGAGAGGAGTAGATCGGAGAAGTTGCGGATCTATCCGAGAGAGGCAGATTGTATTTTGGAGGTTCTGCACATGCAATTCGCCTGATGGTGGTGGATTTGTAGGTACATATATGCAGTGAAAACGGTCGACAGAATCATGTATGCGAAGGACATCCTACAGGACTAGCGGTTGCAGCGGTTGGTACCCATGCATTCCGGTGGATGGTTGCTCTTTTATATGGACGTCGACATATTCTTTGTTATGTTTGACCACAACTAGACTTTGTGAATCACTATCATGACAAGTAGTCATTAAGGGGGGGTGTTGGAAATATTTAATTCCTACTTGTCTATGGTTGTAATTCTCCATTTTAGGAGTTTGTTCCTACATAATAGGAATTAGCTAGAATATAGTTTCTCCTAGTTTAGTGTGTGGTTGAGAGAATCTCTCAACCACACTACTGTACGTCTAAGATAGAATTCCTATCTTGAGACTTTTGCTTGTATAAATATGTGTATAATTCCTTCATTCATAATATAGAATAGAGATTGTGTGTATGTGTGTATACACTCTCCAGGTTCTCACCTGGAGAGCCATTTTCATTGATTTTATCAAAATAAGTGATGTGTTTTCTATTAAGGGGTTAATAATAAATTGAATTTAAGTATGGAGGGGTTTCGGGTGTTATATTAGATATTATTAGATATTATTTTTTTTGGATTCAAAAAATTACTAGAAATTAGTTAGTTGTCTAGCGGTTTATTAAAATATTCGGGATTGCACTTGTTTTTGCAAGAATCATAGGAAAAAAAAAAAAAATAGATAGTTGGAGTGTTTGAATCATTTTTGTGATGGTGGAAATGGATTCAGCACCATCAAAACTCTTAGGGCACCCAAAATACTGAAATTTATTTTTGCAAGAATTTTTCATAATCTTACCAGAATTTGTAGATGATTTTGTGGGTTTTTTAGACGAGGCCCTCGTAGAAAGGAGTTGTTTGTCTATTAACCCAGTTTAATGACTTACTTAAAAGCAGTTGAATCCCAAAAAATAATATCTAATCAAATGAATTCTCGACCTAACATTAACGAAACAGTCGTGGAAGTGAAGGCGGAGAAGCGATGCCCCCATACGTTTTTCCTTAGCCACTGCCTACTTCACTGCGGCTTGTACTGTTGAAAGGGCCTTGGGACAAGATTTGTCATAAAAGGTGGCGCTCAACTACCCATGCACAGTTCGAGTAATCGAACAGATAATAAACACCATTACAACAAAGTATGCGAAGCTTTTCATCAAAGAAACCATTTTTGCTTATGGAATAAGCTCTCCAAAGGCAACAATTTGCTAATTTGCAACCTTGCAGGTTGGTTATGGAAGATCTGTGATGGAAAATTTATAACGGCGGATGTAGCAATGTGAAGAGAAAATTTGAGACTCAGTCCATTGTAGTAAGAGTTTCTAGCCCATGACAGATATCGTGAAAGAGGCGTGTCAGGAGGAATGTATTGGAATTTATGGTTATTCCGGAACAACAGAGAGGAAATAAAATTCCTCTTCTAACACAGAGATATCAAAAAAACAATGTGCACAGAGAGATAGAGATGGCGTAAAAACGCTATTTCTTTAAACAAAAACTTGGACTGTTACAAATATTTTCTTGAGAATTGGTGTTGTTCTAGATTTATAAAAATGCTTCTGGCTGCTACAAGACACATCGCTCTTGCTCTTTGCTTCACTGTCTTTGGGCATACACACTTACACAATCTTCTCGGTGTTCTATGTTTTTAACACATAGTCACTACTCTCATTTCATTAAATTACACTGTTTCTATATATATTGTAAACATTCATGTTTAAAATATATATTATAAAACATATAAACTAAGTTTTTTTAAATAAATGAAACTATCGCGGCATTTAATATTAAAAAAAATTACACCAAGGTTTTGAAACCTTATTATAATCATTTCACGGACTTCAAACATAATGCAAAATTCTTTAACAAGTCATGTGACGAGTTATCACATTGATTAACCTACCGGGTGACTATACATCCAAACGATGTGAAAGGCTATTATTGGTTGACGGTGGATGTGCTAGCAGAGGTGGGCTAGATCTTATCACAAGGTTTTGGAGATCTAGTGACGTAGGCATCAAACCATGCGATATGGTTTTGATTGGTGGAGAGCTATCGACATGGAATGGTGGTGGGGACAGTTTGTCGCGTCGGTTTGGAGGAGTGGTGACGAGGCCTCAAAGCTATGCGATCGGTGCGTGATTGGTTGTGGAGTTTATGATGTGGGAACATGGGCTCCACAGTACTGATGTGGGCCATTTAAAATTCAAATGAATGCATGGGTTTCTTGATAGTTGGTTGAGGGTTTTAATGGTAGTAGATATAGGGATAAATGGACAATGGGGTTGCATGGTTTAAACCACGACTTTTGCTGCAAAAAAAGGGCTACAACCTTATAACAAAATTTTGGTTTTGCAGGGCTATTTAAACCCGTAGTTGAATGCACGATTGAGTGCAAAACAAAACAAGAAATTTGTTGCTCTTGTTGTCCTTCGATTTTCAAATCAAAATTGAATTTTCGTCCTCTTTGCTCAGTTTTCAGTTGGAATTAATTTCCAACACCCCCCTTAATTACAACTGCTTCTTTCCTATATTCTCAGGCATTTTCTGATAAAATTAAAACTTTTCTCCCCCAATGGTTTTGTTAAGATATCAACAAATTTCTTTTCTGTTCTGCAATGCTTTAGAACGATTTCTCCATTTTTCACTAATTCTCTGATGTAGTGATACTTTGCATCAATGTGTTTGGTCCTCTTATGAAACACTGAATTCTTGGATAAATCTATAGCTAAGCTATTATCACAATAAATTGTTGTGTCTTTTACCTGTTCATGACACAAACTTCTTAACATTCTCCTCATCCATACTGCTTGACATGCTGCTGTTGTAGCTCCCACATACTCTACCTCTGCTGTTGATAAAGCCACAATTGGTTGTTTCTCAGAAGCCCATGAAATGGCTCCTAATCCCATATGAAAAACATATATAGAGGTGTTTTTCTTGTCATCTATACTTCCAGCCCAATCACTGTTAGTATATCAAATCAATACAAAAATTTCTAAAGAGGTCTATAGAATACCATACCTCTTTGTTCCTTTCACATACCTCGGAATTCTCTTTGTTGCTTGCCAATGTGCTTCTTTTGGCCTTTCCATAAATATGGAAATTAAACTCACAACATACATAATATCAAGCCTAGTTGCAGTGAAATACATAAGGCTGCCAACTATGCTCTTATATAAGCTTGGATCAAAATCCTTGTTGTTGTCTTCCTTTTTTAATTTCAATCCCATCATTGTATGAGTAATCACTGCCTTGCAATCTAGCATGTTAAATATTTCCAAAATTTATTTCACATATTTTGCTTGAGAAATAAAAATCTTATTTTCATTTTGCTCTACTTTTATTCCTAAGAAGTATCTCAGAAATCCCATATCAGTCATCTCAAATTCTTCTTTCATGATTGTTTTACAATTTTCAATAAAGTAAGCATCATTACTTGTGAATATAACATCATCATCATACAAAACGACAATGAGCATCTTACCATATTTTTTTTTATGTATAATGTGGGTTCTCCTTCACATTTTTCAAACCCATTTTCCAGTAGATAGGCATCTATCCTACTGTACCATGCTCTTGGTGTTTGTTTCAGCCCATACAGAGCTTTCTTAAATTTTCATACATTGTGCTCTTGGCCTTATTTCTCATAGCCTAGAGGTTGTTCAACATATACCTCTTCCATCAATACTCCATTCAGGAATGTTGATTTCACATCCATTTGGTAAACTTTCCTCTTGTGTTGTGCTGCTATGGACAATACTGCCATTACTATTTCCATTCTTGCAACTGGTGTAAAACTTTCCTCATAGTCTCTTTCTTGTTGCTGCTTGTAGCCTTTGACAACAAGTATGGCCTTGTGCCTTTCAATATTACCTTCAATATTGATTTTGGTTTTATAACCCCATTTAACTCCAATTAATTCTTTTCCTTTTGGGAGATCAACTAGTTCCCATGGCTTGTTCTTCTCTATTGCATTTATCTCTTCATCCATAGCATATATCCATTTCTTCTCTTTCACTGCTTCTTCAAAATGAATAGGATCCTCTACATGACAATATAATGCAAATAAAGAGTTCATACCTTTTTCTTGCTCATAAATTTCATTCAGACTTCTTAATCTGGTTCCTCTTTCATATGTTGAACTTGTGCTTATAGAAGCACTCAAATCTGCTCCTTGTGATGTGCTTGAAGAAGCACTGTCATCACTTCTCAAGGATGTTCTCATACCAACTTGTGTGTCCCTTTCTATCCTTGTATTGGTGAAGGTGGTGCTGCTGATGAGGTATTTATTTTAGCCATTTCTTCCTCATATTCATCATGAGACAAACAACTTTTTACATTCACTGTTTTCTCAATGCTTCCATCCAAAGCTTCTTCTTCAATAAATTGTACATCTCTGCTTATCATAAATTTTTTGGTGGATGGGTTATATAATCTGTATGCCTTGGATTCTTCACTATATCCAACAAATATGCACTTCTTCCCCTTACTGTCCAACTTCTTTCTTAGCTGATCTGGAATGTGTGCATAAACCACACAACCAAATACTCTCATGTGGGTGAAAAATTGTTTTATGCCACTCCATGCTTCTTTCAGAACTCTGTTTATTACACTCTTTGTTGGGCATCTATTCAAAACATATGCGGCATAATGTACAGCCTCAGCCCAATATTCATTTGGCAAATGTTTTTCATTCAACATACTTCTTACCGTATCCATGATGGTTCTATTTTTCCTTTCGTCAACTCCATTTTGCTGAGGTGTATACCTTGCTGTAAATTGCTTATGAAATCCACTTTCTCTGCAAAAACACAGAAATTCTTTGGAGATATATTCTCCTCCTCTATCAGTTCCTAAAACTTTTATATGTTGACCACTTCGATTCTCAATAAGAGCTTTAAAGTGGCAATACTTTTCAAACACTTCACTCTTCAACTTCAAGAAATATACCCATGTTTTTCTTGTGTAATCATCAATAAAGGTCAGCATATAGTGTCTGCTTGCTAATGATGGTGTTTGAATTGGTCCACACAAATCAGAATGGACTATTTCTAAGGGTTCATTTTCCCTTATGCTCTTTCCTGATGGAAAGCTTTCTCTATGTTGTTTTCCCAAGATGCAACCTTCACATAGGCTGTCTGGCTTCTCAATCAATGGTAATCCCTTTACCATTCCTTTCGTATGTAACAAATTTATACCTCCAAAGTTGAGATGTCCAAACCTCAAATTCCATAACCAGTTTTCATCTTTTGCTTCTTTTTGGAATTTCTATTGTGTTACTGCTGCCATTGCAACTCCTTTCTACAAATCTGCTCTCATATTGAGAGGAAACATTTTGTTTCTTGTCATCTTCACTTGTGAAATCCTTTGTTTTCTTGGTTGTCTGTCCATGATGATACATACATCATCCTCAAAGAAAACATTGTAGCCTTTCTGAATGAGTTGTCTAATGCTCAAAAGGTTACACTTCATACCAAGCACATAGTAAACATCTGATATGGTTTTTATTTCTCCTTTCTTTGTCAAAACACTCACTTTGCCTTTTCCCATGACAAAGACTTTATTGTTTGTCCCCAATGTTACTTGAGACTTCATATTTTCATCAATCATGGAAAACATAGAAATGTTTCCAGTCGTATGGTTACTACATCCTGAATCTAGAAACCATATATATTCATTTTTCTCTTTAGCCAAATTACATGCTAAAAGAAAATTCTTTTGACTGAGAGTTTCTTTAGTAAAATTTGCACTAGGTCTATTACCCATGTCCCTGTGTTTCTTCCTAAATTCATTGGCATAGTGCCCATACTACTTAAAGTAATGAAATTGGACTTGGGATTTATCATACCTTTGTCCATGTGCTTGATTATGTCCACCTTCTTGGCTATTGCCTTCGCTTTGATTCTGACTTTGGTTGATGCTTCTTCCACTTGTATTTGCAGGGTTGTTTCTTCCTCTGTTTTGGCTTCTGCCTCTTCCTTTTCCTCTGTAGTTTGATCTAGCTTGACCTCTTCCTCTTCCAAAGAAAATTTGGGTTTTGAAGGCATGTTCCAAAGATGATTTTGCTGTTCTATTCAATATTTGTTCATGTGTCATCAATGATGCATGAAGTTCATCAACAATAAACATTGAGAGATATTTTGTCTCTTCAATGGCTGTTACTATCACATCAAATCTTGAGGGTGAGCTCCTAAACACTTTTTCCAATATTCTTCTCTCTTCTATTGTCTCTCCATGAGATCTCATTTGGGTAACCAACACAATCAACAATGTGAAGAATGAGTCTATTGTATCAGACTTTTTGATGCAAATGACTTCAAAATCTCTTCTCATTAATTGAAGCTTTGTTGTCTTTACCTTCACCATTCCTTGATAGGCTGTCTGGAGGGCATCCCATGCATCCTTGGACTTCTTTGTTGCTGCAATTCTTGGAAATATTCTTTCATTCACTGCCTGATAGAGATAGAAGAGGGATTTTGAGTCCTTCTTTCTATTACTCTTTAGTAAATCTTTCTTTGCCTGTGTTAAGGAATTAAATTCTTGTTCATATGCTGCTTCTTCTAAACCATCTTCAACTAGCTCCCATAAATCTTGGGAGGAAAATTGGGCTCTCATTGTGATTTCCCAATAGCCGTAGTTCTTCTCATTGAACTATGGGAGTTAATTATTTCCCATAATCGTGCTTGTGCTGGCTCCTACAATTGCTAGATTTGTAGAACTATGCTTAAAAACTTGACTATGTTTCTTAACCAAACCTTCTCATGGCTGAGAGATAAAATCTGTCTCTAAAAGACTTCCTATTACAGTTCTCTAGACTGCAATATTAAAACAAACACAAATCTCTATTTTTGATAAATACATGTCTTACTGAACCTTCACTTTGCTGGAGAAAAAATCAACAAACTCCTTCTTCCTTCAGCTTCTTCAGCAACTGCTAAGAGCCTGGACTAGCTCCGATACCATGTTGGAATTTCTGGTTATTCCGAAACAACAAAGAGGAAATACAATTCCTCTTCTAACACAAAGATATCAAAAAAACAATGTGCACAGAGAGATAGAGATGGAGTAAAAGCTCTATTTCTTTAAACAAAAACTTGGACTGCTACAAAGATTTGCTTCAGAATTGGTGTTGTTCTGAATTTGCAAAAATTCTTTTGGTTGCTACAAGACACAACACTCTTGCTCTTTGCTTCACTGTCTTTGGGCATACACACTTATACAGTGTTCTCGCTGTCTTTTGTTCTCTCTTTTTAACACACAGCTAATACTCTCCTTTCGTTACATTACACTGCTTATATATATATATATATATATATATATATATATATATTGTAAACATTCATGTTTACAATATATATTATAAAATATATAACCTATTTTTATTTTTAAATAAATGAATGTATCGCGACGTTTAATATAAAAAAAAATTACACCAAGGTTTTGAAACCTTATTACAATCATTTCGTGGACTTCAAAAATAATGAAAAATGTTTTAACAAGTCATGCAACGGGTTATCGCATCGATTAATCCACTGGCTGATTGTACATCCAAAAGATGCGAAAGGCTCCTATTGGTTGATGGTGGATGTGCTAGTGGAGGTGGCCCAGACCTTATCGCAAGGTTTTGGAGCTCTGGTGACGTAGGCATCAAACCATGCAATATGGTTTTTATTGGTCGTGAGCTATCGACGTGGAATGGCGGTGGAGATAGTTTATCGTGCCAATTTGGAGGAGTGGTGACGAGGCCTCAAAGCTATGCGATTGGTGCGTGATTGGTTGCAGAGTTTATGACATGGGAACGCGGGCTCCACATCACTGATGTGGGCCATTTCAAACTCAAATGAATGTGTGGGTTTCTTGATAGTTGGTGGAGGGTTTTAATGGTGGTAGATATAGGGATAAATCGACCGTAGGGTTGCGTGGATTAAACCATGAATTTTGCTGCAGAAAAAGGGCTACGGCCTTATAACAAAATTTTGGTTTTGCAAGTGTATTTAAATCCATAGTTGAATGCATGATTGAGTGCCAAACAAAACAAGAAATTTTCTACTCCTATTGTCCTCCGATTTTCAAATCAAAATCAAAATTTTCTTCCTCTTTGCTCAGCTTGTGGTTGGAATTAATTTCCAATAGAATGAATTTGCCTACATTTATAATTTCAATATTCACTTTAGCTTTAATTATTTTGTTCATTTAACCCTAATAATCCCAAGGTTTGCATTTATTTTAGTGCCTGCATTCTATCATAGATTGATGTTGAATTCATTAAATTTTTTATGTCGAAGCTACGTGGGCTTTTGCTAGAAATTAATGAAATATCTAATGATTTTGACCACAGGAATAGCATTAGTGGAGATTAAAAAGTTTTAATCATAACTAAAAACATTTCCAAGAGCATTAACAATTTTGACCACAAGAATTGACACAAGAATGGTGAGTTTTAATCCAAAATAATAATAAAAAATCCACTTGTACTGTGTCAAATTAGGATGTTCCACAATATCAATCATTTGAACTAACCATTTCTTTTCGGATAAATATAGTATAAATGATTAAAATATTTATTTATTATAATTAAATTTATTTTATTTTTTCAAAAAAATAACATATTTATTATTTTATTAAAATTAAAGTATACAAATTATTGTTCAATTACAATCTCGTAAATATGTCTATGAGAATCTATGGCATTCTACCAATCGAGAACACAAAATAGTCAAACATAAAAGTAGTCTAGTTCCCCACTATTACAACATCTAGTCTAGTTCCCAACGATTACAACATCTTAGGTTTCATAAATATATGCATCAATGATTTGTTCTTTGTGGATATGTGATACATCTAGCTCCTCAAAAAATTCCTATAATTGGGGATATCTTTCTTGCCAAGGATTCAAGGTCAACTTTGTAATGTATTGACCCCACATAACCTATCAATAACCACTCAAGAATCTACAAAGTCAAGGATAAGCCAAATCTCAATTAATTTTTCTTTATTATTATTTGCAAGCCACAAGAAGGAAAGTGTGAAAAAGGTCGAAGGCTTCGAAGTATCTACCTTGGGCCCAATTGGAATTCTCTTTCTCTACTTTAAAGCTTATGTGTTGAGCTCCTTCATTGATGTTTTTGTTTTATGCACAACCTATTGTATATTTAGGACATGAATATCAAATATGGTTCTATTTCGGTGCAACTATATATGCCAAAGGACTAATCCTAGAATGCTAGAAAAATTCTCCAATACTAGGGGTTTTTTCCACTCTGTGAGGCATTCCCCTAACAATTTACCTGACCACATCCCCACGCAGGCCTCCTCAAACAAGATCGTTCTCCTAATTACTTTTGAAAAAACACAATCCATGAATAGGTGTGTCACTCACTCTTGATTACCATAGTAGAGTGGGCATGTCGTAATCCCTTCTCAACCTCATCTCTAAAGATTATCTTACATGAGGATCCTCTTATTTAGCATCGACCATAGAAAGAGGTGTATCTTTAGTGGAAAACACCACTTCCAAATAACTTTATACCACTAAAAAGGGTCTGAGTCTACTTCTTGCATCACCATCTCTTCATAAGCTAGTTTCACCGTCACCACCCCGCAATCTTTGTTCATTTTCCACATGATTTTTTCTACGTCTCTCCTGAGGCTAAATCCATTTTATGTGAATGAAAAGACAAATTGTGTCAATTCCCATGATATATTCCCTAAGAGGCCCAAAGCATTAGTCAATTTTGAAGGTCTCAAAGACATCTCATTGGCTCTAGGATCAACCACTTTAGAAATTAAATAAATTCCTCAATACTTTAACGTCACTGTGAGATTCAAGGAGATTATTTGAGACCATCACCTCCTATCAGTGAATCCTTTCTTAAGTTTATTTTTCTTCCATGTCCTACTTGTCAAACAAGACCTCTTTTAATGATGTCAAACACTCAAACCAACACCTTCCAAATATTTGACCCTCCCTTCCATTACTTTATCTCTAATCGAACCCATTCTTCTACTTATTTGTTCTTCCAATACTTGTATCACATCAAATTTTACCATAGGCCAGCATGAAATATACTCCTCCAAATATTATTTGCACCACATTTTCTCATAGGCGAGCATCAAATATACTCCAAATATTTTTGGGAACTAAAGCCTTTGCAAAAATAAAAATGTTTTCAAGCCCCATCCTTCCAATTTCTCTGGGCTAACAATTTGTTTTGAGCTTGCTAGATGTATTCCTTTCAATATTTTTCATTTCCAAAAAAATGGAAACTTAAACTTCTATTTATATTTAGAACTATCCTTGGTACACTAGAAAGAGCCCACCAATACATCGAGATTGCTTCCAAAACCTATTTTACCACGATCAATAGGCCTCCAAAAGTAAGACATTTGTTACACTCGTGATTGATTTGAGATTCCACTTTTTCTTCCATCAAAAACTAATCATCAACTTTATAATTATTAGCCTTTAAATGATAACAAAAATATTTATTCCTTTATCTAAATGAAAAAAATGAAATTCCTAAAAATGTATTTTTAAATAAATAAATTATAATTTCAATTCTTTTATTTTTTAAATTAAAAATAAAATAAATTGAATTTAAATATAAAATGATGAAATCCTATTAATATTATTAATATTCTAACCATTCACATTCAATATGGTTAGCGTAACCTGTTAAATATCTTTTGACCACTTAAATATCTTTCAGTAAGCCTTAAGGTACCACACAAATCACATATTCACTTTTAAAAAAAATACGAGATGGAAAATAAATTATTTAACTTATATTTATTAATTATGGTTAATTAAATTCATTATAATTTATTAAACTAACATCAAATATTTTAAATTAAATTAGATATAATATAAAATATATTTAATAAAATTAATTATAATTAATATTACTAACGTTTTAGCCAACTTTATAAAAAAATTATATATATGAATAGTTTATATATAACTTTTAATAACTTACATGTGATTTGTAATTTAGATTGCTAACAACTTAGTCCAAGATTTATTCCAATCTCTCTAGATCACCATGCGAGCAAACCTTGTTGATGTTGCCAATCTCAGATTAGGTTGAAGATTTATTTCTCTGAGTATATTATACTATCTAACCCCACGTTGAAGCAACCCAATGACATTGCATTTAAAAAAAAAGAAAAAATTGAATTTTATTGTGTTAACACGTATATAATTAAGATTGCAAATTTGGCTATTTAATAATTATAAATATAATTTGTTTAGTTATTTAAATTAAATAGTTGTTAAGTGCTTATAAGTATTAAATTATTAATCCATAATTTTTGTTAAGTGTTTATAAGTATTTATTTCATCATACTTTTCAAGTTACTAAAATAAAAAAATTGTAATAATTAACTAAATTATTCATCATACATCTCAAGCTACCAAAATAAAAAAATATAAGAATTAACTAAATTATAAAATTATTTAAAATTATTAATAATAATAATATCGATAAAAATATTTAATTACGTCGAATATTTGATCTATATTGGAATTGGTTTGAAGAATTTATACTTTCAAATAAATTAATGATTGAGATTGCAAGAAAAACTAATATTCTTCCTTTAATGCACAATCTACTGGACAATATGAAAAGTATGTAAATAGTTTTTTCAGTTTCTTAAGTTTGTTCCTCTTTTTAATTTACTAAAAAACACATTTCCCAAAAATGGTTATCCTTGTGATTTATTAAAAAATCAATTATAAAATGCTGCTGCTCTAGTTCATTTGATGTGGCTTTTGAAACTTCGTCTAGATCATTGCTTTTAATAATAGTTTTTTGTTATTATTTTAGGTTTATAACAATATTATTATTAGTAGTTAATAATAAACATTAATTTTAATATTAATATGAATATTAATGGTAGTATTAATATGAAATTATTAATATTATTAATAAAATTAAGGTTTTTAATGTAAATGATATTAATATTAATAAATATCTTAAATTATGTTGATGGACCTTATTTATAAAAATTGATTGGCATACAAATAATGAAAAATGATGCATTTAGCATATCAACCACCTTTTGTTTTCACAAGAAAAAAACCAACAAAGTTAACTTACATAGGTTTTATATATTGTATGTGGTTAGACATGTCACACTACAAATAGGGTAAAAAAATTAAAGATAAACATGGGCAATCAGCAAAAAATAAACTAATGTAAAAATCAACCCCAAGTAAAAGACAACCATGAGTAAAAAAACCTGTCCACCATGGGCAGTGACCACACCAATCGAAGGACATAAACCATAGTCTGAGCACAATCCTAAAAAATAATGAAAATCAACCAAAATATATATGTAAAAAAAAATGTGGTAATAGCATAAGCTACGGCATGTGCAAGTGACCTTGTTCCACGATGACCCCATGGAGGATTTTGGACAAATGTATATATTTCTCAACGTCCCTCAGGTCGAGTTTAGAAAGTGTATTTGCAACAGTGTTGAACTCCTTAAAGATGTGTTGTATCTGAACATTCTGAAAAGCTTGAATGAGGCATAGTATGCGTGTCGTCCAGTTACAGAGCATAGGAGGGTCGAAGAGTGAAGATCCATAAATACCATCAATCACAGTTTTACAATCACCATATATGTGAATGCAATTTACTTGCTTTCCCAAAGTGAACCATAGAAGTCCCCATAGTGCCATGAGCTCTGCCTTAGTGTTAGTGCCAAGTCCCCCATACTAGTGTAGCCTATAAGCTAAATCCTTGTCAAGAATAAGAACAACACCAAAACCACATTTCTGATGCTACGATGTGCCAGCAAAGTAACCAATTGGAATTATGATAGTTGGAAAAAAAATTCTAGGCGTCTTGACAGTGTCTGGTGTGTTCCTGATATTCATGTACTCCAACCATCCTAGAATATTTGTGACCATATCGAACACATTGTGTTTCCAACCCTATATATAACATGGTTTTGGGTCTTCCATATTTCCCATAGTACAAATGAAGGGAGGAAAGTGAGGTGTCCCCAACATTCCAGTCCCCATTTAAGACACATTTAAGTGGAATTGAAAAGTATGGAAACAAATCCGAAGGATATCTGTACAAAATTCCAAACCTGCAAAGAAAAAAAACAAGTGAAGAGAAAATTTACCACAGATTCATTATCAGAAAAACATAACGGACATAAACCACAATGAGGCCTCTTTTGCAGAGGTTTTCCCATGTGAGGATTTGTTCTTCAAGTGAGACAGAGGAAGCATATGATTGTGAGTGGGATCTTTAGCTTCCAGATGGAGAGGAACCAAGAGGAGGTAATGTGGTTGTGCTAGTATATAAATGAATCATAGAGACATTTAAAAAAAAATATGCACTAAGATTTTTAACCATGGAGATTCACCACACTTTATCAGAGAGATTCTTAATTTGTAAAAAGTCTCTCTTAAAATATTATGGGCCAATACCATGACTCATGAATATCGCATGTCCATAAAACAATAATTCACTTGAAATAACACTAGTATTTTATTTTTATATACTACTAGAAATATATTCTATAGAATTTAATTCCCTACCATCCACCTAATAAATTTTCAAAATGAAATTAAGTTTATAAAAGCTATATTCCAAAATAGACATGCTTATAAACATTCAAGGTGAAGTATATGCCAAAATTGATCCAAAATAGAGAAATTGAGTGTGCCATCATTATCCTATCAGCAAGTATTACACAATCGATATTGTGTTGACCTTGTATTAACTTACTTTTTGACCATAAATTAAAAGGGAATTATAAAGTTAACATTATAAATAAAATTAATTAATTTTTTTCATATATTTAAATTTTGTTTATTTAAGTTGTGATTGTTTAAGAGGGTTGAGTCATATTCTGTCATGATGGTTTCTGCATCCCATTGGGTTGAAAGAATCTACGCTCTGAGAATTTCTACAAGACTCGAGGTCGATTATATTGAAATGACTAAGGGCTAAGAATGTTTATGATAAAATATGATAGATTGAATTCATTAATAAAAAACTGGTCAGCTCTAGAATCGAGACTGAACCAGGAGAGTCTGACTCTGCATAATTCTCTACATTCTCAATACAACTCAATCATTATATAACACACATAGATGTATGGAAGTTAGAACCAAACCATAATTAATAGAAACTAATTCCTATCCTAAGGTTCCATGAACCAACTGTCACAAATTAAGGATTTCTCCAATATCTTTTAACACTCCCCCTTAATGGAGAAGGGGTTCACAAATATACCTAACATCTCCTTAAACATTTCAAATTTAATTTTTCCAAGAGGATTAGTGAAAATGTCAGAAACATTAACACAATTTTTACAATATACAACATGGATTTCCTTAGATTGAACTTTCACCTTGACAAAGTGGAATTGTGTATCAATGTGCTTAGTGTTCTTGTGGAACAATGGATTATTTTCCAGTTTGATTGAGCTCTGGTTATCACATATGATTGTTGTTGCATCTTTCTATTCTTCCTCGACATCCTGGATAAGTCTTCGCAACCAAACTGCCTCACATATTGCTACACATGGCTTGATACTCTGCTTCCGCTGAGGACAAGGAAACTGTGTTCTGCTTCTTATGCTCCATGCAATCACCCCGGGTCCAATGCTAAATGCATAACATGTTATGGATCTTCGGTTGTCTACATTTCTAGCCCAGTTGGAATCTGTAAGCTGTGTCAATCTAACATAAGAGAAATCAATATAAATAATACCATAATCTGAGGTTCCTTATAGATACCTTAGGACACCTTTTGTTGCAATCCAGTGACTCTCAAGTGGCTTGGACATAAATTGACTTAGCACACTAATTGCATAAGCCAAATCTGGTCTAGTAGTGGTTAAGTAGATTAAAATCCCAACCAACTGTCGATATAGTGTCGCATCTGCCTCTTTAGAGCCATCCTCACTCTGTAGTTTAATGTTCTGTTATAATGGTACTGCTACAGCCTTACACTGATCCATCTTGAATCTCTCCAGTAGACCCCTGACATACTTACCTTGGGATAGAAAAGTTTGTCTTGAATCTCTCTAGATCTCAAGACCCAAACAATATCTTAGTTCAGCAAGGTCTTTCATTTCAAACATTTGTGACATTTTATCCTTTATTTATTCTATTAGGTCAACAACATCTCCTGTAATAATTATATCATCTACATACAAAGAAATCAACACTATACGCCCCTTTTCATCATTCACAATATACATATTAGGGTCATTTTTACTTCTATTGTAATTGTGTTGCAGAAAAAATGAATCTATTTTTTCATGCCATGACCTTGGTGCTTGTTTTAGTCCATATAAAGCTTTTTTTAATATACAGACTAAATGTTCTTTTCCTTTCTAGGAAAACCCCTCAGGTTTCTCTAAGTAAACCTCCTCTCTCAACTCCCCATTCAAAAACGCAGACTTTACATCCAATTGGTAAATCATCCAGTTATTTCTAGTAGCTAAATAAATCATCATTTTGATAGTGTTTAGTTTAGCTACGGGGGAGAGTGTTTCCTCATAATCAATACCTTATTTTTATGAATACCCCCTTGCTACCAATCTAGATTTTAGTTTATATATATTTTTGTCTCCATTAAAATTGGGTTTATAAAACCATTTACAACCTTGGTTTGTTTCCCTTTGGGTAGTGCAACTAGCTCCCAACTGTTATTTTTGAGAATGTATTCATATTCCTATTCCATATATTCTTTCCATTCACAACATTGATTGGATTCTCTATAACTAGAAGGTTCTACAGCATTCATCATACTAGTTATAAAGGCATTTTCCCTATATGTAGCAGGAAATTGAGTTTGGCTACCTGATATTCTTAGTGTTGGTGTGGCTTCCAACCTGTTCTGGTTTTCCCTTGAAGGGCTCGACTCGATTACCATATTTGAACTTTCTGCTTCCACCTTTTTCTGCTTCTCACGGCTTTCACTTGCTTCATCACTTCCTTCCAGCAACAAAGGAATATCCCATTCCTCATTGCTTTTAGCAAATTCATCATAAACCTGTTCATGGAACATGACATCTCTACTGACAAAAAAATTGTGAGTAAATGGATTAAACAATCTATAGGCTTTATATTCTGAACAATACCCTACAAAGGTGTATTTGATGGCTTTTGAATCTAATTTACTTCTGTCTTCCTTTGGAATATGGGAAAAGGCTTTAGAGCCAAATAATCTCAAATGTTTTACTGCAGGTTTGAATCTTAAAAATGCTTCAAAAGGAGTTTTAAGCTCGAAACTTTTTGTAGGACTCCTATTTTTCAAATAAACTACAATATTCAATGCTTCAGCCGAAAAACCATTTGAAAGATCCTTAAATTTCAGCATGCTCCGAGAACAATCCACCAATGTTATGTTCTTCCTTTCCACTGTTACATTCTTCTGAGGAGTATGGGTTACTATGAATTGTTGCAATATTCCATGGTATTTACAATACTTGGTGAATTCAGCCTTCCTATATTCTCCCCCTTGATTGAAGCGGAGGATATTTATACACTTCCCTATTTTCTTTTCAATCATAGTTCTGAACTACATAAAATATTCAAAAGTATCATTTTCTTACTAAGAAATTATACCCAAGAAAACTTTGTGCAGTCATCAACAAAGAGTAGAAAATACAATGCACCTCCTAATGACCATGTTTGCATAGGTCCACATAAGTGAGTGCACACTAATTGAAGTGTATATCTCTTTTTATTTTCTTCTCGAATAGGGAATTCTTCTCTATGCATCTTTACTAATGCACAAGATTCACAATCGTTATGCACTTGTTTTAAAGTAGGAAGACCTTTTACCATTCCCTTTTTTTGTAGTAACAACAGATTGTTGAAGTTCATGTGACCAAGTCTATAGTGCCATAGCTCTTCTGTATTTAAAATCAATGATGTCAAAGCTCGATGTGGTATTGTCCTCACATTTAATTTGTACAGACCTCATGTTCGAATTCCTGAAGCAATAGTCTTCATACCATCCAACAAATCTTTAATATAAAAATTATATTTAAAGAATTCTACCTTGAGGTTCTGATCTGTAATCATGGATACATAAACCATATTATTTGTAACTCCAGGTACATAAATCATGTTTTGAATGTGTCTGATATTACCATCACGCAAGATAACATGAATTTTCTTGTACCCTTTAAGCTGATAACCTCTATCATCACCAAGGTATATTTTCGCTCCATTTTTGGTTTCTATGAAATATTTGAACCATTGTATGTTCCCCGTCATGTGCATAGACACTCCCGGATCCACATACCTGATGTCTGCTTTGACATTTTCATTAGAGTCAGCCATTTACAATCTGAAATCCTGAACATGGTCATCATCTAAGAAATGACTTGTATGTCTCTTATATCTCTGGTATCCTTCATCAAATTTCTTCTTTCTACAATGCTTAGCCATATGACCGATTTTACCATAGTAGAAACATTTTAATACATAATCATTTCTATTCGAGTACATACCTTGAGATTGATGTGGTATTTTTTGTGGGTTTCCTTTGCTTTGATGTGATGGATTTCCTTTTGCTCTAAAGGATTTCTTATTTTCCATTAATGCAAGATCTGCACTCTGGGGTTTTAGATTTGATCTTATTTCTTATCCTTTCATTAAGATTCCTTTCAATTCTTCAAATTTTGGGGCTTTCTCCCTCGCATTTATCCCAGTGATAAACATTTGGTAATCGTCAGTCATACCATTCATGGTAATCGTGATCAAATTTGTGTCTGCAATTGTCTCACTGATATCTGCCAATTTGTTCTTAAGATTCTTGATGTGAGATATGAAAGTAGAAACGATTTCATTTTCCTCCATTTTTATGTAGAGGATCTTTCTTTTCAAGAACATGAGACGATTTGTATTCCTGATCTCATACAGATCCTTCAACACTGTCGAGATGTCGTTTGCGGATCTGCATTCTATGATATGAGGTATGATTTAGTATTTCACTAACATCTTAAACAATGTCTTTTCCCTGCTCCCTCTCTTCTGCCACTCTTGAATCGTTGTGGCTACATAGACTCCTGCTCCTCGCTTTGGCTCATCCCCATTTGCAATCGTGGAGGCATGCTGCGATTCTAACATAGTCTGCATCTTGAACTTCCAATTAGAGTAATTGGAACCATCGAGCTTGTTGCTCTCATTCAAGTATGCCTCAATTATTTGATTGTTCATATTAACGATTCTAAAAAAAATTCGAGTAATTGACAGAAAAAATGATCTACCCTAGATCCTCACAAGAAAAAATATCACCATACAGAACTACCTGATCTGTGATCAATCTAGCAGGCTGCTCTGCACATTATGTCACAGGCGCTCGGCTCCTCTGCCATGACCTCTTCTGTTTCTCAGCACGAGCTCTCTGGCTCCTCTGCACCAAGATTACACTGGTAAAAGACCTTTTTTAGATCTCTTCCTTCATCGACGAGATGACACGGGCAGTAGATCGGTTTTAGATCTCTTCCTTCATCGACGAACTTTCACTGACAGTAGATCTGTCTCATATATTTTCCTTCATTGGAGAAATTTCACCGGCAGTAGATCTGTCTCAGATCTCTTTCCTTCATAACTGGGCAAACACTAGCATAGATCTATTTTTAGATCTCCTCTTCCCGCATTGGCGAACTTTCTTGACCAATTTCCGCGTTGATCGCACTGGGAATGAAACTGTTTAAGAGGTTGGCCTATCGGCGTGGTTCTCTCACACAGATGCACACTTATCGATGTTGATTCCTTCCACAGGTACACGTTGATCGACACGATTCCTCCTTCGAAAAATGTTTTGATCCGACCAATTCCTGAGAAAAAAAATTTACTCAGTCATTAGGGGCTTCTCCTCTACCACCTGGATACTCAGAGGGATCACAGCACTAGCTATGGTTTGACCCTGAAGCTCTGATACCATGATAAAATATGATAAATTGAATTCATTAATAAAAAACTAGTGAGCTCTTGAATCGACACTGAACCAGGAGAGTGTGACACTACAGAATGCTCTATATTCTCAATACAAATTAATCATTATATAGCACACATAGAGGTAGGGAAATTATAACCAAACCCTAAGAAATAGAAACTAATTCCTATCCTAAAATTCCATTAACCTACTGTCACAAATTAAATATTTCTCCATGATATTTTAATAGTGTATACTCTTAATTTCAATACTACATAAAATTTCGTATAAATAATTCCAAAATGCATCACTAACACTTTTTTTATAAAATTAATTACTTTATAGACGTTTTTTTCAAACTCATGATTATAATTACACAAATTTCAAATTCAGTGACCCCTTACAAGTTTGTGCACATTCAAAACCGCGCTTGGCAAGATCTCTCTTTGAAAAACCACGCTTGGCAAGATCTCTCTGAAAATAATTCTATATATAATTCCAGCGATATAATTCTATGTATATACCTGTTCGACTAGACGTAACTATTCTGTGGAACAATAAAATAATTCCAGGATCCAATTATACACCTGACTGGACGGGACAATTTGGTGGAAAAATAAAATAATTCCACGATCCAGTAAAAAGCTACCATACAGCTACTTTA
This sequence comes from Pinus albicaulis, assembly GCA_034641835.2. Classification (NCBI taxonomy): domain Eukaryota; kingdom Viridiplantae; phylum Streptophyta; class Pinopsida; order Pinales; family Pinaceae; genus Pinus; species Pinus albicaulis. The sequence continues at coordinate 98,189,016 of CM076582.1, forward strand.
AAAGAGTTTAAAAATGTCAATTTCACCCCTATTAAAATAATGTGGAAAGCAATGAATTTAAACTCTTTGTTTGGATGGCTAAGAGATTGGTAGATTTTATGTAGGTATGTTATTAAATTTTACAGAGTGTATATACTTTATAATGTTGAATTTGAACTCACAATATTTGATAGAGAAACACATATTTTTAGTTTTTTTTTTTAGAAATTGTTTTTTTATTATTATTTTTTTTAGGTTGAGAAATTCAAATAAATAACCTGTAAATGAAAATTTCAAAATTCTAAAACCAAAATTATTATTAATAATCTACTACATAATATTATAGAATTTACAAAATAAACTATTTATCTACGTAATGCAACAAAACTTTCTTTAAAAAACAATTTTAAATTATAAAATATTAAGCATTATAATTTATAATAAAGATAACCCAACCATAAAATAAATCACTTTTTTTTTTAATTATAATGTATTAAGCACGATACAATTGTCTAATTGTGTAAGAAATTCTTTCGGTGAAAATCACATGTAGGGAATTTTTGCCGATGCGTTTCGAACCAGCTAGTGTGGTTCATCATCAAGACAAGATGAGAAATCTAAACCAAAAAACTAGAATAAATAGACATGAATGCTCCAACTAGCCGTTAGTAATATAACGGCTAGTTTGACTAATTTAATAAAATAAATTAAATTCCATTAATAACACTATATCTTATTATGTATGATAAAATTATAATAAAAGTTTTTAATTTAAATTTAATTCAATATTAATGATTTCCAATAAATATAATGTTAAAATAAGTTTTTATTTTTATTTTTATTTTTATTTTTTATTTTTTTTATGTAATAAATAAAAATAAATAAATAAATAAAATAAAAATAAAAATAAATGAATAGATAAATAAATGAAAAATAAAATAAATAAAGAAATATATAAAATAAAAATAAAAATAAAATAAAGACAAAAATTAAAACTCTAAAAGAAAAATCGATTTTAATAAACAAATTAAATAGAATAAGTAATAAACAAATAAAATAGTAAAAAAAAATATAAAAATATTAAATAAAATATTAAATAATTTAATTTTAGAGCTAAATAAATTCATACAGTAGGAAGCTAAGCTAAAAAAAAATAAAAATAAATAAATAAATAAAAATAAAAATAAAATAAAATAAAATATAAAATATAAAATATAAAAATATAAAAATAAAATAAAAATAATAATATATATATATATATATATATATATATATATATATATATAAAAGGCAAGTAAGAGTGAAGTGCGGGAATCCAACATCTACTAACACTCCACCCATCGTCCTTATTAAGGTTACCGTTTCTTTTTCAAAAGTTTTATCCTTGTTTACCAAGGAACGATATTTCACGGAGATAAGCACAATGACATTCTTAATTGAAGGTTGGTTTACCTAAATTTTATATATTGAGTTTAGGTAAGAGTTATTTATTTATTGGATGGAAAAATGTTTATATTATAAGATGTTAAGTTTAATTAAGTTTGGATATTTATTAGAGTAGTTTAACTCTCTCCTATGAGGTTTGAACATAAGACTTGATGGTAACTAAATCTCATTCAAATTAACTAATCTGCACCTCATGAATAATATGAATTCACATGTTTAGTAATATTGGACACTAATTACATTACTAAAATCCAAAATGAATTAATAACTAAATCAAACTAGGTGAAAAACCCTAGTTATCTAGCCTTGTTAAATTCAAATAATTAATGTTCCACATATCTACTTGCGGAAGACTGAAAATTTTACATAATTTCTTTTACTGAATTAACAAGTATCATAACTTAAACTTATATTGAATGTAAATACAAACATTCAATAAATATAAATATAACTCTATCTTGTATTAATAAACATCATAACTTACGTTTATGTTAATTATGTTAATTATAAATTCAAACATTCCATAAATATCGAACAATGTAAACTTTTAGTTCGGTTGTTTACACGAAGTTAACAATCAACATATGCACTTGTCTGTAAAGTTACTTTTAGCTGGAATCTCGTGAATTTTTTTCAAAAAATTGATAATGGAGTGGTTGAATTTTTTTGAGTGAAAATGGACTTAGTATCATAAAATACTGAAATTTAACCAATATAATTTAGATTTTTCAAATTTATACTAGATTTTTGTCAAAGTAACGCAGTGGAAAAATAATAAACACACACAACAATCAAACACACAAACAATAGATTTAACGTGGTTCATCCAACCGATCTGGGCTACATCCACCAAACAGAGGTATCGACAATCTTATTCATCAACAGGAGATTACAACAGCAGAATTACTCATCTCCACTTCTTCTTCCTCTCACTTTACATCTCATATGTTTTGCCTCTACAGGCTTACAATTTATAGAAGAGAGAAGAAACTGAATAATTAATTCTATCACACCAAACTAGGATAGAATATATCCTCATGCTAATTTGATGCCAGTAGTTTTGCAACATAAAACTATTGTTCGCATGTCCAAGAGATTTTAGCCAGCTAATTCTCAACAATCTCCACCTTGACAACAATTAGCCTGATACCACGTTCTTTATCATTTTTATTTTCTTTGCAAGCCAAGAGAAGCAAGACACCATCGTAGCTTCTTTAATAAAATTGGTTTCGTGAACATGTCTGCACAGTTTTCCTTTGTATACACTTTTTCAAGAGAGACTCTATGTTCAGTGATAACCTGTCTTACAAAATGGTACTTTATAGGTATATGCTTTGATTTACTATGATAGGTTGGATTTTTAGCCAAGTGAATTGCACTTTGACTGTCACAAAATAACTTAATGTTGTCCTACAACCTACGAAACTCACCAAAAAAACCTTTCAACCAAACCGCTTCTTTGCAAGCATGTGAAGCAGCTATTTATTCTGCTTCTGTAGTGGATAAAGAAACAATGTTTTGTAGCTTTTACATCCAGCTAATAGCTCCACCTGCAAGAGTAAAGACATATCTTAAAGTTGACCTTCTCTTGTCCAAATCACCTGCAAAATCGGAATCAACATATCCGCAAACAAATTCACTACTTCTGTTATAAGTGATACAATAATCACTTATGCCTCTCAGATATCGAAGCACCCATTTCACTGCTGCCGAGTGTTCTTTCCCCGTATTTTTCATATACCTACTGACAACCCCAACTGCATGTGAAATATCTGGTCGTGTACAAACCGTCGCATACATCAAAGTTCCTACTGCATTAGCATAAGGTATTCGAGACATATATTCCTTTTCTTCATTTGTATTAGGACATAAACTTGAAGAAATCTTAAAATGGAAAGCTAAAGGGACTGAACTGGTTTCACATTGTTCATACCAAACCTTAAGAGTATTTTCTCAATATAATTCTCTTGTGATAACCACAGCTTACCATTGCTCCTGTCTCTGAAAATCTCCATGCCCAAAATCTGTCTTGCTACTCCTAGATCTTTCATATCAAAAGTCCTAGCCATCTGAGCCTTTAACCTGTTGATCTCAGCTATGCTTTTGCTTGCTAAAAGTATATCATCAACATATAACACTAAGATAATGTGCAAGTTTTGAGAAAGTTTAAAATTTTATATTTTAAATAAAAATTAACAAAATTAATTTTTGGATGGGGTGAATAGTTTTGAGAAAGTTTAAAATTTTATATTTTAAATAAAAATTAATAAAATGAATTTTTGGATGGGGTGAATAGCAAAGCAAGGAGAGGGAGAGGGGGATAATGAGTACTTGGCCTATGCAACTTTTCTATCTTTCCAATAGGTAATGAGAGGTGGAAACACACCCTTTATAAATGACAAAATCAGAAATTAATACAACAAATCTAGTCTTGGGATTGATGATACATCACAAAAGGAGAAGGTGGGCAATCATGTGAATGAGAGGAAGTGAGAGCATATGTTGAAGAGATATGAAATTATGTTTACAAGAGACTCTATGGTGAGTAGAATCTTCGTCCTTGGGAATTTTTTATCTTGCAACTAACATTAATCGGGTCAGCAATGTGCCAAAAAAAATAATGCCAAAAGTAGAGGGTGGGCTTCTTTGAGCGTCTGAGGAGGATGGAATTTATGTTGAGCATGATGACCATTAATATTATGGGGATACTACATCTTGGAGAGTGAAAATGATAAGAAGGAATGTTGACCAAATTGAGAAAGGTAAGGAGTTGCTAAGACGAAAAAGGGGAGGGCAAACCCAGAATGAATTTTAGCTTGCAAAGACTTTTTTTTGTGGGGAGGGGAGATGCCACCACCCAACCTGTCCAACACGCGAGGAGACATTGAAACACACCCCTTGCAGATGGAAAAATAAAGATATTAGTACAATAAATCCAATTATGAGGCTAATGATATATCATAGGAGGGAGAAGGTGGGAGATCGTGCGTGTGAGAGAAGGTTAGAGTATATGTTTAATAGACAGGAAATTATATCTATATGAGACTCTATGGTCAGTAGATCTGTCCTTGGCAATTAATTTAGACTGAAATTGACATTAATTGGGTTAGCAATGCGCTAGACGAAATAACACCAAAAGTAGAGAGTGGGAAGCTTTAAGCATGTGAGGAGGTTCCAATTTATGCTAAGCATGATGGCAATTACTCTTATGGGGAAAGTTGTAGCTTGGAGAGAACTGATGATAAGAAGTAATGTAGACCAGTTTGAGAAGGGTACAAAGTTGTTAAGAGGAAAAGGGGAGGAGAAACCCTAAACACATTTCATCTTCTAGAGATTTTTCCTTCAGGCAACGACTGAGCCCTGGAAAGGAACTATAGTTTGTTGATGAGGGGATATTAGTTTGGTGAACCACATTTCCAGAGAAAGTGAAAATTTTGTGAATAAATATGGGATAGACCTAGTGCACTCGACCCATAAGTTAGATGAAATGAGCTACGAATTGGAAAGGTATGGGGCAATAAAGGAAAGTGAGATGATCTCTCCTTACATCTCATCTAGGTAATTTTTATTTTGGGGATTAGATTCCCTTTGAAGTTTTTGTTTATAGCATGTTCTTTTTTAACCTTACTTGGGATGTTGAGAAATCAAGACATGTAGATTAGGGTTTGATTGCTATTTCTTGACAATTACTTGTGAGTTATGTTGGCTTCTTTTATTTCTGTATTATATTATCTTTCATCAAGAAATTACCAAAGTGTTTATGCACAAAGATCACAAGAGCACAAGAGACAAGATGTAGGCATTGTGCCAGGGTGAAACCCCTCTCTTAGGGGAAAACCCTATCAAAATACTCTTCCTTCAATATTATTCTTTTAGACTCTTCACCCTAGCCATAGACCAAACCTTCCCTTCACACCAAGTCAACCTTCCAGATCTTTGACCCAAAAGCAACAACAACTTGTCCTCCATCCACTTCGACTAGGCAATAGTTCCAACAGCAACAACAACAACAAACACTAAATACTTCGATCTCCCAAGAGAAGGCACAAAATGGAGAGATACCACCACCAAAACTTTTCTTTTTCCTTTCTCTATCTGCTTGACCCAACTCGCACTCCTTTCAGGTTCCTTCTTCCACTTCACTCTTTTTCCTATTTAGCAGTAGATATTGAACTGGCTATAGAAGTGATGCTCCAAATGAATTCCATCTCCTTCCTTTCATAGGCTCCAGGTGAGGTCGAGTAGGTCCCTTCGAGGCCACCTTGATCTCCTTGAGGCTGAATTGATGTGGAGGTACTCTAAATCATTTTTTACTTAAGATTAAAGCTAATTACATGATTCAAAAGCCCAAGATGGGTCAATATAAATTTGCAATGACAGAATAAAACCTAGAAGTCCACAATGGGGACTTTAAACTAAAATAATATGATCCAAACATGAAACTCATGCTTTATTAAGTCATTTAATAATAATATAAATTATTTTCTTTAATTCTTTTGATAAGTACAATAAATTTGATTTATGAAGATCGAGCCTAGTTACAATATTCAACACTCCCTATTAACTAGGGATTTATTCATAATATACAAATGGAAGATCTCAAACTATGTGAAATACGAAGAGCTTTAGGCACCTCAATTTCATTTACTAGATTCCTGACCAGGGAAATCTATCCATTGGTCACTCAACAGTTTATGCACCACAATGCCATGGACTACATTCCTAACCAAGGAAATCTATCCAAGTGGGGCTAATGTGAACTAAATATTTCAGCCCCTATAGGTACCATCGGGCTTACTTACTAACCACCAACCCACAGAACTAGGTCCACATCCACCCAATGCCACCCTCCCTACCAGACATCAATATAAAGTTTCGACTTCATGTATTTCCAAGAAATGCTTCACTCGAAAAGCATCGACATATCTCTTCTAGTCTATCATCATGAATACAATGATCAATATTTACTAAACCAAGCTTGTCTCTTAAATATTCAAACTTCTTGTTAGGAAGAGCCTTCGCCAGTATGTTTGCTACTTGTATCTGTCAAGACATGCTCCAACTTCACGATCCCATACTTTACCAAGTTCCTAATCAAGCGGAACTTATTGTTGATGTGCTTTGTCCTAGTATGAGATACGGGATCTCTAGACATCTTGATACAACTTTCATTTTCACAGTTGATTATAGTAGGGCTTAGAGAACTCTTGAAAAAGTATATCAGAGGCTTCCTTAACCATACAAACTCCTTTATTAATTCACCTAAAGCCACATGTTCAACTTCAACACTACTTATGACAATGAGACCTTGCTTTGTACTCATCCATGAAACCATAGCAGACCCAAAACTGAAGCATCCACCAGTAGTACTCCTTCCATGAGACTCACTGGCACCCCAATCAGAATCTAAGAAGCCAATTAGGTTTACTTCCTTACTATTGTATTTTAGGTAGTGGTATAGAGTACCACGGAGATTTATTAATATGTGTTTTGCAACTATCCATTGATGATGACGAGGTTCCAACTGAAACACACTAAGAATGTTTACTGCATAACATATATGTGGCCTAGTGTTTACCAAATACATTAGGGATCCCACCATTTGTCGATAGGAGGTATAATCTGCGAGAGTTGAGTTATAAAGTTGAAACTTCTTGAGATTGGTGATCATAGCAGTAGTCATGGGATTGGAGTCCATCATTCTGAAGTTCTGACACATTTTGATGATGCACCTTCCTTTCCCCAAATATATCTCCCCAGGTTTCTGCAATACTTCAAGACCGAGGTAGTAATGCATGCGTCCTAGATCCTTCATCTCAAATTCGGCTACCAATATCTTCTTGCACTCTCAAATTTTATGCTCCGCACCAATGATGAATATATCATACACATATAGTATAATAATGATGGGATAATTATTCACAACCATGATGTAGATATTTGGATCAATGGTACCCTTCATGAACATGTTTCTTAGGATATATGCACCCATTCTCGTGTACCAAGCCGTGGGAGCTTGCATCCACCCATATAGGTCATTATTGAGTTTGCAGACATGAGACACCCTGTTATTTACTTCAAAATATTTAGGTTGTTCTATGTATACTTCCACATCAATGGTCCCATTTAGAAATGTGGTCTTCACATCCATTTGATGGATATTCTAACCCATTGTAGCAACAAAGGTTACTTCATTATATATTCCTTCTTTTTGAGAGAAGCCCCTTGCAACGAACCTTGCTTTGTACTTGTCTGTGCTTCCATCAATAACGTGATTGATTTTGTAGATCCATTTGGATGTGACAACTTATTTGTCACTAGGTATACGAATGGTTTCCCAAACCCCATTTTTCATAATGGATTGGTATTATTTCTGCATCATCTTCTTCCAAAATTCTTATTGAATAGATTCTTTGAATGTAGATGGTTCAACTTGAATTACCTTTGTCATAATGCAACATAGCCAAAGTATCTCTTCGGTATTTTACTTTCCCTAAAGGTTCCTATTGGAGCTTCATGTCCTTCTACATCTTGTAGTGTATCTTTTAACCAATTTGGCATTTTCCTTGTGGTTGGGACGATCATAGGTTGAATAGGCTCACTTGGTCCTTCTTCTTCTTCTTGATTTGTAGTAGGTTTTTCATGGTGTGTATCTTCTTCTTCGAATATAGGAGATTCTTCGTCATTGGAATCTATGGGGATATATTTGGATTTCTTGTAGGCTTCACTTTCATTAAATATGACATCCCTGCTTACTTCGATATGCCTTCCTTCCTTGATGTAGATTATATATGATTTTTAGGAGAGTCTATATCCAACGAATATTCCTTTGATTCTTGTAGAATCCATCTTCTTTTGTTTGTCTTTTGGAACATGGATGTAAGGAGGGCTTCCAAAGATTCGAAGGTGATCCACACTTAGCTTATTTCGTGTAAATACTTCTTCAAGAGTTATATTCTTGAGACTTATATGGGGGCTTCTATTTTTACTATACACAGTTGTCATGGATACTTCTCCCCATAAGCTATTTGGTAGGTCTTGGTCAAGGAACATTGTTTTAATTTCTTCTTCAATAAACCTATTCTTCCTTTCAACAACTCCAATTTTTCGGGATAGTAGGGAACAATGAGCCCCCTCTTAATTCTTGCTTCCTTACAATTTGCAATTAATTCCTTGGAAGTGTATTCCCCACCATTGTCAAATCTTAGAGTCTTTATATTACTTTCAGTGAAGTCTTCCACTTCAACTCGAAAGACCTTGAATTTATCAAATACCTCATCCTTTTTCTTGAGAAGATTGATCCATGTATTTCTAGAATGATCATCTATGAATGCCAGAAAATAGATACAACCTGCAAGATATTTGTCACACATGGGACCACACACATTAGAGTGAATAATTCTATAATACCTTTGGATCTAGATTCACTATTGGGAAATGGATTTCTTGTATGTTTTCCCAAAGAGAATACCTTGCAGACACTTTCATGGTATTCCTTTATATTGTGGATTCCATTAAAAAAATTATTAAGAGTGGGAATAATCTTGTAGTGTAGATGACCATACCTCCTATGCCATAGCTCAATAGGACTAGTTTCCATATGAACCAAATCTTGAGGAGGCTGAGTAGTGACCCTATACAAACTTCTTTCACGAACTCCAATAACTCTATATTTTTCAATGCTAGTGTATTTTCCCACAACTAATTCTTTTCCATCAACAAAAGAAATTCTTCCTCCTTTATCTTATAAACAAAAAATAGAAATCAAACTATTTTTAAAACCTCAAACATATAGTATGATGTTGAGGTGAAACTTCGATGCACTTTCCAATTCTAGTTATGTTGGTTCGAGGCCTTTAACAACATAGCTTCTGTTGTCACCCAATTCCACTGCACGAGAAGTTGACTACCTTGATAGTGTAGGTAATTGTTTAATTTATCCTATAATATGTCTTTATGCTCCACCATTAATGATCCATGCATTTCCATCATGAAGAAATCATGTAGGAGCAGCCAAAAATCCTTGAATTTTGACTTTTATGAATAAGTAATGGATTACCTTCTTGATACTTCTTCGAGTAGTGTTGATGCCCATTCTTATATAAATTATGAAAGAACCTTACCTCCACACCAAGTCAACCTTCCAGATATTTGACCCATCAGTAGCAAAAACTTGTCATCCAACAACTTCAACTAGGCAGGAGTTCTTGCAATAGCAACAACAACAAACACTAAAATTCTTTGATCTCCCAAGAGAGGGCACGAAAGGGAGAGATACTACCACCAAAAATTTTATTTTTCCTTTCTCTATTTTCTTGACCCAAATCATACTCCTTTCAGCTTCCTTCTTCCACTTTTCACTTTTTCCTATGCAGAAGCAGATATCAAACCGACTTGAGAAGTGATGCTCCGAATGAATCTTGTCTCCTTCCTTTTATAGGCTCTAGGTGAGGTCGAATAGGTCCGTTTGAGGCCGACTTGATATCTTTAAGGCCGACTTGATGTGGAGGTATTCTAAATCATTTTTGACCCAATATTAAACCTACTTACATGATTCAAAAGAACAATATGGGTCAATATAAATATGTAATGACTAGAATAAAATCTATAAGTCCACAATGGGGACTTTGAACTAACGTAATATGACCTAAGCATGAAACCCATTCTTTATTAAGTCATTTAATAATAATATAAATTAATTTCTTTAATTATTTTGGTAAGTACAATAAATATAATTTATGAATATCGAACCTAGTTACAATATTTAAAATAGGAGACACCCTCCTCTTAGTTTATTTCTGGGATAAATTTGGTAATAGGGTGAATGTATGAAGGTGGGTTACACTTTCATGAGAACACGACTGAAAATTTCACACACCACAAGTTCGGCCGAAGTTTTGAAATTACTTCATATGAACTTGTTTTGTCGTTAATCGAACTTATTCCTCCGTTTACGTGAACGAAAACAGTAACCAAATTTTTTATCGGAGGCATAAAAGTCGACATTAAAAGTTCGACGGAACCTTTTTCTTATAAATCTAGCGGCCTGCAGACTGCAAGAACATTTCTGTCATTTTTTTCTTGTGTGATTGATGGAGAGGGCTTCTATTGTGTGACTGTTGGTCCGTTTTTCATGCTTTTGCGTTGTTTTTCTCCTTTTGCATTGGTTTTCTTTGTTTTTGGTCTAATTTTTGCCTAATTTTGTTTTTTCAGTGTTTGTAGGGCATCCTAGTCATGATGCTTGTGGCCTCAGCATGCTCGTTCGCCATGTTCGACCTCTCTGCATCCTCTTCATGCTCGACCTCTCTGCATCCCCACCGTGCTCGACCTCTATGCATCTGGGTTCCAGGTGTTCCAGGTATTCTTCAATAATCATTTTACTCCCTATAGGTTAATGTGTAATACGAATTGTATTATCCAAAATGCTTTAGAATGGAATAAAATATTATATGGTTTAGTATGGTAGTAAAATACTATATGGATCATAATGAAATAAAATATTAAATGGTTAATGTGTAATACGAATTTTATTATCCAAAATTATTTAGAATGAAATAAAATATTATATGATTTAGTCTGGAAGTCAGTCGTGTTGCATTTTCATTCTCATTATTCTCCATTTCTGTCCGATGGTTTAGAATGAAATAAAATATTAGATTGATATTTTTCATGTCAATATAATAGCTCAGGGATCTGGATTTTTTTGTTTTTAGAATAAAAAATGATGTACTTGTATTAAAAAATTTGGTTACATAGTGCGGTAGCTACATTATTACATAGCTCAATTTTCAGTTCAGACATCTCTACACATACTTTTGATAAAAACACTCCAAGTGGGAGGACCATCCTTTCTATCATATATGAATTATTATTTAATCAATTATACATCTTAGATTCCACTACATCAACCCACATAAAATATAAATACACTATGTTTACCATCTACCATAGTCCAATAAGAAAAACATAAAAAAAACCTGGAGCAATGGCCATGTTGGAATAAAACAGAGATGTAGATCTCCGCTATTTCCAACAATTCACCATCAAATATAGTAGATCAAACATGACCTCTCCACCAAGAAACTCATCCCCTCGAAAAATAGGCAGTCTTGATCAATCTAATAGTAGAACACCTTTGTTTAATGTAACCAACCTTGGAAATAAGAAACAAAACATGACACATGTAAAGGAACTCCCAGAAAATATGTCCATCAGAAAATACATCCCTACTTCCCATGACCAGGTGTATTGTATCTCCATCGTTGTATTGTACCTTCTTCATTCATGTTATGAGGACTGATGAAGACCTCAATCACACACACATAACATTTTAACGTTGATATTTTACATAATGAGCACAATCTTCATAAAATATGATATAACATCGCTTGTTATGCTTGTCATTCGGCCCATAGGACATTTCACCTTGTTAGGCGTAATCCATTGTAGTGTGTTAAGATAATTTTCTAGGGTTCTTACATAGTTGGTACAATTCAACAAATTTATTTTAATATTTCACTAAGTAACAGTAAGACATACTTCATAAACACTCCAATAATATATTTACTCACTCAGTAAGAGGTTAAACAATAAATTTAAATTCGACATTTACAACCTTATTTTGAATCAACATATATTATAATCGATCTTTGCAGAACATAATTACTATTGTAACATTTTCGTCAAAAAATATAATTGCATTTTCTATCAAAACAATTCATTGAGTATACCACTTTAATTTATGAGGTATTTAATTCAACGAATAATTTTAGTGGGCCCTAACCATTTTTGTCTGATGGTTGTAGCCTCTTCTCATGATCTTTTTTAGATGTTGTGTTTTGACTTTACCCGGTGCGACCCCCTTCCTATGATAATCCTTTTTATGGCTACATGCATATTTATTCTCAGCAATGATGATCTGGGGTGTGACTCACTTGCATTATCTCACATGATTGATATTAGTGAGCATCAAATTTTTGGTCGAATGAAGGTGTTTTAAATTCAAATTTTTGATAGGCATATGTAGCAGTAATTTGCACATGCATGTGCAATAGTAATTTGCACTTTTTCATGCTTTTGGATCGATATGTATACCCTATGTTTTCCCTTGTATTTTAATTTTTGTTTGCTTTTGAATTTATATGTATATCCTCCTTTTTCTCCCTATGTTTAATCTTGTTCTACTTTTAGATTGTTTTCTTTTGTTCTATTTTTGTTCTGTTTTTAGATTGATATGTATACACTTTCTTTAATTTGCTTAAGTTTCAATAAAATTTAATCATAATCACTTTATTCCCTAGAGGTTAATGTGTAATATGAATTGTATTTTCCAAAATGCTTTAGAATGAAATAAAATATTATATGGATTAATGCCAGAAAACAAAAGATAAATCTATATTCAATTATGTGGGTTCAAAACATTATGCTGTGAACACAATATTCCAAATCATGTAATTTCTTATGTGAGTTCAAAACATTACGCCGTGAACACAATATTCCAAATCTTGTAATTGAATCTATGCATTTCATTTAAATTACACCTTGTTATTTATAGTTGTTTATTTCACATATATAAATCTGGATATCAAAATGGGAAATAACTTTTCTAAACCTTGAGAATGAAATCTAGGATTAACAATTCTTTTTTCACTTACTAATGATGAAGGTTATTATTAGGGAGATAATGTTTGGAAAGGAATCAACTATTGTTATCAAATGTACACACATACAATAAAATGTTCTTTTTAATGAAAATGAATAAGGAGAATTTTCAAGATTTTATAAGTGTTAAAGACAAAGTATATGGTTTATGAAATGTGTATCAATAACGTACAACCATAACATGACACTACGATATCTCTCCATATTCTCTTTTGTTTATACTACTTTTTTAACTCATGTATAGTATGTCCTCATCTATTTAAATTTATGAAGTTACACTCTGCTATCAAAAAATTTGTGCTTCCATCCTGGCTGGCCTGGAGTTTAGAACAACTAGGGTATGTTTTAGATAAATATTAAAAGTCCCATCTGACACAAAGGATTCAATTTGTGCTACCATCCTTGCTGACCTGGAGTTTAGAACAACTAGGGTATGTTTCAGATGAGTATTAAAAGTCCCATCTCCCACACAGGATTCGATAGGGCATCCAAACTCAACATGTATGTATTCCAGTGCAATCTCAAGGAACTAATAATAACAGCCACCCATGTCAGAGAAAGAAACCCTTCATATCTAGATTTTAATCATTGAAAAAAATGCGAAAAAAATTTCTCTCCGATCATGGAAATAAACCGCTTAGACCAAGTAGTTGATTTAGGGAATCTTCAAAAAATATGTCGCGTGTATAAACACAATATTCCAAATCATGTAATTAATTCTTCTATAGAACTCTAGTGAACCGTTTGGAATCCAAAATTAGAAATGCTACGACGAGAGTACGTAGTAATAAAAAATAGTCTCCAACCAAGTATGTTACCCACATAGAGACTATTTCTGTAAAGAATCACCATTGTTACATCAATGCCTTCCCTTGCAATCCAATCTCCAACCAAGTAAATAACCCACAAAGAGATGATTTATGTAAAGAATCACCATTGTTACATCCGAGCCTTCCCTTGCTACAATGCATTTCTAGAGAGAATAGAATCTTGGACCACTAAAAAACCGTTTCATGTTTCACATTTAGAGAGTCCGAGATCGACAATATGAAGTAAAGCACAATCCAGCTTTATATATACATGAAAGTCAACAATCACACTCTCTAGGAGTAGAGATAAAATGTGTGTCTGGTTTCCATTTGGATTGAATAAAACAATATCTTTAAGGGGAAACTATAAACATCATTTAAAAAATCAATAAAAATGTGCCCCTTTTATTAACCCAAAAAAATGTTATTCCTTACCGAAATAATGCAGAAACTTAGTTATGCATTCTATTAAGATAAGAAAAATAGTAAGAAAGATATTAGAGCTACACATGAATTGCTCGAATTTTAATCTTCCAGAAACTCTGACTACTACATTGAATTCAATTCAAGGTAAACATATAAATCAAGGATGTAGAATCCTATAAACTCTCACTACTACATTGACTTCAATTCGAGGTAAACATATAAATCAAGGATGTAGGTTCCTACTAAATATTTTAGTAATATTACTTTGCATACAATTTTTTCAGGCAAGATATAAAATTGTTCAACTTGAAGCATATGATACAAATCCCTTCCCCTGAAAGGTGAATCAAAAGCTCCTCAATAATTATGGCTAACAGAAAACATAAACCTTATAATGAAATGCTCTCGAGAATGAAACTCTTCCTTCTCTTAACCAACTGTGACATGACATATTATCATATCAACGCATAAAAAATATTTTTCACAATTTTGAACTGTCCTAGGCTTCTTTCCTTTACCATCCCCGTAGTTGGGTATCAATTCACATACATGCATTCAGATTTCATCGCATACATATCAATTGAGATATTGAAGCATAACTCAAGGAATTCTTACCCAATTCCTTTCAGCTCATATGCTATATTAGCATGAACAATTCATGCATGTACGATTTCCATCAATACATCTAATGTTACATGATTAGTAGCATTAGTGCAACAGCAACATTATTATCATAATTTGGGACATCATCTTACACGTTGTCTCTTTGATCTAGTGAGATCCGATGTTTTGAAGGAGGTTGATTGGATTTTCGTTAAGGATTTCCAATATCCCCTATGCTTTTTAACAACAAGGATGCTTTCAAAATCACACATGTCATGGTAGTCTCTTTTTCCTTGCTCAGAGGCAGTAAGTTCTTCATCACACTTAGGAGACTTAGCTGGAAAATATTGGTGGTTTCCTCACTTCTTGTGTTCCACTTTTTATGACAGCTTCAGTAATGTCAAAAAAGTCTAGCCGGTTATAATTAATAAAATAGCAGGTTTGTGTCTATCACCTCATAGGGGTACACTATCACCTAACCAACCATAATGGCTAGGATACATGTTTCTAATCCTTTTCATTGGTAGTAAACTATTATAAAAATCTTAGCTAAATGCAGGGACGGTCCTAATGTTTTTGGAAACCATGTGCATGTAATTTCTCCCATAAAATTTATGGCATATGCAATAAATGATCATTTACTATTTTATTGCCATCCTAGTGTTTTTGGAAACCATGTACATGTCATTTATCCCATAAACTTTAAGGCATTTGCAGTAAATGTTCATTTAATATTTTATTGAATTTTTTTTCAGGGATAAAAAACCCACTAAACATGGTTGAAAAATGCACACTATGCATAGATTTTTCTTGTTATACCAATCCAGGGAAAGCCTTGATTACATATGTGCTATGAAATTTGCGACTAAAAATGTCCTCCAAAGGAAAATGAATATACCTGAAAGAATAACAAACAATGCAACATATTATATTGCATTGATACAAGGATTGGGAACAAATAGGGAGTATGGATCAAATGGAATTGTAGTTTTCACCAATTATGAACTTGTGTGCAATTAGATGGAAGACGTGTACCAAGTTAAGAAGAAGAGGCTAAAACAACTGCATGGAAAAACAAACAATATTATTAGAAAATTTCAATCATTTAGTATAATACATTGTGCAAATGTTAATAAGATGTCTGGTGATATATTGTATGGGGCAATTCCAATTCAAGATTCATCTGTGAAATATGAATTAGTGTTAAGATGCTCTCCATCAAAATTTATTGATGTACATTGTAATATATCTTTGATATGTGTGTTTTTTTTAGTTATAAATGTGTAATTTTAAATGACCATGTGTTTTTTTCAATTATATACAATGTGCACTCCCACCTTGTAAGCGTAACTTGGTGAACTTCATTTTTTAGAAAATTTTGTATTTAATTTTCAAAATGTGCAGCCACTATGTAAGCACAACTTGGTGAACTTCATGTTTTAGAAAAAAATTTATTTAATTTTCAAAATCTACAGGACTTTAATGAATTTTTGTTTAAATAGTCAAGTGAGTTTTACACATAAATTTGTTCTTTGAAAGTTTTCTGTTTTACATAATTTGTGTTCAAGTTGTGCTCCAACATTTGTGTAAATTACATCAATTTTTTGAATTCTTTTGAAAAAATTTTAAATAGTAATTTTAAAAATAATTGTAAATGCATGAGATAACCTTTTAAACATCGTGTATCTATGTATTTTTAGATATCCATATATAGCATGGATGATCATTTTCCACATGATTCTTCGAGGCTTTAAACATTATATATATATATATATATATATATATATATATATATATATATAACATGGAGGATGATCATTTTCCATGTGATTCTTCGAGGCGAACATCAATAGAGTCCCATGCCTCTACGAGAAAGGGGGATCATGGATCGGGGGATTTCCATCGTGTTCATGGTATTTATATTAAATGTGCAAGTTTTTAAATGGAATTTGAATATATAATTTTATCCCCATACATACATGTATACATATGGATTTTATTATTTATTAATTTTGTGAGTTAAATTATTTTGTAATAAATTTCATTTTTTAGGAGTTTGGATGAAAAGAGTATCTATTCAATAAATAGAGCCTGACCATGGCTCACACAATCATGGTACGGTTCACACAATCTACTCATTCATATGTATATATATTTGAATTTATTATAAGTTCATATTTTTTTTATGAAACTTTTCTCTCGTCGCGTGAGGTGGTGGTGGTGGTACAGATTCCTGTGGTGGCCAGTCAATAGGTGGTGTCCAATCGTGTGAGGGTGGTGGTACACATTCCCCTAGTGGCAAATCCGTGGGTGGGCATGTTGGTTCTCAACCAATGGGTGGTTATGTTGTTTCTTAACCATCTCCGAGTGGCCATGATGATGTTCAACCATCTTGAGGTGGATATCAATATGAATATTATTATCATTCAATTATTAATTTGTTAAATTATTTATATAATTTTTTTATTGTTAAAAAAAAAATTGTAAAAATTTGTTCACATGTTTTTTTATTGATACATAATTTTATATATTGATGGAGAGGGTGAAAATGTTTCTCGAAAAGGAGGTAGGTCAGATGTCATAGTTCAAGAAGAAGTTTGTAAACCAACCACGACTTATCCTTCTGAAATTCCCAATTGTTTACCTTGGGAATCAAACATCCAACAATGCACATTACAAAAGTGCGAACACCTTTATTCAAAATTGAGGAAAGATCTTGTGTATTTAAAACTCCCTACAGAAAGTTGAGAAAGCTCACAAATAGTTATGAACTTTCTAAGAATACTTGTAGATGTTTACAAAATTCTTGGGCCAACCATTGATATTTTTGTAGAATTGATAAGGAAAATAAAAGAAACAGTAATGGGTCCTGGTATATGGGACGATGTTAAAAACATAGTTACAAAAGAAATGAAAAAATCTATGTTTAATTTCAAAGAAGGACCAAAATGAAATATGCTAAAGGTGTAATATTTCAAGAACCCTAATATATCTTTTCATTTATAAGATAGACACTTTGCAGCTTATAGAAGACTATCATGTAATGAGGTGGTTCCTATTTATTTTGCAAAATTGTTTTATGCAGAATTCTTTTTTAGAATAAAACCCAATAATACTGACCTTCCTTCCAAATTTTTTGGTCCTGGGAAATGTCGATTATGTGACCGTAGGGGTGCTAAGCGTGATTTTTAGTTGCCTCACCGTGAGCCCCCATTGGTCAGAGATGGATGTCACTTCTCAAATTAGTGGAGAAGCAAGGGATACCATCATAGACAATGTTCATACTGGACTTGGTGGAATTGATATTGGTATGAATCGACAAAGAGAATGAGATAATGCACATGCTAATTTTTTGTATAGTATAGATGATGATATATACAACATGAGTATTGAAGATATTAGAATATATGTATATCATTGTCACAATGGTTGGCAGGAGTTAATTCTTCATGAGCAAGAGGGCATGGGATCGGTATGTTTTAATGGTTAGGATGAATATTTTAATGTAATTTGTAATTTACATATACATGTTTATTTATATGTGTTTATCTAACCAAAATGTATTATATTTTCACCATTTGTAGTTAACACGCTTGTTGAACGAAATTTTTGATAATATCATGGTCCAAGGTTCAGGTTCTGGCAATCAAGATGATACTTTGGGAAATGTTAGTTTTTTTTTAGGAGTTCATGATGTTGATGTAAAATTATTATTCTATTATTATATCGGTATCATGATGACATATTTTTAAAAGAAATAATTATGTGTACACATGTATATAGTTAAATGTTAACATATTCTTATTCCATCCGATGTTTTCATAATGGAGACACCCTCTTCTTCCCTGTTAGGATATGTGCCAAATAAGCCACCATCACAAGTATTCAATTTTTCACTTATGTTTCAAGTTATAAATTGAAGTGAAAGTTTCATTAAAAAATGAGATCTAGATCTTGAGTTATTTTACAGTTTTCAAATTTTTGAATTTAGGCTTGTGGAGATGATTTCCATTCTCCAAGGACTTTAGCGATGGAGTGTATGATGGAGATAGGAACATCCAAACAATTTGAAGAAGATGTTGTCTAACATTTTTTTTTAATATATTGCATTAGTTTATGCATTTTCATTTGAAATTTTTTAATATATATATACTTGTACATGTATATTGTACAGTTTATCCTAGAGGATGCATTGATGCAGGGCCAACACGGGATAATGGAGAGAGAACTACATGAGATATTGCATGAATTTTTTGTTTTTTTCATTTAGTTTGTTTTATTGAATTTCTACATTCTCATTCAATTTTAAAACATTAAATTTTAATTTTAATACATGTACATATACATTTCTTATACATGTATATATATGTATATGCAATTAGGGCCAAAACAGGACAATGATGGGGGAACTACATGAGGTATTGCATGCTTCTTCTTTTTTCATTTTGTTTTTTTATGAAGTTCTACATTCTCATTCAATTTTAAAACATTAAATTTTTATTTTAATACATGTACATAAATTTCTTATACATGTGTATATATAGGAAATTACATGTTGTGTAAGTTCCTTATTCTTCAGATGATAGCACAAGGAGGTGGCTAGAAAATACATTGCAACTAAATTCTCTATTTAATTGATGCACACATCATTTTATTTGATCTAGTCTTTTTATAACTTGATACTTGTAACACTTGATACATTTTTATATTTACTTTTATTGAATGACATAAATTTTGGACATATTTTAAATTTTGGATAGTTGAACTAAATTTACTTTTATTGAATGATTTTAATTTTTGGATAGTTGTTACATTTGGCATGTTATCACATGTTGTTATATAATGTTAACTTAGACTATATTAGATTATGTTTTGTTTTTACAAATTTTCTTTTTGTCGTGCTTGCTATTTAAAATGAATCTAGATTGAAATTGCAAATTACAAAACACATGTGGTACATGTTATGCATTTGAACATGTGTGAATGTTATATAATTAGGTGTAAATGTCTATTAAAGATGATATTTAGGTACATTTTTCATGATCATGTGTCATTTAAAACAATCATATATGGTTTTACATATTTAAGTTCATGAATATATGTAAAAATGCTTGAAGTACATTTGCATTTAGTTGTTACATTTTGCATATATGATGACATGTTGTTATAACGTTAACTTTCATTCAATCGTAGATTAAAAATGTTTTGTTTTTAAAGCTCAAGTTGTTTTGTCATTTTTTATTTAAAATGAACTTAGATTGAAATTGCAAATTACAAAACACATGTGGTACATGTTATGCATTTGAACATGTGTGAATTATATATAATTAGGATGTCTATTAAAGGTGATATTTAGGTAAATTTTGCATGATTATGTGTTATTTAAAACAATCATATATGGTTTTACATATTTAAGTTCATGAATATGTAACAACAATTGAAGTATATTTTCATTTAGTTGTTACATTTTGCATGTGATCACATGTTGTTATAATGTTAACTTAGATTATCTTAGATTATATTTTGTTTAAAAACTTGTTGTTTTGTTACTTTTTATTTAAAATTAATCTAGATTGAAATTTTAAATTACAAAATACATGTGGTACATGTTATGCATTTGAACAATGTGTGAATGTTATATTTAATTATGTGTACATATGTCTGTTAAAGGTGATAGTTAGCTTTTAATATAAAGTCTTAAATGAACATGTTGTGCATAAACATATAAGTTACAAAAGATGACCATGTACAATTTGCATGGTGTGAGTGTGGTTTGATGCTTTTAAAGGTTAAATACATATATATTTAAGTTCATGGATATGTAGCAATGAAAGAAAAATTGCATTTAATTCATACATTTTGCATTTGAAATCATTATTATAATGTTAATATAAAATGTATATAGATACATATAAAAAAAATCATAAAATTATAGGTGTACATAGATGTGTCAAACAATCATAAAATTTTAAAATTTCATTAAAAAATATGATATACAACATTTTTCAGTAATGTACATAGAAAGGCTACTATGGATGTGAGTTAATAGTAAACTTTAATATAATAAAACTAGAAATTACAAAACACGGTACACATTTGCATTTGAATGAATATTATAATTTTATATAGATGTATAAAACAAGATCATCACTTAAAATTTTCATTATATCAAATATGTTAAATACATACATTTTGCAATAATGACAGAAAATTAACTAGTTCATACCACAGAATCTATGAAATCGTTTAAGACTAGAGAATGTACATGTATGTGGACATGTCTAAATTAGTTGTTGTGTGCATGTGCAAACAAAATTTATCAATATAATCAAATCCTCAATACACTTGTACATAAAAGAAAATATAAATATAAATTCAAGTATCTTAATACATTATTGAGAATGCATAACTTAAGAATGCACAAAAAAAAGGCTAAAATTTGTACTTGAGTTCTATAAGTTCTCAAAGATGAATCCAAGGAGAAGAAATTGTTGGGCAGTTAAATAAAAAAAATTCTAATGGAATGTCATCCTCAATAATCCATTCATCATTATACTTTTACATTTTCCATTTCTTAACTTTCAATTTTTTCTGTGATTGAACTTCTATCAACTTTATGCGTGCTTCGCACACCAAGTGACTATATTAACAACTTATGACATCAGGTTCATATTCTTGAAAGTAAACAATATTCTGACTTTCATGAGTTTGTTGGAAATAATAACCTTTCAGTATAATAGAACCTCTATCATATATAAACCTGTTATCATCATATTTTTCCAATAATTTCATCTTTCATTCACTGCAACGCATCAAATAATACTTGACATTTTATATGTTGTTAGCAGATGCAACTAGAGAAAAAACATCTCCTGCAAAATAAAACATTACATAAATTTATATCATAGTTAACATGAAAAGTAACTTTAAATTTAACATGTTTACTTTATTTAATTATCTATTTCTATATCTTTATCATTTGAAAGAAATTGAAATGTTGCCTTCTCTAACAAGATCAAAAAATCGATCATCTTGAGATGGTACTATAGTCTCCTATGATTGCATCTCTTCAAAGTTTGCAACATACATTTTCCCCTTTGTATTTAATCTGTACGTTGCCACTATTTTACATACATATTATTTTCACAAACATCATTGGATTTTGTGTCATCTATGCAAACATGAAAAAAACAAGAATATTTTCTTGTATCAGATGAAAACACATTTTGGTACTCCTTTGTTTTAATTGAATGCAATTTTTGAGTCCCTTTTATTGTTTCAATTTCATTTCCAATCAATATATATACATCTTCAACACCAATATGCAAAAAAAACCTATATGGAAAATTCAAAGAATATAAATATGTTATAATTAAAATTAAATTTTACATATGATCAAAGATAATCATTATGATAAATAATGTTTAAAATTAGAAAATTAATAAAAATTAGATCATATATATATATATATATATATATATGCAAGTTAATTTGTATATATGTACTGGTACCTTCGTACTTCCCTTGACCGCTTAGTCTCATGGCTTAGTGCAACGATGCACCATTGAACAACTTGTTCAACTGAGACAAGTTGGTCTAAAAAGTGATCCATTTGATATCTTAGAAGTGATCGTTTTATACATGCCCTTGCACCATCTTGTTCTCCTTTTCCATGAATAGCCTCAAAGAAATTCCAACAATGTTTAATGCGGGTTTTCATATGAAGACGACACAACCAAAATAATGATTTTAAAGATTTGAATTGACCTGTGCATCCATATGACCATATCCAATTTTCATTGAATTTTATTCGACAAACTTTCAATGAGTCAAAAATCTTATTAAAACAATGTTGTACAAAATGTGTATCATGTGTATGATCTTCACTGATATAAAAGTGATATTCTTTGATAACATGTAGATTTTCACTCTTTATTTCTATATGATCAAAATTTTGTTTAGTGTGTCTATATAGAATATGGAAAAGCATAGAGACTTGGTCATAATGATAGTATTCACTCTGTAATTCATTTTGTGCAACAAATGTGCAATTTGCCGCAAAATCAACTATTGACAAAATGGTCCCTGGTGGAAAAAATTCACAGGATTTTTTGAATTGCAATTCCTACCATCGAGATCTATGGGAATACTTGGTGTATTTATAAATTTCTGCCTCAAACTTTCTCAAAAAATCTATTAAAAAAAAATTTCTTCTTGTAAATCTATCCTTTTAGTACTTGTAGTACTACTTGAACCAATCGATGTATGAATATATTCACATATCTTCCATTTCACTTTTATGTTGGACAATTATTGATCATTTATATCAGTATGATATTTTTTGTGAAATAAAGCCAAATTTCCACAATGATCACTTTTTTTACAACCAACACATTTCTTTTTGTAAAATAATTCATGGATTTCTCTTGCACATATAATTTGGGATATGAAATCATTGATAGTGGAAGGAGGTGAATTTTTCCAATTTTTTTTACCAAAATTAAGGAGTGTACCACTGAATATAACTAAAATTCTACATGATAACGAAAACAACAAGTGTTGCATTCAATGACAGGTTTAACATACAATGGATTTTGTCACATAAAAGAACTGATTAAGACACTAATTCCACGATTCTCTTCTATGAACATGTTGAAAAACACTATCTAAGTGGTGTCCAAGATATGTTTTGCATGTTGTTTGTAGTGATTTCATGTTATTCTTCATCACATCACATCGATTAATTTCGATGAAATACGTGAATTTTTCATCCAATATTCATATATTATTTTCTTAACATCTTCTCCAAGTCTACCTTTGAATGTTTGCCTACAAATAACTGTCCAACAAGCGATTTCATCTTTTACATCTATTTGCAATCGAAATTTATGATGTTTGTGAAATTTTTTTCATGAGGTCCCCAGTGCTTGTGCCATAGATTTTACCAAACGATTCTCTTTAGTACTTGATGAAACCACTGCCATTTTTATTGATCTACGTGCATCTAAATCACTTTTCTTTCTAGATCTTCCAATTTACTTTAGAGCACTATTTATATTTTGTATCACATTTCCCTTCATTTTTTATCTTTTGTTTATTTTTGAATACCTAATAGAGTGTAGATTCTTTTAATTTCTTCGTTGTTAAGAGACTTCTCAAAATTTGGGCTTGAACTACCACATTTTCATCTTTGAAGAACATATCAACAATGTTCTTAACACGATATCGTATAACATGGTCAGATTTTTAATCTCCATATGTGTGAGTGTCAACATTTTCTAACATCTAATCATAGACATTGATTTCATCTATACATATGAGAATTAAATGTACAAAATGAGTTTAAATATTCAATAAATAATTAAATTAAAAAATAGTGTTTGAATGAAATTGAAAAATTAATAAATATTTATAATTTCAATAATACACATTCAACATATATATACATACATGGTGATTCAATTTGTTCACTTGAATTTTTTTCAACATTTTCAACATCTTCAATCATTGGTTCAATATATTTTTCACTTTTTCTTTCAACATTTTCTATCTCATCATCAATGTTATGAGGAATATCTCTCTCTGTTTACATTGCAAAATATTTTTCAAATTAGTTTATCAAACAAAAATTAAGTTCCAAAATACAGTAGTTAAATTTTAAATATCAGTAATAATATTTACATTTACATACCTACTTCAACTTCGAGTTGAGGTTGATTTTCCATTTCAATATTCAAGCGTTCTTCTCTATATTTTTTGCAATAGTCTCTCTCGTATTCTCTACGAGCCTCAAAGTTTATTGTTAGATAATATTTTCTCTTGCAATTTCTTTGATTTCACATGATAATTTAGTATGAAGCTAAAAAAAATTCCTTCAAAACCCTGCAAAAAAAACTCACTATCAAAATTTAGAAAATAAATCACTTCAAAAAATCATCTCAAAAGATTTAATTTTGAAAAAACTCACTTTAAAAATTTTCCACAAAAGACATACTTCAACCCAAAACACTTACTTTAAAAAAATGGCTTTAAAAATTCCGCCAAAAAATGTCTTTTAAAAATGAAGCTAAAAAAAAAATTCCACTTTAAAAATTTAGAAAAAAAATCACTTTAAAAAATCATTATAAAAGATTTAATTTAACCCAAAATACTTTAAAAAATACCCCCAAAAAATGTCCTTTGAAAATTGAGCCCAAAAATCCTTTGAAAATTGAGCCCAAAAAATTTCCTTTGCAACTTCAGCCCAAAAAATTTCCTTTCAAAATTCAGCCTCAAAAATTGCCTTTGAAAATTCAGCCCAAAAAATTTCCTCTGGAAATTTTGTCCAAATGAAGAAATGTGTGAAATAATTTCTCCATTTTTTGGCTATTTATAGAGTTGCAAAATTTGTTTTTTTGGAGGGTCTTTATCGAGTTTTATTTGGGTGATGGCAAACTTTTAATAAAATTTCGGCCAAACTTTGTTTGTCGTTAAAACTAATGGGATAAAGCGGCGAAAAATGTTCGGCCGAACTAAACCATCTGCAACTACGCTGTAACTCGACTCTGAACACATTTCTTCATCTTTGGAATGGTTAAACTCCATCAAATTTTATGAATTAACTTTCAGAATGAAGACTAGCATTTGCAAAATTCAATCTACTTTCAGGAGATATAAATTTTATCTAATTCCATAGATATTTACGAGTTTTAATTAATTTTGTAATAAAATAGGTGCAAAAAAATTCTTAAGGTCATTATGATTCAATGAAATCAAAATTCTGTATCTCCCAAAATACACGGTTAAAAAAATTGAAATATTTATAGTGCATTAGATTGGTCCGTCGTCTGTAATGGGTAGTTTTTATATTTTTAGTTTATAACTAATAGGTTGAGAAACTTGACGCAAACTGAAATATATTAGAAATATGCAGTTTTTTCATATTGGTTTAGTTCAAAAAATTCTATTAATTATAATATGCATCAGTTGGTTTCGTAAATATAACGATACCGAAGTAGAATATGTCTAGATTGTTGCAACGTTTTGTTTTTATCAAAAAACTCAAAGTTTTCAAAGAATACACCAAAAATTCTCAAACTGACTTTTTATGAATCCCTTGATTGTTAAATAACACACACTCAAACAATTGTTAAGTTGACATATCAAATGTGAATAAAAAATTTCCAAAAAATAAGTAATAGAAAGCTAATAAAATTTCTGATAGGTGTTATTTTTATGGTAAAATGAAATTCTAAAAAGATAAATTGTTTTGGCTTGCATAAATTCGAAGAAATTATAAAAATGATATGTTTTTCTCAAAAAAATGGAAAAACGTGTAACCCAGATTCACATTTTCACTACCAAATTTATCCCATAAATCAGCTAAGAGCAAGGTGTCTCTCGTGTTGAGTATTTTAACTAAGTTTAGTCTTCATAAATTATATTTATTGTACTTATCAAAATAATCAAAGAAAAGAATTTATATTATTATTAAATGACTTATTAAAGCATGGGTTTCATGCTTGGGTCATATTGTTTTATGTCAAATTACCCATTGTGGACTTCTAGGTTTTATTCTAGTCATTACATATTTATATTTACCCATCTTTGGCTTTTGAATCATGTAATTAGGTTTAATATTGAGTCAAAAATGATTTAGAGTACCTCCACATCAAGTTTTCCTTAAGGAGATCAATTCGGCCTTGAAGGGACCTATTAAACCTCATCTAGAGCCTATAAAAGGAAGGAGATTGAATTCATTTGGAGCATCACTTCTCAAGCTAGTCCAATATCTACTACTGTATATGAAAAAGTGCAAAGTGGAATAAGGAAGCTGAAAGTAGTGCAAGTTCGGTCAAGAAGATATATAAAGGAAAAATCTAAGTTCTAGTGGTGGTCTACTCCATTTCATGCCCTCTCTTGGGAGATTAAACTCTTTTAGTGTTTTCTACTACTGCGAATGTTTGAACAGCTGCATAGTCGAAGTTGTTGGAGGAAAAGTTGTTGTTGCTGGTTGGTCGAAGATCTGGAGGGCTTACTTGTTGTGGAGGGAATTAAAGAAAATAAGTTATATTATTATTAAATGACTTATTTTCATGCTTGGAGTAAATACCACTTGAATTACCCTTCAACCTCCACTCTCTACTCGACCTCCAACTCAACGATGGAGAAAAAATATTAAAAAGATAAAGATATATACATGGTCATCTGAAGCACTATGACTATAGACTAGATGTGATGGACCATAGAATATCGTTAATTGAACAACACCAACAACTCCTAGGCCTCTTGTACACTCGACAACCCCTATCAAGGTAGCAGGCTCAGATTATGATCCAATTTCCCAATTATGTGATGGATCATGGTTATATATTTTGTTTTCTAAAAAAATATTTACACAGTTGGATAGGTTAATACCTGAGTGTAGGCATGTTTAAGCACAATTGTATTAGGTTTTGTTTATCTCTCGTGGCCCTTCAAATGCTTCATTTTAGGGTATGGTTCAGTCTCTTTGGAAGGAGATGAGAATGTCTTATATTGATACAATTTTGATGTAATCCCTTGTTTTTTATGTAATAGAATTCAACTTAAGAAATATATATATTTATATATATATTAGAATGTGATATTATTGAAAAGTGACACTTTCAAAATCATTTATTTTTCTTTTCAAGGGTAAAATCACAATTTTTAAATTCCATATTCTTGACAATGAGTACTCTTACAACCAAAATTTTAAAATCAACCCATAAATGAAAAAAATTGTTATAGATACCCTTGCATTTTCCTTTTTTTTAAACTTAAAATTGAAACGTTATTTAAACCATGGTGTAAAAATTTCATGATATTGTAAACAAATCATTATAAAAGAGAAAAAATAAAAAATAAAAAATTTTGATTTCATTTAGGTTTGTGTTCGGTCGGGAGGAATGATTGTGATCCTCATATAGATTCTATTCTTACAAGTTATATTGTTGAGCTCATATTCAGTATATGTTTATAATTACTTTGAGTCTTGTTATCAAATAATCTTGAGCGTTGAAGAATAACTTACTTTTCTCTACAAACTAGAAGGGAGTGATACTTGGTTATACGAGAAAAAAATAGAAAAAAAGAAAAATAGTTTTATTTGTCCATCCATATATATATATATATATATATATATATATATATATATATATATATATAATGATTTATTTGCAATATCAAAGGACTTTTAGGAAAATATTTAGAGCATATAGAAATCTTAAGCTCAATAAGAAATAGGGATGAGGGTGTTATTGGAAGCACCTTTTTTTATTTAGAGATTGATTTTAAGATTTAAGTTATAAGAAAATCGATTCTAAAGATCATGGGTTTAGAAAAAAATACAATTTTAATCTCATGAAAAAAGGGCGTTATTGTGGACACCACCTTTTGATTTTAAGTGTATTTTTTGTAATGATACATATTTTTAGGGCTATCCTTTCAAATAAATTATCATTTTTATCACAAATAAAAAAATGTTGTTGTTGGCTGTACCATGTCGTAATTGGAAAGAATTTTTTTTTTTTGGAAAATTAAGTAATTTTAAAACTGTAATTATAAAATAGAAAAGATTACCCAAAAATTAAAAAAAAAAAAAAGACAATATTATTAATAACACCAATTACAAAATAAAAATAATAACTTTATATTAAATTTTTTTAAAAGTTGTCTTCTTATTAATACTTATACTGTAATTATAAAATAGAAAAATTTACCCAAAAATGAAAAAAAAAAGATAAAGTTATTAATAACACCAATTACAAAATAAAAATAATAACTTTATATTAATTTTTTTTTTAAATTATCATCTTATTAATACTTATAGTTTTGAAAATTATACTCAAATTTGTCATTTTGAATTTTTATAGCTTGCAACTAACATTAATTGGGTCAACAATGTGCCAAACAAAATCATCCCAAAAGGAGAGGGTGGGCATCTTTGAGCATCTCATGAGGATCGCATTTATGTTGAGCATGATGAAAATTAGTCTTATGGGGTAACTACAACTTGGAGAAAACCAATGATAAGAAGGAATATAGACTAGATTGAGAAAGGTAAGGAGTTGGTAAGAGGACAAAGGGGAGGGAAAACCCAAAACGAATTTCAACTTGCAAAGCCTTTCTTTCTTTTTTGGGCGGGGCGGGGCAGGGTGGTTGGGGTGTGGGGGGATGCCACCGCCCCACGTATCCAATAGGTGGGGGGACATCAAAAGACACCCCTTGCAGATAAAAAAACATGATATTAGTACAACAAATCTAATTTTGAGACTAATGATACATCATAGAAGGGAGAATGTGGGTGATTGTGCATGTCAAAGGAGGTCAGAGTATATGTTGAATAGATAGGAAATTATATTTACACGAGACTCTATGGTCAGTAGATCTGTCCTTGGAAAATTTTTAAACATGAAATTGACATTAGTTGGGTCATTAATGCGTTAGACGAAGCGACGCGAAAAGGAGAGAGCTAGAATATTTGAGCATGTGAGGAGGTTGCAATTCATGCTAAAAATGATGGAAATTAATCTTATGGTGGGGGCTGTATCTTGCAGGGCATTGATGATAAGAAGGAATTTAGACTAGTTTGATAAAGGTAAAAAGTTGGTAAGAAGAAAAGCGGAGGAAAAACCGTGAACAAATTTCAACTCGTAGATATTTTTCCTTTAGGAAAGGAGTGAGCCCCAAAAAAGCACTGCAGTTTGTTTGTGAGGGGATATTAGTTTGGTGAACCTCATTTCCATAGAAAATGAGAATTTTTTGAATCACCATGGGACAGACCTAGAGTCCACTCGATCCATAATCTAGATGAAATGGGCTAAAAATTGGCAAGGTATGGGGCAATAAAGGAAAGTGATATGAAGTCCCCTCACATCTCATCTAGGTAATTGCTATTCTGGAGATTGGCTTCCTTTTTAGGTTTTTTTTTTTAATAGTTTTTTCTTTTGTAACCTCCCTCGGGAGACACCCCCCATATTATCTAATTTATGGGATAATTTTCGTATTATTTATCTTTTTAATACATTTTCTCCGTTATTTAGTTTTATCTAAAGTAGAGAGTGGATGTTGAAGGGTAATTACAGTGGTATTTACTCAGTGGGGCACAAAGGTTTGGATGATAGTCTAGTGGATGATGACTATATTGTTTTGGGGGGATATTTTGGTCTTGGGTACTAGAAAGAGATGTTTGAGGGAATCAACTTCACCAAATTCTAGCGAGACAGAGCTTGGAAAGAATGCTTACTATGCGACATAAAGAGTTAGGTATTGAGGGTCTTCTATGGGTTCATGTGGTATCCCAAATTCCATTTTGGATTGGAGGCTGAGAGAAAAGGAAACCCTCACTTGTTTTCAACTGTGTGGGAAAGGTGGTAGGTTTCTAGTCTTTTTTTGAGAAGAAGATTATTTTTAGGTGGGGAAAACACACAATTGAATAAACTCATCACTCGATGGAGTGTGGAATCTAGAAAAGTTTGCAGTCAAACACTAGAGCTAATCGACGTTGGCCATCATGCTCAAGGGTCTTTGTTGATAATAAAAATCCAATTACCACAAAATAGAAAATATATTACAATTTAGATTGGAGAGGTGAAGCCCATTATGTCGAGGGATAGAGGCCCAATGAGGAGAGGAGTTGCATACCATGAAGAGAAAGTATATAGGGGGGAATCCCATCTACAAAATATAGAGGGAATATTTGCAACAAGATATCAAGAAAATATTTTGATGCATGTGTAGTAAGAGTTGATCTAGTAGGAAAGGAAAGCTTCTTCTCAATGAGCTTCCCTCTCTAACTTTGAAGTGAGGTAAGAGTGGTAATAACGAATTCCAGACTTAAGTCATATATAGAGTAGAGAAATTAAGTATATGCATTCAATTTATCTATATTTAAAAATTAAGTTCCTATTGGGACATGTGCTACTAGATAGCCAACAATAGAGGAGAGACATATTACAAATGTTGGACTATATGCATGGTCATATGAAGCACCTTGACTGTAGACTAGATGTGATGGACCATAGACTAGCGAAAATTTAACAACACCAACAACTCATAGGACTCTTGTAGACTCGACAACCCCTATCGAAGTAGCAATCTAAGATTCTTATCCACTTCCCTAATTACGTGATGGATCATGGTTATATGTTACCTTTTGTAAACAAATATTCACATAGTTGGATAGGTTAACACCTTAGTGGAGGCCTCTTTAAGTATAGTTATACTAGTTTTTGTTTATCTCGCATGGCCCTCCAAAGGATTCCTTTTTTGGTATGGTTCGATCTCCTTGAGGAGAGATTGAAATGTATTATGATAGAATTATGTTGTAATCTCTTGTTTTTTATGTAATAAAATTCACCTTAAGAAAAAAACAAAAAACAATATTTAAGTTAGAATGTGATATTATTCATAATACTTTTTTTCTTTAAGTTTATAATTTGAAAAAAATTATAATATTTTTGATAAAAATATTAACATCAACACATAAATAAAATAGTGATATGAGAAACTATACTTTTTTTGAGGTCTCAAAATTACCACTTAAAAATGAGGATTTTAATAAATTGTAATTGAGAAATTGAAAAGTGACACTTTCAAAATCAATTATTTTTATTTTTAAAGTTAAAACTACAAATTTTTAAAGGCCATATCCTTGACAACTATTACTCTTACAACCAAAATTTTAAAATCAACCCATAAATGAAAAAAATTGTTATAGCTACCCTTATATTTTGTTTTTGTTTTTTAACTTAAAATTGAAACATTATTTAAACGAGGGGGTAAAAATGTCATGATATTATAAAAAAATCATTTTAAAATAGAAAAAGGAAAAAGAAAATTGAGTTCAATTAGGTTCGTGTTCGAAATTTGGGAGGAATGATCCTTATCCTCCTCCTACTCCGATAGGTTCAATTCTTACAAGTGATATTGTTGAGCTCATATTGAGTATATGTTTATAATGACTTGGAGTCTTGTTGTCAAATGATCTTGTGCCTTCAAGAATATCTTACTTTTTCCTGCAATCTTGAGGGGTGTGATACTTGGTTATATGAGAAAAAAAATAGAAAAAAATAAAAGTAGGAAAACTTTCTATATATATATATAGTAGTGCCTTTCATTTTTCTCTTTTTTCTTCTTTTTTTTTACTCCATCTTCATGGACATGTCGAGATACATTTGTAGGACATACAACACAGAACCTGGAAAAAATCTTCAACAATATATTAATGAATGTCTCAAGGAATGATGTACAATGTGTACACATATAAATACATCAAGAAATTGTTGAATTAGTTCCCCAGGTTTCTTGGACTCTAATAACTGATTACCTAACACAGACTAACCCAAGGATTAGTTGCCTAAAATTCCCCCCTTAATCCGAAGGGATATACCAAAGTCCAAGAATGAGAGTTCAGAATGCAGAAATGCATCTCAGCCAAGAGTTGAATGTCTCTCAGAAATGGTTTTCAAGGATGACCATAAACCGAAAATAGAAGAACTCAATGTCTATACCAACACTAATTCTGGAACCTACATAATAGCTCTCAGAACAAAAAAGGTGGTTTTACGTTAACCACAAACTCTAGAACTGTCACAGCAGTTCCTCGAACAATTCCAAATCTGGAAGTGCTTGCTCAGAAACAACTCAATAAACTGAGGTTATGGCTCAGGATGTGGTTCACTAACTCAGGCTCACTTGACATCTCGAACTCGAACCTGTAGAAGACCACCCACCAACAAATCCCCCCTTATCGGATATAAGGTGAGAAATATTCGGCATTGCAAGACTCGTCACTCTAGAAAAAATTCTTCAATATGATCTGTAGATCTTCTTGGCTGCTTTCGTCCATTCCCAAGAAGAAATCCATCCAAAAATTTTCTTCTCTCTTGCAGTGCTTTTCTTTTTGGAACATCTATTTGACTCGTGATTCTACTTTCCATAATACTCACAGGGATGAAGATCAAAACACTGATCTTTCATATGTCCAACTCTGTAACAATGTTGGCATCTATCAACTTTTTTTGGAACTACACCATCTAGAAAACCTGCACTTTGAAATTTTATAGGTTTAGCGAAATTTGGAATGTGAAAATATACATCATTATTATAATCAAGACCAATTCTGTGTTTGTTGTGTGTCATCTCTTCCCATGGTCTTATAACAGGTTTCACATCAGCACTTCTACCTACGTCCAAATTTTCACCTGAAAGCACTTTAATTCTCTGATCATTCTTTGACTTATGATCAGGCTCAAACAAATTGTTGTTCTGAACAAACACTAGTTCAGAATCACAAGTTTTCTTTTGAAGTTCATCTCGTTGTAACTGCGATTCTACTCCAAGAATTCAATTTTTCTTTTAGCATTTTGCAAACATGATTGGATGTCAGAGAGAATGTCTTTGCTAACTTGGACATCGTTATGGATAGTAGATAGCATTAAATTGCTTAATAACTGTACTAAATCATTTATATTGGCCATTTTCTCCGGTGCAATACCAAAGTAAACTTGCAATCAACTCAAAAAGAAGGGGTGTTGGTTACCACCGAAAATGCACCCAATACAAACTTTTCAATGAATTAATCGGGTGTCGGGTTCAACCAATCATGCACCCATCAACATGTAACAAACAACTTCAAAACTTTCTTCTGGTAGCAACGAGTCTACTGGAAGCAATAATAAAATCCCAATCCCCTTTAAAATCTGATTTTAATTCTCATCGAATAATCTTTATGCTAAAAAAATCCCCTTTAAAATCTGATTTTAATTCTCATCAAATAATCTTTGACCCATGTAACGTCATGATCTTTAATATATCAAAATTTGTTTGATAACCACAATGCACTTTATTTTTAAAATACCACTTCAAGTATATCACATATCTCAAATATCCATATATCTCCATATATATGAAATATCTTCAATTTCAAATGACAAAATAGTCAATAAACCTCATATCAAAAAACATATTGACCATTTGTATAATAACTCTTATGGTTTCCCTCACTTCAAATTTTTCAAATTTATTTGAATTTTTTGTACCTCTATTTTTTTTTTCTCTCTTTGCAACTTCGGTGACAAAGCTCTTCTTGACAACAATGAGTAGAGTGGTTATATAACTATAAATTTCTCAAACTGCGCAGGTGTTTTAATGTTGAATCCCTAAATGACGCAGAGTTTTGTTGTAAAATATTCAAAAGAATTTTTCAATGGACCCTTCTGCTATCACTATTCCAAACGAATCTCTTGGTGGAGGAGTGGAAAAACGGCTAGTTTTCCCCTTGCAGGGATGCTATTTTGTAATGGAGACTATCCAAAACACCATGTATTGACTGGAAAATGTAATCAAAGTGGTGATAGCCTTTAATTGATTGGTAAGGAAGAGAGAGTTATTTTTCAGAGGATTCAGTCAACATAGCGTTTTCAAACATGAAAAGGGTGTCGCGGGTTTCTTTTCAAAACTTTTGAAGCTCTTCTAACTTAAATGACTCAAGATAGTAAGCAAAACAAATATGGAGCAAATCAATGTGCCCATTACCTCAATTCCTTTTTGTTTGCTCAATGTTCACCGCAGGGCTTGTCTTCCTACAACTTCAATGCTTTAAAATTTTGAATGTCTAACCAATTTCATTTCCTCCTTCGCCCAAAACATAATGTGAATCCTTTATTGCCAGCCCTCTGCTGCAATTAAATCGAAAACTTGAAGCCTCTTGTCACACTGCAGGACTCTTTTCAATACAAATGAGGTTGCTTGAAGCAAGTAGTGAGCAACACATTCAAACTCTCGCACTGTATGTGCGCGTTGTCCGATTTCTCGTGTAAATGTGTAGCAACAGGAACCTCTTCGACATCACAGTAGGTCATCACCGCCTTCCAACATCAAAACTGTTCAAAAATCACTTCTTGACAACCGCAACACTGTGGGTCTTCAACAGGGGCAACTCTTCACCATCATTCGCCCTCAAATTACAGACACTCATGGCCAGAAAACTAGTGGCGCATCTTTTTGAACTATTGCTCTGATACCACTGTAGGACACAAAACACAGAAACTGGAAACAATATTCAACGATATATTAATGAATGTCTCAAGGAATGATGTACAATGTGTACACATATAAATACATCAAGAAACTATTGAATCAGTTACAAACTAACCCAAAGATTATTTTCCTAACAACATTGCCCTGATTGGGGAAAAGAATTGAACCTGTGATGAGTTCTATAACAACCCACCTCATCACCATTTAACCAATACCCCATATATATATATATATATATATATATATATATATATATATATATATATATAGATGCAATAGAAAAGGAATTTTAGGCCAATATTTAGAGAATATTGAAATCTTAATCTCAATAAGAAATAGGGATGAGGGTGCTATTGGAAGCACCACTTTGTTATTTAGAGATTGATTTCAAGATTCAAGTTATAAGATAACGATTTTTTGAAGACCATGAATTTCCAAAAAAATTACACTTTTAATCTCAAGAAAAAAGGATGTTTTAAGTATGAGGGATTTTCACAATGCGTTATATTAGATATTATATTTGGGATTCAACTAAATTAAGTAACTCATTTATCTATAACCATCTAAAAAAAAAGTGTTATTGTAGGCATTATCTTTCAATTTTATGATTGATTTTAAGTAATTTTTTTGTAATGATAGGCATTTTTTGGGCTTTCTTTCAAATAAATTATCATTTTTGTCACCAATAAAAAATTTACTTTTTGTTGCTAGTTGTGCCGAGTCTTAATTAGAAAGTTAATTTTAAAAGATTTATTGGAAATATTAAATATTTTTAAAACCGTAATTATAAAATAGAATGATAATGTTATTAATAACACCAACCGCAAAATAAAAATAAAAATAATAACTTTATATTAAAAACTTAAAAAAATAGTTTCTTATTAATAATTATATTTTCAAAAATATACTTAAATCAACGTTATCAATTTCAAGAATAAATCAAATAAATTAATTTGCCATTTATACCTTCCCGTAATATTGAAATACATCCCGATCAACCTCAATTAATTCATTAAAATGTAAATCCAAATTAACATCCATCAAACTCCATTGATTGATCATCTATGCAAATCCAAATTAAGAATCAAGAATATCCAATCAACCCCCATTAATTCGTGCGTACATGAATCCAAATAAAATCTAAATCAAATTCCATTGATGTATCTTATATATAAATACAAATTAAGAAAAACTAGTGGTGATATTTAAATCTAACTTTACATCCATTCATTTATCCATTTATTTATCCCTAAAGAAATCCAAATTAACATTCAAACGAGGGGTGATAGTCACCTAATTGTATAAAATTATTTTTAAATTGTATAAAGTTAAAACGTTTGGATTTAATATAATTTAAGAGGGGTATAAAATTTTAAATATAAATTTATTTAAATTACAAAAAATAATGTGTAATTTTTCATTATTTAAATTGTATTTTTAAATGCTATATATGACCAAATAAAAGTTTTAATCATTAAAATTTATTTTTTATAATATATAAATATATACATAATTAAAATTAAAATGGTTTTTTATTATTAATACATTTTTAAATATATGTCAATATTAATTCGTATTAAAATATTTTGTTGATAATCAACATTAATAGTTTATTGATAACCAACATTGAATATTTTTTATATACAAAGTTAATATATTTTATCTTAACATATATATATATATATATATATATATATATATATATATATATATATATATATATGAAATTGATATCCACATAAATTAGTTAAAATATATTTTCAAATAGCTTATTTAAATTTTCCATTGAAATATATTTAAAAAGTATAATGTTTAAACAGCTATTTTATTTTAACTTCTAATTACTTTAGAACATAGTCATTTTTTTTATTATAGTTAACATTATTTTTCTATTTAGAGTATAATTTATTTATTTTTATTTTATTTACACATCTTTTCATACTAGGTTGTATAATGAGCCTTTTGGCTCAACATAAAAGTATGGTGAAATTCTCTATATCATAAATTTACATACCTTCACTAAAAAGTATTTATAAATTTTAGCATCTTTAATTTATATTTTATTTATTAATTAAAATAATAATATTAGTAAATATAGTTGATATATATTCAAAACTTCATTTGTATCCACCACACAAACCATCACCACATAAACCATCTAAAACAATTAGAGAAACTAACCACTTAAATATATTTTCCATTAATAACGAGAATCGAATCTAATAATAATCAAAATGTATAGTTTCGGAATGAATTGCATTGTGGAATTTCTAGAATTGCATTAGTCATTTCGATGGATCGTTGTCTTCAATAAATTTGAGACTCTTAAAAAGCCTTTCAATAATATTTATACGTATTTCAACACAGGTATGGGCTTTTGTCCCTGTTAGTGGATATTCTGGGATTTTGATTGTAAGAGATGACGTGCACTAAAGTTGCAAAAAATTAAAATTTCAAATGAACGAAAGTTATATTTCGATTGCAGAATTTTTGTAAATTTTAATCATTTACAAAATACACATACTATTGGGATTTCAAATGACTTGATAAATTAATCTCATTATAATATAGGTAGATCTGAAGATAATGTATTTTATAGATAAATTTCTTTAAGTTTATTTGGGTGCAAATTTGTTTTAGAGTGTAAAAGCAATGTATAATCTTTTTATTGTTTAAATTGTGTATTTGAAGGTTATAGAGAGTACATAACATTTTATAAATATATTTATAAATATATATATCAATATTAATTCATATTAAATTATTTTACTCATAACTCATATTGGATATTTTATTCTATATAACATTAAAATATTTTCTTTTATTAATATTCTAATTAATGATAAAAATGGTAGGATCAAATTATTAAAGCAATACTGGTTAACTCTACAATGAGAGACTACAACAAGAGGAATTGGGTCTGCATATAGCTCTACATTCTCATTACAATATAAACAATATATAGCTTACATGATTATAGGGAAGTTATAACAAATACCTAAAAAATAGGAACAAACTCCTAATCTAAGGTTCTGGTGAACCAACTCTTTCTAATTATTTTTTGCCATTATCTTCAACACTCCCCCTTAATGGAGAAACGGTTCACAAATATTCCTAAAATTTCCCTAAATATTTTAAATTTAATTCTACCAAGATGCTTAGTAAAAATATCAGCAATATTATCACAAGTATTGCAATATTCGATATGAATTTCTTTTGACTGAACTTTCTCCTTGACGAAGTGAAACTGTGTAGCAATGTACTTAGTGTTTTTTATGAAACATTGGATTATTTGCAAGTTTGATGGAGCTCTAGTTATCACATCTGATAACTGTTGCATCTTTCTATTCTTCTTTGACATCCTCGAGAATTCTCCTCAACCAAACTTCTTCACACGTCGCTGCACACATCGCTTGATACTCAGCTTTCGCTAAAGAAAAGTATATTGTGTTATGCTTTTTGCTACTCCATTAACCTGTTATGGATATCCTGTCATCTGCATTTACAGCCCAATCAAAGTCTAAAAAACTTGTCAAATTAACATCACAAGAATCGGTATATATAATGCCATAGTCTAAGGTTCCTTGAAGATATCTTAATATTCCTTTCGCTGCAATCCAATGAATTTCAAGTCGCTTAGACTTAAATTAGCTTAACACACTAACTGCATAAGCCAAATCTGGTCTAGTAGTGGTCAAGTAGATTAAACATCCAAACAACTATTTATACAATGTTGCATCTACCTCCTTTGAACCGTTATCACTTTGAAGTTTGGTATTCTATTGTAATGGTACTTTTGGAGC
This sequence comes from Pinus albicaulis, assembly GCA_034641835.2. Taxonomy (NCBI): domain Eukaryota; kingdom Viridiplantae; phylum Streptophyta; class Pinopsida; order Pinales; family Pinaceae; genus Pinus; species Pinus albicaulis. Next base: position 98,227,786 of record CM076582.1, read on the forward strand.
TTTATACTGATCCATATTAAACTTTTTCAGTATATTCCTCACATACTTACCTTCTGATAGAAAATTTTGTCCTGAATCTCTCTAGATTTTGAGACCCACACAATAGCGTAGCTCACCGAGGTCTTTCATCTAAAAAATTTGTGACATCTAGTCTTTGATTTCTTTAATGAGTTCATCATCATTTCCTGTAATGATAAGATCATATACATATAAAGAAATCAAAATAATTCTTCCCTCTTTGTCAAACACAGTATACATATTTGGATAATTTTTCTTCTTTTCTAACCGTGTTGCAGGAAAAATGAATCAATTTTATCATACCATGACCTGGGAGCCTGTTTTAGTCCATATAAAGCTTTCTTCAATCTACAGACTAAATGTTCTTTCCCCTGTTTAAAAAATCCCTCAGTTTGCTATAAATATACTTCTTCTTTCAGCTCCCCATTTAAAAATGCAGATTTAACATGTAGTTGGTGCATCATCCAATGATGTTTAGTAGCTAAGGAAATTAACATTTTGATTGTATTTAATTTAGCTACATGGGAAAAGATTTACTCATAGTCTATACCTTCTTTCTACAAATACCCCTTTGCAACCAGCCTAGCTTTATATTTATCTATAATCCCATCTGTTTTAAATTTAGGTTTGTATAGTCATTTGCAACCTATCTTTTGTTTTCCCTAAGGTAATTCAACTAACTCCCAAGTTTTGTTTTTAAGTATTTATTCATGTTCCTCTTCCATGGCTTCCCTCCATTCATTATATTGATTGAATTATTTATAACTAGAGGGTTTAAAAACATTTAACATGCTAGTTATAAAAGCATTCTCCCTATATCTTGATGGAAATTGAGTTTTCCTACTTGATCTCCTGAGTATTGGAGTGGCATCAAACATGTTTTGATTATTCCTTGATGGACTTGGCTCGATGACTATATCTGTACCTTGTGCTTCTTCCTTTTTCTACTGCTATTACTCATGGATGTATCTTGTTTCATAACTACCTTCTTCCATCAACAAACAAATGTCCCATTCTTCATTGTTATTTTCATTGTTTCCATCATGAACCTGCTCATGAAAAACTACATCTCTACTCGCAGAAACCTTATGAGTAGAGGGATCAAGAAATTTGTAAGCTTTAAATTCAGTACAATACCCAACAAAAGTGCATTTGATGGCCTTTGAATCCAGTTTCTTTCTATCTTTCTTTGGAACATGAGCAAAATCTTTGGATCCAAAAAATCTTAAATGTTTAACTACATGTTTAAAACCTAATAAGGATTCAAATGGGGTTTTAAATTAAATAATTTTTGTTGGACTTCTATTCTTCCATTAGAAATATTCTTACCTTTTAACATGTTGCGAGCACACTCCACAAGGGTTATGTTTTTCCTCTCTGCAATGTCGTTCTACTGAGGAGTGCGGGGTATTGTAAAATACTGCAGTATTCCATGGTATTTGCAATATTTGTTGAAATAAGCCTTCGTTTATTCTCCCTCTTTATATGAGCGGAGAATCTTGATGAATTTACCTATCTGCTTCTCAATTATGCTTCTGAACTATTTGAAATATTCAAAAGTGTGACTCTTTTTACTGAGAAAATATAGCCACGCAAATCTTGTATAGTCATCAACAAATAATAAGAAATAATAAGCACCTCCCAATGACCTTCACTGTATTGGCCCACATAAATAAGTGTGGACTAACTCTAGTATATCTCTCTGTTTTCTATTTAGTTTTACATGAAACTCATCTCTGTGCATCTTCCCAAGAGCACATGCTTCACAGTGAACATGAGTATTCTTTAAAATATGGAGACCATTAACCATACATCTTTTTTGAAGTAGCAACAAATCATTAAAATTAATATGGACAAATCTTTGATGCCATAAATCTTCTGCAGACATACCTAATGATGTCAATCCTTGATGTGGCACACTTCTCACATTCAACTTGTAAAGAGCTCCCACATGAATCCCTGTTGCAATTGTCCTCATACAATCCAGAAAATCCTTAATAACACAATATGACTTAAAGAGCTCTACCTTAATGTTCTGATGTGTTATCATTGAAACAAAAATCAAATTCTTATTAATTCCAAGTACATACATCATGTTTTGAATGTGCCTAATATTTTCATCAAGCAATATTATAGGAACATTACCATGTCCTTTGATTTGATACCCTCTGTCGTTGCCAAGGTATATTTTTGTTCCATTGATGGTTTCTTTGAAGTCTTCAATCCATTGTCTGTTACGTGTCATGTGGGTGGAAGCTCCTGAATCCACATACCACGTATTTGCTTCATCATTCTCATCAAAATCAGCCATAAACAGTCTGAGGTCCTAGTTATGGTAATCATGAGTGACGTGTCTTGCATGTCTCTTCTATCTCTATTGACCTTCATCAAACTTCTTCTTTCGGCAATGTTTAGGCATATGGCCAATTTTACCACAATATAAACATTTTAGTTCTGAATCATTCCTATTTGATGACATAACTTGAGATGGAGTTGACCTTTTTTATGGTGTACCTCCACCTCTCCATCCCCATTTTCCTTCCCTCTCAAGGGCTTATTCTTTTCCATTAAAGAAAAATCTAAATTCTAGGGTTTCAGTGTCATCTGCCTTTCTTCCTATTGCATTATGATCCCAGTCAATTCTTCAAATTTGGGGCTTTCTCTCTCGCATTCAAGCCTGTGATAAACATATGATAGTTGTCTATCATACCATTCATAGTAACTGTTACGATATCAGTATTACTTACTTCCTTACCTATGTCACCAAGCCTATCTTTGAGGTCCTTGATGCGAAAGATGAACAGAACTATTGTTTCATTCTCCTCGATTTTAATGGAGAGAATATTGCTTTTCAGGAACAATAGGTGATTTGTATTTCTGATTTCAGACATAGTGAAAATGTGAAGTTGGATAACACTTTCTGCCCTTTTTTGAGAAAAAAAATTCATTTTTTCTGTTCTTCAACTTTCTGCAAGCCAAAACAATTTTTCTGTTTAGAATTTCATTTTGCGATAAAAATAAAAGTTGCAGAAATTTTATTAGCTTTCTATTACTTATTTTTTGGAATTTTTTTATACACATTTGATATGTCAACCTAGTGTTTCTTTGAGTTTGTGTTTTTTAATGATCAAAGGATCCATAAGAAGTCATGTTGAGACGCACTGGTGTATTCTTTGAAACTTTGTGTTTTTGAGAAACAAAATGTGTTACAACAATCTAGACAGAGTCTACTTCGGTTTTGTTATTTTTACAAAACCAACTGATGCATATCATAATTACTAAATTTTTTTGAACTAATCTAATATGAAAAAAATACATATTTTGAATATGCTTCGTGTCACACAAAATTTCTCAACATATAAGTTATAAACTAAAAATCTAAAAACTACCCATTACAGACGACAAACCAACATAATGCACCAGAATTTTTTCAATTTTTTTTACATTGTATTTTGGAAGATACAAAATATTGATTTCACTGAATCATAATGACCTTCAGATATTGTTCGCACCCATTTTATTACAAAATTAATTAAAATTAGTAAATATTTATGAAATTCCATAAAATTTATATTTCCTAAAAGAAGATTGAATTCAGAAAATGCTTGTCTTAGTTCCGACAGTTAATTCAGAATGTTTCATGGATTTTAATCAGTCCAAAGTTTAAGATCTGTATTTAGAGCTTGGATCTTCATAATTGCAGATGTGTTAGTTTGGCCGAACTTGTAAAAAAGTTCGACCAAATTATTTTTTGTGCTGACGTCCCGTCAAGGCTAACGACACAAAATTTCAGCTGAATTTATTATAAAAGTTCGGCCGAACATTTACTTGACTTTCTGTCGGCCGGAAAATACAACGAAGCCCCTCAAAAAAAACATTTTGCGCCAATATAAATTGACGTAAAAGCATTCATTATTTTCGTATAATTTCGCGCATTTCTTCATTTGGTATGATTTTGCAAAAGTCTGGTTTTGCAAAGGATTGTTTTGGGTTTAAGGACTTTTCTTGGAGGTACATTCAAAGGACATTTTTCCAAAGGATTATTTTGGGTTTAAGGATTTTTCTTGGGGGTACAGTCAAAGGACATTTCTTGGAGGTATGTGATACATTTTTTGGATGTTTTTTGGGTTTCATTTTTTTTTAAGGTATTTTTTTTTAGAGGTTTTGGGCTTAATTTTCATTTTTTTTTAAGATATTTTTTTTAAGAAGTTTTGGGCTTGATTTTCATTGTTTTTTAAAGTATTTTGTTTTTAGAAGTTTTGGGCCTAATTTTCAAGGGATATTTTTTTGGATGTATTTTGTTTTTAGAGGTTTTTGGGTTTAATTTCCAAAAGGTATTTTTTGGTTTTAAGGTATTTTGTTTTTAGAAGTTTTGGGCTTAATTTTCATTGTTTTTAGAGGTTTTGAGCTTAATTTTGAAAGGACATTTTTTTGGATGTATTTTTTTTTTGAGAGGTTTTTGGGCTTAATTTCCAAAAGACATTTTTTTGACTTAATTTCGAAACGACTCTTTTTAGGCTTAATATTCAAAGGACATTTTTTGGAGGTATTTTTTAAAGTGATATTTTTTTAGAGGATTTTTTGAAGTATTTTTTAAAGTGGCATTTTTTTAAGAAGTCGGAATTAATTTTCAATGGACATTTTTTGGAGATTTTTTGAAGTGACATTTTTTTAGAGTATGTGTTTTGGGTTGAAGTAAATCTTTTATAATGATTTTTTGTCTAACTTTTTAAATGAAATTTTTTTGAAGGACTTGAAAGGAAATATTTTGAGCTTCGTTTCATTTTTATAAGACATTTTTTTCTCGGATTTTTTAAAGTAATGTTTTGGATTGAAGTATGTATTTTTTGCAAAATATTTAAAATGAGTTATTTTTTTAAATTAAATCTTTTGTGATGTTTTTTTTAATTGAGTTTTTGTCTAAATTTTTGAAGGAAATTTTTTGAACTTCATACTCTATTATCATGGGAAATCGAAGGAATTGTGCGAGAAAATATGATTTAACAAGAGACCCCGAGGAACGTAGAGAAGAGGGGAGAGAATCTCGCAAAAGAAAGAGAGAAGCACTCTCAAATATTGAAATGGAAAATCAACCTCAACTAGAATTTGAAGCAGGTATGTAAATGTAAATATTATGAATTTGATATTTAAAATTTTCGTAGTGTAAAATGTGTTCAAGCTTAATTTTTATTTGATGAACTAATTTGAAAAATATTTTGCAATGTAAACAGAGAGAGATATTCATCAAAACATTGATGATGAGATACAAAATTTTGAAGGAGAAAGTGAAAGAGATATTGATCCAATGATTGAATATGGTGAAAATGTTGAAAGAAATTCAAGTGAAGAAATTAAATCACAAGGTCTATATATATATATATATATATATATATATATATATATATATATATATATATATATATATATATATATATATATATATATATATATATATGTTGAACACATACACGTACTATTGAAATTATACATATTTATTAATTTAGTTATTTATTGAATATATAAACTTATTATGTACTACTCATTTGAATATGTACAGATAAATCAATGTCGATGATGAGATGTTAGAAAATGTTGACACTCACACATATGGAGATAAAAGAGTTGACCATGTTATACGGTATCTTGTTAAATGCATTTTTGATACGTACTTCATAAAGGAAAATGTGACAGTTCAAGCCCAAATTTTGAAAGGTCTCCTATCATTAAGGAAATTAAAAGAAGCTACGACTTTATTGGGTATTCGAAAATCAACAAAAGATAAAAAAAAAATGAAGGAAAATGGGATACAAATATAAATAGTTCTATAAATTCAATTAGAAGATCTAGACACAAAAATATTTTAGTTGTAAGTAGAGCAATACATATGGTAGTGGTTTCATCAAGTACTAAAGAGAATCGCTTGGTAAAATCTATTGCATGAGCGTTAGGAACATCACGAAAAAATTTGCACAAACATCTGAAATTTCGGTTGCAAATAGATGTAAATGATGAACTTTCTTGTTGGAGAGCTATTTGTAGGTAACCATACAAATATAGTCTTGGAGAAAATGTTAAAAAAGAAATATATGAATATTGGAAGAAAAATTCACGTGTTTCGCCAAATGCAAGGGATGTGATGCGAAGAATAATAGCACGAAATCAGTACGAAGAACATGAAAAACATTTCTTGGACACCACTCAGATAGAGTTTTTCAACAAGTTCAAAGAAGAGAATCATGAAATTAATGTCTCAATCCATTCTTTTTTTCAACAAAAACCATGGTATGTAAAACATATCACTGTACGCGACACTTGTTGTTGTCATTATCATGTGGAATTTTAGTTATATTATGACACATTCCTTAATTTGGTAGAACATTTTGGAAAGATTCACCTCCTTCCATTATCGGTGATTTCATATCTCAAATTCTATGTGAAAGAGAAAGTGATGGATTATTTTACGAAAAGAAATGTGTTGGTGGTAAAAAATGCGATGATTGTGGAAATTTGACTAAATAAAAACAAATATCGTACTGATATATACGATCAATCATTTTCCAACATGAAAGTGAAATGGAAGATATATGAATATATCCATACATCGATTCAAGGTTCAAATAGTGCTAAGAGAATTGAATTACAAGAAGAAGAAATTTTTGTGATAGATTTTTTGAGAAAGTTTGAGGCAGAAATTTATAAATACGCCAAGCAATCCCATAGAGCTCAATGGAAAGAGTTGCAATTCAAAAAATCTCATGAAGTTTTTCCACCAGGGACCATTTTGTCAGTAATTGATTTTGCAGAAAACTACACATTTGTTCCATAAAAAGAAATTGAATACTATCATTTTGATAAAGTCTCCATGCTCGTCCATATTCTATATAGACATGCTGAAAAAAACGTCGATCATATAAAAAACACTAGTGAAAATCAGCATGTAATTAAATAATATCACTTTTATATCAGTGGCGATCGTACACATGATACATATTTTGCACAAGACTGTTTTGGAAAAATGTATGAATCCTTGAAAAGTCGTGGAATAAAATTCAATGAACATTGGATATGGTCAGATGGATGCGTAGGTCAATTCAAATCTTCATTATCATTCTTTTGGTTGTGTTGTCTTCATAAGAAAACCTGCATTATACATTGTTGGAATTTCTTTGAGACTAGCCATGGAAAAGGAGAGCATGACAGTGTGGGGGCATGCATAAAATGAGCACTTCGAAGATATCAAATGAACCCCTCTACAACCCAATTGTGGACGCTAAAGAAGTTGTTCAATGGTGCATCACTGCTCTAAGCCGTGAGACTAATCGATCAAGGGAAGTGCAAAGGTAAATTCAATTTATTTTTTATTGGATATCCAATTTTAAACAATGTACATTTATCACATTGATTATCTTTGATAGTATTTTGATATCATATTTACATTATTATTTGACTTTTCCATATATAGGTTTTTTTGGCATATTGGGATCGAAGATGTAGATAGATCAATTGGAAATGACATTGAAACAATAAAAGGGACTTGAAAATTGCATTCAATTAAAACAAAGTTGTCCACAAATGTGTTTGCATTGGATAAAAAAAAATATTCTTGTTTTTGTCATGTTTGCATACAAAACACATAATCCAATGATTTTTGTGAAAAAAAAATGTATGTAAAATATTGGAAACATATAGAGCTAAATACAAAGGGGAAAATGTCTGTTGTAATGTTTGAAGAAATGCAATCAGAGGAGACTATAGTATCATCTGATGGTGATCAAGTTTCTGATCTTGTTAGAGAAGGTAAAATTTGAATTGATTTCAAATTATAGAGATATAGAAATAGATACTAAAATTGTTTTAAATTTAATTTTTCATGTTAATTATGATCTAAATTTAAATACATAAGTTTGTTTTATTGTGTAGTAGATGTTTTTGATGTAATTTCACCTACTGAAAACGATGAAAATGTGAATTATTATTTGATGCATTGCACTGAATGAAAGATGAAATTATTAGAAAAATATAATGATCATGGGTTTCCATATGACAGAGGATCTATTATACTGAAAGGTTATTTTTTCAGACAAACTAGTCAAAGTGGAGATTTTGTTTAATTTGAAGACTATGAACCTGATGTCATAATTTTTCAATATATTCACTTCGTGTGTGCAACACACATAAATTTAATAGAGGTTCAATCAAAGAAAAAAATGAAAATTAAGAAATGGAAATGTCAAAATCCGATCATGAACGGATCATTGAAGATGGCATTCCATTGGAATTTTTTTGATTGAACTGCCCAACAATTTCTTCTCTTTAGATTCATGTTTTATAACTTCCAGAACTCAACTAAAAAATTGAGCTGCCTTGTTATGTTATCTGTGCAAGTGTTTGCACATGTACATTGTTTTGGTACATGCACACTAGTATCAACTGAAAGTAGCTTTTCTGTACATGCATTGATGAAAAATGTTGCAAGTACTGGATATATATGTTCTATAAATATTGGATATATATATATATATATATATATATATATATATATATATATATATATATGTTCTAGAATGCAATTAAATAAAAGTATCTTTTCTATGTGCATTGATGAAAAATGTTGCACGTATTTGATATATATATGTTTTAGAATGAAATTAACTGTTCAAGTAGTCATACTATGTGCATTGATGAAAAATGTTTCACGTAATCAATATATATGTTCTAGAATGCGCTTAACTGAAAGTAGCTAAATTCTATTTTCATTGATGAAAAATGTTGAAGTACTAGATATATTTGTTCTAGAATGCAATTAACTGAAAGTAGATTTTCTACGTGCATTGATGAAAAATGTTGCACGTACTAGATATATATGTTCTAGAATGGAACTAACTGAAAGTAGATTTTCTATACATGCATTGGTGAAAATTTTTGCACGTACAGGATACATCTAAGTGTTGCATTTCTAAAATTTTATGATTGTTTGACACATTGTAATATTCCTAATTAGCGACAGCTAATTGGAATATTCTATTTTGTTTAGTTTTCCGTCTATAGTTTGTAAATAAATAAAAAAGTGAGTGAAGAGGGTCTAACTCACTTAAGTGAAATAAGACATCCACCTAGTAGCACAACGTTGCGACTTAAGTGGGAGTCAAGGGGGACCTAACACCACATGGAGGAGGGGGCCTATGTACACTTTAGAAGCTTCTGCAAGCTTCTACTCAGATAAGGATGAGGATGAGGATGTGGAGGAGAGAGAGGGAGGATAAGTTGGGTTTTGGAGGGAAAACCAACGTTATAAAAGATGGAGGAGCCTCCTCATTTCATTCATGCTTGAGTTGTTGATTGTTGAGTGAGACATTTGTCTTCTTTAGCGCGTTGGTTTTTTAGCCTATCTGCAGCACTGTTTAGTGCAACCGAGTGTCTCCGTGCGGAGATCTCACCCTTAGCCCCGGGGGACTTCGAGTGCCAGCTCAGGCAAGGTTATTTTTTTAGCATCATCCTCCAGGACAGCATTATTGTTGTAGCAACATAATACTGTGTTGCAGGGTGTTGTCATGGTGACTTTACGACATCTCTTCCTTCTCTTGTTTTTCAGAGGGAGAGTTCTTCTTCCCTTTGGAGGATCAGATTGGAGGACATTGGAGTTGATTTGCAGATCTTGGCACTTGGACAAAGTTTTTTATTCCACTACTGCGCATTCCCTCTTAGTTACTGTGTTATTTTTATGGTGTATCTGCAGTGAGGGGTTGCGGATTGATTTGGGGAAAAGATCTCAAGTGTAAGGATCAGCCTTCCACTTGGGAGATCCATTGGAGGAGGTATACTTCAGATTGTTCATCATCTACAACCTTCTCTACTTAGTTCTAGATTTGAGTTGCAGTTGCTGCCCAGCAACTCCGACGTTTTTTCCATTTTGTGTATTTCAACCAATCCCCTGGAGGATTGATCTATTACTATTTCTAAGGGTTAGAGCCTTGCTCCCGTATTATATTTGAGCCATATATTGTCATATTCATGTATTAACATCATTCTGGAGTAGTGTTCAATCATAGACTTCGTTTTTCATAGCCTGGGTTTATGCAAAAATAGCAGTGTTCTTTCATTTTCATGTACATGTATTATTGAGGCTTGCATTGCTTTTCTTGAGAGGTTGTTTCCTCAAGGCTTGTACACTCTCTTGCTACTATAAATTATTCTTGGCTATATATTCATCTTCTTTTCTCACATCTCCTCGAGAAAACGCTGAAGGGTTTCTGGATCATTCTCTTGTCTTGTGACACCTCGTTCTTGAGGGGTTTTCTATGTAAAACTGTTGGTTAACCTTGCTAAATGCCTATGCCATATTCCTAAACTAATTATATATTTTTTAATAGTTTTTTACATCTCATAACTTCATAAAATACGCTTCCCTTGCTTCAGTGAATTTCTGCATACTCAAAGTCATGGGAAATCAGGGTTTTTCTTGACTAGTCAGGAAGGAGGAACTGTTTAACAGAGAAAAACGCCTTTTTTTGAGCTGAAATTAGACATGGAAGTCCCTATTTACCTAATATAACATATTCCAGAACCTTGACCCGTAAATTTACGCATATTTTCTTAGAAATTCATTTTAGGGAAAAAACCCGCACTTTTCCCCACCTTTTTGCCCATAAAAGCTGAATAAAGAGTTTTTATGTTATTTATTTTGGTTGCGGAGAATTATAAGACATATTTTATGGTATCTAAAGCCATCATACCTGAATAATGCATTTTCTAGTCATGATTTGCTGAGAAATCCATTTTCGAGATATTACAATGGCATCAGAGCATAGTTCTGGCTCATCTTGTGGAAATGATCACAATGCCTACATTCTTATCTCTAGTACTAAGTAAGAAAGAGAGGTAGCATGGTCATATACCCTTTGGATATTATTTCCGAGAATGGTAGTCCAAGGGGGAAGACTTCAGAGCAGCTTTTCCTTTCAAAGATTATTGTCAGCTCAGGCAGGATGAAAGTGGAAGGAACAATGGGGGATCTAGAATGCGGAGCTCAAAGTTGCAGCATACCACTGGGAGTACACCTTTTTCCATGTATGAGGGATCCACTAGTCCCTGTGAGTCTAAGCCCAAGAAGACCGGAACAGTGAAAAAAATGAGTTTATTCTCATCTATTTTCAGATCCAGAGTAAATGCATCCACCGTTGAGGAGGTCAAGAAGATTGAAGAAAAATAAGAGGAATTACCATGCACTTCCTATTCTCATCAAGAAGAAGATATCGAGCATGGAAGATACTTGGATCATCAGATTCGCAGTTATTACCTTGTTGAGTATAGATCTCAACCTAGAGCCTTCAGGGAGACTCTAGATTTTCCTCATTTCATCCAGTTGAAGGAAGAGAAAAGGCCATGCAGTAGAAAAGAAATCAAAGGCAATAGATTTATATTGTCTAATTTTGATGGGTCATCTAATGCAAGAACTTGGGTGAGAAAGTTGGAGGCATTTTTCCTACTACATCCTGTAGCAGGAGAAGAAGCTGTTGAAATCTCAGCGCTAAACTTGGAGGGTGAAGCCTATGATTGGTGATGTAGCCACTTGAGCCATGCAAGGGTGGAGACTTTTGCAGAGTTCACTCAAGGGTTGATCCAAACCTTCGATGGAGAAAGAGCGAAGAAGGAAGAGATCACATCACCTCCTGAGGAGGCTTGTGATAATGCTATCACACCCATGGAGGAGCAACCACATGCATCAACAGTTGGGGCAGCCAACACTTGTGAGGAAGGAACTCTTGCAGCCCTACAATAAGTTCCAAATGCACATCAAGGTATAAAAGAACTTCCACAAACTATTGTTACAGTATCTTCTTTTGAAAATTGTGGAGTTTTACTTTTGCAGGTCCAAGGGTCAAATCCCATTGCTACCATACAGCAGCTTGGTTGCATTGCGCTATGAAACATGAAAAATTTCAAGGAGGAATCAAACCATCATTCTCATGAGCCATTTTTGGATTGTACATCACATTGGAGGTTGGGGTTTGAAACCTTGAAGATTGATGGTAGACATCTTGGAGTAAGAAACCTTTTCTCCCTTCAAGATGACACTTTCTCAATGAGCTCTTCGCAGCTCAAAGAGGAACTTCTACTTTCAAATCCAAGACCTCATTGGTTTTGGAAGATTATGGATGAAGGGGAGGTCTCAAGGAGAGATCTCACTAGAGATGCACTTCGACACACCATGGATGCAATGAATTTCTTCCCTTCTGACAAGAGAAGATAGAATATGGAGGACATCTTAGGATGGATAACATCTCTCATGCTTGTGTTAAACATCCCTTGAGCCATACACATCATGATGGGAGGTTTTTTCCTACCACCTATTTGATTCTTGATAGGGTCTCATTGATCCTTGAGAAGCGTACATTTCAAAATCCCATGAAGTGCAAAGACAGGGATTTGATTTGGGAGGATGGTATCCCTCATGGGAGGAGTACCAGGATGAGGAGAAGAAGGATGCATCCACAGGTGATTGAGTGGATGTGGATGATGAGCAAGGAGCTAGGGAGCTACCTGTCGATCTATGATAACGGGCAACAGGAGGCTTGGCTGTGTTGGTTACTCTTGAAAGATTTTGGTCATCACTTGTACTTTCATATCTATGATACCGGGCAATAGGAGGCTTGGCTGCGCTGGTTACTCTTGAAAGATTTTGGCCATCACTTCGCAAACACTTTTCCTAAGAGTAGCAGGACGAGGATAAGATGGCTGGATACTTGCATCATTGAGTAGCATAGAGTATGGATGCATGGTGTTGATGTGTTACTCATATCACTCATTGTGTCTTCATCACATGAAATGTATGATGGAGGTATGGGGAGGCAACACAATGTCCTGTTGTTTTGTTTGTTTCTGGGAGAGCAAGGGCAGATTTGCTCTCACACTTTGTATGATGTTGCAGGAAGAGGGGATGGCACTATCTCCTTGGTCTTTGATTATGTTTGGGAAGCACTTACATCTTGGGAGGTATTCCATATTTGTTGCAGCATTATTAGAGGAGTCTTTGATAAGGAGCATGTCAAAGAATGGAGCTTTGTATTGACAGGAGCTTATTTGCATCAGCTCACAGCGCTGTCACTTTGGAGCAGAGCCTTATGGATGAAGTGTGCCCAGCAAGGATATGGTGGATCTATAACCCATAGGTCCCAGGATCACTTCATATTTTTTACACTTGATGAACAAAGAGGAGGTAATGATGATAGAGATATCTATGGCATATTCTTATTGACTTGGGTTTTCAAGCATAAGGAGGATTATCTTTTTGCAACACATGGTTCAGTATTTTTCATAGCATGCCAACACACTATGGAGGACTCATTCATGGATCCATGTACCATCTTACTTCCAGCATTTGGTGAGAAGTTTGTATATACATTCATTGATTTTCACACTTTTACCATTTTCATGCAGTGCATTGCTTCACAAGAGGGCAAGCTTGTCAAATTGCTCCATGAATTGTATTGGGCCAATCTACATGATGGAGGCAGCCATCTCTTTTGTGGCCTTGGGAAAATTTTTTATCATCACATGTATGTTCATTTGTTGCACTATATCATGTATCATATAAATACATGCATGATTAACAGAAAAAAAATTTCCATGTACTCTTATCAAGCAGCAACTTGTAAAACTGCGCTGTAATTACGGGGAAATTTGTTGGTACCTTCTTGCATCACTTGTAACCTTCACCATTTTCTTTATTTTTCTGTTGATCATGTCTCCATTTGCTGATATAGATTATATTTGCATGGGAGGCTTGATTATGAGGGAGACACATGAGCTGGATGTGTCCGTGAGAGGGAAAAATTCTCACAATTTCTGCACTACATATTCTAATGGGAGCATGAGAGGAGATATGGCCACCATAGCCAAATGTTTGTTCTCTTTTGAGGCGGGCCATAAGATTGATATTCATCCATTGTAAAGCCATGGGAAAGTGCTTGATCATGTATTATTATTGTTACATTCAACCATTTAATATCCTTTAGTAGATGTGATGAATCATGGATATTGCTTACCATGTGATTTTCTGAAGTTGCAGTGGATGAGACTACGTTGCATTCTTGTGAGAAATTGTTTGCATCATGTATCATCATGTAAAACCTTCAGAAAACCTCTCATTAGGATGTTCCATGATGACCATATCCTATTCTTCACGGATAGATTGTTTTGGGCCAGCTTGTTCTTCATTGTTGGAGGAACCTTCTTTGGAGGATTTTTCTTCACTTTGCCATTGGAGGGCAATAGTTTTGCAACCCAGGATCAACATACACTCTACACTTGTTATGAGTGGAGAGAAGGACAGCATGGGGTAAGCTATGATGCTTGCCAAGTTCAGATTTTTAGCCCACCTTCATTACCGGAGCTTGAGGTGGAAGGATATTTTCAAGAGTTGCCTTGTTGGGAGGTGGCTCATTTTGTTTGGATGATTGCTTGGGGATGGAGGATCCACATGAGGAAGATGTTCCTCATTATATTCCAGAATCCATGCCTTGAGTGGAGAGAGATGATGAGTTGGTACATAGTCGATGGGACAACTTACATAGTGACAGATACAGCTCAGTAGGGGTCATGGTCTTCGCCCTTTAGAGCATCAGTCATAGCCAGAGGCAGTGTGTAGTACGAGCCGTGGGACTTGGGCTATTATTGGCCATGGTGGCAATGGGATCCGGGAGGATTGTTGGTTGGCTGGTACCATGAGAGATAAGTTTTGGATCCTGGCATTGAGATATCCCTTCATATCAGGATGATGCATAGGATAGGGAAGATTCAGTGGCGCATCTAGGATCCAGGCACATTTTGCAGTATCGGTGGAGAGCATCATCCAGGAAGGAGACTTGTTCAGGTAGTTGCTTGAGGGCAAGCAACATTTTTCCGGGGGGGACTGTAATATTCCTAATTAGCGAGAGGTAATTGGAATATTCTATTTTGTTTAGTTTTTTGTCTATAGTTTGTAAATAAATAAAAAAGTGAGTGAAGAGGGTCTAACTCACTTAACTGAAATAAGACATCCACCTAATAGCACAACATTGTGACTTAAGTGGGATTCAAGGGGGGACCTAACACCACGTGGAGGAGGGGGCCTATGTACACTCTAGAAGCTTCTGCAAGCTTTTGTGCAGATAAGGATGAGGATGTGGATAAGGATGAGGATGTGGAGGAGAGAGAGAGAGGATAAGTTGGGTTTTGGAGGGAAAACCAACGTTATAAAAGATGGATGAGCCTCCTCATTTCATTCATTCTTGAGTTGTTGATTGTTGAGTGAGACATTTGTCTTCTTTAGCACGCTCGTTGTTTAGCCTATCTGCAGCATTGTTTAGTGCAATCGAGTGTCTCCGTGCGGAGATCTCACCCTTAGCCCGGGGGGACTTCGAGTGCCTACTCGGGCAAGTTTATTTTTTCAACATCATCCTCCAGGATAGCGTTATTTCTGTAGCAGCATAATACTGTGTTGTAGGGTGTTGCCGTGGTGACTTTATGACATCTCTTCCTTCTCTTGTTTTTCAGAGGGAGAGTTCTTCTTCCCTTTGGAGGATCAGATTGGAGGACATTGGAGCTGATTTCCAGATCTTGGCACTTGGCCAAAGTGTTTTATTCCACTATTGCACAGTCCCTCTTAGTTACTGCGTTATTTTTATGGTGTATCTGCAGTGAGGGGTTGCGGATTGATTTGGGGAAAAGATCTCAAGTGTAAGGATCAGCCTTCCACTTGGGAGATCCATTGGAGGAGGTCTACTTCAGATTATTCATCATCTACAACCTTCTCTACTTAGTTCCAGATTTGAGTTGCAGCTGTTGCCCAGCAACTCTGACATTTTTTCCATTTTGTGTATTTCAGCCAATCCCTTGGAGGATTGATCTATTACTGTTTCTAAGGGTTAGAGCCTTGCTCCCCTATTATATTTGAGCCATATATTGTCATATCCATGTATTGACATTATTCTGGAGTAGTGTTCTATCATAGAATGCATTTTTCATAGCCTGGGTTTATGCAGAAATAACAGTGTTCTTTCATTTTCATGTACATGTATTATTGAGGCTTGCATTGCTTTTCTTGAGAGGTTGTTTCCTCAAGGCTTGTACACTCTCTTGCTGCTATACATTATTCTTGGATATATATTCATCTTCTTGTCTCACATCTCCTAGAGAAAATGCTGAAGGGTTTCTGGATCATTCTCTTGTCTTGCGGCACCTCGTTCTTGAGGGGTTTTCTATGTAAAATTGTTGTTTAACCTTTCTAAATGCCTATGCCATGTTACTAAAATAATTCTATAGTTTTTCATAGTTTTTTAAATATTATACATTCAGAAAATATGCTTCCCTTGCTTCAGTAAATTTCTGCATACTCAAAGTCATGGGAAATCAGGGTTTTTCTTGACTAGTCAGGAAGGAGGAACTGTTTAACATAGAAACACGCCTTTTTTTGAGCTGAAATTAGACATGGAAGTCCCTCTTGACCTAATATAACATATTATAGAATCTTGACCCGTGATTTTACGCATATGTTCTTATACATTCATTTTAGGGCCAAAACCCGCACTTTTCCCCACCTTTTTGCCCATAAAAGCTGAATAAAGAGTTCTGATGTTATTTCTTTTAGTTTATGAGAATTATCAGACATATTTTATGGTATCTAAAGCCATCATACCCGAAGAATGCATTTTACAGGCATGATTTGCTGAGAAATCCATTTTCGGGATATTACACACATCTAACAAGACCTAGAATCTTATGATTGTTTATATATATATATAGTTTACTTCAATCATTTTAACATATATATTCAAACATGTGTAAAATCATTTCTACATGTACATATCTTCAAGTGATATTTTTTTGTTTGGAAAATAGCAACTTGAATTTTAAAAACGAAACATAATATCATAATCACATGCCAAATTTAGTTCAACCATAAAAAACTTATGTTTTGAAAACATTATATATCAAATTCACATGTATGAAATGTAGTTCACATAGAATATGTCCAAAATTTGTAGATCTCAAAAGTATCAAGTAACAAGTATCGAGTTATATATGACTGCATCTAGATAAGACTATATATAAAAATGTAAATTTAAGACTAAATCTATTGAAAATATAATTTTTCACATGTGCATGTGCATCATACATCAAATATAGATGGATGTAGTGTCTCTCCCAGGAATGTCACGATCCTCGAGCTATCCTACGAAGCATGGGGAACCTGTACAAAATGTGTAAAAACATTAAAATTTAATGTTTTAAAATTGAGTGAGAATATATAGAACTTCATGTAAAAAACAAAATGTAAAAAAAAATCATGCAATACCTCATGAGGTTCCCTCTCCATTTGTTGCTCGTTCACTAAAACTTGCCCCACAGGAACCTCTTCAACAATAAAATGTACAATATACATGTACTGTTATATATATATATTAAAAAATTTCAAATGAAAATGCATATTTAAAATTATTTTCAATAATATTAAAAAAAAGAATATATAACTTGTTCAAATGGTTGAAATGGTGTGGATGTTCCTATCTCCATCACTAGAGTCCGTGGAGAAAATAAATCCTCTATAAGAACCGAATATTCAAAAATTTTAAAAGTATAAAATAACTCAAGATCAAGATCTCAATTTATAATAAAAATTTTAAACTTCAATTTATAAATTATAACTTAAAAACATATATTTAAGTGAAAAAATGAATACTTCTACTGGTGGATTCGGCACATCTCCTAAGAGAGGCTCCAAAAGAAAATCTCCAAAAACCTAAAATTCAAAAAATTTAAAATAACTCAAAATCTCTAGATCTCAATTTATAATAAAACTTTTAAAATTAAATTTAGAACTTATAACTTAAAAACATATATATATATATATATATATATATATATATATATATATATATATATATATTTAAGTGAAAAATTGAATACTTGTGCTAGTGGCTTTGGCACATCTCCTAAGAGTGGCTCGGAAAGAAAATCTCCAAAAACCTAAAATTCAAAAAATTTAAAATAACTCAAGATCTAGATATATCTCATTTTTTAATGGAACTTTTTGAGGTGGAATATATAACTTAAAAACATAAATTTTAAAAGTGAAAAATTGTTCATACTTGTGATGGTGGATTTGGCACATCTCCCAAGGAAGAAGAAGGTATCGCCATCCCAAAAACATCGGACATAATTAGAATATTTTTAAACATTTTATTATATATTTGTACATGTACATGTGTGCACAATTATTTATTTTAAAAATATCTCATCATGTTTCGATATATATAAAAATAGATAAAAAATAATTGTACATCATCATGTTCACCAAAAAAAAACTAACATTTACCAACATATCTTGATGGTGAGAACCATCTTCATTGTATGATTGATGGTGACACCCATATTGATTGTTTGAACCGGAGACTCCGACCATGATATTAACATTTTCTTCATTCATCAAGCGTGACAATTGCAAATGGTGTTAAGATATAATGATACATTATTGTTAGATTAATGTATTCAAATAAATGTATGTATATATGTATTTATTACAAATTGTACATTTGTTGAAATAATTTAACCCTAACCATTAACACATACCGTTCCCATGCCCTGTTCCTCATGAAGAATTAGGTTCTGCCAACCATTGCGACAATTCTTTGCATATGTTTTGAGATATTCAACACTCATGTTGTCAATCTCTTCATCTATATAATACACAAAATTATCGCGTGCATTCTCACATGCTCTTTGTCAATTCAGACAAACATCAACTCCACCCAATCCACTGCGAACATTTTCAATGATGGCATTCCTTGCTTCTTGACTAATTTGAGAAGTGACATCCATCTATGACCATAAAGTTTCGACACGAAGAGGTCAACTAACCAATGGTGGCTAAGGGTGAGGCAACTCAAAATCACGCCTAGCGCCCCTACGGTCACACAATCAACCTTTCCGAGGACCAAAAAATTCAAAGGTAACTGTAATTAGGTTTCATTTGAAAAAATAATTTTTCATAAAATAATTTTGCAAAATAAAGGAGAACCTCGTCGTTCCATAGGAGTCCTCCATAGGCTACAAGGTGTTTATCATACAAATAGTGAGCTATATGAGGGTGCTTAAAATATTGCACCTTCAACATCTTTGTTTTCAGTCCTTCTTTGAAATTAAACATATACTTGGCCATTTTTGTTGTAACTCTTTGTTTAACAACCTCGCATTTATCGAGACCCATCATTGTTTCTTTTATTTTTCTCATCACTTCTACAAAAGTATCACTGGTTGGCTCAAGCTTTCGGTACACATCTACTAGTTCACCTTAAGAGTGTGTAACTATTTCCAAGCTTTATGGACTCTCAGCAGGTAGAGTCAAAGCCACGAGATCTCTCTTCAATTTTTAATAAAGATGTTGACAACTTTCTAAGGTGCATAGTTGTATGTTTTTTTCCCAAGGTATATCAGAAATATCATACGGATAAGTCGTGGTTGGTAGACAACCTTCTTCTTGAATGACGCATTCTTCCCAACGTCTTTTTTTAGCAACTTTTGGAGCAGCATTTCAGCTTCTGCATCAACATATAAAATTTTGTATATCAAAAAAACACATGTAAACAAATTTGTACAAATTGAATGAAAATAATATTCAAATTGATGGCCACCTCGATGTGGTTGGCTAGCATCTTGCCCACCCTGAGACTGTTGAGAACCAGAACAACCCTGCTGAGAACCAACACGACCACTGATTGGTTGAGAACCAGCATGACCATCCATTGATTTCCCTCTGGGGGAATACATATCACCACCTTCATGCATTCCTCCAGCACTTATTGATGGCCCTCCAAGGGAATGTGAACCACCACCAACCTCACGAGACAAGGGAGAATATTCATAAAAAAATATGAATTTATAATCAATTAAAAAATGCATTCATACATATAAATACATGTACATATTCATTGATTAAATTTCATGAACTATACCATGATTGTGTGAACCATGGGCATGCTCCATTGATAGACACCCTTCTCCTCTTAGCTCCTAAAAAATAAAAAATAAAACTTATTAACAACTAATTTAACTCACAAAATTGATAAAAAATCAATTCCATATGTACACATATGTATGTATATGTATGGAGATTTAAGATTATATTTAAATACCATGAACATCCCTCAATCCCTGATCCCCCTCTCTCATAGAGATATGGGATTCTGTTGATATTCGTTGTTCATCCTCCATGATATATATATCTACAGTGGACATTTACAATTATTTTTTTTAATTACTATTTAAAATAAATTCAAAATAAATTTCATAAAATTAATGTAATTTAGTGTACACAATTTATGTAAAACACAACTTTCAAAGCACTAATTGATGTGTGAAACTCAATTTAAGCAGAAATATTTATAAAAATGTTATGCTCACCAAATTGCGCTTTACATGGTGGGAGCACACTTGGTATAAAATTGAAGAAAACACATGGTCATTAAAAAAGAAGCGTGAAACTAAACATTTAAACAAAAAATTGTTGAATTCCTCACGTTTTAATTTTATAAAAATGTGAAGTTCACCACTTGTTGCAAATTTGAAGTTCACCAAGTTGTTCTTTACATGGTGTGGTGGGAGAACACTTGGTATATAATTGAAAAAAATACATGGTCATTAAAAAAGATGCATTCATAATTACAAAACACACACATATCCAAGATATGTTACAATGTCCATCAATAAATTTTCAAGGAGAGCGTCTCAACACTAATTCATCTTTGAGAGATGAATCTTGAATTTTTGAAGAAGAGTGTCTCAAAACTAATTCATCTTTGAGAGATGAATATTGCATTGACATTGCCACATATAATTCTAATTCATCAATTAATTCATATTTGATATATGAATCCTGAATTGGCATTGCCCCACGCAATAGATCAGCAGACAGCTTATTCACATTTGTACCTTGTCTTATACTAAGAAATGGAAATTGACTAACAATATTGTTTTCTATTCCATGTAGTTCTTTTAGCCTCTCCTTCTTAACTTGGTACATTAATTTCATCTGGTTGCACACAAGTTCAGAATTGGTGAAAACTACAATTCGATTTTATCCATACTCCATAGTTGTTCCCAAGCCTTCTATCAATGCAATTTAATATGCCTCTTTGTTTGTTGTTCTTCCCGTTATATTGATTTTTCTTTGAATGAGTTTTATAGTCGTAATATTGGAAAACACTTATGTAATCATTGCTTTCCCTGGATTGGGATAGCAAGAAACATCTAGGCATAATGTACATTTTTCAACCATATTTAGTGGGTCTTTTTATCCCTAAAAAAAAAACAAATTCAATAAAAATATATTAAATTGACATTTATTTCAAATGCATGGGAGAAATGACACATTTGCATGAGATAAATGACATGTGCATGGTTTATCTTAAAGTTTGACTTAAATTTTATGGTAGAATTCACATCTAGAAATGATATGTGTTAAAGATTGCATTGCCTAGAGTTTAAGGGAGATTTATGACACATATACATGGTTCATGCATGGTTTGAATGAAAGTTTTCCTTAACATTTATGGTAGAAATCACATATAGAAATGGCATGCCTTAAGAAAGGATGAGATCGAGAGGCTACCTATCCCCTTATAGACTGCTTTAAAACTTGTAGAAGTCAAGACTCAACTAACAAACTAAAATCCTATGGAATTTCAGCCACTTTCGGTTCAGTTTTTTCGCCTTAAAGTTTTCCTTGAATTAATGGGGGAAAGCCTTGAGTTTGGGGGATACTATCCTATTAGAGTTCAACCACTTTAGGTTTAGTTTTTAGGCCTTAAATTTTGCCTTCAATTAATGGGAGAAAGCCTTTAGTTTGTGGGAGAAATGACACTTATATGGTTTGCAAAATTATTTTATGCACTTACTAAAACAGCTAGTTGTGGTGGTTGATGAAGTTATGTCAAAAGTCACACCTTTATGAGTTTGTGGGAGAAATGAAATAGAAATGACACATGCCTTAAATTTTGCCTAAAATTTTATGGGATAAGGGAGAAATGACACATGTACAAGGTTTGAATTAGATTGGTAGTGGTTTATGGATATTAAAATGAAGAACTTCTATTTTTGTTCTGGAGATTGACTATAGGGGCATTTACTGGATATGTCACCTTTGAGAAAAGATGAGATCCATAGGCTACCTAGCCTTTTACAGATTCTGCCTTTAGAACTTGTAGAAGTTAACACTCAACAGACATACTAAATTCCTATGGAAGTTCCAAATCCTATGAGAGTTTAGCCACTTTAGGTTTAATTTTTTAGGCCTTAAATTTCACCTTGAATTAATGAGAGAAAGCCTTTAGTTTGTGGGAGAAATGACATTTATATGGTTTGCAAATTATTTTATGCACTTAATAAAAACATGCTTTAAATTTAATGGGAGAAAGTCAACATGACACGTGCTTTAAAAACTTTGCCTAAGAATTTATGTGAGAAATGACACATGTACACAGTTTTCCTTAAAGTGGTTGTTGTTTATGGATATTAAAATGAAAAAATTCTATTTAGATCTGTTCCAGAGATTGACGTTAGGGGCATTTATTAGATATGTCACCTTTCAAAAAACATGAGATCTAGAGGCTACCTGGCCCTTTACAGATTGTGCCCTTAGAACTTATAGAAGTTAACACTACTTGGCCCTTTACAGACTTTGCCTATAGAACCTTGTAGAAGTTAACACTCAACAGACAGACTAAAATCCTATGGAAGTTCAACCACTTTAGGTTCAGTTTTTAGGCCTTAAATTTTGCCTTTAATTAATGGGAGAAAGCCTTTAGTTTTAGAGTAACCTTATAAAATTCTTCAATGTGAAGATAGTACTTTACCTACAAAACAATGGAATTGAAGACTGTGCTTATATATCAGAGTTTTGTTATGACAAATTAGTTATGTCCTTAAAAAGAAGTATGATTTAGCACTTGTCAAATTGTTTAATAATCTATAATAATGTCATTTTTGGCTTCTACTATCATTCATCCTTGATATGTACAAGAATTTTACAACTTCAACATCAACCTACACTATATTCATAAATTGGTTATGTCCTTAATAAGAAGCATGATTTAGCACTTATCAAATTGTTTAATAATTTATAAAAATTGATATGTACAAGAATTTTACAAATTCAACATCAACCTACACTATCATAATATCATTGTAGCCATGTCAATCTAGATTATTTATATCCATTACATCATAAAACACTCCACTTTTAAAACTTTAAAAGAATAAAGCAACATGGAAGGTTTTAATTTAGGTACATTAATACACTCTACTTTTAACATTTTACAAGAATAAAGCAACATGGAGAGTGTAAATTTAGGTACATTAACTAAATTCAGCCATGTCAATCTAGATTATTAAGATCCATTACATCATATTTAACACAATCTATATTATTTATATCCATTACATCCTAAAACACTCCACTTTTAACATTTTACAAGGATAAAGAAACATGGAAGGTGTAAATTTAGGTACATTAATAAAATACAACCATGCCAATCTAGATTATTAAGATCCATTACATCATAAAACACTCCACTTTTAACATTTTACATTTTACTCACCTTGAGTTTGGGGGATCCTATCCTGTGGAAGTTTAATACATCCATGTCAATCTAGATAATTAAGATCCATTACATCATAAAACACTCCACTTTTAACATTTTACATTTTACTCCATTTGAGTTTGGGGGATCCTATCCTATGGAAGTTTAGCTACTTTCAGTTTGTAGGCGTTAAAGTTGGCCTTAAATTAATGGGAGAAAGCCTTGAGAAATGACACATGCTTTAAAGTTAATGGGAAAAATCCAATCACACATGCTTTAAAGTTTGCCTTAAGAATTTATGGGAGGAATGACACATGTATGGGAGAAACGACACATGTACATGATTTTCCTTAAAGTGGTTGTGGTTTATGGATATTAAAATGAAGAAATTATATTCAGATCTATTCCAGAGATTGACTGTAGGGGAATTTACTGGATATGTCACCTTTCATAAAAGATGAGATCCAGAGGCTACCTAGCCTTTTACAAACTCTGCCTATAGAACTTGTAGAAGTTAACACTACCTATCCTTTTACAGGCTCTGCCTATAGAACCTTGTAGAAGTTAACACTCAAAAGACAGACTAAAATCCTATGGAATTTTAGCCACTTTAGGTTCAGTTTTTATCCCTCAAAGTTTTCCTTTAATTAATGGGAGAAAGCCTTTAGTTTTAGAGTAACCTTATAAAATGCTTTAATGTGAAGATATTACAATGGAATTGAATTCTGTGCTTATATATCATAGTTCTGTTATGACACATTTATCTTCTCTACCTGAAATGATATTATCTTCCTTTCCCTGTATATTTCAAGGTACTGAAAGAATGGATTTTTTTGAATGGCATGGTTTTCAAGATGTGGAGTTGTTTGTTGGTTTTACTTGGTATTCTTGAAGGGCTAGACATTTCGAATCATTTCTGAAGGTTGTTTTACTTGAAGTGAATCATGTCATTTTGAAATAGAGAAAACTTAAGTGAGGAAGGTCGAAAATAAAAATAGTTTAAGGCAGTCCATTAGTGAGACTTAGTATGGACGTGGGACACATCCAGCATTAGGTCATTGAGTTATGGATTCACTTACAGCTATTGAGTCCTACTCATTTGAGCTATAAGTGTTTATCATTTTTTTGTTGATCACACAAGTTGGGTTTCGTTGGAGGTTGTGTACACAAGGTTTATTTATTCAATTAATGTAATATTCCTAATTAGTGATAGCTAATTGGAATATTCAACTTTGTATAGTTTTTCCATTTATGGTTTGTAAATAAATAAAAAGTGAGAAAAGAGGGTCTAACTCACTTTAGTAGAATAAGACACCCGCCTAGTAGCGCAACGTTGTGACTCAAGGGGGGTCAAGGGGGGGCCACACACCACATAGAGGAGGGAGCCTACATGCACTCTAGAAGCTTCTGCGTAGATAAGGATGAGGATGTGGAGGAGAGAGAGGCTATGACGGATTTTGGAGGGAAACCGATGCTATATACGATGGAGGAGCCTCCTCATTTGGGTCATTCTAGATTTGTTGATTTTGGAGTGAGACTTTGGTCTTCTTTCGCATACTGGCTGTTTAGCCTGTCTGCAGCACTGTTTAGTGCACCGAGTGTCTCCGTGCGGAGATCTCATCCTTAGCCCCGGGGGACTTCGAGTGTATGCTCGGGCAAGGTTGTTTCCTTGCATTTTGTGAGTTGTTTCATTGTTTGGGTTTGTTGCAGAGCTAGAGCTGTTAGAGACTACACAGTCACTGGCAGAGAGGATGTAGTACATTGTGGAGGAGCTCTGGATTGGTGTTTCTACAGACGATTTTGCTGATATTTCGAGCAGAGGGTAAGCCTTTTCCCATCGGAGGTTTTTGGCGGAGTTTGTGGCAGTATTTCAGCTGTTTCTATCCAGCTACTGTGCTGTCCCTTGGAGGCCAGCATAATTCACTGGGGAGGTAGTTTCTGGTGTTTTTGGGGGTTGGCCATTCTTGGAATGGTTTGTGGATCTTGTCCGGATTATTGAGGAGAGAAGGTTTGCCTATTTTCAGCTCATTCCGGTGAGGGGATCAGCTTCTAATCTTTAGTCGATTCTAGCAGTAGCAGCTACATGGCATTTCTCTAGCAGTTGGGACGCAGATCATAGAGCAGCCATTTCCTATCATTTCTGAGAGTTTTTTCTCACTTGCCTTGCGCAAGATCATCTCTTGTACTTCATTACATTTCTTAGATTAATAAAATGGCTCAGCACTTTCTCTATATGTTTTTTGGTTGAGTTGTCGTAGTTGCCGTAGTTGTTGTATTCTCTTTCTATTTCTATTTGTGAGCACTATAGTTCTATACCACTTGGTGTGTTTCTCTTTCACTCCTAGACAGAGTCTGGAAAGGGCCAGGTAGCCTCCGGTTATCATCCTCTTTTGGAGGCGACATATCCGGTAAATGCCCTCCCAGTCAATCTCTGGTTGGAGTTTGCCGTGTTTTAGATATATCCCCAAAACGAGATATTACAGTGGTATCAGAGCATAGTTTTGGCTCAGCCTGTGGTCTATGACATCAGGAAAGAGACCGTATAGAGGTAGGAAGTATAGAGACCGTGAGCATAGGTTGGAGGCCACCTACGAAGAGGAATACTGTGCCCAGGTAGAAAACACAGATCAAGAGAGAGAGCCTGTGAAGGACGCAAAGGAGGTAGAGCTTGTAGTAGATTTGAGGCAGGAAGCACCGATAGCAGATGACACAGAGGCCAAGCAGTTTTGAGAGGCACTCCTCAAGTCAGTGCAGGATTTAGCCCAAAATATTGAGGTGATGGGCCAGAGGTTCACAGCTGTGGAGGCTAGGAAGTGTGAGACTCTATGGGTTTTCTAGGTCGGAGATGGATCAAGTGCATCCCACCAATTGCTGGAGCAGAGTGCTGCTCAACGTGATGCTCCTCAGCTGACGGCTTCTTGTGCATCCAACCGCTCTACTATGCCCACTTTCTTGGGAGCTGATACAGGGGCGGAAGCCTAGCAGGAGGCAGAGCCTGGGCACTTAGATGAGTACTTTACAGAGTATCAGTCCTACGAGTAGGAGTTCAAGGATGCTCTCACATTGAGAGATTTTGTGTAGCTCTAGTGGGATAGTAGACCCTACGATTATCATAGAGGGCACCGACATTACCATGATGGAGATTCCCACCATGCCTCTAGTAGATTTCATTTGCCTACGTTTGATGGATCGTCAAACAGTTCGACAAATTCTTGGGTGGAGAAGTTGGACATCTATTTCCAGCTTAACTAGATGTCGGAGAGGGAGGCCATCAAGGTGGCAACGTTACATTTGGATGGTGAGGCCCAGGACTGGTGGTTCTGTGGGATGGTGACACTCGGGCATTCCACAATGATGACATATGCCGAGTTTACCAGGAGATTGATAGATCGTTTTGACCGGAGGGATCCGGAGCAGCATTTTGTTGAGCTGACAAAGCTCAAACAGACAGGGAGCCTGGAGACATACATTGCATATTTCTTGATGGTTTCGGTGATGGTGCCAAATCTATCCACAACTCAGATGATCTATATGTTTGTGGAGGGATTGGCAGAGCCACTTCGAGGTCTAGTCAGATCCACTAGACCAGCTACACTCCAGGATTCTATCAGGATGACCAGGGATTTGTAGGATGCATTGCCTAGGACGCGGACATCTTACCCCCAGAGATAGGGTTTCCATCCCAAGGGGAAGGATGTGAAGGTTCCTCCTCCAAAGGGGAATCTAGGACGAGCATAGGTAGATGATGAGGCCAAGAGGGAGTTGAGGAACAAGCGGCTATGCTTCACATGTCAGGAGCTGTGGGTGCCATGGCATAGGTGTGCTGCTGGCAAAGCACACTTCATTGAGGTCTTCTCTGATGAAAGCGGGGAAGAGGATGAGGAGGATGATGAGGAGGCAGGAGATAGTCAAATGACCCAGGATCAGTTGCCGCCTCCACCTCCAGGGATAGGAGGTGCAGCCTTTGCACCCACAGGAGGGGCCCTTGCAGCTTTGTGAGGAATTCATAAGTATTTGAAATTGCACATACGTGGGATAGTACATGGACAGCGAGTATCAGTCTTGGTTGACAGTGGGGAAACCCACAATTTCATTGATGTGCAGATGGTCGAGGGGAGAGGTATACCGACCGAGAGTTTTGACGAGTTTTCAGTCTTGGTCCCAGGAGCCCAGACGATGCAGTGTGCCTAGTATGTTCCAGAGTTAGCAGTGACGATGGGTACTTACACCGTGACTGATCACTTTTTCGTGGTCAACATACCAGATACCAATGTGGTACTGGGTGTTCAGTGGCTGATTACGCTGGGAAAGGTCACCATGGATTGGGAGGCCTTAGAGATGGAGTGGGATGACAAGAAGACCAGGAAGCATGAGAAGATCCACGGGATGCATACTTACCCACCTCAGACAGTTTTGGCACACCGGATGGAGGCAAACTTCCAGAAGGGAAACATAGAGTGGGCGGTTGAGTTGCGGGCGTTAGAGGTAGAGACCACCGATTGAGCAGTTCATCCAGAGATACAGGCCATCCTTGACAGGCATGAGGTAGTGTTTGGGGATATACCACCAGGTCGGCCACCAGATAGACGATTTGAGCATACCATCAAGGTGGAGCAGGGTATCCAGGCAGTGATCACTACACCCTACAAGCATCCCAAAGCCTATCGGGATGAGATAGAGTGGGCCATCCAGGAGTTGTTGGCTCTTGGACACATCAGACCGAGCACGAGTCCGTTTGCTTCTTTAGTAGTGCTGGTGAAGAAGAAGGACGACACTTTGAGGATGTGCATTGACTACAGGGCCCTGAACAAGAAGACTCTGAAGAATAGGCACCCTATACCCAGGATCGATGAGCTGATGGATGAGTTGAGAGGAGCTAAGTTTTTCTCAAAGATTGATTTGAGATCAGGGTACCATCAGATTCGTGTGAGGGAACAGGATATTCCCAAGACCACTTTCAGGTGTCACTATGGGCACTTTGAGTTTTTGGTTATGCCTTTTGGGCTGACTAATGCGCCAGCTACTTTTCAATCCTGCATGAACCATATCTTCTGCAGTCATCTGAGGAAGTTTGTATTAGTTTTCTTTGACGACATACTCATATATAGTAGGACGTGGGAGGAGCATCTCCAGCATATGGAGGCAGTGCTACGCATCTTGGAATCAAGCAACAGTTCTATTCTAAGCTCTCCAAGTGTGAGTTTGGGATAATAGAGATGCTGTATTTGGGTCACATCATTGGAGTGGACGGAGTGAGGGTCCACGAGGAGAAGATTAGAGCCATTAGAGATTGGTCGGAGCCAAAGAATGTGACGGAACTTCGTGGGTTCATTGGGATATGTGCCTATTACAAGAAGTTCGTCAAAGGGTTCTCACAGCTTGCTGCACCCCTTACATATTTGACGAAGAAAGGGAAATTTGGTTGGACAGATACAGCGCAGCAAGCCTTTGATAGGCTTAAGGAGGTGATGAGTGGCTGCCCAGTTCCTGTGTTGCCAGATTTTACGCAGCCATTTGTCTTGGGGTGTGATGCATCGGGAGACGAGATCAGCTTAGTATTGATGTAGGGGGGACACCCTATAGCTTTTGAGAGCCAGAAATTCCTTACGCATGAGAGGTTGTATCCTATTTACGACAAGGAGATGTTGGCCATCATGCATGCATTAACCAAATTCCGGCAGTATCTGGTAGGGAACAGATTTAGGGTGAGGACTAACCACAATAGCCTCAAGTTATTTTTGGAGCAGAGGCAGCTACAGGAGAGGCAGCAGAAGTGGATCAGTAAGATCCAAGCATATTAATTTGACATTGAGTATGTCAAGGGCAAGAATAACGTGGTAGCATATGCCCTTTCACGTAGACCAGCCACATTATCTCTTATGAGCTTCGATGTAGATTGGAGAGCTCGACTTTTAGTTGAGTACTCCAAAGACAGGTTTGCATGTGAGGTGCTGGACGGACGGGTGGTGGATGACTGGTACAAGGTGGTCGATGAGATCATATATTACAAGGATAGGATCTTCTTGACTGAGGGATCTTAGCTTAAGAATAAGATACTCCAGGCATCACATGACTCTCCATTGGCGGGCCATCAGGGGTTTACCAAAACCTACAGGGCCATTAGAGAGAGGTTCTCATGGAAGGGCCTCAAGGAGGACGTACTCCAGCACATCACGGAGTGCGATGTTTGTTAGAGGAACAAAGGGGATATGAGCCATCCCGTAGGACTGTTCCAGCCTCTTGCCATTCTGGAGGGGAAATGGGAGAGAATATCGATGGAATTCATCACAGGGTTGCCCATGTTGCAGGGCAAGGATTGTATCTTTGTCATCATTGATCGACTGACAAAGTATGCACACTTTTTCACCATATCCGTGCACTACAAAGCAGCACAGGTGGTCGAACTGTTCTTCTAGGAGGTTTTCAGGTTGCATGGTCTTCCGAAGACCATCATCAGTGACAGGGACAGCTGCTTCATGGGCGGATTTTGGTAGGAGCTTTTCCGATTAGTGGGGACAGATTTGACACCGAGTACTAGTTACCACCCACAAACGGATGGATAGACGGAGATAGTTAACAAGTGGATGGAGGGATACTTGCGTAACTATGTCAGTGGGAAGCAGCGAGCATGGTTGAGATGGTTGCGTTTGGGGGAGTACTACTACGACTCGACACATCACATGTCTATTGGTATGTCACCATTTTATGCTTTGTATGGGTACCATCCTTTATCATTTACTGATGTGATTTTCGGTGCGAGTAAGACTCCTAGAGCCAGGATGTGGATCCAAGGGAGTCGGGATATCCTCTGAGCTCTCAAGGAAAACGTGGCTACAGCACAAAACCAGCAGAAGTTGTATGCCGACAGAGGTCAAGTGGAGCAACAGTTTGAGGTAGGGGACTTGGTATACCTACGCTTATAGCCATACCGACAGTCATCGCTGAAGCAGAAGGGAGCTGAGAAGCTCAAGCCACATTTCTACGGGCCATACAGGGTGATACGCAGGATCAGGCAGGTTGCATATGAGTTGGAGCTTCCCCAAGGCAGCAAGATCCACAACATTTTCCATGTATCATGCCTGAAAAAGGCGCTGGGACAGCAGGTGACAGTGACAGAGGAGCTACCGCTGATAGATGATGAGAGGCACTTGGTGTTGCAGCTAGAGGCCATTATTGATACCAAGGAGAGGCGGTTACAGAGTAGGACGGTCCGGGAATTCTTGGTGCGGTGGAAGAATTTGCCGGATGAGGATGCCACTTGGGAGAGCGAAAAGATTCTGCAGCATCCATCACTTCAGTTGCTTGAGGGCAAGCAACATTTTGCCGGGGGGGACTGTAATATTCCTAATTAGCGATAGCTAATTGGAATATTTGACTTTGTATAGTTTTTCCATTTATGGTTTGTAAATAAATAAAAATTGAGAAAAGAGGGTCTAACTCACTTTAGTAGAATAAGACACCTTCCTAGTAGCACAACGTTGTGACTCAAGGGGGGTCAAAGGGGGGCCACAAACCACGTAGAGGAGGGAGCCTACATGCACTCTTGAAGCTTCTGCGCAGATAAGGATGAGGTTGTGGAGGAGAGAGAGGCTACGACGGGTTTTGGAGGGAAACCAATGCTATATAAGATGGAGGAGCCTCCTCATTTGGATCATTCTGGATTTGTTGATTTTGGAGTGAGACTTTGGTCTTCTTTTGCACGCTGGCTGTTTAGCCTATCTGCAGCACTGTTTAGTGCACCGAGTGTCTCCGTGCGGAGATCTCACCGTTAGCCCCGGGGGATTTCGAGTGCCTGCTCGGGCAAGGTTGTTTCCTTGCATTTTGTGAGTTGTCTCATTGTTTGGGTTTGTTGCAGAGCTAGAGCTATTAGAGACTGCACAGTCACTGGGAGAGAGGATGCAGTCCATTATGGAGGAGCTTTGGATTGGTGTCGCTACAGATAATTTCGCCGAGATTTCGAGCAGAGGGTTAGCCTTTGCCCGTCGGAGGTTTTTGGCAGAGTTTGTGGTTGTATTTCAGCTGTTTCTATCCATCTACTGCATTGTCCCTTGGAGGCCAGGATAATTCACTGGGGAGGTAGTTTCTGGTATTTTCGGGGGTTTTCCATTCTTGGAATGGTTTGTGGATCTTGTCTGGATTGTTGAGGAGAGGAGGTTTGCCGATTTTTAGCTCATTCTGGCAAGGGGATCAGCCCCTAATCTTCAGTCGATTCCAGCTGTAGCAGCTACATGGCATTTCTACAGCAGCTGGGACGCAGTTCATAGAGAAGCCATTTCCTATCTTTTCTTAGAGTGTTTTCTCACTTGCCTTGCGCAAGATTGTCTCTTGTACTTCATTACATTTCTCATATTAATAAAATGGCTCAACACTTTCTCTATATGTTTTCTGGTTGAGTTGTCATAGTTGTCGTTGTTGCCATAGTTGTTGTATTCTCTTTCTGATTCTATTTTTGAGCACTATAGTTCTATACCACTTGGTGTGTTTCTCTTTCACTCCTAGATAGAGTCTAGAAAGGGCTAGGTAGCCTCTGGTTCTCGTCCTCTTTTGGAGGCGACATATCCGATAAATTCCCTCCCAGTCAATCTCTGGTTGGAGTTTGTCGTGTTTTAGAGATATCCCCGAAACGGGATATTACAATTACATGGATTCCCCTATGAAAATTGTGAATTAGTTTTCTATCAATTTAAGCCTATACGAAATATTTTCTATAAATTGTGGATCAAACTTCTAAGCTGAGATTATCCTAGTTTTATTTTATTTTGAGCTAGAAAAGCATCTAAATATCTTCTTATCGCAGATTATGAGGTATTTATTAGCTGTATATGAACGTTCTGATCATCACAATCTATCCCCTTATTAGAAATCTATCATTGGAAACCACAAGAAATAGGTACCCAAGGGTCCAAAATATTGGAAACATGAAATAGTCTCTAAAGGGGTGTCATCTACATGCTAGATAAAACACCTTAAACTTACCAAAATCTATCCAATATTAACAACATAGAGTTTCAATGATCTACAGGTATATTTTTCATAGATAAATGGGAATTTTGAGATATGTTCCAAAAGGCCTTTTGTCAATCTGTCAAAGAGACAGTCTCTGAAGAGAGAAAGATGTGTGAAAAAATCTTAGCACATTCTAAGTTTCTAGGACATGAAATTGATGATCTAACTTGGGCCATGGAAAATTTGAAAAAAAGGTTAGATACCATCGAAACAGTCTTATCCATGCAAAATGTTATACTGAAAAAGAAAGTTGCAAAACCAAAACCAAATTATTCAGTCATAATGGATAAACCTCAATCATCTACCCTATTTACAGATGATCCTAAATCCCATCTCAAAAGGACATACAGTTTTAGCGTAGTTCAAAAATAACTACCTACATGGAATTTTGGGGCTACTTTAGCCCAAGAAGAAGAAATGGATGAGGTCATTTCTATCATTCAATACTTTCTGCAACAGGTGTAGAAGAAAGGTACTGCTTTCCAACAAGACAAATACAAACAGTTTTGGTTTTCCCCAAAGTAGAACTAGATACTGATATATTGATGTTAACCCAAGGGAGTACATCAAGAATCCCAATGTCTGTAGCAAATACAGGAGTTTCAATGTTAAACAAAGCCATTGAAAAGATGCATGCAAATCCTATGTTCATGCCTAGCTGCCAACCAAAGGTAGAATTAGGGAATGCTATAAATTTGTTAGCCAACTCGGCTACAAAGAAAATTTATGAAGATCCTACTCAATCTAGGAGAAACGTTGCACAACAAATAATTAATGGATTCAGAGGACTGGAACATACATGTGGCACTATGCACTAGCAAAACAAGTGCAGTCAAGACTTTCTGCAACAAAAAATTTCTATCAGTCAAGACTTTCTGCAACAAGTGCAGAAGAAAGGTCCTGCTTTCCCAATGTTCCACGTAATATTTTAACACATCTAGCCTTCGAAACTGGCATCTTCTTAAGCATCATTCGATCTGTCCTTTTTTGGTGAGTGTTTTTCATTTTGATTATAATTCTTTCAAATCATAAGTCTGTTAAAATTTTGTTCATGGGAATAATTTTGTTCAATTATCAACGTGACTTATAAGTAACTAAATGACACTCTGAACATGGAAATTAAAGCATTGAATGTTGAACATGGCTCAATTAAGTTGAGAAATGGATTGCAACGATCAATTATTTCAAACATGGTTAGAAAACGTATCAATGAATTAGTAAAAATGTTACAAACCGTTACCATTACTTATAAATAATTATTGGACTGGAACATGGCCACACAAAATGCAGTCATATCAATACCTCTACTTATACATTTATAGAATTTACAGCAAAGACATCAATTTATATCTTGAAAGCAAGTGGTAGACATGCAATAGTAAATAACTGAGCTTCATTGAATTAAAACTAAATTAACTAAAATTAAATAAAACACCTAAACATAATTATAAATCACTAAAAACAACTAATTTAAAGTTGCAGTCGCCACAACAAGAACACGGCCACAAAAAAAAATTATTGGACTGGAACATAGCCACACAAAATGCAGCCATATCAAGACTTCTACTTATATGTTTATAGAATTTACAGCAAAGACAACAATTCATATCTTGAAAGCACATGGTAGACATGCAATATTAGATAACTAAGCTTCACTGAATTAAAACTAAATTAACTAAAATTAACTAAAACACCTAAACATAATTATAAATCACTAAAAATAACTAAGTTAAAGTCACAGTCGCCACAGCAAGAACACGGCCACACAAAATAATTATTGGACTGGAACACGGCCACACAAAATGCAGTCATATCAAGACCTCTACTTATATGTTTATAGAATTTACAGCAAAAACATCAATTTATATCTTGAAAGCAGGTGGTGCCAACCTGGAAATTTGAAATTCGGAGATGAGGTCGAACAACAAGACTCTACCAAGACCCTGCAAAGAACTAGACATAGACGTAGGCTCGAAACATAAACACAACGGATGCAGGCAAAACACAAACACAGTAGACGTAGAAATTAATAAGCCTGAAACCCATTAACAAGTCTAGGCTGGTGTATTTATAAACGAAAGTTCGATCGGACTATTTTAAGAGTCTGGCCAAACTAATAGTTTGGCCGAACTTATGTTTCTGGTTTTCCCATCTCCGAAAAAAATTCTGTTTGCCCACGCCGTCAATGTAAATGGCTGAATTATTTCAGCCAAACTAATTTCGAAAGTTTGGTCGAACTCTATAACAGTTTGGTCGAATTTTTGAGAAAAAGAGTTTTCCGCCCCCGATTCTCACAAAAGTGTAACCCAATTTCGTGGGTTTACCCATATCCTTGAGGTTTGTCCTGATCTCATTTGTTGATTTTCACTCTATGATGTGAGGGATAATGTAGTCTTTGATTTCCATTTTCAACATCGTTTTCGCCTTGTTCTCCCTCTTCTCCCAATCATGTACTATCACAATTGTTCCACCTCCTGCAACTATAGGTTTCAATTCATCGCCATTCACGATCCCCCATGGACTATGCCCTTCTAGCATAATCTGCAACTTAAATTTCCAATTAGAATATTAGGAACCATCGAGCTTGTTTCTCTCGTTCAATTATACTTCCATCATTCTTTTATTCATCTTGACAAAAAAAAATGACTTCCAGCAATTGAAAAAAAAATGGGATCTACAAATGGATGTACCTGAGATCCACAATAACAATGTCAAGAAACATATCTACGTGATCTTCCACCACTCTGATAGGCTACTCATGCACTGAACCATGGGCTCACGGGCTCCTCTGCCATGGCCTCTTCCATTGCGAGCTCATGGGCTCCTCTGTCACAGATCACGCTTGTAGAAATCCTTCCACAATTTACTAGTGATCTGCTACTTCCTCTGCTGCGACTGCTCACCGCTCCTCTGGCATTATCTCACTGGGTCTTCAGGCACGAGATGCTTGGCTCTACAGGCATGAGCAATCTCACTCAAGAAGCACTCCAAAACATGAGCTCTGTAGCTCCATGGTGCTCCACATCAGGAGCTTTCTGGCTCCTCCAACACGAGATCTCTGGCTTCTCCAACACAAGTTCTCTGGATCTTCAACAGCGCTCCAAATCCATTATGATGTTGCGTTGGGAAAAATTTTCGTAAGGTTATAACGGATCCTTCCTAGTTTTAAAAGCGAGTCCGCGCTAATTTCAAAGATCAGTGTTGTTCTTTAGCACAGGTCCGCATTGGTCGACGCTTCTATGCCTCCAACGAATGCACTAATTGGTGTTTCCTTCAAATAAAAAAACAGCCTCACTCAGGCCACCAGGGGCTTCTCTTCAGCCGCCTGCACACTCATAGGGATCAAAGCACTCTTGCTTTGATTCAACCCTGGAGCTCTAATACCGTGATAAAAAATGGCAGGATCGATTATTAAAGAAATATTAACTAGTTGTACAATAAGAGACTACACAAGGAGGGACTGCATCTGCATGTCGCTCTACATTCTCATTACAATACAAACAATATATAGCTTACATTATTATAGGGAGGTTAGAACCAATATGATGCAGGAAAGCTGCATTATAATCAAAATTCATGTAGAACTTCTTATTGGAGGGTCCCACAATAGTATAAACCAATCAGAAGTGAATCACACTTTGCAACTTATATGATTTACCTTCACCGCAACTTCGCACTTTTAACAATTTAACAAACTTATGATTTCACTATTTCGCACTTCGCACACTTCAGTACTTAACTTTAGTGGTTAACCCCTATTCCATGCAATCTATGATAATGCGCAATGCAGACACGTGGCCCTTCTCCTCATCGCATCGCATAAAAAATAACTTACCATGCGACGACCTTAGCACTAAACTCTAAACTTTGTGATTTGTGAAATTGCTCCCAGTGCGATGTGATCTTCGTCGTTGGTATTTTTAGGATCCGATGATCCACACTGTGTGTTTGCTGATCTACTTCGCATCGTAAGTTAAATAACTTATCTTGCGAAGTCTTAACCACAAATACTAAAACCTATGATGTGTGAAGTCTTCACTGGTTTGTGAAATGATCCCCACTGTTGTTTTGTGCTAGATCTAGCTATCCTCGCTACTAGTTGCAAGTCTGATTGGCCTTCTATTGTGCGATTAATACGATATTCAACAGAGAAGAAAAAAAACGTACAATTTAAAACACATAGCCAAATTAAAATACAAATTACTTGAAATTAAATAAAAAACGGAATTACATGGAGCCAAGCTCTTGGATGGCTAGATTTTAAATTTTTTTCTCCTTTATGTCCACTCGTCTATCACACCTCTCACACACTTCGCTCAAACCTATTCCACTCCTCCTTCTCACACCTATATATATATATATATATATACCTGAAAATGGTTCTTCTCATATTTTAATAGATTTCTGTTTGGACCACTCTAACAAATAAACAAATGCTACCCTATCCTCATCATCTAATCTATTTGGCTTAGTCTCCTCGTAGGGAGAAACCAATTGCTATTTTTTTCTTAATTAATTTCTAAAATCAAAACAGACTAACTCCTCTAATTTAAAACCAAATAAAATATTAATAATCAATGTTTCTCCACCTCTTGTTAGCCACAATGTGTGAACACACAATTACATTTGTGGAAAAAATATGGATGCTCCTGCATCAAACTCCCGCGGAAGAAAAGATTGATCCATCAATGTTTCAGGATCTGTATTAAACTTCTGTAACTTTGTTGTTGTCATCCAACTGGTATCTTCCACTAGGTGTCCTTTCCATTTGACTAGATACTGATAATAGGTTTGTTCTCTGGTCTTCTTTGCTGCTCATTTCTCTAGAATGGCTTCCAATTCCTACTTTGTTGTCATTTGCATTTGTTTCTTCCAAGTTTGGTCCTCCTCTTCTATAGTTTCTTCTTGTAGTTCTTCCTCTGCTCCTTTGTATGGATACAAATCTACAATATTAAAGATGGGTGATATTCCAATTCCTGTTGGTAATTCGATCTCATATGCATTTGAGGAAAACTTCCTCAAAATTCTACATGGACCTATCTTTTTCATTTTTAGTTTGTTATAAGTCCCGACTGGAAACCTTTCCTTCCTTAGATAAACCATGACTAAATAATCTACTTGAAACTCCCTTTCATTCCTCTTCATATCAGCTCTCTGTTTATACTTTTGGGTGTTTTTTTGTAAGCTCTGCTTGACATCTTCCTCCAACTTCTCTATATGTTCTGCAAATTCTTCAGCTTTTGCACTCCTTGTCTCTTGTTTGTTGAAATCTTTAAGTTCATACACCCCTCTTGGATGCATCCCAGAAACAATATGAAATGGACTCATTCCAGTACTCCAATTAGGAGTATCATTATAGGAAAATTTAGCTTGAGCAAGTGCTAAGTGCCATTGCATTAGGGAAATTTTGAGGTCTAAAATGGGCCTCCTAAGAAAAATGTACAACCAAAATAAACTTTATAAGAACCAATAGGATCCGAGATGATGATGTCAACCATGGGGGATGATTCATCATTTTTTAAGTAAAAGGGTAAAAGGATTAAAAAATAATATAATAAAACTATTTTTTCAACTAATATTTTCAACTTATCTCCCAAATTTTTTACTCAAATTTCATGTGGGAGCACTCGTTGGATGAAAAATTTAATTCTTCATACAAGGAGTACCCATGTTGCATACTTTCGATGGACCCTGCTACACGAATAAGGAGAAATACATGAAAAAACGTGATTGCAGTCACGTTTTTATTGTATTTCTCATTTTTCATATAGCAAGTTCCATCGAAAGTATGCAACATGGGTACTCCTTGGATGAGGAATTAAATTTTTCATCCAACGAGTACTCCCACTCGGGCTTTGAGTCAAAACTTTGTGATATAAGTTGAAAATATGAGTTGAAAAAATTTGATGATGTCATCAAATCTTATTTTATTATTTTCACTATTATTTTATAATTTCCTTAGGAGGCCCATTTTAGACCTCAAAATTCCCCTAATGGCTTTGGATTTTTGTAAGCCAAACTCCTTAATACATTTCCCAAACTCTTGTTCACCACTTCAGTTTTTCCATCCTTCTGAGGATGATAAGTTGAACTAAAACTAAGGTTTGTACCAAACTTCTTCCATAGAGTCCTAAAGAAGTGTCCTACTAACTTTGTATCCCTATCTGAAACAATACTCATAGGCATTCCATGTAATCTTATAACTTCAGAGAAAAACAAATTAGTGATGTGAGTTGCATCACTAGTTTTTTTACAAGCAATAAAATGAGCCATTTTAGAAAACCTATCTACGACAACATAGGTAGAATCATGTCCTCTTTGAGTCTTCAGAAAACCTAACACAAAATCCATGCTGACAGCTTCCCAAGGTCTATTGGGTATTGGCAATGGTTGATATAATCCAGTGTTTTGGCTTATTCCTTTGGCATGTTGAAAAACCCTGCACTTCTCAACAAAATTTTTGATATGAGTTTGCATTTTTGGCCAATAATAAAAATCACTTACTTGAGAAAATGTTTTATCCTGTCCAAAGTGTCCAGAAAGTCCTCCACTGTGTTTTTCCTTAATCATATCTTCCCTCATGGAACACTTAGGTATACTTAATCAACAATCCTACTTGAATCAAGTAATCTAACCACTGGATTCTATTATGAATCACTGGATTCTTAACAGCTGCATCTATTTCTTTGAAATATGTGTCTTCTGCATACATGTCAATCATCTCTTCAAACCCGAAAATGCCAATCTTCAATTCCTGTAGAACCAAATTTACTCTGCTTAAAGCATCAACAACTTTGTTTGACTTACCACTTGTGTGTTTGATTACAAAGGTAAAACTCTGCAAAAGCTCCACCCTCTTTGCATGATTTTGGTTCAACTTCAGCTGATTATTTATGAACTACAGTGCATGGTTATCTCAATACAACACAAATTCTTTGGGCAACGAGTAATGCCTCCATTGCTTCAAAGCCTGCAAAAGAGCATAGAACTCCTTATCATAGGATGAGTACTTCTTCTTGGCCTCATTTAAATTTCACTGAAATAATCTATCGGTCTTTGCTCTTAACTCAAGACAACTCCAATTTCTATCCCACTGGCATCAGTGTCAACTCGGAATATTTTATCAAAATTTTGCAAGGCCAAAACAAGTCTTTCAATGATCTTCTTTTTCAACAACTAGAAATTTTAATGTGTTGCTTTTGTCCATTTAAATGGTTGGTTGCTCTCCTTTATTGTTTCAATTATTGGTGCATAGATCTGAATAAAACCTCTTATAAAATTTCTGTAAAAACTTGCAAGACCATGAAAACTCCTTACCTCAAATACACTTCTCAGAGTTGGCCAATCCAGTATTACCTGAATATTTTCTGTGTCCATCTTCAAGACTTCTTTTGAGACTATAAATCCCAAGTGAATGAACTCATTATTCATAAAACTACACTTCTTCAAATTTATGAGCAACTTCTTCTTTTGCAATGTACTTAACACTAGCTTGACATGCTCCAAATGCTCCTCCTTCCTCTGACTGAAAATCAGAATGTCATCAAGATAGACTATCAAAAACGTTCCTACACACTCTTTCGAAACCTCATTCATTAGTCTCATAAATGCGCTTGGTGCATTAGTGAGCCAAAAAAGCATCACTAACCACTCATGCAATCGAATGTTGCTCTTAAAAGTAGTATTCCATTCATATCCTTCTCTAATAATTATTTGATGGTATCCACTCTTCAGATCTATTTTAGTAAAATACTTCGACCCACTTAAACAATCCATCAAAACGTCTATGCGTGGAAATGGAAATCTATACCTAATAGTGATCTTGTTTATGGCTCTGGAATCAGCACACATACACCACTCACCTCCTTTCTTTTGACAAAGCACAAATGGTACTGTACATGGACTAAGACTTTCTTTGACTATATCTTTATCTAACAGCTCCTGTACCTATCTTCCAACTTCTTCATTCTCCCAAGGGGTCATTCTATATGTTGCTTTGTTTGGTAAACTTGCACCATGTATTAAATCTATGTGATGACTGATACTTCTGATTGGTGGCAATTTAATTGGTAATTCATCAAAAACTATATCAACATAATCATCTAACATATTTTTAATTTCCATAGGCATATTGTCTAAATTTGTAGAAGTCATAATTACCTTCGGTTTACCCACAACAACAAAATGCATTTCCTTCTCCTTTTTGACCTCTTGCAGCAATTCCTTTCCACTAATCAACATAACATTATTCTCAATTTCTCCTTTATCTGCTTCATCCTTCAAAGGTAGAAATGTGTGCTTCTTTGCATACTTCTCTATGGTTTAGGTATTCCTTTTGCCATCATGAATGGTTTTCTGTCAAATTTCCAAGCTCTTCCCAGCAATACATGGCACACGTCCATTGGCATCACATCACACAATATGAAATCCTTATATGTAACGATCTGTATCTCTACTTTGCATTGTTCTGTCACGAAAATATAATGTCCCTTCTATAACCATGACACTTTGTAAGGAGTAGGGTGTACCATCTTACTCAACCCCAATTTATTAACCATCTCTGTGGAAACAAGATTATCAGTGCTTCCACTGCCAATCACAACTTTGTAGCACTTTTATTTACACTTGCATACAGTCTTGAATAGACTCTTCCTCTGAACTGACTCATTTGCTTCCTTCTCTGCCTTAAGAAATACTCTTTTGAGTAATAAAGACTCTCTTGCCTCAAGTGGTTCTTCTTTTCCCGTGACCTATGGATTTTCTTCCTTTTCTTCAGCTACATTCACATTCTGCTGATTTGCTGGTTTGTTATGAGGACAATCCCATTATCTGTGTCCCCATTATCCACATGTGTAGCCCTGAATTTCTCTTCCTCAGCGTCTACCTGTGGGTTCAAATCTCCCTCTACCAAAGTCTCCTCTCTATGGTGGTCTACTACTCGAACCCCCTGTTTCATTCTGAGAGTATTGAATGTTCCTCATCCGCTTGCTGGAATTTTACCTCTATTCCTCTGACTTTGCTTCCTCAACATTTTATCCTTTGACTTCAAATTTGCTTGGTAGGCATCCTCAATTGGCTTCAAACTCAACAAACTGATTTCATCCTGTATTCAATACCTTAAACCATTGATGTATCTGGCTACTTTCTCCATATCATCTTCGGCATGTCCTACTCTAATGCTTAGCTTGTGAAACTTCTTTGTATACTCCTTGACAGTCATTCCTTTCTGCCTCAAATTCTGCAATTGTTTGAAAAGATTCAATTGATATTCCTTTGGCATAAACCTATTCTTCAACTTTCTTATCATTTAATCCCACTGATTGGTCTTAGGCATTCCTTTTCTAACTCTGGATGTCTGTATTTCATCCCACCACGTAGATGCATGGCCCTTCAACTTGGTAGCTGCATACTTTACCTTAATCTTATCTTCGATCACTTCCAAATTGAAATACTTATCCATTGAACTGATGTAAGCCATCAGCTCTTTCACATTAATTTTCCCCTCATATGAAGGAATCTCCATTCTCAATTTCCCACTAGCCTTTGCTAATATTTTGAAAAATTTAGCTATCTCGTCTTCTACTGCTTCTTCTTCCTCAGAAGTTTCCTCTGCTACGCTAACATCTCCTTCATCAGGTGCTCTCCTTTGAGCAATCTCTACGGTCTCCTTTCTTGTACAAAGATGTCGAATCTTGTCTAGAAAAATTTCATTAGCTTCCAGCCTTCCTCGACCTATGTCGGCTCCTCTCCTGGGTGACATATTTTCTTAAACCTTCGAGAACATAACTCAACGTCCACTTTGATACCAAATGATGCAGACAAGCTTCAATATAATAAGAATACATGCAGAACTTCTTACTGGAGGGTCCCACAACAGTATAAACCAATCAAAAGTGAATTGCACTTCGCAACTTATACGATTTACCTTCCCCGCAACTTCGCACTTTTAACAATTTAACAAACTTGCAATTTCACTATTTCGCACTTCGCACACTTTAATACTTAACTTTAGTGGTTAACCCCTATTCCATGTGATCGGTGATAATGCGCAATGCCAGCGCATGGCCCTTCTTCTCATCGTATCGCATACAAAATAACTTACATGTAACAGCCTTAACACTAAACTCTAAAGTTTGCGATTTTCGAAATCGCTCCCGGTGCGATTTGATCTCAGTCATTGGTTTTTGTAGGATCCGAAGGTCCAAACTTTTTCTTTGTTGATCTACTTCACATCGCAAGTTAAATAACTTATCTTACAAAGTCTTAACCACAAATACTAAAACCTTCGATGTGCGAAGTCTTCACTGGTTTGTGAGATGATCCCCATTGTTGATTTGTGCCAGATCTAACGATCCTCGCTACTTCTTACAAGTCTGATTGGCCTTCTGCTGTGCAATTAATACGATATTCAATAGAGAAATAAAAAAGCAGATAGTTTAAAACATATAGCCAAATTAAAATGAAAATCACTTGAAATTAAATCAGAAATGAAATTACATAGAGCCAAGTCGTTGGATGGCTGGATTTTACATTTTTTTCTCCTTTTTGTCCACTCCTCTATCACACCTATCGCACACTTCGCTCACACCTATTCCACTCCTCCTTCTCACACCTATTCATGCATATATATATATATATATATATATATATATATATATATATACCTGAAACTAGTACTTCTCGTCTTTTAATATCTTTCTATTTGAACCGCTCTAACAAAAAAATACTACCCTATCCTCACGATCTAATCTATTTGGCTTAATCTCCTCGCAGAGAGAAACCAATTGCTATTTTATTACTAATTAATTTAGCAAATCAAAACAAACTAACTCCTCCCATTTAAAACTAAATAGAATATTAATAATCAATGTTTCTCCACCTCTTGTTAGCCACAACATGTGAACACACAATCACATTGTTGGCTAAATCCGGATGCTCCTCCATCAAAATACCTAAG
The DNA here is from genome assembly GCA_034641835.2 of Pinus albicaulis. Classification (NCBI taxonomy): domain Eukaryota; kingdom Viridiplantae; phylum Streptophyta; class Pinopsida; order Pinales; family Pinaceae; genus Pinus; species Pinus albicaulis. Next base: position 98,271,382 of record CM076582.1, read on the forward strand.
AAATAGGAACAAACTCCTAATCTAAGGTTCCGATGAACTCACTCTCTCTAATTATGTTTCTCCATTATCTTCAACAACTAATTTTCATCAAATTAAATTGTATTAGGTTATATTGACAACTAATTAAATATGTATAGCATTTTTTTTCTTTATTGCAGTTCACATTGCTTTTCTATTTAAAAAATATTTTATTTTAATTATAAGATAGACTAACATACTTACACATCGCCTTCACACTAGATAGTAGAATAAGCCTCTCAACTCAACAAGAAAGTGAACACTTAATGGCTACTCACACACCATAAATTCTAAAAACCTAAAATTGAAATTAACACAACCATAACAACAATTCAAATACAAAAAATTAGATTTGACATTTTACAAGGTCAAACCGCTAACAGTCGATCAAACCCATTGATGGCATCCGTAGAAGTGTACTTCCATTATAGTACATGTTCAATTCACCCCCCTCTCCCTTTCCCAACATGATTTTGTACTCGCAGCAACATCCGCTTCCCTTTCCAGGAAATTTCCTCGATTTAAACATGCCCATGTTGCCATTTAAATTCCTAGTGGAATTTCTGCCTCGTGGAGATTTGATGCTACCCAAAGCTACCATAAAAAAATTTAATGCAATATTGGACAACCAAAATTTGAGTTTGAAAACTATTTGTATGAAATTCATAATTTCATTTTATTCCCACCCTCACGTATAGAAAATGTTAATTCAAATGCAAGTAAGTGTGAAGTCAAATCGATGCGACATCTAGGTAGAGGATACAGAGAGACCAAACGACACCAGGCAAAAGAAAATGCCACCATCATTACATTCAATACAAATTATTAAATGATATAGTAATTGAAAACCCATTTAATTTTTTATATTATCTATTGTATCCAAGAATATTTTGAGATTATTAAATTTTGGCCATTCATAACTTAAAAATATGAAGTTTGTCGGCCCCATTCCAATACTGAATATATATTCCTCGTAATTAATCACTTAATTAAAAAAATTGAAAATAAGAAATAATATATATTTTTTCATTAAAAGATATAAAACATATGATTTAATATTTAATTTAATTTTGTAAAAGAAATATTTCTTAATGGGATTTGTAAACTGGCTATCTAATAAATTTAATGAAGTTGGTTTAAAGTTTTAAATAATCCATCAAATATCAAAATAATGTGATCAAAATTTTAATTTTAAAATTAATATATTACATTAGTATAATATTTTTATACATTTGACTTACGTTATAATATTTATATTCATGAATATCTTTAATCTCATTAAATATTAATAAACATTTTTTTTTTAAATATATATTTTTAATGCCCTTGATCAGGTTGTGATTGGGTAGAAGATTCTGAGGAGGATCATGATAGCACCAATTCAAAGAGGGTCTGTCACCCTGCAGGTTAGTTGCAGGTTAGTTTGGATAGTGGCAAGTGGTTGGAGAAAGGTGGCGGCGTAGGTCACTTGCAAGTTGGGGTACTAAGTTCAGGAATGTGACATCATTATGTGAGTTGGTATGCAGAGTGGAGTAAGAGCCGTTAGGAGTTAATAAACTAGATTTGTTTCAACCAACGCATTATTACGCAAGTGGAGGATCACTAGGTAGGTGCAAACAGGAGCACAAGGCAACAACATTACAGCGAGTGACGCTCAACAATCCAAGGGTACGTGGTACTTTCCCTCTCATTTCTCTATCACAAGATAATGGAGAACGTTGGAAATTATGTTTTTTCAGCCTTTAAATGGAACAGTGTGTCGATAACCCAAACTACTCTGTTTGCATCATGTCCTAGGAGGTTTTTCTTGATTTTATTTGGTTTGATAGTGTCAATTTCTATTTTTTATGGCATAATGCTTCAGAAAATGGGGGATATGGGTATGGGTTGGGGAGGTCTTGCTTGCATACACCCTTATTCTGCAGGGTTTGCTACCCACATCATGGGCTGGTGGAAAATCCCTGATCATCATGTTAACTCGGAGGATAGTTCTGTGTTTACGAATTGATGTTGCCGGCCCTCAGTAGTGCATGGTGTATTTTGGGATAAGTCATTTGCAATTCAAACTAGGGTGCTTGGAAAAACCAGGCATTGAACATCCCCTAGGGTATGGTTCATAATCAACATCGCGGTATGGAAAGGTTGTCCATATTTTAAACATTAAGGATTATTGACATCACGTTGTGTTTGTGTATGGTCTTGTTTCCTGTCACAGATACGGGTCTTAGGAGAGAATTCGAGAACTCATTTGGGGGAATGAAGGCATATTGTTTCTCTGCCAACCGGACCTTCATAGTTCATCAGCCTCCAATGGAGTCGGAAAATGTCATCAAAGAGGAAGCGGGGGTAGACTGCCGGAGGCAGACCTGGAAGAGAGGTGTTTAGAAGGATAAAGGTGAGGCTTCCTCCCAGGTGCCAAGAAGGTTTGGCCGCAAAACACAAGCCAAGCATAGCAGGGACGCTGCTCAGGCATACATGCATGAGATTTTGAGTCAAGTCAGAAAGGTAATCGAGAAGTTGGAAGAGGATCTCATGCGCTAAGAGAAAGAGGAAGAAGTGGATTTGGACAAGGAACTCCTAGTTTCAGATCTGCGAAATACTAGAGGCAGGGTATCTCAGTACCAAAAAATTTTCCATCCCTATTGGATGATGAAACATCTAATGTCAAAAGCCATCATGCACACTTCATAGTTTATGTTGATTGACCCTTTGCTTCAGGAAATTCAAAAATACTTCCAGCGCTTGTAGTTCCACATGCAACAGTAGAATGCTTGTTTGGGTACAATGGAACAGATTATTCGGAGGCCACAACAATATGAAATTCCCGGGTCCAGTGCCAAAGATTCAGTGCCTATTGAGTCCTTTGAGGACTAGTTATTTTCTTGTCATGTCTATTAACTGTTCAAATTTTGTTTATTTTGATGAAGACCATAGTAATAGTAAGAAGTAGAATTATAAGAACAATTTTTTTTAAGGATTTAGACATTTTGTCTTATATAAATGTGATTGATAGACTGAAGACATTCCAGTTCTGGCTGGCTTATAATGCCTTCTGATGGCCAACAGACTTGCCCAAGGCAGGTTAAGTCCTCATAAACTCTTTTCTATTGTAACTTGATATTTTGATGAATGAATGAAAGATACCACTCGACTTAATATATATATATATATATATATATATATATATATATATATATATATATATATATATATATATATATATATATATATATATATATAATCCCCAATTTTAACAAAATATCCTTTATTTTTTATAAATAATTATTTATATACCTCGAAAACCCCATCTCATAGTTGTTCTGATTTTAATTAGTATACTATATTTTTAAAAAAGATCACCCTTTATACCTCCAATACCTAGCATATCGGTCCTTAATAATTACACGAAATTGAATTTAGTTTTTATAGTGTAAAAAATCTCTCTATAAATAGATCTTGATAAGATATTAATTAACAATAAAAAAACCACAGTTGTAATAATCATTAGTAAAATATCTAATTCATATTTTATGTTAACTGATTTGAGCGGATATGTTAACCAATTTTCATCTATTTGTGGGATTTTAAAGTAATTTTACTGATGATTTGGGGTTTTAGTTCATGTAGATGCATTGTATATATGGTAATATAGTTTTTCTTTCTTTATTAGTCCCTGCCCAAAGGGTTGTAGGGACTATTGGAATCGGTTGATGTGTTTTCTATTAACCACTCACGAAAAATAATAACACTTTTAATATTTCAACCAAAGTTCTAATAGTTATGAAAATAATATTTCAGAAGTGTGAAGATCGTATTTTTTTTTTAATGAAAGTTTTATTTCGTCGTTTTACTGGCCTCTTCCTGAGGCAAGAGACCCAAATATCTTAGTAAAAAAATTTGTAAACGCGTGTATTTAATTTAAGCTTTTTTCCTAGTGAAGTAATTCCAGCATTACTTCACTGACATATATCTTACATTTAATATTATTTAATATTTCATGTGCAATGTACGACTATATTATTTCATGTAGAATGACAAGTTTCATGTAGAATGAAAAGTGGTTTTATATTTCTCATGTAATCACAAGGAGAAAGAAGTAATCGTCTCTCGAGTCATCGAAGCATTCCTCGGATGGTCAGTTCTAGTTTCACTGAGTTCCATTTCCAACTTTCCAATTCTCTTTTATTCTTCTTAATTTATCTAAGAGAGTTCTTCGAACATGGTTCTCTTTTCTTCTTCTTAATTTATCTAAGAGAGTTCTTCATTTATTTGAACAGGTTAAATCTCAGGTGATGGGTTGGTAAGGTGCATGTGAATACCTATCTCTATACGCACATTCATGGGGATTTTACCTTGGTTTTGTACCAATTCGCAAATATTTCTTGAAGGGTGATCAAATTCATCCACCCATAACAGGTAAATTATAGTATTTCCTCCATATGCGTCTTCTTTGAATATGACTCTTTGGGTGGTTTTCTCAAGCTTGCAGATTGACATGAGTTTAAGGTGATTTTCCAGGTCTTCTTCGGCTTGCAATATAAGAAAGGGTGATAAGGGGGCAGAAATATATCCTTTAATTTCAACAGAATATCCTGGTAATCTGTAAAGACATGCACAAATTTTCCATACTCACAAAATAAATCAGAAAACTTTGGTAAAATGTATCCTTACTTTTTTATTGTTGGTTATTCAACCTCCTCCTTTTCTGTAGTAAGCAAGAAAGACAGGGAAAACCAAGTTGTTTCAGATGATTAGACCTCTAGGGCCTTATGTTTACTGTCACATACAGGAGAAGTCGTTGCCTCAAAGACAAACTTACTGGAGATATTATTTATTTCGACCGCTAAACCGAGCACCCATTCCCTAGAAGGAAACGAGAACTCTCGCTTGCCTATGCTATAGAGATGAAGGACCCACTGGTGTTGTATAGATGAAGGACCCAGTGAAGCATACCCCTTTCAATGAAACCCAATTTGCTTCGGGTAGGAAAGTAATATGTCAAGTCCTAGTCAGATCACACGCCCTCTTTACTATACCCAAAATGACTTTCCTAGAGCCATGAAAATGAAAATAGACTATAGATGGGCTATGGATTTTGAATTATATGATGTTGTTGGACGAAGATTGTACCAGAACGAATCCTTGTGGACCTGGTTGACTCACCATACTTTATCGAACCACTATCAGACTACACTTTCAAATTAAAGCATGAAGGAAGACTAGTAATTACCTTAGTTAGATGAAGTTTCGTAGGGGGTGATGATTGCTCCGGGCCGGCTCCACTTCCTTCAGGCGATAACATGTCGGCTACTTCTACATTTCCTCCTTTAAATAGGCATACCATGTCGTCGAGCGCCTCATCATCTTGCATCTTGAGGATCATGTCTCCTTCTGTAGGTCAGTAAAAATATTCTTCAGCCGCGACTTCTCTCTGCACTATCTAAAATCCACTGGTTTAAACAGGTTCACCTCTATTCTTCTCCTTTTTCATTTCCCTCAATTCTCGAAGTAGCTCCTCTTCTCCTATTCCTCCCACTGGGCTTCCTTCAACCACTGACCCTCGCTCTATAAACCACCGCCCAACTTTATCTCCTTGTTTCTACAACTTATCCAACTTATTTAGTTGCGTCTCCATGCTACCTTCTTCCTCAATCACCCATTATACTACTTCAACTTATCTGCTCTGCTAGAGAACATAAATATACTTATTGGAACCTGACATTAATGAACATAACTCACTTGAACCTGCCATTAAGACACATAGCTCACTTTTGTATAGTTGAGACAAGGTTATGTGAACCTGGAATTAATGCACATACCTCATTTTTTTATAGTTGAGACAGGTGGGATACATGCATTCAAATTGCCTTCTTAACAAACTTTTTAACTATTTTTTAAATTTCTATAAAATAAATAAACGATATATATATATATATATATATATATTATTTATTTAAAAAAAGAAACATGGCATCTGTAAACATGACTTCCATAAATCATGGAAGATTTGGAGGCTCGGGTGGTGAGTTTATGCCTTAAGTGTCAAAAGGTATATCTCCTTTACACACATATCTACTAATTTTGAAATAAAACCTAGGTATAGAAGTCTGAAATAGTATAGCTCCGAGAGTAGGGTTAATCACTAACACATATGCATAAAAAATTTCAATGGAATGTGAGTCCTCTTTGCTTGTAAATACTTGTGAGGTACCACATATTTCCCTCCTAATGACAAATCTGGCATGCCAAGTTTCAAGACTGTGTTGAGGTTAATTCATATTCTAAAAAAAATGTTTTCTTACTTGAGTGCTAAAACTAAAATTGCATTGTTAAGCACTTGCAACAAATCTTTGTACTTCCTTTTGTTCTTTTATGTCCAGATGAGTTAAAGAAACTTGGGATTTTAAAAAGAGCAAGCTTCATGATAGTGGGAATAATGTTATTCAAAAAAATTTAGATGTATTGTCTACATCAGAAACTTCTCAAGAATTAACTGAGGGTTTAGCTCAAAATGTTGTGCAACTTTGCGCTAGCCAGGTAAATTCAAGGATCTTCTTGCTTAAAAGTATTTTTATTTAATCATGCTCAGTGTCCTACTTTCAATCTAACAATTACTCATTTTGTGCACCTTGATTAGATGACCATGAATATTCATGTTGAGGTTCACCTGGCCTTCTGTTCTGCTAATTAGCTTTGGGCCAGTCTGTAATTGTTATTTGTGTTATGATTTATGGGGATGTATCTTAAAAAAATTTCCTTCCATTTGGAATTGAAATTTTGTATAATGCCAATCTTGTTGAAGTGAATGTATGATCTATCCTTTAAATATTTTAAGGCTTGGAGTGCAGTAATTTGATTATTAATGAAGTAGCATAAGTTCCTTTTCTCATGATTGGTTTTCTAGTTCAAATTGCATGCCATATTTTACCTCATAGTTATCCCAATATTGATTTAACGGGGTCCTGAGATAGAGATAAGTCGACTCTAGAGAATTCTATGAACATTTTATGTAATATGTTTTGGAAACGATTGGATGCTCAGTTATATTTTCTTAAGCATGGAAGCCCTCTAAAATGGCTAAATATAAAAATATTTTTGTCAACTTAACTTACAATTTTGTGCCTGTACTCTATTATATTTATGATTTTTTTGGTTTTGACATTTATATTTTCTTGTATAGTATATTCTTGTCTTAATCTGCAAACTGAAATTAATCTACGTGGTTTATATTAAGAAGGCAATTTATAGAAAAAAGTTGGCTCTAGGCTTCCTTGGAAGAGAATTTAGGAGGGAATGGGGTAACATGTGATGGAGGCCTCTCAATATAACCTTGGGTGATGAGTGTTATTGTATTCAATATCTGTTTTTTTTATCTACCCGCCCTTCATAAGGCCTTTTTAAATACCAATTTTTTATTGAAGTACCCAAACCTTCAATCAGTTGTTTCATCAAATGCAAGATTACAGTGCAATGCATCATTATCCAATCAAAGGTATTCCTTATAAATTTGAAGAATTTTTAAATTTTGTCTTCATCTTTGGAGACTGAGCCAATGTTACACATTGAAGAACCAGCTATACAAGGGGTCTCACTTTGGAATTTCGGATTGAGGGAGGGAAGAACAAGTGTTTTTAACATTTTACTCTATTTCATGATGACTCCAAACATTTTATAATAATAATTCTCAAATATGATATCAATACTAACCTTAGGGGAATTATCTGAGAAGAAATCCACAACCTCATACTTGGCCACAACAAATATGTCCTATAGATCTCACTATAGTATTTGAAAATTTGATGGCTCTACCCACTGTGAAAATGAAATCAACAACAAGAAAAATAGAAACCATAAGTCCCAGTTCATATCCTATGAGTTCAATATAAGGCCTTTGTCTCTCATCAACAATAAAAACTGTCTCGTGCATTGCTCAACAATTCGTTTCAGATTTTCTCTCACCACATACATATATACAGTAATTTGAATGCAATTTTCAATATGATGCTTCGATATGTCGATATAGCATTAATTATTATTACAACAATAGAAATAAATGAAGTGTAGTGTCATAACATGCTTGGAGAACCCAACTTTCACACTTGTTGTCTGATGAAGAATCTATTCATAACTAATCTTGAAAGCTTCTTTGCCATTCTTATTATCTGATGGCTTAGATCAGCACTTGCAATATGACTCAAAATTTATATCTCCTTTACACACATAGCTGCTAATTTTGAAATAAAACCAAGGTATAGAAGTATGAAACAATACAACTTTGAGAGTGGGGTTAATCAATAAGACAGATGCATAAAAATTTTGCATGGAATGTGAGTCCTTTTTGCTTGTAAATACTTGTGAGGTACCGCATATTTCCTTCCTGATGACAAATATGGTAGGCTACATTTCAAGACCGTTTTTAGGTTAATTCATATTCTAAAAAAAATGTTTTCTTACTCCATTGCTAAAACTGAAATTGAGTCTTTAAGCACTTGCAACAAACCTTTGTACTTCCTTCTGTACTTTTCTGTGTAGACGATTTAAAGAAGCTTGGGATTTTAAAAAGGGCATGCTTCGTGATAGTGGGAATAATGTTATTGAACAAATTTCAGATGCATTTCCTACATCATAAACTTCTCAAGAATTGACTGAGGGTTTAGCTCAATAGGTCGTGCAGCTTTACGCTAGCGAGGTAAATTCAAGGATCTTCTTCCTTAAAAGTATTTCTACTTAATCATGCTCAGTGTCTTGCTTTCAATCTCACAAGTAAATATTTTTTGCACCTTGATCAAATGACCATGAATACTCGTACTGAAGTTAATCTGGCCTTTTGTTATGCTAATTAGCTTTGGGCCAATATGTAATTGTTGTTCGTGTTATGATTTATGGGGATGTATCAAATTTTTTTATCCATAAAATTTCCTTACATTTGGAATTTAAGATTTGTATAATTCCAATCTTGTTGAAGTCCATGTCTGAGCTATCCTTTAAATATTTGACGGCTTGGAGTGCAGTAATTTGATTATTAATGAATTAGCATAAGTTCCTTTTCTCATAATTGGTTTTCCAGTTCAAAGTGTATGTCATTTTTTACCTCATAACTATCCCAATATTTATTTAACAGAGTCTTGAGATAGAGATAAGTAGACTCTAGAGCATTCTATGAAAAATTTATGTAATATATTTTGGAAACGATTGAATGCTTAGTTATATTTTCTTAACCATGGAATCCCTCTGAAATGGCTAAATCTAAAAATATTTATGTCAACTTAACTTAAAATTACATGCTTGTACTCTGTTATATTTATGATTTTTGTGGTTTTCACATTTACATTTGCTTGTATAGTATATTCTTGTCTTTATATGAAAATTGAAATTAAGCTACGTGATTTATATTAAAAAAGGAAGTTTATAGAAAAAACTTGGATTTATGCATTCCTGATAAATCAAATGTTATCGAACTGGATAACCCCACCTCAAAGATGGAGAAATATCTATCCTCCGTCTCTCTTCTTCATCTGTTGGTTGTAAATGAAAAAAAATCATGACATAGTAGAGATGATGTGCTTATTTTCATGATCATTGCAGGTTCAGCAGCAATGAAGCATACCCAATAGCAACCTTTCTCTCTATGTGCAGCTGGGATGAAAGGGCATTCAAGAGAAACATTAGCATGGTGCATTTACTTTCCTTACCGATGTAGGTTTTAACAAGTAATAATGTAGTTTCCATATTCAATACAAAGAGTATTTATACATATAATAATAAAAGGTTGTATGACAGTGATCTGTGCATGTACAAACCTCTATAGTTTGTGTGATTACTTCTTATTATGAATATGTACTATTTCCATGTGTTATCATTACTAGTTAGACCACTTACAATAACTAATATTATTCTTGTTGTATCATATTAAGAAAGAGCTAATTGCAGGTGTTTCAGGTAATGCTTCAATATCACATAAGACTGGAATGATAGAGTAGTTATAAATATAAGGTATAACACGTACTGGTTTCTGTATTACTTTGCTCTGAGTTTTGTATTACTCTCCTATGCCAACTTACTCTTGGGCATGTGGTTCTTTACGTTTTCTCTGTGGAAACCGAACTAAAAATTTTGTTTTCTCTCCAAAAACTAAACCAAACTAAAAACTTAAGAATGAAACTTTGTTCTAGCATCATGCTCTTGGGTAGGGACTAGTTTCTCTGCAACTCTCTTTCTTCATAATGTGATTATATGTTTGGGTTATGAAAATATAAAAACAATAAAAATAATGATTAATTTTTTTATTAGCATTCCAATTGTACATTTTAACTAGAGATGAGAGTAATGATGTTTTAGGTTATATATTATATATCCATATTTGAGTTAAAGATAAAAATAATGATGTTTTAGGTTATAGATTATATTATATGTAATTAGATTTTTGATAGTGGAGAGTGTTTAGTGAATGTTGATAATTTAGAAGCATTTTAGATAGAGAAACAATCATATTGTTTGGTTGGATGTAATATATATTTTCAAGAGAAAAGTGAAGTCAGAGTTTACCTTATTGGCAAGAAAATGGGGTCAACATATTAGTCAATATATATTATTAAAATAACTAAATAAAAGGTGGTAAAGTCGTTTAGAAAAATAAATGACCTGTGGTATTATTTTTCGACCCATGATATTTTAGAGAGGGGTAACTTATGAATAAGAGGAGATTTGAGGAAAAGGGCACATGAGGTTTGATTGCTGAATTGAAAAAAACTTAAGTAGATTGTGAGAGGCAAACTCTCAAGTATTCTCAATTTCTGTGTTGAAATACACACTCTAGCTGGTGGTGTTTGATTTTGGTGGCTATTGGGCCTCCGTAGCTAATCAATAAATTATCATATGTAAAGCGGCTGAATTGGTATTGCAATGAGGTCAAATTCCCAATTACAGAAGGGTCGAATTACATATTTCACAAAACACTAAATTTCTATTGTTCTTGGATCGAGTTTCTCTTCTAGTTAGAGGTCAAATTTTGGTGTTGTTGGAGAAAATTTTCTTTTGTGTTATAGGGGCCAAATTTATAGTGTTATTGGGCTGAGTTTCTCTTGTGTTCGAGGGGCGGAATTTTCGATGTTGCTGGGATGAGTTTATCTTGAAGACAGAGGCCAAATTTCTAGTGTTGTTGGGGTCGAGTTTCTTTCATATTACAGGGGCCAAATTTCTGTTGTTGTTGGGTCAAGTTTCTCTTTTCTTCTTGGGGCCATATTTCTGGTGTTGTGTGTTGTAGGGTCAGATCTTTTCTACAAATTAGAGGTTGAATTAATTACTATAGTATGTCCAAGTTTCCTATCTCATGGAAGATCAATTTGTTGGTTCATTAGGATCAAATTTCAATGGGATTAATTTCAAGTGTATTCAAAATCAAAAATTAATTAGAAGGGTGAAAATAATTCTCTGAGAGTGTCGAATTGAGGGCAAAAATTGTATTATTCAGAAGGGTTGAATTGCTTGTCGGGTCCCCAATTAGACCTTTTCATGTTGAAGCTAGTGCTTTCGACAGGTTATGGGTCTAGTTACCCTATCACCTAAGACTCGCCTAAAGTTTATCCTACCATTAACTAATGCTATTTTTATTCTAACCTTATCCTACCTAACCTAACCTATATGTTAGTATATGTCAAAGTTAATATTAATGGTTAGTCCTAATGCAAAACTATGTTAATACTTCTCTAATAGTATAGTTAGGATAGTTACTAATATATATTATTATATGTGTTCTATATTATACCTATGTGACTATGTCAGATATTAATCTATGCTAAGTTATGTTAATATTACTTAATGTTAAATAGATCTAATATAACCTATAATATAATCCTAATCCATGTAGTCCTATAACACTAACAAACTATATATCTCACCATGTATAGTTACTAAATATAATATGATAATCTTATTATATTACATTGTTATAAAAACGACACTCAATATATAATCTAATTCTACAATAAATTGTTAGTATACATGTATATAAGATCTAATAATTAGAAAGTGTATTAATATTATCCCAAGTAATTTAATACTAATACTATGTACTTAAATAATATCCTAAGTGAATATTGTAATTTCCCACAATATATTACATAATATAATAAAGATATTCAAACCCTATAATATTAAGCTATGTTAAATTTTAAAACTATCTCTACACTTAAATGTTAAGTAAGAATAATTCGAAATGTTAGTAAGAATAGAAAGGAAAAGTTAATTTATGTACAAAACTTCATAATATTTTTTACAACTCTTTTATATTGATCACTTTAATTATATAGATTAAATATTTAAATTAACAAAAATGCTTGATCAAACCATATCAAATGAGTTTTAATATTTAAGAGAGAACTTAATGCAAAACTAAAAAGCATATACAAAACTAAAAAGCATATACAAAACTATTCAAAAATTTAAAAAAAGAAGCATATCTTCATTAAGATAATCTTCTTCGAATCCAAGAGCAAATGAACTAAAGATAGGAAAGGCTATTGCTATGATTAAACCTATAATTGATGGTCAGTTGTACATTCCAAAATAGTTTTGAAACGCGCAAGAGATTAATACCCTTTATGTAAGTGAATATGTTTTAATAAACAGTTATTAAATCAATTTAGCTTACATATCTAGATTCCATAAATTAGAATTCATTATATGATTTTTTTTTCTAGAAAAAAAAGTTCATTCCAATAGAAAACAAAATAAGTCTGTAAATGAATGATAATTAGTTCTTATTCAACATATTCAAATTTCCATGAATTTAACCGTGACTTCAATTTCATTCTGACGTACAAAGAAAAATTTAGCTTCCGCATCAGATAGCAATTGACATGGTAATAGTGCTCCAACATCGTGAACAATATAGTACTTGGAATGAAATTAAAATCTATCAAAAAAATTCTGATAATAGAAATTTAGTTCAAAATCCGAAACAGTAATGCTTTGGAATGAAAATCATTAAAATAAAATCAGAATTTCGTTACAAATCTACAGCCCTTAAGCAGCCTCCAACTTTGTGAAGAAATAGTTTGCAAAAGTGCAAGACAATTTTTCCTCATAACCCAAAGTGCTATGTCTCCCTACAATTTAAGTCTCTCCCCCATTACAAAAGTGTAAATATTAAAGAGGCACAATTTACGGTACTGTGGATTGGAAATCCACCACTTTTACCCTTTAAATTAATTTGCAGAACGCCTCCATGCCCCTTCTACCCTCCAAACATTTTCCCAAAATTCGAGTACAAATGCCGTAAAAATTGGCAAATTTTTTTCTAGATATCAAATCTTTTCCTCGGAATCTTCGATTTGTTTTTATCAAATATGGAAATGATCTTAAGGTCCAATTGAGAAGGCGGAAGTTGAGCCCATAATTGGCATAATCTCGAAAATTTCCCTTCAAAATCATCAATGTGACAACAGTGGGTCGTTGTCATCGGTGGAATAAGCTAACGTCAGCTCCGATTCTCAACTCACAAATACTTTATTAGGTTGAACTTCCAGTGAAGTGCAACTCTGCCATATCAAAACTGTTTGTGCACCTTCTTAAATTTGACAGATCTCAATTGCATTATTCCAGTTGTATATTGAATTATATGATTTATTTAAGCATTTCAGTATATAAGTTATTATTAATTTATTTACAATATGTTATATGTATCTATTATTATTTACGTTGAAGTGTAATTTAAAACTATATATATTTATTCGTTATTTCAATATTTCTAATTAATTAAATTAATAAAATTAAATTATATTTACAAAATTGATGAGTTTATAATATACATATTAAGACAATCATATATATAATATTAGTAAATGTTACAATTGGTATTAAAATGTATTTACAATATGCTTAAAATTCATTTAATCATGCACTCTTTTATCAATACAAGTATCAAGCCAAGTTATGACGAGGAGACACCAACTAGCAACAAGCCAAAATAATGGTCATAACCAAACATAAGTAAGAACATCAAAAGCCAACAATAGTAATAAAATATGTCATCAATCACTAGAATGTCCCAAAGTGAAGCAATAAATACCGAAGAAATCATGTGTCACACAAACTGCCAATTAAGAGGGAGTTTTCTAAAGTAAAAATGAAGGGTCCCCATGATTTTGTTGGAAACATTATGGGGGAGGTTGTGGCCAACACAACCAGAATAACAACATTTCCAAGAACGTGAGTAAGATAAATATTCCTAAAATCGATAGAGCATCTAGTGGTATAGCTCGAGCTTGGGTCCCTAGGAATTAGACACATTCTTCTAGCTTAACACCATGAGAGAGTTTGGGGTTATCTAGTATGTTTAGTTACACTTGGTAGGCGAGGAACACAAATGATGGTACCATATATTAAATACCCTTGGGCACTCCAATATCACCTCCTACTTGGATTTCATAGAGAAATTAATTTAGAGGTTAGATAAGGTAAGCCTAGAGCTAGATTTCACAGATCTAGCACAACTTTGACAAAAAGGGGCTCCAAATAACAATATCATCGAATTTTAGAGATTTTCAGTAATGGTGATGTTGTTATATCCCAGGGTTTGTTGGTGATGTTTTTATTAGAAGGGTATCTAAACCATTGTGTGGTTGGGTCAAATCCTTTAATCCCAATACACTTCTGGAATTTATATCTAGGATGAGGGATATGCAAGATGTAGTGAAAAGGAAAATGCTTTCTAAATTCACCTCCCCCGAAAGAACAAGGAAAATAAACCATGGAAATAAAATGGTGAATCAAAGGATGAATAGAGCAGGAAGAAACATTGTTCAGCTATAAGGAACCAAGGGTTCCTAAGAATGTGTGTATGGGTAAGGTAAAATTTCACCTCATAGAAGTGATTATAGATTGTGAAGAAGAGGAAAAACTAGAAGTTACTCCCAAAGAAGAAAATAACAGTAATGACGAAGAGCCTTCATGGATGGATACAAAATGGGTCACTCAAGCCAAGCTCTTTTTTGTTCTCAAATATAATGATTTCCAGTTCAAGGAGTTTTAAAAGGGAAACGAGTTATCATCCTCATTAATGGTGGATCCACCCATAATTTCATATAGGTGGCATTAGTAGATAAAAGGTGCTTACCCACTAAAGAAATTGAAAGGTCTGATGTAGAGGGGGTTGGAGGATGTAGAATGACATGTTTAATGAGTGTTCCTCAGATGGAAATAAGGGTGGGGAATTACACGCTCATCGATGACTTCCATGTGGTAAAAATAAGTGATACCAATGTGATGTTGTGGGTCTAGTGGATCATTTCCATAGGAAGGAACTGGAACAAATACCACACTATGGATATGGATATTGTTGCACCAAATGGGTGGTGGGAATTATTGAGAGGAATGTCCAACAATGCTCTAAGAGTGGTCACAACAAACATGATGGAGGGCATAATCAAGCATGCAGACATAAAATGGAATATACAATGTATGGTGATAAATAAAAGGCTTCTAAATGAGGGGAAGAAATACTGAGCAGATATTTAAACATTACTAGGAGGACCCCAAAAGGTGTTCGGAGAGATCCCATGAGGGAGGCTTCCAGATATGAGATTCAAGCATATAATAAAATTGGAAGAAGGGGATAAGATGGTTATCACACCCTCCTCGCAGGCTACCTTCCTCGCGATTGGTGACATACCTGGTGGTCTTTGAGAACCCATATTTGTAAAAAATATCATAAGTTTACGTCTCATAATACATAACGAAAACATTCAAAAAGTAAAAAATGTTAAAATATAATTTTTACCTACATCATTCCACTGTGTGCCTCGCAGAATGGGTAGATCTAGATA
Organism: Pinus albicaulis; assembly: GCA_034641835.2. Lineage (NCBI taxonomy): Eukaryota > Viridiplantae > Streptophyta > Pinopsida > Pinales > Pinaceae > Pinus > Pinus albicaulis. Next base: position 98,287,224 of record CM076582.1, read on the forward strand.
CCCCCAAGAATTTGATGCTCACATATCAAAATTCCTCAACCATGATGAATTGACGATGCATCCAGCTAAAAAATGTTGCAGGGAAATGCATCTGTTCGCCCCCACCCTGTTGGGGCATGACCTCACACCACCTCATCAGTCTCGGGTCCCTCGAGACTGGATCATGGATTTCTAACTGTTGATACTGGAACAATGGTACTCTCTCCAAGAAAAAGGTCACCAAAATAGACCCGTACCCAAATTGTTTCAACCGCCATGTCTTGCACTTAGTCAGTTGTCTCTTCATGTTGGCCAATAACCCCTCGCATGAGTTGAACATTATAGGGGCTAGATAGTCCACCACGTATTGGAATTGGGATTTTGTGTCCTCATACAATGCTTGGGCTCCCTCCACTCTTGTCATGCAATGAAGGATTGTCTGCAAGGGAAGGACTCTGATAGAGGATATCTATATCTTCTCTCTCTCAGTATTTCGAGCCTGGAGACAGTGTCTCTAGATGAGCATATTGGTCCTCTAACTGTGAGAATATTAGATCTACTAAACTAGCTATCTATCTAACAAACCAACAACATATCAACATATAAATAAGAATAGAAAGAGAACAAGGAAAAATAATACAACATATATACGTGGTTCACCCAATTGGGCTACGTCCACAAGAAGTTTGTCTTCTATTATCTCCAGAAATCTCCTACAATCTTACAAAGAGAGAAACTACAAGTAACTCGACACAAATAACAGTTTGAGCACAAGATGAGATGTGATCGATTTTAAAAAGGCTCCCTTGACCCTATTATATACCCAGAGATGTAGAGGAATTACTCTCACATATTGAATGTGGGATAGTATAATTATCCAAAATAACACCTCTTTATATAATAAATGGGTACAAGAGTATACTATGCCATAATAAAATATGGGATATAATGTGTTAATCTTTTACATAAGATTGCATTCAACTTCTGACGTAATATAAAGACATTATTACCTTCTAAGGAATATAATATATTCCAATGCTCCCCCTTAATAATGAATGGGATAAGGGCCCATCCTAACACTACCTAACGCTAAGGAAGGAAGGAGTCATTACTACTCCCCCTTGATTAAAACTTCCCTCATCCCAAGCAAAGAACGAAGATACACATACTTCGTGTCTCTCAAGGATTTGGTGAAGATATCGGCTACCTGTTGCTCGGTAGGACAATACTCCAGAGAAATAATACCATCAGGGACAAGACCTCGAATATAATGAGCATCAAGGTTGAGATGCTTCGTTTTGGAGTGATATGTTGAATTGTAATCAAGTTGGATTGCACCTTGATTGTCACATTTCAACATGGTGGATGATTTCAGAACCAGACCAAGCTCGGTAAGAACATGCCGTAACCAAATGACTTCTTTAGCTACTTCTTTGGCTGCTATATACTATGATTCACATGAATATAAAGAAAGAGTCTTCAAATTATTGCTAGACCAGGAGATCGGACCTAAACCAAGTTGAAATTTGTAACCAGCAGTTGACTGTCGATCACAATTGTTGCTTTCCAAATCAGAATTTGTATAACCAGAGAGTAAAATTGTAGCACTACTTGAATAAATACACCATAATGCAATGTCCCCTATAAATATCACAGGATTCTCTTGGATGCATGTCAATGACTTTAACGAGGTTGCTTCATGAACCAAGAAATCATACTGACGGAAAAAGAGAGATCTAGTCTACTGTGAGTTAAATATATTAAACTTCCAACCAGTTGACGATAAAGAGTAGCATCAACCAGTGGAGTGGTACACTCAATAGTTAACTTTACTCCAGACTAAAATGGTGTAGGAGCAGGTTTAGTATTAATCATATCGAAACGAGCCAATAGATCTATCGCATACTTAGGCTAAGAGATAAAAATACCATCAGCCATATGTCGGATCTGAAGACCCAAGAAATATTGTAGTGTACCGATATCTGTCATCCCAACTGCTTCTGAAGAGTAATTTTTATATCTTCAATTAATACAAGCTGGCTGCCAGTGATAATTAGATCATCCACATATAAAACAATAATGAGGAAATTATCACCAAAGTTCTTAAGATACAAATTTGGATCAGATATACAATGCTTAAAACCATTATTCAAGAAATGTGCATCAATTTTATCATACCATTCCCTAGAGGCTTGTTTGAGACCATATAAGGATTTGTGTAATTTGCATACTAAACTTGAGGATTCAGTAGAAATAAAACCAAGAGGCTGTTGAATATAAATTTCTTCAGTAATATCACCATTTAAAATAACACTTTTAACATCCATTTGATGAATTTCCCACTTAAAATATCCAAAAAGTGATAAAACGGTTCTTATTATGATCATTTTGGCAATAGGAGAAAAAGTTTCGTTATAATCAATACCTTCAAGTTGATTAAAGCCTTTGGCAACTAATATATCTTTATACTTTTCGATCTATCTTTCTGCAGTGAAATTAGTTTTATAAACCCATTTACAGCCAACTAAATTGTTTCCTAAAGGAAGAGGAACAAGAGACCAAGTCTTGTTTCTCAAAAGAGATTCATATTCAGTGTACATATCTTGCTCCCAATGAGGATTACCCTTAGCTTGAGCATAAGTAGCAAGATCATATGTGGCCAAAAATTTGGTCATAAGGGCAAAGTTAGATCTAGTTCGATGAGTGTCGGAAGGATTTCCGACCTCACTACCTGCAGTGAAATTAGTTTTATAAACCCATTTACAGCCAACTAAATTGTTTCCTAAAGGAAGAGGAACAAGAGACCAAGTCTTGTTTCTCAAAAGAGATTCATATTCAGTATACATATCTTGTTCCCAATGAGGATTACCCTTAGCTTGAGCATAAGTAGCAAGATCATATGTGGCCAAAAATTTGGTCATAAGGGCAAAGTTAGATCTAGTACGATGAGTGTCGGAAGGATTTCAAGGGTTTTCCGAGCCGAAACAGGAAGAATAGAAGGAACATGAGTCACTTCAAGAGCTTCATGAGTTCCAAGTGGAATACTTGAGGGAGAGGAAGAAGCAAGATCAATAATAGGCACATAAATGGAAGAAGGAGTAACAAGAATAGGAGTAATAGGTGGTATTGGTAAAATTCAGGGTAACATGAGTTTCTAAAGACTCAGGCAGGGAAGAGACTTCATGAAATTGAGCATCCCTTTTGATTATGAAACTTTCATTAGAAGGATCAAACAACTTGTAATCCTTGGAATTCTCATCATAACCAATGAAGATACACTTGTGAGATTTGGGTTCTAACTTTTTATGTTTTTCATTAGGAATGTGAGCCCAACATTCACAACCAAACACCTTAAAATTACTAATATCCGGTTTACATCCATTCCATTTTTCCTTAGGGGTAACATGCTTAACAACTTTAGTAGGAACTCTATTTAAAATAAAATTATCACAACATATGGCTTCAGCCCAAAATTTCTTATGCAGTCCTTTACAATAAATCATACATCTAGCCATTTCAAATAAAGTTTTGTTTTTCCTTTCAGCAATACCATTTTGTTGAGGTGAGTAAGGAACAATCTTTTGATGTTGAACACCATGTTTAGATAAATATGCATCAAATTATTTATTAACAAATTCCCCCCATTATCAGATTGCAAAGTTTTAATACTCTTGCCAAATGCATTTTCAACCATGGATTTAAATTCTTGAAATTTTACAAATGTTTCACTTTTATTTTTCAAAAAATAAACCGAAGATTTTCTACTAAAGTCATCAATAAAGGTAAGAAAATAAACTACATGGGATATTGAAGGAACTTCAAGAGGACCACAGATATGACTATGAATTTCTTGCAAAGGTTCTTTAGCACGCCAAGATTTACCTTTGTCAAACATTTCTCTAAGATGTTTACCAAGAACACATCATTCACAAACACAAGTAGTAGAAGAAATATTAGGCAAACCATGAACCATTTTAGTTAGTAAATTTTCATTTTACCATAATTCAAGTGACCCAAACTTTTGTGCCATAATTTACTTAGTTCATCAGCATGAGCAACATAGGAATAAAAGGGTTGTCTTTTATTTGAATTAAAACCTACAAATTTATATAAACCAGTTGTATGATCAACATGGCCAAAAGAAACTACTTTGTAATTTTGGTTGATATCTTTAAGAACGTATTTATCGGGCCAAGCTTCAAATTTAAAACCTTTCTGACATGCACGATAAATATAAATTAAGTTGATGGGCATGTTTTGAACATGAAAAACATCTTCCAATTGACCATTAGCAACATTAATATTACCAGAACCAATTACGAAAAGTTGTTTACCATCACCAATAAAAAAATTCTGAGATGAGTGCTTATTAGTGTCATAAGATGAAAATAAAGAAGCATTACCAGTCATATGTTTAGAAGCACCATAATCCATTATCCATTCCACATTATAAGAAGAATTATTAGATGAAACAATAGATGCACATAAATCTACTTGAGATTCCTTAGAATTTTTCTTGTTTAAACGTTTCGCTTTAAAGCAATTCTTTTCAGGATGGTTAGTTTTACCACAATGCTTACAAGGATCATACACCTTTTTTTCTTACTATTTGCATGATGTGCATGAGAAGCATGACCATTATTATTAGTATGATTAGAAGTCCGTGAATAAGAGCCTTTCGCATTATTAAAAATTTTCTTAGGATTTTTATTATGTGCCATAAGATCTTTATTAGGTGAGACTTACCCTGAATCAATCAACCTTTCTTGTTCATTTATCAACCCTTACATAAATAATCAAAATAAGGTTTCATGGTACTTTGAGACAATTCAAGAGCCCTACTCCTAGTTAGGATGAACATGTCAAAACAAGATGGAAATTTTTGTTCTACAAGAATGATAAGAGCAGTGTTTGTCTTCTCATAATATTTACCACAATAATTTAGCTTTTCATTTAAGGTTTTCAATTCAGCAAGATATAATTCTACTCTATCAAAACTAGTAGAATCTAGCTCATAAATCTTCTTTTCAAGGTAATAAGGACCTGTAAATTTCTGCAGTTCGTTTGCCGTCACCAAAAGACCTGAAAAACTACTAATCTTAAATCATTGATAAATTTTCTTTCAGGACTCCGTTTGAGCTGATTATTTTTTGAAATTGGGTAGCTTGGTGAGAGGAAGCCTGATATCTACTCATTTCTATGAAATTTTGCACAAAAAGTAACATATCTAACAAAACATGTCAGGTGGAAAAATAAAAAAACACTCAATAATGCTCCAAATTCTTATTATAACTAGTTTTTGGAAATGGTGCAGTCACTATGGATTCAACACTAAGGCCGAAATTCTGATCTGAACCCTTAGTATGCCAATCTTACGCCCTGTAGAAAAAAAAATTGTCTTAACTATCGTAAGTGAATATTACAACCGGAATATAGATCTCCTTGAGGAGGATCCAAAAAACATATATAAATTACAAAAAAACAATCAAGAAACCCTTGAAAATCAAAAAAACATATAGATCTTAGAGAAAAATAATTAAGAGCCCCTTGAAAAGAATCTGCAAAAATAACTACACGACAAAGTTAGGGTTATGAGAAAAAAAACCTCAAATATGTAGAATCATGCCCATATCTGAAGAGAAGCTTAATGGCTACCAGATAGAAAGAAAATATACAAAAAAATGAGTGCCCAAATAATAAAAAATGAAGATACACGTTGGTGGTTAAATTCAAAGAAGATGTTAGATCATAGTAGCCATGGCTCTAATACCATGTGAGAATATTAGATCTATTAAACTAGATATCTATATAAGAAACCAACAACATATCAACATATAAACAGGAATAGAAAGAGAGCAAGTAAAAGAAGACAACAGAAGAATACAACATATATACGTGGTTCACCCAATTGGGCTACGTCCATGGGAAGGTTGTCTTCTATTATCTCCAAAAATCTCCTGCAATATTACAAAGAGAGAAACTACAAATAACCCAATAAAAATAACAGTATGAGCACAAGATAGATGTGATCGATTTCAAAAAGGCTCCCTTGAACCTATTATATACCCAAAGATGTGGAGTAATTACTCTCACATATTGAATGTGGGATAATATAATTCTTCAAAATAACACCTCTTTATATAATAAATGGGTACAAGAGTATACTATGCCATAATGAATATGGGATCTAATGTGTGACACCTTAACATAAAATTGTATTCAAATTTTGACATAATACAAAGACATTATTACCTTCCAAAGAATATAATATATTCCAACACTAACCCCCTGTGCAAGCTCCAGAGAGTTGGATTCTCTCGCCTTTCCTCGACAAGCTTGTGATGAAATAGATTTCCATAACATCTAGTTCTAGTTCTTGGTCCCCGATGATAAATATCTGTAAATCCACATCGCACAGTCCAATAAAATACTGGATCCAACTAAGCCTTCAACTTTGATGTCTGAAATAATTTCAGTAATCCACAATTGTGGAATGCATTTATGCAATTTTTTTCTTGAAGTGCTTGGTATTCTTCCACCTTGTGGCCTCGTTCTTTCCATTCGATGACCATCTCTGCTGAAATCACCTGCAAAAAATTTTCAAAAGACATTTTAGGAGCTTTCATCGGAGTAGTTTTGGAAATCATCCATGGAAATGGGTAGATTTCTTATTTCAAAATCTTCCTCGTAGCCAATGCAACTCTTTGAATTAATTCGGAGTTGGTGGTGCACTGCCCTAATGGGCTAAAAGTGACCAACGCAGGTGCGATATCTTGATCCCGTGCTGGTCGCGAGTGATTTTGAGGTTTGAAACCCTCCCCCCATTTATCTATTTCTAAAGCTAAAAGCTAAAAGAATGGAATTACAATGAAGAGGAGGCTTTTGGGTTCTTACCTAGCACTAATGAATCGCTTAATGGTATCCTCGATCAGTCTCACCATTGATCTGAAGTCCAGAGGGAAAATGGGTAAAATGCAATTCTCCAATTTACTCAAAATAGAAAGGTGAAAATGAATTTACTTTTTTTCTATTTATAGATTTTTGAAATATTTTCATCATTATTTTATTATTTTTCCTCAATATTAGTGATTTTTGTTTTTTTTGTGTAGTAACAAGACTTTTACACTATTCGTGATTATTTCTTATGATAAATGAGTTTTATTTTATCTCTTTTTTGGACTTGGTAAACATTTAAAGAAAAAAAAAGAACCTCTCTAGAGTCAACTTTTAACTCTTTTCTGACTCTTAAAAAATGAAAAGATTGTCGAGTACTTATTTCTAACTCTTCAGAGTGAATGAGTTAACTTGGTATCAGTATACGTTTATCCCTTTTTCGGGCTGAGATTTACTATTTACGAAAAAGTAATACCTTGATCGAACATGGTCAAGAGGTTCTCTCTGATATTGTTTTCTACCTTGTCAGATTCGAGAAATTAATTACGAAAAGGGACATGATGGAGTTTCCTTTGTGTTTCTTCTCAAACTCCTTAAACATGAAAAGTTACCAAGTTACCCTTTCGTTGGACTTGTTAAAGATTAAATAACGAAAGACTTGTCACCATGACGAGATCGAGTTCCTCCTTCCTAGGGATGGTTAAACTTACTAGGATGGATTCATTCGAAGAATGAACTTACACTCTTAGAATATTTTATCCTCTTCATGCTGACTATAAAAAATAAAGAGGTACTCGTTAGCAATAATGGGAAAAATTGAAAGTGAACATCCTTTGTGTATTTTGGGAAGCTTGTCGCTCTTGAACATGGCACTCATCTACAGTTCGTGTCGGGTTGGGGACATCCTACATTTGTCACTTTGTCTCCATTGGTTTTGGAAATCCATTGACCTCCTATTTGATGTCCATTTTTTTTCATCATGACCTCTCATCCCATTTGAGTCGAATGTTGCACACTCCAGGGTTGTGTCGGCAATATGTTCAAGAGAAGTCCCTTTTTTCAAACATCCTTTTCTTATCTCACCTCCTTTGTTACAATCCTAAATCACTCCTATCATCTTGAGATATATGTTGTTTTGTGCTAATGATGTGGGAATCATTATGGGCCTCCTTCGATGAATCACTTCTTGTATACTTGAGCTCATTATGTGGGAAGGTGGTTTAGAAACTTCTTTTCAGTACCTTGGAGCTTGCAAGCCTCAATGGAAATTTCTTCGTGTTTGAAGATAGGTTCACAACATTGGCCTTTGATCGAATGATTCTGCAAGTGTTCGACCTCAACACATTCATTCGCACTTGTATATTTTGCTACTGTACCTTGAGGTCCATCGTCATTATTGGTGGTCTCTCTCGTGCCTGTTAAAATTTTTCATCATTGACTCGTAATCAGGTGGTTTCTACCATGTTCGACACCAAAAAACTTATTCGAATGGATAGATTCATATTTTAGGTTGATTGAGATCGCTGTGAAGACCCTGGGTCACATCTGATTTTGATCCAGGCTGCATGGAGTTATTGAGTATTAATGCCTGTATACATGATCCTATCTATATGTATGGTTGCATCCATACCATGGATCCATTTTTATAATCTCTTTAAATAGATGGTTGCAACCATGTCGTGGGTTCATGTGTTATTTGATGCCTAGTGCAGAGTTATGTACTTAGGCATAGTCATACCAGAGATGTCATATATTTTAAAATCTTTGATTTGGCAGGTTTCCTCATTGTGATCTCAGCTTTTTGCCTTGGTTCATAAATCATTTCAGTCATCACTCGTTCTACCTTCACGCTCTAAGGGGCACCTGTTACAAAGTAATTTTTCACCATGCTCATTTCTTGTCCTTGATCCTGAAATGCCCTGTGACAAACTTTATGAAATGTTTCCACCATGAATAAATATGTTAAGACATCCCCTGAAGATTCAAAGAAAACTACCTTGGGAGATTACTGAAGAAACTTGGTAAAAATCCTAGTTTCTTGGGTCAGCGCGTTTCTTGGTTTCATGCTTGTGCTGACGTCATATTGACAGTTTTCGCTTAGCGCTACCAACGCCCTTATTTCTTCGAAATCCACACTGATCCCTTTCTAGCAATGTTTCCTCAAATGGAGGAGAAGCTTCCACCTCTAGAAGTTCCAGGGAAACGAGTTGGTTGTTAAACGGTGGTGATAGAGTTTATCTCTATGATTTTAGAGCTTTGATCTCATCCATGGGGATTTATACTTTATAAGGTGAACCTTCTTCCTCCTTTCATGGGCTCCCAATATCTTCTCCCTTCCTATAAAATTCTCCACATCCTTCTACTACTGGTTGGTCATTGTTAGGCTAGTTTGAACTCTTGTTCCCTTTACATTATTTCATTGTGATAACGCTTAAGTGTTTTGGAGAAGGAATGATTTAGAGCTTCGATGAAGGACTCGTATTTTCACCAAAAGGAGGCATCCAACATCAAGGCCTGGGTTGTAATCTCTTCCTTTCATATTTATCAATAAAACATTTGATGTTTTCTTTCTATATTTTTATAATATTTTATGCAAATATTTTGGTACTCTTTGATCTGCTAGATAGCTAATGTTTATGATTATTATGTAATATATTACATTTTTTTTGCCTCTTGATCATCCGCAGGTATTCGTGTGCCACCAGTAGCAAGGAGCGAGCCTAAAAGTATCATGGATTAAATTCATCATCAACGGGTTTGAGCATAACATTGGGAAGAAGGTACCTCTATCTCTTTTCTCATCGCATTTTGATTATTAGTTAAGAAATATTTTCATTGAAAATTATCTAAAGTTTCTAGACCAACTCTAGGGCTAGAGAGATTGACTCTATCCACAGAGGGGATTTAACTTGACAAAACCATGGTTGACCACATTCAACCATGGTTGATCATGGTTGACTGTAGTGACATTGATTGAAAATTAGGAGCATGGTTAGCCATGGTTAATCATGGTTGAACATGGTTGATCATGGTTAACAATGGTTATCATGGACTCAACATGGTTAATCATAATTGACCACAGATGACCATGGTTGATCATCTTTAACCACAACACACCATGGTTGAACATGGTTAACTATAGTTGAATATGGATCATAATGTTGACGACATTGGTTCACCAATCAATGTTTTTAAAACATATTTTCAGTATTTTACTATTAATATGTTTCACCATATTGACCATGGTTCAATATTAAACACAAAATTAAGAAACCCAAAATATTATAATGTTAGTCCTTTTGGTTGACCATGATTGACAATTCTTAACTATGCTTGACATTTGAGACACCATGGTTGACTATGGTTGACCATATGCTACCATATTTCATTTTAGATGACCATGGTTGATCATGGTTGACAAAATTCAACCATGCTTGATCATGGTTAACCATTGTTAACTATGGTTGATCATGGTTAACCATTGTTAACTATGGTCAACCATAGTTCATTATGGCTGACTATTATTGATCGTGGGTGACCATGGTTGGTCATGGTTGATTTTGGATGAAAATGGGTAACCATGTTTGAAAATAGAGACATCAATCGTGGTTGACATTCAACCATGGTTGATCATGGTTGACCGTAGTGAAATTGATTGACCTTTATGAGCATGGTTAGCCATGGTTAATCGTGGTTGAACATGGTTGATCATGGTAAACAATGGCTGGCATGGGCTCACCATGATTGACCATGGTTGATCATATTTAACCACAGATGACCATGGTTGAACATGCTTAACTATAGTTGAATATAGTTCATAATGTTGACGACATTGCTTCACCATTTAGTGTATATCAAACATATTATAAATGTTTGACTATTAATATGTTTCACCTTATTGACCATGGTTATGACTTCATGGATCATGGTTTACCAAATTGAACCATGTTTCATCACAGTTGACCATGGTTAACAATGTTTCACCAAATTCAACTACAAATACCCTGATCATGATTGATGAAATTTAACCATTGTTGATCATGATTGACCATCACTAACCATATTCAACCATGGTTGACCATGATTAACCATTCTAAATTATGGTTGACTATATTTATTCATGGTCCATCATGGTTGAACTTGGTTGATAATGGTTGACCAAATTAAACGAGAGAGAGATTTATCTTGGTTGACCATCATTGACCATATTCAATCATGGTTGACCATGGTTGACCTTATTTAACAATGGTTGATCACGGTTGGCCATGGTTGATAATGGTTAAGTGTCATTTACCATGATTGGCCATTGTTGAACATTGTAGACTATGGTGAACCATGGTTTACCATGTTGACCAAATTAGTTCAATGATCAACATATATCAACCATGTTACTAGTTAACTTTATTAATATTAGTATTGTTATTATTAAACATTTTGAAATCTTGATTGTGACCAAACAAGGATGACCATAATTGACTAAAGTTGAAAATGTTTGGCTTTGGTTAACCATGTTTCATTGTAGTTAAATATTGTTGAGCTATGTTGATTTGTGATGAGTTTGATCGAAGAAGGTTGACTACATCAAGTATGGTTAACATATGGTTGACCAAGTTTGATCAATGTCGATCATGATTCACTATGCTTGAATATGGTTTGACTATGATTGATCATTGTTTAAAAAAGGTTTGACTATGTTAAACCATAGTTGAATGTGAACGCTTACACTTGACCAAGGTGTGAATACAATTTGACTATGTATGACAATATTTTGCATATGGTTTGCCTATTGTTAACCATGATTTCACTATGGTTACCATTGTAATGGTGGTTGTTCATGCTTAACCATGGAATAATGATGGTTAACCACAACCATCTAGTATAGGGCTCCATGGTTATCACATTGGAAAAATTGGAGACCATTAAACACTATAGTGCAAACAATATAAATCTAAATTGGAAGCATATTAGTATCAGGATGTTTTTAATATTAATGTGCATATTGTTGTTATTTTTAGTATTATTATTTATGTTATTAAATGTTACTAATAATGTTATTAAAAACATTATATTAATATAAAAATGGATTGTTATAATATTGTTATTACATGAATTTTATATTTATGTTATGATTAATGTAATATTTTTAATAAAATAAATTATTAATGCAACATTATTATAATTACTAATAATATTATTAATGTTAATATTAATATTTTCAATATTTATTATTAGCATTATATAATGGTTATTAATATCATATAAATGTAAATATTAATATTAGTGAGATTTAATGTCAAATTTTTTTAAACAGTAATTGATAATAAAGATATTAACCATTACTATAATACTATACTATTTAAATTTCATTTTAAACCTAAAATAATATTATTGATATAATATTTTATTATTATTAAATTTAAATTTAATATTGTTAAATTAATACTATTAAACTTTTTATGAAACTTATTATTATACATATTAAAAAACCTAAACTTAATATCCTTGAGTCTAATTATTTAATTATTAAAAGTATAATAAAATTAATTTATTTAGCCCTCTAATGAAGAGAAGTATTTAAAGAGCTAGGCTTTTTATGCCAAACTACATCATGGACTGAGTATTTTGTAAGTGAATTGAGATTTTCTGAAAAATTATACTTGGGTCAGTTTTTATGTCACAAGAATTAAACGGATTAATTCTAATCATAGGAACCTTTAGAGATAGTAAGGTAGCTTTTTAATAACTCAGGCTTTTATGGTTCAGTTTTTGTAAGTTTTATTTTCTAAGGAAGCTTAATTTCAGTAATCTTATTCATTTCAACCATATTTAGAGAGAAAAGCTTCAGAGAAAAGCTTCTCATGGAGAGATTTGTTTTTGCAATTTTATAAGAGTATTTTCTTTTATTTCTCTTTAAATAATATAATATTATTGTAATTTATTTTTAGTGTAATTTAATTTACATATTATAATGTGTTGAGTTTTGTTTCTCTATTACTTTTTAGTTTAAATTTAAACTGTTAATTTCTCATATAACTGTTAATGGCCCGCCGAGCTGGTAATTGATAATTTGATAAAATACCTTAATTATTCCATGATATGACCTTCCAATTTAAGAAAAGGTGAGCAAAGTTAATGGGGTTGGCTTACTTCAACAACAGAATCACGAGCAGCAATGGTGAGAATGTCTGCACAGGAAACGACTCTGCTGCAAGATTTCTCGACGAATTGGCATTGGGAATATCCGTTTTCTCGCCAGTAATTGTCGAGGAGTCGTCCAATAGCACAGACCCATCGCAACCCTGCATATGAATAAAACCCATGAAAGCAGAACTTATCAATAATATCTCAGTTGCCTCTCAACAAAAATATAGCATATCAATGATAATTATGGTTAGACCAAAGTCTATCCCACAAGATTCGTTGCTTTAAATTCAAAGGGACGTTAATGGTGCCTTTTGAATGTCGGTCGCTCTCTTTAATTCGCATTAATCACTGATGATGTAAGGTTTCATTTTTATTTGTTTTTCTATCAAACTTTACATTGATATGTTAACTTTGGATCATTGATTATTAAAAGCGAGTTATATTGCCAACCAATTTGGTGGGTCCAAATTTTGTTTTGTCAACACGGAGAGGTCATAAAATATATGTTATTTATGTTTTTGGAGTTTTAGTCAAAGCTACTATTGGATATCACTCATGAGAGGGTGAACCAACCTAAAGGCCATAAGATTGATGACCTCCCACATTTAAAATCTCTTAGGTTCGGATATCATTGAGAGGGTGAACCAACCAAAAGGCCATAAGATTGATGACCTCCCACATTTAAAATCTCTTAGGTTCGGATATCATTCATGAGAGGGTGAACCAACCAAAAGGCCATAAGATTGATGACCTACTACATTTAAAATCTCTTAGGTTCGATGGGGTGAGGGATTCCTAAAATATCCAAGGTTGGATGGGTCATGGATTCTTAAAGGTTTTTAGTTTGTTTACTTTCTTTTCTTTTTCTTTTTCCCTTCTTTAAGTTTACTAATAATAAAATAATATTTCTTTTTCTTTTTCTTTTTCTGTGGTTTAGGTTCACTAATAATAAAATATTTTGGATTTGAATAATTAATATATTTTGGATTTGAATAATTAATAGCGAGAAAAGGCCACACAATATGCATGAGTATAGGCCAAACATAAAATTTGATGAAGTTGAACACAAGTTTACTAATGTGACGGGATGGTTATATAATGTGATGGGATGGTTATATAGTAATGCTAGGGAAATTTTTGTTCAGAAATTTTAAATATGGTATGGTCACATAGTAATGCTATGGAAATTTTTTTTAAGAAATTTTAAATATTTAATTTAGGAGTAAGTTTTGATTTTTTTTTTAGAAATAAGTTGGAGAAGTTATTTTCTAATCTAAATATAGTTTTCAATTTCTCTTATTTTGTGGAGAAGTGGAAACGATTCACATTTTCGTGACTCTTGGTTGTCATAGTCAGTTTTTCTTTTTTCTTTTTGGGAAAAAGGAAAGAGTGTTGGGAAGTTCTTGATGGGAGGAAGGAGGAACTCATTTTTTTATTTTCTATGTAACTATAGTTTTGAAGTTTGAAAACATGCATGTACCTTCAAATATGATCTGAATGGGAAAAATAGTGTTTGCTGTGGCAAATTCCATTTTAGAATATAAACAAAGTGCTTGAGAATTATGAGGTAAATTGCAATTTGACCATGAATTTTTATGTGTTTTTATGTGAATTTCTTGAGCAAATTAACATAAACATGACCACTCCCAAGCTACGTCTCCTTGGTCCAGATTCCAATGGTTTGACCCTCTTCTATTATGTTCAAAAGTATGATTACATACATTTGCAATGCTCAAACAACTCTAAAACCTGCTCTAATGTCTCAAGAATGCCCAAAATTGTTTGTGTAGCCTTTTTCTGCCTCGAACTTGGTCAAAAAATGAATTCGTAATGGCTTCCCCAAGTTTTGGCACTAATCGCACCACAACCTCCACCAAATCCGGCACCATCCTACAACTTTCCCCGAAATTTTCTAACCGAGCGAAAAATTGCCTAATTTCTAGGTGAAATTGTCGAGGCATTAATTTGCACATAATATTTTATATATATAAAAAAAATCGTCGCACGGTTAACTAACCACCAGTGGTTATCGCTTCAACGCTCACATGGCTGCTTATGGAGGTGATTAAGGTCTGCGGTTTGTCTACATGTGGCGGTTTGGCAAATTGTTATGGTGGTGGTCTCGATGTGTCACATGGAGGTTGGCGTTTAATGTTACGGTTAATACCATGGGGGGGGGGGGTACGGGGCTAGCCTCCTGCCCAAGGTCCCGCCCCCAAGGGTGACTAGGATTGGGGCTAGACCCCAGCCCCCACCCTTGAACACAAAACCAATACACTTTAAATATACATTGCGCCACCTATGGTTAAGAAACAAACTCGTGGTTCGATGGTGAAAGTTCGTGTTGGTTGCTTTTAGGTCGCAGGTTCAACTCCCGCCCACTCTGCTTAGACCCTGACCAAAATTTTGGTGGCCCTCGGGCTACCATGTGGAAGCATCTGGCCATGCCACGTGGCACCTTGTGATTGGCCACCCAAAACCCAATAAAAACCTGTCATTTCAATCTAATAACATTGTGGCACCTGGCACCAGTTCATTCGCTAAAGAGAGATTCCTTTGCTCAGTAAACCTGCCACATGGGCATGCCCAGTGAGTAGTACGGACTGCTGATTCGGTTGCCCCTACATTTTTTTTCCAAAAATTTACTTGTTTGACAAAGCAGACATAACACGTTTCTGGGAGCATACAGTGTTGATTTTCTACGAAACAAGTTGTGTTGGATTCAAAATGATGAGATATATGTGGTCGTTAAGGTTCCACACCATTTTGACAACTTTAATTTTTTTAGCGTAATTTTGAGCACCTGATCACTCCTCACCAATGGATGCTTTTGGACCCCAAAACCTCGCTTTTAGTTGTTCAGAATATGAGGGTACAGTTCCCTCACCTTTTTAATCTCGATCCATTTGGCCTTACTTGGATTTTTTCCTTTGAGCGCCACACGAAGGTAGTCTACACTCCCTCGTTTTGACGTCCTTGATCTTTTATCAAGAATGGTGTCTTGTTGAAGCTCATCAAGGTATTCTAGAGAAAAGTCTTCAGTATATGGCACCTGAACCTATTCTCCTTTATCTTCAATCAATGAAGGCTCATACAAACTTAAGTTATCAACATTAACCAAGAGTAAATTTTCATATATGAAGAAAAATCTAACTTGAAGGCATTGTCACCAATCTTTTCCAAAATTATGAGAGGACCATAATGGATTGGTTTCAGTTTATTACCTTCCCCTTGAAGCCTCTCTTTGCTAATGTGAAGCCAAACTTCATCACCAACTTGGAACTTGTGATCTACACGATGCTTGTCGTGCCTTTCTTTGTACTTATCTTGGCTTTCAAGATGATCTTGAATTATTTGATGTATCAATTGGATTGTTTCTATGAACTTCTTGGCTTTGTCTATGTCGCTATGGTCATCAATAGCAACATCCTTCCCAAAAATGAAATCCAATGGTGATCTAAGAAGTATCCAAGACGTGTCTCAAATGGAGATGTTTGTGTAGAGGAGTGTTTCACATGGTTGTAAGCACATTGAATGTAGTGCAAGTTTTCATGTCACAACTTAGGATGCTTGTTGTAGTAACCTTGAAGAAGATGTGTGACTGTTCGATTGACCACTTCGGTTTGACCATATATTTGTGGATGTTAGGTTGTGCTCTATTTCAACTTGGTATCCATCAAGTCCCACAAACTTGACCAAAAATTCCCAACAAATCGAGAATCTTGATCACTAACAATGGATGTGGTCAACCCAAAATGAACCCAAACATGTTGAAAGAATAGTTGAGTTGTTTATTCAAATGTGATTTGATTGTACATGGCATTAATGCACACATCTTGCTGAACCTATCCACAACTACATGAAAATAATCATGACCTCTTTTTGACAATGGAAGACATCCTACAAAATCCATACAAACACCCTCCCATGGATGTGAAGGTACGGGAAGTGGTGTGCAAAATCCTAACTTCCTATTTCTAGGCTTACTGACTGTACACAATGAAGAACCTTTAATGAAACGTGACACACTTTCAAGCATACGAGGCCAATTAAAATACCTTTGAATATTGGACAATTTTTTTCTTACGCTGAACTGTCCAAAAATAAGATAAGTGTGTGCTTTGCTTATGACTTTCACTCTCACCCCGTGTGGAATAAAAATATTTCCCAAATGATACAACAAGTTATTATGTACATGGTAATCGAGTTCCTCTACTTGGTGCCTTGACTCAAGTTTGCATAAAAATCTTGAAAGTCATTATCAAATGCATATTTCTCAACATAACTTTCATGCCAAACAAAAGTATGCTTGAGTAAAGTAGCTACACTGGCTATAGGCCTAGAAAGCATATCATAAACCTTGTTGTATATACCTTTCTTATACCTAATGACCAAGTGGACTTTTTGTAGGAAACCCATCCATCGAAAGTGCCTTGATTGTTGCAACTTATTTTGTGATTGCAAGTATTGAAATGGTTGGTGGTCGGTGTGTATTATGGTTTCCTTTCCCACCAATTAGTGTTAATTTTTCACACTTTTAACCAACACATAAAGCTCCTTTTCATAAGTAGGATAGTTAATCACTACACCATTGAATGTTTCTGAATGAAATGAAATGGGCTTACCATGTTGCATAAGGACTGAGCCCATGGCATAGTCACTTGCATCAGTTTGAATCTCATAGGGATGTCTCAAGTCTGGTAGTGCAAGTACTGGGGCTGAACTGATCTTCTCATTCAAAGCATAGAATTATATTTTGTGCTTTCCTCCCCACTGGAAGACCTTTTTTACACTATTCAATGCATGCAATGGAGCTATGATAGAAGAGAAGTTAGAAATAAACTTCCTCCAATATTGGGCTGCTCCAAAGAAACTTCTTACCTCAGTGACTGTCTTGGGCGTTGGCCAATTCACAATGACCTCAACCTTAGAGGGGTCTTTCTTCAACTCACCTCCTCCAACAATATGCCCCAAGTACACCAAAGAAATTTTACCAAACTCACATTTTCATATCTTCAAAAAAAATTGTTCTTTCCTTAAGACATCAAGTACTTTTCTTACATGCATGACACGTTCATCAAGTGATTTACCGAAAATCAAGATATCATCTAAGTAGACTATGAGAAACTCATCAATAAATGGCCTCGACAAATCATTCATCACACACATGAAGGTACCAGGAGCATTACATAAACCAAAAGGCATAACTAGCCATTCAAACAAACCTTGTTTTGTCTTGAATGCGGTCTTCCAAATGTCACCTTAAGTAATTCTAAATTGATGGTATCCAATCCTTAAGTACAACTTAGTAAAATAATTTTCATCTTTTAATTGATCAAGTAAATCATTTATTATAGGAAGTGGATAATGGCTCTTTACTGTAATTTTTTTCAATGCATGAAAATATACACACATGCACCATGTTCCATCCTTCTTTGGCACCAACACAATAGGTGACCTGCATGGAGAAGTACTTGGTCGGATGATCCCTTTGTCCAACAAATCTTGAATTTTCTTTTTAATTTCAGCACTCTCCATCACCAACATCATATACATGGTAATGTTAGGAAGAGGACAATCTTGCTGCAACTATATTTCATGCTCAATTCCCCTCTTGGGAGGTAATCCCTTTGGTTCCTGAAACATCTCATTATTTTGATTAACCACTTCAATGAAATCAGATTTCAACTTTCGATCACAACCTTGAAATTCTTCATAATCAACATCATACTTTGGTTTAATCATAAGAAGAAAATAATTCTTTCTTGAATTCACTAGTTTTTTCATTTGTCCTGCATTAACTAATGAAAGATCCAGTTTCTTGTGATGAGATCTCACAATATACTCCACACCATATTTGAACAAGTGGAACATGTTTTCATGGCAATAGAAGATAACTTTTCTATCATAGACCTAAGGACTACCCAAAAAAATTCCTAAAATATCAAGTAGTACAACATCTAATTCAACTTCTTCAATGAAGTTTGATGTGATTATAAAAAAAAAGAATACACTTTCTTGTAACCTGTAAATTTGTGTTCTTGCATATCTAATCCAATGGATACATTTTGGAATGTGGAATGGTTTCAATATTAAGTTTCATGACTAAGTGTTCATATATCAAGTTGGCTTGAGATCCACTATCAAATAGTGTGTCGATTTTTTATGTTTTTAAATAACCCTAACATGAAAAAATTCAATCCTTGTATCTTCATTTAGAGTACTAGCGTGACAATTTGATGAACTAGTGTTAGTAATGGATTATTTTTCTTTCATACCCATGGCTGTAATTTTAGTTTCATCACCCGAATTAGATCCCAAATCATGTTGAATGGTTACAGTTGTTTTTTGTTTTCCCTTGTTGTTGAATTTCTTGGGCCTCATCTTTGGATGAAGATTCCAACAATGTTCTCCATGCTACCTTCTTCCTCAATCACCCATTATACTACTTCAAGTTCTATGCGCACGATAGACAACATAAACATACTTATCGAAACCTGACATTAACGAACATAACTCATTTTTGTATAGTTGAGATAGGCGGGATACATGCATTCAAATTGTCTTCTTAACAAACTTTTTAACTAGTTTTAAATTTCTATAAAATAAATAAACTATATATATATATATATATATATATATATATATATATATATATATATTTATTTATTTATTTAAAAAAATAAACATGGCATCTGTAAACACGACTTCCATAAATTGTGGAAGATTTGGAGGTTGGGGTGGTGAGTTTATGCCTTAACTGTCAAAAGGTATATCTCCTTTACACAAATATATGCTAATCCTTAAATAAAACCCAGGTATAGAAGTCTGAAACAGTACAACTCCGAGAGTAGGGTTAATCACTGACACATATGCATAAAAATTTTCAATGGAATGTGAGTACTCTTTGCTTGTAAATAATTGTGATGTACCACATATTTCCCTCTTGATGACAAATATGGTAGGCCAAGTTTCAAGACTCTGTTGAGGTTAATTCATATTCTAAAAAAAAAAAAAATTCTTACTCGAGTGCTAAAAATAAAATTCCATCGTTAAGCACTTGCAACAAATGTTTGTACTTCCTTTTGTTCTTTTATGTGAAAATGAGTTAAAGAATATTGGGATTTTAAAAAGAGCATGCTTCGTGATAGTGGGAATAATGTTATTCAACAACTTTCAAATGCATTGTCTACATCAGAAACTTCTCAAGAATTGACTAACGGTTTAGCTCAAAAGGTTGTGCAGCTTTGCGCTAGCCAGCTAAATTCAAGGATCTTCTTACTTAAAAGTATTTTTACTTAAGCATGCTCAGTGTCCTGCTTTCAATCTGACAAGTCCTCATTTTTTTCACCTTGATCAGATGACCATGAATACTCGTACTGAGGTTCACCTAGCCTTCTGTTATGCTAATTAGCTTTGGGCCAGTTTGTAATTGTTATTCGTGTTATGATTTATGGGGATGTATCAAATGTTTTTATCCATAAAATTTCCTTCCATTTGGAATTGAAATTTTGTATAATTCCAATCTTGTTGAAGTCCACGTCTGATCTATCCTTTAAATATTTGAAGGCTTCGAGTGCACTAATTTGATTCTTAATGAAGTATCATAAGTTCCTTTTCTCATGATAGGTTTTCCAGTTCAAATTGCATGCCATATTTTACCTCATACTTATCCCAATATTAATTTAACGAGGTCCTGAGATAGAGATAAGTTGACTCTAGAGAATTCTATGAATATTTTATGTAATATTTTTTGGAAACGATTGGATGTTCATTTATATTTTCTTAAGAATGTAAGCCCTCTGAAATGGATAAATATAATAATATTTTTGTCAACTTAACTTAGAATTTTGTGCCTGCACTCCGTTATATTTATGATTTTTTTGGTTTTGAAATTTATATTTTCTTATATAGTATATGCTTGTCTTAATCTGCAAACTGAAATTAAGCTACGTGGTTTATATTAAGAAGGAAATTTATAGAAAAAACTTGGCTCTATGCTTCCTTGGAAGAGAATTTAGGAGGGAATGGGGTAACATGTGATGGAGGCCTCTCAGTATAACCTTGGGTGATGAGTGTTATTGTATTCAATATCTGTTTTTTTTATCTACCAGCCCTTCATAAGGCCTTGTTAAATACCAATTTTTTATTGAAGTACTCAAAGCTTCAATCAATTGTTTCGTCAAATGGAAGCTTACATTGCGATGCATCATTATCCAATCAAAGGCATTCCTTAGAAATTTGAAGAAGATTTAAATTTTGTCTTCATCTTTGGAGATTAAACCAATGTTACATATTGAAGAACCAACTATACAAGGGCTCTCACTTTGGAATTGTGGATTGAGGGAGAGAAGAACAAGTGCTTTTAACATTTTACTCTATTTCATGATGACTCTAAACATTTTATCTTAATAATTCTCAACTATGGTATCAATACCAACATTAGGGGAATTATCTGAGGAGCAATCCACAACCTCATACTTGGCCACAAAAAATATGTCCTACAGATCTCACTACAGTAGTTGAAAATTTGATGGCTCTACCCATTGTGAAAATGCAATCAATAACAAGAAAATTAGAAACCATAAGTCCCAGTTCCTATCCTATGTGTCTGATACAAGGCCTCTGTCTCTCATCAACAATAAAAACTGTCACCTGCATTGCTCAACAAGTCGTTTCAGCTTTTCTCTCACCACATACATATATAAAGTAATTTGAATGCAATTTTCAATATGATTCTTGAATATGTTGATCTAGCATTAATTATTATTACAACAATAGAACTAAATGAAGTGTAGTGTCATAATGTGCTTGGAGAACCCAACTTGCACACTTGTTGTCTGATGAAGAATCTATTCATAACTAATCTTGAAGGATTCTTTGTCATTCTTATTATCTGATGGCTTAGATCGACACTTGCAGTATGACTCAAAATTTATATCTCCTTTACACACATAGCTTCTAATTCTGAAATAAAACCAAAATATAGAAGTCTGAAATAGTAAGAGAGTGGGGTTAATCACTGACACATATGCATACAAGTTTTGCATGGAATGTGAGTCCTATTTGCTTGTAGATACTTGTGAGGTACCACATATTTCCCTCCTGATGACAAATATAGCAGGCTAGGTTTTAAGGTTGTCTTTAGGTTAATTCATATTCTAAAAAAAATCATTTTCTTACTCCAT
Source organism: Pinus albicaulis (assembly GCA_034641835.2). Lineage (NCBI taxonomy): Eukaryota > Viridiplantae > Streptophyta > Pinopsida > Pinales > Pinaceae > Pinus > Pinus albicaulis. The sequence continues at coordinate 98,309,429 of CM076582.1, forward strand.
TGCTAAAACTGAAATTACATCTTTAAGCACTTGCAACAAACCTTTGTACTTCCTTCTATTCTTTTATGTGTATACGAGTTAAAGAAGCTTGGGATTTTAAAAAGGGCATGCTTCGTGATAGTGGGAATCATGTTATTCAACAACTTTTAGATGCATTGTCTACATCAGAAACTTCTCAAGAATTGATTGAGGGTTTAGCTCAATAGGTTGTGCAGCTTTACACTAGCGAGATAAATTCAAGGATCTTCTTCCTTAAAAGTATTTGTACTTAAGCATGCTTAGTGTCTTGTTTTCAATCTCACAAGTATATATTTTTTTCACCTTGATCAGATGCCCATGAATACTCATACTGAGGTTAATCTGACCTTCTGTTATGCTAATTAGCTTTGGGCCAGTTTGTAATTGTTGTTCGTGTTATGATTTATGGGGATGCATCAAATGTTTTTATCCATAAAATTTCCTTCCATTTCGAATTGAAGATTTTTATAATGCCAATCTTGTTGAAGTCCATGTTTGAGCTATCCTTTAAATATTTGAAGGCTTGGAGTGCAGTAATTTGATTATTAATGAATTAACATAAGTTACTTTTCTTGTGATTGGTTTTCCAGTTCAAAGTGTATGCCATATTTTACCTCATAACTATCCCAATATTGATTTAATGAGGTCTTGAGATAGAGATAAGTCGACTCTAGAGAATTCTATGAAAATTTTATGTAATATATTTTGGAAGCGATTGGATGCTCAGTTATATTTTCTTAAGCATGGAAGCCCTCTAAAATGGCTAAATCTAAAAATATTTGTGCCAACTTAACTTAAATTTGCATGTCTGTACTCTGTTATATTTATGATTTTTGTGGTTTTGACATTTACATTTTCTTGTATAGTATATGCTTGTCTTAATATGCAAATTGAAACTAAGCTACATGATTTATATTAAGAAGGAAGTTTATAGAAAAAACTTGGATTTATGCATTCCTGATAAATCAAATGTTATCGAACTGGATAACCCCACCTCAAAGATGGAGAAATATCTATCCTCCTTCTCTCTTCTTCATCTGTTGGTTGTAAATGAAAAAAAATCATGACACAGTAGAGATGATGTGCTTATTTTCATTATCATAGCAGGTTCAACGGCAATGTATCATACCCAATAGCAACCTTGCTCTCTATGTGTAGTTGGGTTGAAAGGGCGGTCAAGAGCAACATTAGCATGGTGCATTTACTTTCCTTACTGTTGTAGGTTTTAACAAGTAATAATGTAGTTTCCATATTCAATACAAAGAGTAGTTATACATATAAGAATAAAAGGTTGTATGATAGTGATCTCTACATGGACAAAATTCTATAGTTTGAGTGATTACTTCTTATTATGAATATGTAATATTTCCATGTGTGATCATTACTAGTTAGACCGATTACAAGAACTTGTATGATTCTCGTCGTATCATATTAAGAAAGAGCTAATTACATGTGTTTCAAGTAATGCTTCAATATCACATAAGACTAGAATGATAGAGTACTTATACATATAAGGTATAACACATACTGGGTTCTGTATTACTTTGCTCTCGGTTTTGTATTACTCTGCTCTGCCAACATGCTCTTGGGCACGTGGTTCTTTCCATTTTCTCTCTCGAAATAGAACTAAAAATTTTGTTTTCTCTCCAAAAACCAAACCAAACTAAAAACTTAAGAATGAGACTTTTCTCTGGCATCATGCTCTTGGGCAGGGACTAGTTTCTCTGCAACTTTCCTTGTTCATAATGTTATTATATGTTTGGGTTATGAAAATATAAAACAATACAAATAATTATTAGTTTTTTTATTAGCTTTCCAATTGTACATTTTAACTAGAGATGAGAGTAATGATGTTTTAGGTTATATACTATATATGCATATTTGAGTTAAATATAAAAATAATGATGTTTTAGGTTATATATTATATTATATGTAATTAGATTTTTGATAGTGGAGAGTGTTTAGTGAATGTTGACAATTTAGAAGTGTTTTAGATAGAGAAACAGTCACATTGTTTGGTTGGATGTAATATATCTTTTCAAGAGAAAAGTGAAGTCAGAGCTTACCTTATTGGCAAGAAAATGGGGTCAACATATTAGTCAATATATATTATTAAAATAACTAAATAAAAGGTGGTAAAGTCGTTTAGAAAAATAAATGACCTATGGTATTATTTTTCAACCTATCATATTTTAGAGAGGGGAAACTTATGAATAAGAGGAGATTTGAGGAAAAGGAACATGAGGTTTGATTGTTTAATTGAAAAAAAGCTTAAGTAGATTGTGAGAGGGAAACTATCAAGCATTCTCAATTTTTGTGTTGAAATACACACTCTAGCTGGTGGCATTTGATTTTGGTGGCTACTAGGCCTCCATAGCTAATCATTAAAATTATCATATGTAAAGTGGCTGAATTGGTATTGCAATGAGGTCAAATTCCCAATTCCAAAAGGGTCGAATAACATATTTCACTAAACACTAAATTTCTATTGTTCTTGGATCGAGTTTCTCTTCTAGTTAGAGGTCAAATTCTGGTGTTATTGGAGACAATTTTCTTTTCTGTTGCAAGGGCCAAATTTATAGTGTTGTTTGGCCGAGTTTATCTTGTGTTCTAGGGGAGAAATTTTTGATCTTGCTGGGATTAGTTTCTCTTCAAGACAGAGACTGGATTTCTAGTGTTGTTGGGGTCGAGTTTCTTTCGTGTTACAGGGACCAAATTTCTGGTGTTGTTGGGTAAAGCTTAACTTTTCTTGTCGGGGCCATATTTTTGGTGTTGTGTGTTGTAGGGTCGGATCTTTTCTACAAATTAGAGGTCAAATTAATTATTATAGTATGTCCAAGTTTCCTATCTCATGGAAGATCAATTTGTTGGTTCATGAAGATCAAATTGCAATGGGATTAATTGCAAGTGTATTCAAAATCAAAAATTAATTAAAAGGGTCAAAATCATTCTCTCAGAGGGTCAAATTGAGGGCCAAAATTATATTATTCAGAAGGGTTGAATTTCTAGTTGGGTCCCCAATTAGACCCTTTCTTGTTGAAGCTAGTGCTTTCGACTAGTTATGGGTCTAGTTACCCTATCACCTAAAGTTTATCCTACCATAAACTAATTTTATTGTTATTCTAACCTTATCCTACCTAACCTAACCTATATGTTAGTATGTCAAAGTTAATACTAATGGTTAGACCTAATGCAAAACTATGTTAATAATTCTCTAATACTACAGTTAGGATAGTTACTAATATATATTATTATATGTGTCCTATATTATACCTATGTGACTATGTCAAATATTAATCTATGCTAAGTTATGTTAATATTAATTAATGTTAAATAGATCTAATATAACCTATGATATAATCCTAATGCATGTAGTCCTATAATACTAACTCACTATATATCTCACCATGTATCAATACTAAATATAATATGATAATATTATTACATTACATTGTTATAAAAATGACACTGAATATATAATCTAATTCTATGATAAATTGTTAGTATACATGTATATAATATCTAATAATTACAAAGTGTATTAATATTATCCTAAGTAATTTAATACTAAACTATGCGCTTAAATAATATCTTAAGTGAATATTGTAATTTCCTACAATATATTACATAATATAATAACCAAATTAGATTTATGTTATGTTAGTCATAAGTAATTTTTTTTGATATCAAAAGATGACTAAGTTATAATCCTAGATTTCTAGAAATAGTATTTGAGAAACATTGTGAGTTCTAGAAATTTCACTGCCTTCATCATCTCAAACCTGACTGTTTTACTAAATTTAACTATCCTTGCCTTCTCAAAACTACCCTGTTGCTCCAAGAAAACTCCATTTTCTAGGACTGTTTGCCTCATTTCATCACCTCACCTACACCCTCATTCATCCCCTTCTTCCCCTCTAAAAACCTTCAAAAAACCTCCCCTATTTCATCATTTTTCTCTAAAAACCTTAAACAATGTAAAATTCCCTTTTACATTGTTTAAACTCTTAATTTTAGCCTATCAGACCCTCTAAAACCTTACAAAAACTATGTTTTTGTATTAACCCATCCTTTGTATAAATTGGGCCTTTAGCCCCTTCTTTTCTCAGCCCCCGGTGCCCTCTACTCCCACAGGACCGTTTCCTGTACCTTATTTATAACCCCTTCTCTATTTTTATTACACCTCCACCCCTTTTTACTTTATGCACCCCCGCAAACATTATGAAAACCCAAAAAACCTTTGAAATATTAAAGTGGGCCCCTTTACCTCACCCCGCCTCTTTGTTTTCTTTCAGACCATATACACCATTGGTCTTGAACCCTGGGTCCCGGTCCAATGGCGATTGCATCCCCTTCCCAGATCCCACGTTAATCCAGCCCCGCGCTACACGACAAAGCTGCCACATCGTCACGCCTGGGCCCTAATCTCCACTTAACCCTTCATCCAATAAAATTCCGCCATATTTTTGCGAGCTCCACTTCCCAAACTTGCACGCCGGTCCTCCGACCCTTCCACACCGTCGATATCACCACTTGAGATCTGACGGCCAAGACTCTATATCGCGCAAAAAATAAAAAAGTATTTAATAACCCCCGACCTTTCAAAAATAAGCGGTATTTTCCTTGCCACACGGTAATCACCTAGTGGAATCACGTCCAATTGACCCAAAACCATTTACCGCCCTCAATGCCCGCAATAAACCACTGTGGTTTTCTGAAACCACTTTTCCCTCCCCAAGCCAAAATCAAATTTCTTCGCCTCTGTTTGAATTTTACCATGGTTCCACCTTCGGAACCATGCCCTTGCACCTTATCCTCCTCTGCAACATGCCTCCCGAACACCCGAAACCCTGAAAATGCAGCCTTAACCACTCCCCGCATGGTTTTATTAACAATTTGTGTTTGTGCTAGTTTTTAATGGTGGAAAAAGGCCCATAATGCCCTCCCATTATCAGTAAAAGACATATGAGACCCTGGGTGACGATCCATGGGTCTTAAACCAAGATTAAGGAAATTAGAGACTTTTCTCAGGGTTTGACCGATGATGAAGCATGCTCATCGATCGATCAAGAACCCTCTAATGCACAAAGAACATATCCCTGCACAAAGGAAAAATACTGACAGTCAAGGAAGTGGTGAAATAAAATGAAGAATTGAAGGATTAAAAGGATAATTCAAGACCAAAGGATAAAACAGAGGATTAGCCATGAAGACAATGATTAAAGGATGAAAGTCAAAGGTTTAAAACAAAGAATAAATAAATAGACAGTCAGTGATTAAAGAAGAGATGACAATGAAATAGATTATAAAGGCTAAATCAAGGTTCAAAGGCCTAATACAAAGTTTTATGATTAAAAAAAAATAGACTAACCAAAAGACAGTTTCAAATAACTCAAACAAAGAAGCATTTACTTCTCCAAGGACCGAACTGCCACCTACAGCATGGTTTCTTCCATAAAGACAGTGGGCAGCTATTACACAGTCAGAGATATTTTGAAGCAACTCAATAGTTATTGCAAAGTTATTACAAAGTGTTTAAATTCAAACATCTCACCTATTCTTCCTTTGAAGATAAGATAAGAGTTATTGAAACATAGAAGTAACTGTAGATATTCCTGCCTTAAGCCTTGCATGGTTTTCAAGGTTAGGAATGCACTTACACTGTAATAAATGATACTCAAACCCTATCTGGAGCTTCACCTCCTCATTTGCAGCATAAATACTACATCTGAAACCATTGTATTGTTGGCATTTGATGACTCTTTGAAGTAATACATAGTCTCTTGGAAGTTGAAGGAAAATTTATGTCTTGGATCTTGTGGATGCCCTCATTTCTTTGTTGATGGAGGAGGCTAGATCACTGGATCCCTGAGCTTGGCTATTGGTGAAGTGTTTCTATCTGTTATTGTTATTTCCTATTTTCATTATGTTTTCATCTTTCTTTGTTACAGTAAAGAAAACGTTTTAGGCTAAGAAATGCCTTTTGAAAGCACCTTAGTTATGTTTTCTCTTCATTGTCTTAATGTTTTCTTCTGCAAGGTCTGATTGGAGGATTCTTAATTTCTGTCCAGTTCCATCTAGCTTGTTATTTTAGAAATAATTCAATAGAGTATAACCAAGGAGTTTCCCTTTTCGTAAGTCCATGTTCATTGGTACGGCTTGAGAGGTTGTTTTAAGGAATGATTTCAATAGAGTGAAACCAGGGAAATTAGTGGTGAGTCCATGCTCCTTTGAGTAAAACTTGAGATATTGTTTCTAAAACTTCTTTAAAGTATTCTTAGTAGAGTATAAACTAGGGAAGTCTATGGTGCGCCCTGTCCTCTGGTCTGCCTTTAAAAGTTGCTTTGAAAGATCCATAGAGAGTTAGTCAAAAGTAGATTAGATTATTTATGTTTGATCTTAGGCTCCTCTCACTGTTAAATTATATGTTTTCTTTATCTGAAAGTAGTCTTTTGATTGCTGGATTTTTATCTACAAGGTTTGTCCAAAGAATTCTATGGTTTGCCCTGTCCTTTGGCTTGCTTCAAAGTAGATACCTTGAAATATGTCTCTTTTTTAAAGTACATGATAAAGGATTCTTAATTGCCCTTTTTCCTACTTTTCATTCTTATCCTTAATGTTCATCTCATTATCCTACAAACTTTGAAGATCCACTGGCCAAGTTAGATTTTCCCTATGATACTCTCTGATCCTTTAATGAACTTATCATGACTTCCATTTGACTCCATTTCCCAATGACTTAGAAATCTCGTCATTCTATCTATGCTCTTTGATCATCATGTCCAACCAAAACTAACAGCAAAACCTCATACTTAATAACTAGCCTAAAATCAACCCTTAAAAGAAAACGAGTATATATCCTTTGCAAACAACCTGAGAGATCCCTCTCTGAGTCTAGGAAGGCTAGGTCCTAGAACTCTAAAGATTGGTTCCATGTTGCTTTGTCATTTGGTATGCCAATCTGCCAAATCATGGGACTACAACATTCTGGCGATCACAGTGGGTCCTTCTGAGTATGTTCATGCTTAAACACCCTTAAAGGATTCAGAAACCCTTGACTGGTAGTATCCAGTGATTTATTTGCCACCTCATCCCTAGAACAACATTCTGGCGATCATGGTGGGAGCTTTTGAGTCAGTGACAATCTATGTATACCTTAGGACTCCATATTGTCTTATCAAAACGTAAAGAAACTCAGAAAACCCTAAAAACATTTCCTAAATTGGTTTTTATTACTTATTGGTGGTGGACCATAATACATTTTACCTTCAAAACAACTAAAAATTTCCACTTGGTGACTCCACTAGCCTCCAATAGGCCTACTAATCCCACTAGTTCTTATAGACTCCCCTGTTAATGCATTAAACAATCCCAAGCATGTTGATGGTGGACAACAAAGTTGAAATCTTCCACCTGGCGACTCCACAACTCTCAATAGACCTAAAGACTCCACTAATAAATAACTCTAGACTGGGTTGAAAAGATACAGTGACCCCTTTCTGATTTACAAAAAATGGATCCAAAAATACACTGAAGATATGCCCCAATGAGTAGAGATCATAACCCTAGATTCCCACACAAAATTCCTGAAATAAATTGGCTAAAAACCCTACCTATCTTTCAAGATGAAAAATTTGATGACCGATTGCTACATCTCATCAAATTTGATATACATATATGGAGGTTAAAGGTTGAATGGCACAAGGACTGCCTCATGAAAATGTCTATGGTAACACTAGAAGGTAAGGCAAGAAATTGGTATGAATGGTTATAACCTAGCATCTTGTTTTCTTTAAAGGATTTCCACAAGATGTTTCATAAACACTATTTAGGATATTGTCCATCTTTATCATTAGTTTAAGATTGTTGTGACCAATCTCAAGATATCATATAGTACCTTATAGACAGTGATGAAGATTTGGAAAATTTGCATCCTGAAAACCTCTTGAAAGCCATTCACCAATTTCATTCTCAAGGTAGCTATTATAACAGCCTAGGGGAGTCAGTTGGGGAAGAACCAAATCAAGAAATAGAAGAAAACGCACAAGATCTCTCTGAAGGCATAAGTGATGATTCACCATCTCTTTTAAGTAAGGATCAAGAAAAAAATGAGCCTCAAAATCAGCCTTCACAAGAAAAAGAGAATTGATGCACTTCTATCCAAAGAAAAAGAAAAATGCCTCCTCTTTTGACTAAATAAGAAATAAATCAGCTTCTAAACATATAGGCAACCTCGTAAACATATAGGCAACCTCAAAATCCTCATATGAACCAAACATTCCTTTTCATTCTCCTACTAGTGCTATCTACCATAAATTAGAAAGTGAACTTGTAGATCAGTTCAAAAAGGAGCAAGATATTAATCCAATATGTTTGATTGGTGAAATTATTTATGATGATTCTCTAAATTTTGATCAGTCTGATAATGTTGATGTTCTCCAAATTAAAGCTAACCTTTCAGAGCCATCAATAGTTGATTTGTGGAATAGCTTTCACTATCATCAGATTGAAAGTAGTAATTCATCAAGACAGGTTACCTATGGCACTAATGAGGAAAGTATTGAAAGTTTAAAAACAAGTGAAGAGTCTCTGACTCTTTTCTCTACTCACTTCATTCCATTAGAAATAACTTTCACATAATTGGAAATGAGCAGTCTTTCATCTTTGATGATAAGAATGATGAGAATGGGGAAATTCTTAAGCAAGTTTTCAATAAGAAGCCTTCTCCTGAAAAGGTTGAGGAAATCAGTTGGAACATGGAATATTCCTTATATCCAGATTTACAATCACCAAGTTCCATTGAATTACAAATTGCAAATGAAGGCATAGAAGTTGGTAATCACATGAGAGTTGTTGCACTACCTTCTTGGGAAGATTTATTATTCAAGAGTGCTCCTGCTCATCAATATAATGAATTGATAGAAGAAAACATTGCAGTATATGATGAGTCTAACTGTAGAGATGGTGATCATGAGGAAGAGGTGGATTTTCTTTCCCAAAAGAGTCCCATGTTCAGCAAAGTGGAAGAAAAAGTAGTCCTGGATCAAGCTTATTTTCTAAATCCTCTAAACTAGGTGTTATTTCAAGATGCCTACGCTATTTTATTAAAGGTGGTTGAAGAGGGAGTAAAATATGTCAAGGGCAGTTTAATGCAAGGTATAAAGAAGAGTTTAGACACTACTATTCAAACACAAGTGAGGTGGGAATTGTCTTTTGATTTTTTCAAAGCACTCAAAGAGCTAAACCAAGATCCATCATGGAATCATCTCCTTGATTGGTTACATTGTAAAAAAGAGTTCACCAGCTGATTGAATATCATTTATAGGTTAGATTAGAATAGATAGGAATGAAAATAAGCTCAGCACTATGAGCATATTTCACGTTTTTAATCCTAGAATGCTGATCCAAAATTAAAATACAAAACAATAAAAGAAAAGAAAAAAGTGGGAAAAATTAAAAAAAGGTACAGCCCCATACCCAAAAAATAGTGCTGCTAAAAGTGTGCAAGTCTAAATGCCACTACTGATTCAAAAGGATATCTTGTTCAGTAATCTAGCCTAATCATGGCTGAACATGCTTTAAATTTATGTTGATAAGTTAGTAGAGACAATAATTGTCAAGATTATTTCAGACTTGACTTATAAAGAAGGATAGATTAGGGAAATATAAAGATCCTGTTTCCACATGCTCAAAACATAACCAAAGAGATAGGTAATGATGCATTACTAATGTCAAATTTTATCTTTCTAAATTTACTTTTTATGCAAAATAAAGTTTGTGTGGAGCTTTTTCCAATGCCACAAGCATGGTGAATCAAACTGTGTAATCCCGATTTTAACCATGCTTTTAATTTCATGTCATTAGCTAGAGAATCAAGACTGCCAAACAACCTAATCTTGGCAGTCAGATAGTTTTTAAGTAGAGAATAAAAGATTTCACTAGTTTAATCTAAACTCTTGGAAGAAATAAGGATTGAAGTAGATAATTTATCTCTGTTTTCAAAAATAAAAGTCAAAGAGTTTTCTAGTTCAAGTGCACTCAAAAAAGAAGAAAAAATGTTAAGACAAGTAGGATTGGGTAGGTATAAACTCTGTTTGAAATAAATCATATGTTGCATATTGTTAAAGATTGTCACTTCAAAGAAATATCAGCAAATGAAAAAGAAGGGAAATTTGCCCAATGGATAAGGCACTGATCTGCTAAAACTCAGAGATTTGATGAACTGAGGTTCTGGACACCTTAAAAGGAAAGTTGCCCTCCCCAAGTGGAGCCACTATTTTTTGTCAGTAATTTTTGTTGATATCAAAATATGACTAAGTTATAATCCTATATTTCTAGAACAATATCTGAGAAACATTGTGAGTTCTAGAAATCTCACTGCCTTCATCATCCTAAACCTGACTATTTTACTAAATTTTCCTATCTTTTCCTTCTCAAAACTACCCTGTTGCTCCAAGAAAACTCCATTTTCTAGGCCTGTTTGCCTCATTTCATCACCTCACCTACACCCTCATTCATCCCCTTCTTCCCCTCTAAAAACCTTCAGAAAACCTCCCCTATTTCATCATTTTTCTCTAAAAACCTTAAACAATGTAAAAATCCCCTTTACATTGTTTAAACTCTTACTTTTAGCCTATCGGACCCTCTAAAACCTTACAAAAACTATGTTTTGTATTAAACCTGCCCTTTGCATAAATTCATCCTTTAGCCCCTTCTCGTCTCAGCCACCGGTCCCCTCTACTCCCACAGGACCGTTTCCTTCGCCTTATTTATAAACCCTTCCCTATTTTTATTACACCTCCATCCATTTTTACTTTATGCACCCCTACAAACATTATTAAAACCCACCCAAAACCTTTGAAATATTAAAGCGGGCTCCTTTACCTCACCCTACCTCTTTGTTTTCTTTCGGACCATCTCCACCATTGATCTTGAACCTTGGGCCCCGATCCAACAACGATTGCATCCCCTTCCCTCATCCCACGTTAATCTAGCCCCACGCTACACGATAAAGCTGCCACATCGTCACGCTCGGGCCCCGCTCTCCACTTAACTCTTCATCCAATAAAACTCTACCATCTTTCTACGAGCTCCACTTCCCAAACTTGTGTGCCGGTCCTCCAACCCTTCCACACCATCGATCTTACCGCTTGAGATCTGACGGCCAAGACTCTATATCACGCAGAAAATAACAACGAGTTTAATAACGCCTAACTTGCGCGAAATAGGCGGTATTTGCCTTGCCATGCAGCAATCGCCTAATGTAATAACGTCCAATTGACACAAAACCATTTACCGCCCTCAACGCGCACGATAAACCACCATGGTTTACTGAAACCACTTTTCCCTCCCCACGCCAAAATCAAATTTCTTTGCCTCCATTTGAATTTTCCCATGGTTCCACCTCCAGAACCATGCCCCTACGCCTTCTCCTCCTCTGCAACATGCCTCCCGACCACCCCGAAACCCTAAAAATGCAGTCTTAACCACTCCCCGTATGGTTTTATTAACAGTTTGTGTTTGTGTAGGTTTTTAATGGCAGAAAACGGCCCATGATGCCCTCCCATAGTTAGTAAAAAACATATTAGACCCTGGGTGATGATCCATGGGTCTTAAACCAAGATTAAGGAGATCAGAGACTTTTCTCATGGTTTTACCGATGATGAAGCATGCTCATCGATCAATCAATAACCCTCTAGCACAAAAAGAACACATCCCTGCACAAAGGAAAAATACCGATAGTCAAAGGAGTGGTGAAATAAAATGAAAAAAAGAAGGATTAAAAGGCTAATTCAAGACCAAAGGATAAAATAGAGGATTAGCCACGAAGATAGTAATTAAAGGATGAAAGTCAAAGGTTTAAAACAAAGAATAAATAAATAGACAGTCAGTGATTAAAGAGGAGAAGACACTGAAATAGATTATAAAGGCTAAATCAAGGTTCAAAGGCCTAATACATAGTTTTATGATTAAACAAAGAAAGACTAACCCAAAGGCAGTTTCAGATAACTCAAACAAAGAAGAATTTACTTCTCCGAGGACCAAACTGCCACCTACAGCAGGGTTTCTTTCCATAAAAGCAGTGGCCAGTTATTACACAGTTAGAGATATTTTGAAGTAGCTCAATAGTTAATGAAAATTTATTACAAAGCCTTTAAAGTCAAACATTTCACCTATTCTTCCTTTGAAGATAAGATAAGAGTTATTGAAACAGAGAAGTAACTGCATATATTCTTGCCTTAAGCCTTGCATGGTTTTCAAGGTTAGGAATGCACTTACTCTGTAATAAATGATACTCAGACCCTATATTGAGCTTCACCTCCTAATTTGCAGCATAAATACTGCATCTAAAATCATTGAATTGTTGGCATTTGATGACTCTTTGAAGTAATCCATAGTCTCTTGGAAGTTGAAGGACAATTGGTGTCTTGGATCTTGTGGATGCCCTGATTTCTTTGTCGATGGAGGAGGCTAGATCACTGGATCCGTGAGCTTGGCTATTGGTGAAGTGTTTCTATCTGTTATTGTTATTTCCTGTTTTCATATTTCTTTGTTACAGTAGAGCAAAATTTTTAGGCTAAGAAATGTCTTTTGAAATCACCTTAGTTTTGTTTGCTCTTCACTGTCTTAATGTTTTCTTCTACAAGGTCTGATTGGAGGATTCTTAATTGCCCTCCAGTTCCATCTAGCTTGTTATTTTAGAAATAATTCAATAGAGTATTACCAAGGAGTTTCTCTTTTGGTAAGTCCATGTTCATTGGTACGGCTTGAGAGGTTGTTTTAAAGAATGATTTCAATAGAGTGAAAGTAGGGAAATTAGTGGTGAGTCCATGCTCCTTTGAGTACAACTTGAGATATTGTTTCTGAAACTTCTTTAAAGTATGCTTAGTAGAGTCTAAACCAGGTAAGTCTATGGTGCGCCCTGTCCTCTGGTTCGCCTTTAAAAGTTGCTTTGAAATATCCCTAGAGAGTTAGTCAAAAGCATATTAGATAGGCTCCTCTCACTGTTATATTATATGTTTTCTTTATCTGAAAGTAGCCTTTTGATTGCTAGATTGTTATCTAAAAGGTTTGCTCATTAAGGGTTTGTCCAAAGAAGTCTATGGTTTGCCCTGTCCTTTGGCTTGCTTCAAAATAGATACCTTGAAAGTTGTCTCTTGTTAAATTACATGATAAAGGATTCTTAATTTCCATTTGTCCTACTTTTCATTCTTATCCTTAATGTTCATCTCATTATCCTACAAACTTTGAAGATCCACTCGCCAAGTTAGATTTTCGCTATGATACTCCCGGATCATTTAATGAACTTATCATGACTTCCATTTGACTCCATTGCCCAATGAATTAGAGATCTCCTCATTCTGTCTATGCTCTTTGATCATCATGTCCAACCAAAATGAAAAACAAAACCTCATACTTAATAACTAGCATAAAATCAACCCTTAAAAGCAAACAAGTATATATCCTTTGCAAACAACCTGAGAGATCTCTCTCTGAGTCTAGGAAGGCTAGGTCCTAGAACTCTAAAGACTGGTTCCATGTTGCCTTGTCATTTGATATGCCAATCTGTCAAATCACGGGACTAAAACATGTTACAATAAATAAGATATTCCTACACTATAATATTAATCCATGTTAAAGTTTAGAACTATTTCTACACTTAAATGTTAAGTAAGAATAATTTGAAATGTTAGTGAGCACATAAAGGAAAAGTTAATTTATATACAAAAGTTTATAATATTTTTTACAACTCCTTTATATTGGTCTTTTAATTATATAGATTAAGGATCTAAATCAACAAAAATGCTTGATCAAACCATATCAAATGAATTTTTCTCTTTAAAAGAGAACTTAATGCAAAACTAAAAGGCATATACAAAACTATTAAAAAAAAGGAAAAAAAAAAGTAAATCATATGTTGAATTGAATTAAGATAATTTTCTTCCAGTCCAAGAGTAAATGAACTAAAAATAGGAAAAGCTATTGCTATGATTAAACCTAAAATTGATGGTCAGTTGTACATTCCAAAATAGTTTTAAAAGCTCAAGAGATTAATACCCTTATGTAAGTGAATATGTTTTAATAAATAGTTATTAAATCAGTTTAGCTTACATATCTAGATTCCATAAATTAGAATTCATTATATGATTTCTTTTTGTCAGAAAAAATAGTTAATTCCAATAGAAAACAAAATAACTCTGTAAATTAATAATAATTAGTTCTTATTCAACACATTCAAATTTCCATGAATTTAACCTTTACTTCAATTTCATTCTGACGAACAAAGAAAATTTTAATAAAGCTTCCACAGCATTTACCAATTGACATGGTAATAGTGCTCCAACATCGTGAACAATATACTACCTGGAATGAAATTAAAATCAATCAAAGAAATTCTGATAATAGAAAATTAATTCAAAATCAGAAACAATAATGCTTTGGAATGAAAACGATTAAAATAAAATCATAATTTCATTACAAATCTGCAACCCTTAAGTAGCCTCCAACTTTGTGAATAAATAGTTCGCAAAAGTGAAAGACAATTTTTCCTCATAAACCAGAGTGCTATGTCTCCCTACAATTTAAGTCTCTCCCCTATTAGAAAAGTGAAAATATTAAAGAGGCACAATTTGCGGTACTGTGGATTGGGAACCCCCCACTTTTACCTGCTGCTCTAATGTCCCTTTAAAATAATTTGCAGAATGCCTCCATGCCCCTTTTACTCTCCATCATTTCAACCAATACTAGCCTAGATCCATCTTAACTCCGAATCTATCAAGAGCCGAGAGGGATCAAATCTCTCGAGGTGCAAAGATGATAAATATTGTTAATAACTATAATGATGAAAAATGATGAAATATTTTTTTGATGCAAAGTAACAATAATAGTGTTGAAAGATAGAAAATGTGAATAATAAGAATTTACTCATGTTACAAATAGTCTTCATTGTGATCAATCTCAAACTATTTTCTTCTACTATTCTTATTGTCACCCTTGTTAGTTTTGTTATCTTTTCATATCGATTATATGGAAAAGAAAATTTAAATCATAAACCATTTAAATCTTTAGCTCGAGCTATTGTAGTAAACATGATACCTTGTCTCTCTTGCTCTCCAATATTAATAGGTTAAATTACTATAACACAAAAATCAATGTACATTGTCAATAACTTTTTGTGCTTACACTAAAATCAATGCATATTTTTAATCCAATCACTTTAAAATTAATGTACTGTCATATATCCAATTACATAAAATCATAAATCAACATATACATTGAAATCAATGCATTTAATGCAAGCAATCAAATAAGATTAGAAAATAACTTCTACATTGAAATCAATGTACCTAATGCAAGCAATCAAATAATATTAGAAACCAACATCTACACTAAAATCAATGCATTTACTCAAATCACTCAAATAGGATTAGAAATCGCCATCTACATTGAAATCAATGCATTTAGTGCAAACAATCAAATAGGATTAGAAATAATCTACACTGAAATCAATGCATCTAGTGCAAGCAATCAAATATAATTATAAATCGACGTTTGAATTGAAATCAACACATCCAGTGCAAACAATCAAATAGTATTAGAAATCACCACCGAAACTGAAATCAATGCATCTAGTGCAAGTAATAAAAAATCATTAGAAATAAATATCTACACTAAAATCGATGCATCTAGTGCAAATAATCAAATAGGATTATAAATCACCATTTCCACTTAAATCAATCCATCTAGTGCAAGAAATATTCTCCCCTCTCCACCCTCCATCCATATCTATATCCCCCTCCATATCTTGTTTTTTGTCTCTCTATCTCACCACCCTAAACACACATGCTCTCGAACTCCATATATATCATTCTCTTTGTCAATCGCCCCCTCTCCCCATCTCTCTCTTCTTCCCTCTCTTCACCTTCCATCTATATCTCTATCTTCCCCTTCTCTCCCTCTCCCCCGCTAATATCTTTCTTTCCTCCTTTTTCCCTCTCTCCCTCTCTCTCCATCTTCCTTATCAATCACACACTCTCTCTCTCTAGAAAACAACATCTACACTGAAATCAATGCATTTACTCAAAGAAATCAAATAGGATTAAAAATTTCCATCTACACTGAATTCAATGTATTTAGTGCAAAAAATCAAATAGGATTAGAAATCTTCTACATTTAAATCAATTCATCTAGTGCAAGTAATCAAATATAATTATAAATCAACATCTAAATTGAAATAAACAAATTCAGTGCAAGCAATCAAATTGTATTAGAAATCACCACCTAGACTGAAATCAATGCATCTAGTGCAAGTAATCAAATATCATTAGAAATAAATATCTACACTAAAATCGATGCATATAGTGCAAATAATCAAATAGGATTATAAATCGCCATCTCCACTTAGTGTGAGAAATATTCTTCCCTCTCTCCACCCTCCATCCATATCTATATCCCCCTCCATCTCTTCTTTTTTGTCTCTCTATCTCACCCCCCTAAACACACATGCTCTCGCACTCCATATATATAAATCTCTTTGTTAATCCCCTCATCTCCCCATCTCTCTCTTCTTCCCTCTCTTCACCTTCCATCTATATCTCTTTCTTCCCCTTCTCTCCCTCTCCCCCGCTAATATCTCTCTTTCCTCCTTTTGTCCTCTCTCCCTCTCTCTCCATCTTCCTTATCACTCACTCTCTTTCCCTCTCTTCACATTTTTCTCCATATGTATTTCTTCTTCCCTCTCTCTCCCTCCCCCTCCAAGTCCATCTCTCTTTCCCTCCCTCTCTCCACTCTCTCACATCCTCTCTCTTCCTTCCTCTCTTTCCCTTTCTCTCCCATATCTCTCTCCCTTTCTCTCTCTTCACCCACCAACTATGTTAGTATATCCCCCCCTCTCTCCCTACATCTCCTTCTCCCCCCTCTTATCTCCATATCTCCTTATTTGTCTCTTTATCTCAGCCCCAAACATACGCGATCTCTATCTGTCTCTCCCTTTTCACTCCTTCTCTCTCTCCACTTCTCCCTCTCTATATTTCTTATTTCCTACATCTCTCCCCCTCCAACTCCATCTCTCTATCGGTCCCTCTCTCCTCCTCTCTCTCATCCTTCCTCTCCCTCTCTCTCATAACTCCCTCTCTCTCTCTCTCTCTCCAATACTCTCTCTTCCCCCTTCACTCTCCTCCCCTCTCTCTCATCCTTCCTCTCTCTCCCTTTCTCTCCTACCTCCCTCTCTATTTTCCCTCCAATCCTCTCTCTTCCCCCATCTCTCTCCCTCTCTCTCTCTCTAATCCTCTCTCTTCCCCCATCCCCCTTTCTTTCTCTCTCTCTTTCCACCTCTCTCTCTCTCTCTCTCCAATTACATTACTATATCCCTCCCTCTCTCCTTCTTTCTTCTTCTCTCCCCCTTTCTTTCCATACATCTTACTTTGTCTCTTTGTCTCTCTCTTTGTCTCTTTTCACTCTCTCTTCATCTCTCCCTTATCACACACACTCTCTCTCCACTTCTCTCTCTCTCTATTTCTTCTTAGTTATGTAAACTAATGAACATAAATATTTGTAAATATAAAGCAAATTATGGAGTAAATATGAAAAGAGATTTTATTTAATTACCATGGTTTATTTATATTTTTATTTATTTACCATACCTCTTTTATTTACTATGGTATTTGGCCCATAGACTTGTTATATAATTAGATTTTTATTTATAATCCTATTTGATATATTGTTATTTATTTATCTTACCTCTTTATACCTCTTTTATATTTATTTATTTACCATACCTCTTTATACCTATTTTATATTTATTTATTTATCATAACTCTTTATACCTCTTTTATATTTATTTATTTACCATATTTATTTTGTAAATATGGTATTTGGCCCATGGTATCAATATTAATTTGTCCCATGGTATTAGTCCCATAGGTTTCATCTAAATAAAACCTCTTTTTTAATTTTTTTTAAATATAAAAAGGTTTATGGAGTAGATATAAAATGAATTTTTATTTATTTACCATACATCTAGTTTATATATATTTTTATTTATTTACCATAGCTCTGGAGTAAGTATAAAAATAGATTTTATTTATTTACCATACCTCATGTTTATTTATATTTTTATTTATTTAAATTTTAAAATATTGCAACTTTGATGGGGAAATATTTATGTCTTTAAATATTTTAATTTATCCATAAAATATGGGTTTTCTTTTTAAAGATTCATTTTACAAATATTTAATTAAAAGAAATATCAAAAGATTTTGGATTTTGATTGCTTGTGTTGAATTAACACTTTTCCTTTGATTTAGGAAATGATATTGACTTTAGTAAAGAGTAAAGATGTTTAAAATTTTACTTAATTTTGAAATTCGATGTGGTAAATATTTTTGTTAAAGGTAAATCTATGATCCATTCAAATTCATATATATAATTTACTATTCATTCAAATTACTTAAATAATACATAGTTATATTTTAATAGTTAATCTCAGCACATTAATAAGTTAAAAAAGTTATATATAATCTAAATATTCAAGTTATATAAAATTCAAGATTAGGCTAATGCTTTCGCTGACATTAGAAAAAATAAAATTTATTACTTTTTGAAAACGTGACATACTTGACATCGGGGTCACACTGGGCTGTAAATTGTGCCTCTGAGCACAATCAACATTTTCCCAAAATTCGAATACAAATGCCGTAAAAATTGGCAATTTTTTTTATAGATATCAAATCTTTTCCTCGGAATCTTCGATTTGTTTTATCAAACATGGAAATGATCCTAAAGTCCAATTGAGAAGGCGGAAGTTGAGCCCATAATTGGCATAATCTCGAAAATTTCCCTTCAAAATCATCGGTGTGACAACATTGGGTCATTGTCATCGGTGGAATAAGCTAACGTCAGATCCGAATCTCAACTCACAAAGACTTTATTAGGTTGAACTTCCAGTGAAGTGTGCCATATCAAAACGGTTTGTGCACCTTTTTAAATTTGACAGATCTCAATTGCATTATTCCAGTTGTATATTGAATTATATGATTTATTTAAGCATTTCACTATATAAGTTATTATTAATTTATTTACAATATGTTATATATATTTATTATTATTTACGTTAAAGTGTAATTTAAAATTATATATATTTATTTGTTATTTCAATATTTCCAATTAATGAACTTAATAAAATTAAATTATATTTACAAAATTGATGAGTTTATAATATACACATTAAGACAATCATATATATAATATTTTTTTTTTCCTAAGTAAAACTAATTCTATTATGTATAAAATTACTGGTACAAAACTGCCACAGTGTCAGCTGTGAAAGCCTCACCACTGGGCTTGATAAGCAAGCTAATCATAGAGAGTTTGGACCGTCCTGAATGGGAAACCGGTCTTTTTAACAAAAATGTCTTGGCTGCCCAAGTGAGGGAAACCAGCCTTGAGTTCATACATGACAAAATAACATAGAAACGAGTGCTAAAATTAACCATCAGCCTTATCAGCTGAATTTTGAGGCAAGAAAGCAAAAAATTCCTGAAGGAATTGAGCAGAAAGACCTGGAGAGATTGACAGTCACGGTTCATGAGCCGGGGACAAAGGTTCCTCGACAATCCTGCATCCAAAGTCATAGCTGTTGTCGTCCTTTCCTGCATTGAGAGCGTCTTCCATGCCTAAGTGTTCATCCTCCTTATTCAGCACGTTCTGGGGGGGAAGATCGGATGCAGCCGGTAAAACCATCTCGCCTGGGAAGCTCGAGACCTGAGGAGGCAGGGGAGCGACAGAGTGAGTCGGAGCAGGGTTGGCGATCTCTTCACGGAGGGTTAGAGTGATAAAAGCAGTAAGAATGGGTCGATTCGAGGAGCATTCGAACCGAAGTTCAGCTCGCTGGGAGGTTTTCCGGATGGTGGGACGCACAGTCTCATGAGAGATAGGAGGGGGAGCACTGCTGGAAGGAAAGGAAACTGAGTGAGGGGAGGATGGAGAAGCACCGACATTATCCTGGAGACGACCCCTTCCTCTTCCTCTGCCGCCTCTCCGGGTTTGAGACTGAACATGCTCCTCGTCAGCAGAGGAAGAACTTGAGGAAGCGCTGAGAGAAGGGCGTCGAGAATTGACAAAGCCCATGTTGATACCTCGCCGGCACTGCATTCTCTAGCAGAGTCGAGGCATGGAAACAGGAGCTGGGCGACGGAGAATAGAGCCAAAAGGACGAGCAGAGACCGAGGGAGCCCGAAGAGTGGAGTTGACGCCGCTGAGAGTTGCCGAATGAGCCCGAACAGGAGGGTCCAGGCTAGCGCAATGATCAGTCCAAACACTGTGAAGAGGAATAGCGCTGCAGAGGGGACTGTGAGAGAAGTGGAACCCGGGAAGAGGCTCGAAACAAGCAAGGAACAGCGCCGTCCAGTATGCGTTCTCGCACTGAAGTCTGCAAAACCTGGAGGACAATCACCGTGGAGAGGAGTCGGAGATCCGCCACTGCAAGCACCGACATTCAAACTGTCTCGAATTAACGCAATGACCAAGAGAACCGCCATATGAAGACGAGCAATGAGCTGATCAATGAAATTAACCTCCATTCGATCTGGCGAGTAATTGCGCTCATAAATGCTGGAGCAGGGAGCCATATGGGCTTCCCATGCGAGCTCCTTTGGGAGCTGCGCAGGGACCCTTGTCCCATCAAACCACTTAAACATCCGCATCCGGAAATCATATATATAATATTAGTAAATGTTACAATTGGTATTAAAATGTATTTACAATATGCTTAAAAATCATTTAATCATGCACTCTTTTGTCAATACAAGTGTCAAGCCAAGTTATGATGAGGAGACACCAACTAGCAACAAGCCAAAATAATGGTCATAACCAAACATAAGTAAGAAGATCAAAAGGAAACAATAGTAATAAAATAAGTCATCAACCACTATAATGTCCCAAAGTGAAGCAATAAATACCGAAGAAATCATGTGTCACACAAAATGCCAATTAAGAGGGAGTTTTCTAAAGTAAAAATGAAGGGTCCCCATGATTTTGTTGGAAACATTATGGGGGGGGGTTGTGGCCAACACAACCATATTAACAACATTTCCAGGAACGTGAGTAAGATAAATATTCCTAAAATCGATGGAGCATCTAGTGGTATAGCTCGAGCTTGGGTCCCTAGGAATTACGCACATTCTTCTAGCTTAACACCATGAGAGAGTTTGGGGTTATCTAGTACGCTTAGTTACACTTGGGAGCCGAGGAACACAAATGATGGTACCACATATAAACTACCCTAGGGCACTCCAATATCACCTCCTACTTGGATTTCATAGAGAAATTAATTTAAAGGTTAGATAAGGTAAGCCTAGAGCTAGATTTCATAGATCTAGCACAAATTTGACAAAAAGGGGCTCCAACTAACAATATCATCGAATTCTAGAGATTTTCAGTAATGGTGATGTTGTTATATCCTAGGGTTTGTTGGTGATGTTGTTATTAGAAGGGTATCTAAACCATTGGGTGTTTGGGTCAAATCCTTTAATCCCAATACACTTCTGGAATTTATATCTAGGATGAGGGATAAAGAAGATGTAGTGCCAAGGAAAATGCTTTTGTAAATTCATCCCCCCCAAAAGAACAAGGAAAATAAACCATGGAAAGAAAATGGCGAATCAAAGGATGAATAGAGGAGGAAGAAACATTGTTCAGCTATAAGGAACCAAAGGTTCCTAAGAATGTGTGCACGGGTAAGGTAAAATTTCACCTCATAGAAGTGATTATAGATTGTGAAGAAGAGGAAGAACTAGAAGTGACTCCCTAAGAAGAAAATAACTTTAATGACGAAGAGCCTTCATGGATGGATACAAAATGGGTCACTGAAGCCAAGCTCTTTTTTGTTCCCAAAGATAATGATTTACAGTTCAAGGAGTTTTAAAAGGGAAACGAGTTACCATCCTCATTAATGGTGGATCCACCCATAATTTCATATATGTGGCATTAGTAGATAAAAGGTGCTTACCCACTAAAGAAATTGAAGGGTATGATGTAGAGGGGGTTGGAGGATGTAGAATGACATGTTTAATGAGTGTTCCTTAGATGGAAATAAGGGTGGGGAATTACACGCTCATCGATGGCTTCCATGTGGTAAAAATGGGTGATACCAATGTGATGTTGTGGGTCTAGTGGATTATTTCCATAGGAAGGAACTGGAACAAATACCACACTATGGATATGGATATTGTTGCACCAAATGGATGGTGGGAATTATTGAGAGGAATGACCAAAAATGCTCTAAGAGTGGTCACAACAAACATGATGGAGGGCATAATCAGGCATGGGGACATAAAATGCGATATAAAATGTATGGTGATAAAGAAAAGGCTTGCAAATGAGGGGAAGAAATACAGAGCAGATATTTAAACATTACTAAGAAGACACCAGAAGGTGTTCATAGAGATCCCATGAGGGAGGCTTCCAGATATGAGATTCAAGCATATAATAAAATTGGAAGAAGGGGATAAGATGGTTATCACACCCTCCTCGTAGGCTACCTTCCTCGCGATCGGTGACATACCTGGCGGTCTTTGAGGACCCATATTTGTAAAAAATATCATAATTTTATGTCTCATAATACATAATGAAAACATTCAAAAAGTAAAAAATGTTAAAATATAATTTTTACCTGCATCATTCCACTGTGTGCCTCGCGGAATGGGTAGATCTAGATACCCCCAAGAATTTGATGCTCGCATATCAAAATTCCTCAACCATGATGAATTGACGATGCAGCTAGCTAAAAAATGTTGCAGGGAAATGCATCTGTTCGTCCCCACCCTGTCGGGGCATCACCTCGCACCACCTTATCAGACTCGGGTCCCTCAAGGCTGGATCATGGATTCTGACTGTTGATACTGGAAAAATGGTACTCTCCCCTAGAAAAAGGTCACCAAAACAGTCCCGTACCTAAATTGTTTCGGCCGCGATGTCTTGCACTTAGTCAGTTGGCTCTTCATGTTGGCCAATAACGCCTCGCATGAGTTGAACATCATAGGGGCTAAACAGTCCACCGCGTACTGGAATTGGGATTTTTTTTCCTCATACAACGCTTGGGCTCCCTCTACTCTTGTCATGCAATGAAGGATTTTCTGCAAGGGAAGGACTCTGATAGAGGATATCTATATCTTATCTCTCTCAGCTTTTTGAGCCTCGAGAAAGTGTTTTTGGATGAGCATATTGGTACTCTAACTGTGAGAATAGTAGATCTACTAAACTAGTTATCTATCTAACAAACCAACAACATATTAACATATAAATAATAACAGAAAGAGAACAAGGAAAAATAATACAACATATATATGTGGTTCACCCAATTGGGATACGTCCACGAGAAGTTTATCTTCTATTATCTCCAGAAATCTCCTGCAATCTTACAAAGAGAGAAACTGCAAATAATTCGATACAAATAACAGTATGAGCACAAGATGAGATGTGATCGATTTCAAAAAGGCTCCCTTGACCCTATTATATACCCAGAGATGTGGAGGAATTACTCTCACATATTGAATGTGGGATAATATAATTCTCCAAAATAACACCTCTTCATATAATAAATGGGTACAAGAGTATACTATGCCATAATGAATATGGGATATAATGTGTTAATATTTTACATAAGATTGTATTCAACTTCTAACGTAATATAAAGACATTATTACCTTCCAAGGAATATAATATATTCCAACGCTCCCCCTTAATAATGGATGGGATAAGGGCCCATCCTAACACTACCTAAGACTAAGGAAGGAAGGAGTCATTACTACTCCCCCTTGATTAAAACTTCCCTCATCCCAAGTAAAGAACGAAGATACACATACTTTGCATCTCTCAAGGCTTTGGTGAAGATATCAGCTGCCTTTTGCACGGTAGGACAATACTCCAGAGAAATAATACCATCGGTGACAAGACCTCAAATATAATGAGCATCAAGGTTGAGATGCTTCGTTTTGGAGTGATATGCTGAATTGTAAGCAAGTTGGATTGCACCCTGATTGTCACATTTCAACATGGTGGACGATTTAAGAACCAGACCAAGCTCGGTAAGAACATGTCATAACCAAATGACTTCTTTAGCTGCTTCTTTGGCTGCTATATACTATGATTCACATGAATATAAAGAAAGGGTCTTCAAATTCTTGTTGGACCAGGAGATCGGACCTAAACCAAGTTTAAATATGTAACCAACAGTTGACTGTCGATCAGAACTGTTGCTTGCCCAATCAAAATCTGTATAACCAGAGAGTAAAATTGTAGCACTGCTTGAATAAAATACACCATAATGCAATGTGCCCTGTAAATATCACAGAATTCTCTTGGATTCTTGTCAATGACTTTAATGAGGTTTCTTCATGAAATGAGAAATCATACTGATGAAAAAAGAGAGATCTAGTCTACTATGAGTTAAATATATTAAACTTCCAACCAGTTGACGATAAAGAGTAGCATCAACCAGCGGAGTGGTACACTCAATAGTTAACTTTACACCAAATTGAAATGGTGTAGGATCAGGTTTACAATTAATCATATGAAAACGAGCCAATAGATTTGTCACATTCTTAGGCTAAGAGAGAAAAATACCATCGGCCATATGCCAGATCTGAAGAGCCAAGAAATATTGCAATGTACTGAGATCTGTCATCTCAAACTGCTTATGAAGAGTAATTTTTATATCTTGAATTAATACAAGCTAGTTGCCAGTGATAATTAGATCATCCACATATAAAACAATAATGAGGACATTATCACCAAAGTTCTTAAGATACAGATTTGGATAAGATCTACAATGCTTAAAACCATTATTCAAGAAATGTGCATCAATTTTATCATACCAATCCCTAGAGGCTTGTTTGAGACCATATAAGGATTTGTGTAATTTGCATACTAAACTTGAGGATTTAGCAGAAATAAAACCAGGAGGTTGTTGAATATAAATTTCTTCAGTAAGATCGCCATTTAAAAATGCACTTTTAACATCCATTTGATGAATTTCCCACTTAAAAGATGCAACAAGTGATAAAATGGTTCTTATTATGATCATTTTAGCAACAGGAGAAAAAGTTTCATTATAATCAATACCTTCAAGTTGATTAAAGCCTTTGGCAACTAATTTATCTTTATACTTTTCGATCTGTCTTCCTGTAGTGAACTTAGTTTTATAAACCCATTTACAACCAACTAAATTGTTTCCTAAAGGAAGAGGAACAAGAGACCAAGTCTTGTTTCTCAAAACAGATTCATATTCAGTAGACATATCTTGTTCCCAATGAGGATTACCCTTAGCTTGAGCATAAGTAGCAGGATCATATGTGGCCAAAAATTTGGTCATAAGGGCAAAGTTAGATCTAGTTCGATGAGTGTCGGAAGGATTTTCTACCTCACTACCTGCAGATTCAAGGGTTTTCCGAGCTGAAACAGGAAGAATAGAAGGAACCTGAGTCACTTCAAGAGCTTCATGAGTTCTAGGTGGAATACTTGAGGTAGAGGAAGAATCAAGGCCAATAATAGGCACATAAATGGAAGAAGGAGTAACAGAAATAGGAGTAACAAGTGGTATTGGTAAAATTCAGGGTAACATGAGTTTCTACAGACTCGAGCGGGGAAGAGACTTCATGAAATTGAACATACCTTCTGATTATGACACTTTGATTAGAAGGATCAAACAACTTGTAATCCTTGGAATTCTCATCATAACCAGTGAAGATACACTTGTGAGATTTGGGTTCTAACTTTTTTCGTTTTTCATTAGGAATATGAGCCCAACATTCACAACCAAACACCTTAAAATTACTAATATCCAGTTTACGTCCATTCCATTTTTCCTCAGGGGTAACATGCTTAAAAAATTTAGTAGGAACTCTATTTAAAATAAAATTAGTGCAACAGATGGCTTCAACCCAAAATTGCTTATGTAATCCTTTACAATAAATAATACATCTAGCCATTTCAACTAAAGTTCTGTTTTTCCTTTCAGCAATACCATTTTGTTGAGGTGTGTAAGGAACAATCTTTTGATGTTGAACACCATGTTTAGATAAATATGCATCAAATTATTTATTAACAAATTCCCCCCATTATCAGATTGCAAAGTTTTAATACTCTTACCAAATGCATTTTCAACCATGGATTTAAATTCTTGAAATTTTACAAATGTTTCAATTTTATTTTTCAAAAAATAAACCCAAGATTTTCTACTAAATTCATCAATATAGGTAAGAAAATAAACTGCATGGGATATTGAAGGAACTTCAAGAGGACCACAGATATGACTATGAATTTCTTGCATAGGTTCTTTAGCACGCCAGGATTTACCTTTGTCAAACATTTCTCTATGATGTTTACCAAGAACACATCCTTCACAAACACAAGTAGTAGAAGAAATATTACACAAACCATGAACCATTTTAGTTTGTAAATTTTCATTTTACCATAATTCAAGTGATCCAAAATTTCATGCCATAATTTACTTAGTTCATCAGCATGAGCAACATTGGAATAAAAGGGTTGTCTCTTAGTTGAATTAAAACCTGCAAATTTATATAAACCATTTGTATGATCAACAGGGCCAGAATAAACTACTTTGTAATTTTGGTCGATATCTTTAAGAACATATTTATCGGGCCAAGCTTCAAATTTAAAACCTTTCTGACATGCAGGATAAATAGAAAGTAAGTTGATGGGCATGTTTTTAACATGAAAAACATCTTCCAATTGACCATTAGCAACATTAATATTACCAGAACCAATTACGAAAAGTTGTTTACCATCACCAATAGAAACTTTCTGAGATGAGTGCTTACTAGTGTAATAAGATGAAAATAAAGGAGCATTACCAGTCATATGTTTAGAAGCACCATAATCCATTATCCATTCAACATTAGAAGAAGAATTATTAGATGAAACAATAGATGCACGTAAAGCTACTTGAAATTCATTATAATTTTTCTTGTTTAAACGTTTCGCTTTAAAGCAATTCTTTTTAGGATGGTTAGTTTTACCACAATGCTTACAAGTATCATACACATTTTTTTTTCTTACTATTTGCATGATGTGCATGAGAAGCATGACCATTATTATTAGTATGATTAGAAGTGTGTGAACAAGAGCCTTTCGCATTATTAAAATTTTTCTTAGGATTTTGATTATGTGCCATAAGAGCTTTATTAGGTGAGACTTACCCTGAAGCAATCAACATTTCTTGATCATTTATCAACCCTTTACATAAATAATCAAAGTAGGTTTCGTGGTACTTTGAGACAATTCAAGAGCCCTACTCCTAGTTTGGATGAACATGTCAAAACAAGATGGCAATTTTTGTTCTACAAGAATGATAAGGCAGTGTTTGTCTTCTCATAATATTTACCACAATAATTTAACTTTTCATTTAAGGTTTTCAATTCAACAAGATATAATTCTACTCTATCAAAACTGTAAAATTTTGCAGTTCGTTTTCTATCACCAAAATACCTAAAAAACTACCAATCTTAAATCATTGATAAATTTTCTTTCAGAACTCCGTTTGAGCTTATTGTTTTTTGAAATTGGGTAGCTCGGTGAGAGGAAACCTAATATCTACTCGTTCCTATGAAATTTTTCACAAAAGGTAACATATCTAACAAAACATGTCAGGTGGAAAAATAAAAAAACACTCAATAATGCTCCAAAATCTTATCATAACTAGTTTTCGGAAATGGTGCAGTCACTATGCATTCAACACTGAGGTCGAAATTATGAGCTGAACCCTCAGTCTTCCAATCTTACTCCCTGTAGAAAAAAAAAACTGCCTTAACTATCGTAAGTGAATATTACAACCGAAATATAGATCTCCTTGACGAGGATTCAAAACACACACACACACACACACACACACACACACACACACACACACACACACACACACATATATATATAAACAATAAATAACCCCTTGAAAATAAAAAAAACATATATATCTTAGATAAAAACAATTAAGAGCCCCTTGAAAAAAAATCTGCAAAAAAAACTACACAACAAAGTTAGGGTTATGAGAAAAAAAATCTGAAATATGTAGAATCATGCCCATATCTGAAGAGAAGCTTAATGGCTACCAGATAGAAAGAAAATCTACAAAAAAATGAGTGCCTAGATAATAAAAAATGAAGATACACATTGGTGGTTAAATTCAAAGAAGATGTTAGATCATAGTAGCCATGGCTCAGATACCATGTGAGAATATTAGATCTATTAAACTAGCTATCTATATAAGAAACCGACAACATATCAACATATAAATAAGAACATCAAGAGAAAAAGTAAAAGAATACAACAGAAGAATACAACATATATATGTGGTTAACCCAATTGGGCTATGTCCACGGGAAGGTTGTCTTCTATTATCTCCAAAAATCTCCTGCAATCTTACAAAGAGAGAAACTACAAATAACCCGATACAAATAACATTATGAGCACAAGATGCGATGTGATCAATTTCAAAAAGGCTCCCTTGAACCTATTATATACCCAAAGATGTGGAGGAATTACTCTCACATATTGAATGTGGGATAATATAATTCTCCAAAATAACACCTCTTTATTTAATAAATAGGTACAAGATTATACTATGCCATAATGAATATGGGATATAATGTGTGACTCTTTTACATAAAATTTTATTCAAATTTTGACATAATACAAAGACATTATTACCTTCCAAGGAATATAATATATTCCAACACTAACCCCCTGCACAAGCTCTGGAGAGTTGGATTCTCTCCCCTCTCCTCGACAAGCCTGTGATGAAATAGATGTCCATAACATCTAGTTCTAGTTCTTGGTCCCCGATGATGAATATCCTTAAATCCACATCCCACAGTCCAATAAAATACTGGATCAAACTGAGCTCTCAGCTTTGATGTCTGAAATAATTTCATTAATCCACAATTGTGGAATGCATTTATGCAATTTTTGTCTTGAATTGCTTGGTATTCTTCCACCTTGTGGCCTCGTTCTTTCCATTCGATGACCATCTCTACTGAAATTGCCTGCCTTGAATTGCTTGGTATTCTTCCACCTTGTGGCCTTATTCTTTCCATTCGATGACCATCTCTGCTGAAATCGCCTGCAAAAAATGTTCAAAAGACATTTTAGGAGCTTTCATCAGAGTAGTTTTGGAAATCATCCATGGAAATGGGTAGATTTCTTGTTCCAAAATCTTCCCCATAGCCAATGCAACTGTTCGAATTAATTCAGAGTTAGTAGTGTGCTTGCCTAATTGGCTAAAAGCGACCAACGCAGGTGCGATATCTTGAACCCACGCTGGTCACGAGTGATTTGAGGTTTGTAACCCTCCCCCCATTTATCTATTTCTAAAGCTAAATGCTAAAAGAATGGAATTAAAATGAAGAGGAGGCTTTGGGTTCTTACCTAGCACTGACGAATCACTGAATAGTATCCTCGATCAGTCTCACCATTGATCTGAAGTCCAGAGGGAAAATGGGTAAAATGCAATTCTCCAATTTACTCAAAATAGAAAGGTGAAAATGAATTTACTTTTTTTTCTATTTATAGATTTTTGAAATATTTTCATCATTATTTTATTATTTTTCCTCAATATCAGTGATGTTTTTTGTTTTTGTGTAGTAACAAGACTTTTACACTATTTGTGATTATTTCTTATGCAAAACAAGTTTTATTTTATCTCTTTTTCCGACTCGGTAAACATTTACAGAAAAAAAAAAAAAAAAACCTCTTTGGAGTCAACTTTTAGCTCTTTTCTGACTCTCGAAAAATGAAAATATTGTCAAGTACTTGTCATTTATAACTCTTTAGAGTGAATGAGTTAAATTGGTCTCAGTATACATTTACCCCTTTTTTGAGCTGAGATTTACTATTTACGAAAAAGGAATACCTTGATCGAACATGGTAAGGAGGTTCTCTTCGATATTGTTTGCTACCTTTTTGGATTCGAGAAATTAATTACGAAAAGGGACATGATGGAGTTTTCTTTGTGTTTCTTCTCAAAATCCTTAAACATGAAAAGTTACCAAGTTACCCTTTCGTTGGACTTGTTAAAGCTTAATGACGAAAGACTTGTTACCATGACGAGATCGAGTTCCTCCTTCCTAGGGCTGGTTAAACTTACTAGGATGGATTCATTCGAAGAATGAACTTACACCCTTAGCTTATTTTATCCTCTTCATGTTGGCTATAAAAAATAAAGAGGTACTCTTTAGCAATAATGGGGAAAAATTGAAAGTGAACATCCTATGTGTATTTTGGGAAGCTTTTTGCTCTTGAACATGGCACTCATCTGCAGTTCGTGTCAGGTTGGGGACATCCTAAATTTGTCACTTTGTCTCCATTGGTTTGGGAAATCCATTGGCCTCCTATTTGATGTCCATTTTTTTTCATCATGACCTCTCATCCCATTTGAGTCAAATGTTGCCACACTTTAGAGTTGTGTCGGGAATATGTTCAAGAGAAGTCCTTTTTTTCAAACATCCTTTGCTTATCTCACCTCCTCTGTAACAATCCTGGATCACTCCTATCATTTTGAGAAATATGTTGTTTCATGCCGATGATGTGGGAATCATTATGGGCCTCCTTCCACGAATCACTTCTTGTCTACTTGAGCTCATTATGTCGAAAGGTGGTTTAAAAACTTTTTTTTAGTACCTTCTAGCTTGCATGCCTCAATGGCAAGTTATTCATGTTTCACAATAGGTTCACAACATTGGCCTTTGATAGAATGATTCTGCAAGTGTTCGAATTCAACACATTCATTCGCACTTTTATATTGTGCTATTGTACCTTGAGGTCCATCGTCATTATTGGTGGTCTCTCTCATGCCTGTTAACATTTTTCATCATTGACTCATAATCAGGTGGTTTCTACCATGTTCGACACCAACAAACTTATTCGAATGGATAGATTCATATTTTAGGTTGATTGAGATCGCTATGAAGACCCTGGGTCACATCTGATTTTGATCCAGGCTACGTGGAGTTATTGAGTATTCACAACTGTATCCATGATCCTATCTATATGTATGGTTGCATCTATACCATGGATCCATTTTTATGATCTCTTTAAACAGATGGCTGCGACCATGTGGTGGGTTCATGTGTTATTTGATGCCTATTGCAGAGTTATGTACTTAGGCATAGTCATACCAAAGATGTCATATATTTTAAAATATTTGATTTGGAAGGTTTCCTCGCGGCGATCTGAGCTTTTTGCCTTGGTTCATAAAGCATTTCATTCATCACTCCTTGTTCTACCTTCATGCTCTAGGGGGCATCTGTTACATAGTAATTTTTCACCATGCTCATTTCTTGTCCCTAATCCTGAAATGCCCTGTGACAAACCCTATGCAATGTTTCCACCATGAATAAATATTTTAAGACATCCCCTGAAGATTCAAAGAAAACTACCTTGGGAGATTATTGAAGAAACTTGGTAAAAATCCTAGTTTCCTTGGTCAGCGTGTTTCCTGGTTTCATGCTTGTGCTAACGTCAGATTGATAGTTTTGGCTTAGTGCTACCAATGCCCTTATTTCTTGGAAAACCACATTGATCCCTTTCTAGCAGTGTTTCCTCAAATGGAGGAGAAGCTTCCACCTCTAGAAGTTCCAGGGCAACGAGTTGGTTGTTAAACAGTGGTGATAGAGTCGATCTCTCTGATGTTAGAGCTTTGATCTCATCCATGGGGATTTATACCTTATAAGGTGAACCTTCTTCCTCCTTTCATGGGCTCCCAACCTCTTCTCCCTTCCTATAAAATTATACCCATCCTTCCACTCCTAGTTGGTCATTGTTAGGCTAGTCTGAACTCTTGTTCCCTTTACATTATTTCATTGTGATAATGCCTAAGTGTTCGAGAGAAGGAATGATTTAGAGCTTCAGTAAAGGACTCGTATTTTCACCAAAAGGAGGCATCCAAAATGAAGGCCTGGGTTGTAAGCTCTTCCTTTCATATTTATCAATAAAACATTGGATGTTTGCTTTCTATATTTGTATAATATTTTATGCAAATATTTTGGTACTCTTTGATCTGATAGATAGCTAATGTTTATGATTACTATGTAATGGATTACATTTTTTTTTGCCTCTTCATCATCCGCAGGTATTCGTGTGCCACTAGTAGCAAGGAGCGAGCCTAAAAGTATCGTGGATTAAGTTCATAATCAATTGGTTTGAGCATAGCATTGGGAAAAAGCTGCCTCTATCTCTTTTCTCGTCGCATTTTGAATATTAGTTAAGAAATATTTTCATTGAAAAGTATCTCAAGTTGCTAGACCAACTCTAGCGCTAGAGAGATCAACTCTATCCATAGAGGGGATTTAACTTAACAAAACCATGGTTGACCACATTCAACCATGGTTGATCATGGTTGACTGTAGTGACATTGATGGACAATTAGGAGCATGGTTAACCATGGTTAATCATGGTTGAACATGGTTGATCATGGTTAACAATGGTTTTCATGGACTCAACATGGTTAATCATAATTGACCACAGATGACCATGGTTGAGTATATTTAACCACAACACATCGTGGTTGAACATGGTTAACTACAGTTGAATATGGATCATAATGTTGACGACATTGGTTCATGAATCAGTGTATATCAAACATATTTTAAGTATTTTACTATTAATATGTTTCACCATATTGACCATGGTTCAATATTAAACACAAAATTAAGAAACCCAAAATAATATAATGTTAGTCCTTTTGGATGACCATGATTGACAATTGTTAACTATGCTTGACATTTGAGACACCATGGTTGACTATGGTTGACCATATGCTACTATAGTTCATTTTAGATGACCATGGTTGATCATGGTTGATCATGGTTGACAAAATTCAACCATTCTTGATCATGGTTAACCATTGTAAACTATGGTTGATCATAGTTAACCATTGTTAACTATGGTCAGCCATAGTTCATCATGGCTAACTATTATTGATCGTGGGTGACCATGGTTGGTCATGGTTGATTTTGGATGACAATGGGTAAGAATGTTTGAAAATAGAGACATTAATCCTGGTTGGCATTCAACCATGGTTGATCATGGTTGACCGTAGTGAAATTGATTGACCTTTATGAGCATGGTTAGACATGGTTAATCATGGTTGAACATGGTTGATCATGGTAAAAAATGGTTGGCATGGGATCACCATGATTGACCATGGTTGATCATATTTAACCACAGATGACCATGGTTGAACATGCTTAACTACAGTTGAATATAGTTTATAATGTTGACGACATTGGTTCACCATTCAGTGTATATCAAACATATTATAAATGTTTGACTATTAATATGTTTCACCTTATTGACCATGGTTATGACTTCATTGATCATGGTTTACCACATTGAACCATGTTTCATCACAATTGACCATGGTTATGACTTCATTGATCATGGTTTACCACATTGAACCATGTTTCATCTGAAATCATTGTATTGTTGGCATTTGGTGATGCTTTGAAGTAATCTCTTGGAAGTTGAAGGAAAATTTATGTCTTGTATCTTGTGGATGCCCTGATTTCTTTGTTGATGGAGGAGGCTAGATCATTGGATCCCTGACCTTGGATGTTGCTGAAGTGTTTCTATCTGTTCTTGTTATTTCATGTTTTCATTACGTTTTCATCTTTCTTTGTTACAATAGAGAAAAAGTTTTAGGCTAAGAAATGTCTTTTGAGAGAACCTTAGTTCTGTTTGCTCTTCATTGTCTTAATGTTTTCTTCTTAAAGGTCTGATTGAAGGATTCTTAATTTCCCTCTAGTTCCATCTAGCTTGTTATTTTAGAAATAATTCAGTAGAGTATAACCAAGGAGTTTCTCTTTTGGTAATTCCATGTTCATTGGTACGGCTTGAGAGGTTGTTTTAAGGAATGATTTAAATAGAGTGAAACTAGGGAAATTAGTGGTGAGTCCATGCTCCTTTGAGTACACCTTGAGATATTTTTTCTGAAACTTCTTTAAATTATGCTTAGTAGAGTATAAACTAGGGAATTGTATGGTGTGCCTTGTCCTTTGGTCTTATTTTAAAAGTTTCTTTGAAAGATCCCTAGAGAGTTAGTCAAAAGAAGATTAGATTATTTATGCTTGATCTTAGGCTCCTCTCACTATTAACTTATATCCTTTCTTTATCTGAAAGTAGTCTTTTGATTGCTGGATTGTTATTTGAAAGGTTTTCTCATTAAATGTTTGTCCAAATAAGTCTATGGTTTTCCCTGTCTTTTGGCTTTTTTCAAAATAGATACCTTGAAAGATGTCTCTTGTTTAAAGTACATGATAAAGGATTCTTAATTGCCCTTTGTCCTACTTTTCATTCTTATCCTTAATGTTCATATCATTATCCTAGAAACTTTGAAGATCCACTAGCCAAGTTAGATTTTCCATATGATACTCCTTGATCCTTTAATGAACGTATCATGAATTCCATTTGACTCCATTTCCAAATGACTTAGACATCTCCTCATTCTATCTATGGTCTTTGATCATCATGTCCAACCAAAATGAACAACAAAACCTCATACTTAATAACTAACCTAAAATAAACCCTTAAAAGAAAACAAGTATATATCCTTTGCAAACAACCTGAGAGATCCCTCTCTGAGTCTACGAAGGCTAGGTCCTAGAACTCTAAAGACTGGTTCCATGTTGCCTTGTCATTTGGTATGCCAATCTGCCAAATCACGGGAGTACAACATTGTGGTGATCACGATGGGACCTTCTAAGTAAATTCATGCTTAAACACCCTTAAAGGATTTAGAAACCCTTGACTAGTAGTATCTTGTGATTTATCTGCCACCTCATCCCCAGAACAATATTCTAGCGATCATGGTGGGACCTTCTGGGTCAGTGACAATCTAAGTATACCTTAGAACTCCATATTATCTTATCAAAATATAAATAAACTCAGAAAACCCTAAAAACATTTCCTAGATTGGGTTTTATTACTTATTGGTGGTGGACCATAATACATTTTACCTTCAAAACAACTAAAAATTTCCACCTAGTGACTCCACTAGCCTCCAGTAGGCCTACTAATCCCACTAGTTCTTATAGACTCCCCTGTTAATGCATTAAACAATGCCAATCATGTTGATGGTGGACAACAAAGTTGAAATATTCCACCTGGCGACTCCACAACTCGTAATAGACCTAAAGACTCCACTGATAGAGAAATCTAGACTGGGTTGAAAAGATACAGTGACCTATTTCTGATTTACAAAACATGGATCCAAAAATACAACAAAAATATGCCCCAATGAGTAGAGATCATATCCCTAGATTCCCATAGAAAATTCCTGAAATAAATTGGCTAAAAAACCTACCTATCTTTCAAGATGAAAAATTTGATGACCCCTTGCTACATCTCATCAAATTTCATATACACATATGGAGGTTAAAGTTGAATGGCACAAGGACTGCCTGATGAAAATGTTTATGGTAACACTAGAAGGTAAGGCAAGAAATTGGTATGAATGTTTATAACCTAACATCATGTTTTCTTTAAAGGATTTCCACAAGATATTTTATAAACACTATTTAGGATATTTTCCATCTTTATCATTAGTTGAATATTGTTGTGACCAATCTCAGGATATCATACAATACCTTATAGACAGTGCTGAAGATTTCGAAAATTTTCATCCTGAGAACCTCCTAAAAGCCATTCACCAATTTCATTCTCAAGGTAGCTATTATAACAGCCTAGGGGAATCAGCTGAGGAAGAACCAAATCAAGAAATAGAAGAAAACCCACAAGTTCTCTCTGAAGGCATAAGTGATGATTCACCATCTCTTTTAAGTAAGGCTCAAGAAAACATTCAGCCTCAAAATCAGCCTTCACAAGAAAAAGAGAACTGCTGCACTTCTATCGAAATAAAAAGAAAAATGCCTCCCCTTTTGACTAAAGAAGAAATAAATTAGCTTCTAAACATACAGGCAACCTCCAAATCCTCATATGAACCAAACATTCCTTTTCATTCTCCTACTAGTGCTATCTACCATAAATGAGAAAGTGAACCTGTAAATCAATTCAAAAAGGAGCAAGCTGTTAATCAAATATGTTTGATTGGTGAAATTATTTGTGATGATTCTCTAAATTTTGATCAGTTTGATAATGTTTATGTTCTCCAAATTAAAGCTAACCTTGCAGAGCCATCAATAGTTGATTTGTGGGATAACTTTCACTATCATCAGATTGAAAGTAGTAATCAAACAAGACATGTCACATATGACACTGATGAGGAAAGTATTTAAAGTCTAAAAACAAGTGAAGAGTCTCTGACTCTTTTCTCTACTTCAATTTAGTCCATCAGAAATAACTTTCACATAATTTGAAATCAGCAGTATTTTAGCTTTGATGATAAGAATGAGGGGAATGGGGAACTTCTTAAGAAAGTTGTCAATAAGAAGCGTTCTCCTGAAAAGGTTGAGGAAATCAGTTAGAACATGGAATATTCCTTATATCCAGATTTACAATCACCAAGTTCCATTGAATTACAAATTGCAAATGAAAGCATAGAGGTTGGTAATCACATCAGAGTTGTTGCACTACCTTCTTGGGAAGATTTATTATTCAAGAGTGCTCCTGCTCATCAATATAATGAATTGATAGAAGACAACATTGCAGTATATGATGAGTCTGACTGCACAGATGGTGATCATGAGGAAGAGGTGGATTTTCTTTCCCAAAAGAGTCCCAAGTTCAGCAAAGTGGAAGAAAAAGCAGTCTTGGATCAAGCCTATTTTTTAAATCCTCTAAACTAGGTGTTATTTCAAGATCCCTATGCTATTTTCTTAAAGGTAGTTGAAGAGGGAGTAAAATATGTCAAGGGCAGTTTAATGCAAGGTTTAAAGAAAATTTTAGACACTACTATTCAAACACAAGTGAGGTGGGAATGGTCTTTTGATTTTTTCAAAACACTGAAAGAGCTAAACCAAGATCCATCACGGAATCATCTCCTTGATTAGTTGTATTGGAAAAAAGAGTTCACCAACTGATTGAATATCATGTATAGGTTAGATTAGAATAGATAGGAATGCAAATAAGCTCAGCACTATGAGCATCTTTCTCGTTTTTAATCCTAAAATGTTGATCCAAAATGAAAATAAAAAACAATAAAAGAAAAGAAAAAAGAGGGAAAAATTCAAAAAAGGTACAACCCCATACCCAAAAAATAGTACTGCTGAAAGTGTGCAAGTCTAAATTCCACTACTGATTCAAAAGGATATCTTGTTCAGTCATCTAGCCTAATCATGGCTGAACATGCTTTAAATTTATGTTGATTAGTAGAAGCAATGATTGTCAAGATTATTTCAAACTTGACTTATAAAGAAGGATAGATTAGGGAAATATAAGGATCTTGGTTCCACATGCTCAAAACATAACCAAAGAGATAGGTGAGGATGCATTACTAATGTCCAATCATAGCCTTATATTTCTAAATTTAATTTTTATGCAAAATAAAGTTTATGTGTAGCTTGTTCCAATGCCACAACAATGGTGAATTAGACTGTCTAATCCTGATTTGAACCATGCTTTTAATTTCGTGTCATTAGCTAGAGAATCAAGACTGCTAAACAACCTAATATTGGCAGTCAGATAGTTTTTAAGTAGAGAATAAAAGAGTTCAGTAGTTTAATCTAAACTCTTGGAAGAAATAAGGATTGAAGTAGATAATTTATCTCTGTTTTCAAAAATAAAAGTCAAAGAGTTTTCTAGTTCAAGTGCACTCAAAAAAGAAGAAAAAATGTTAAGACAAGTAGGATTGGGTAGGTAGAAACTCTGTTTGAAATAAATCATATGTTGCAGATTGTTAAAGATTGTCACTTCAAAGAAATATCAGCAAATGAAAAGGAAGGGAAATCTGCCCAATGGATAAGCCACTGATCTACTGAAACTCAGAGATTTGATGAACTAAGGTTTTGGACACCTTAAAAGGAAAGCTTCCATCCCCAAGTGGAGCCACTATTAGTCATCAGTAATTTTTGTTGATATCAAAAGATGACTAAGTTATAATCCTATATTTCTAGAAACAATATTTGAGAAACATTGTGAGTTCTAGAAATCTCACTACCTTCATTATCCTAAACCTGACTGCTTTACTAAATTTTCTTATCTTTGCCTTCTCAAAACTACCCTGCTGCTCCAAGAAAACTCCATTTTCTAGGCCTGTTTGCCTCATTTCATCACATCACCTACACCCTCATTCATCCCCTTCTTCCCCTCTAAAAACCTTCAGGAAACCTCCCCTATTTCATCATTTTTCTCTAAAAACCTTAAACAATGTAAAAATCCCTTTTACATTGTTTAAACTCTTACTTTTAGCCTATCAGACCCTCTAAAACCTTACAAAAACTATGTTTTTGTATTAAACCTGCCCTTTGCATAAATTTAGCCTTTAGCCCCTTCTCGTCTGAGGCCCCAGTCCCCTCTACTCCCACAGGACTGTTTCCTCCTCCTTATTTATAACCCCTTCCCTAATTTTATTACACCTCCACCTCTTTTTACTTTATGCACCCCGCAAACATTATGAAAACCCACCCAAAACCTTTGAAATATTAAAGCGGGCCCCTTTACCTCACCTTGCCTCTTTGTTTTCTTCCGGACCATCTCCACCATTGATCTTGAACCCTGGGCCTCAATCCAACAACGATCGCATTCCCTTTCCTCATCCCACGTTAATCCAGCCCCACGCTACACGACAAAGTTGCCACATCGTCACGCCCAGGCCCCGCTCTCCACTTAACCCTTCATCAAATAAAACTCTGCCATTTGTCCACGAGCTCCACTTCCCAAACTTGTGCATCGATCCTCCAACCCTTCTGCACCGTCGATCTCACCGCTTTATATCTGACGGCCAAGACTCTATATTGCGCAGAAAATAAAAAATGGTTTAATAACCCATGACCTGCACGAAATAGGTGGTATTTTCCTTGCCACGCGATAATCACCTAGTGGAGTCGCATCCAATTGACCTGAAACCATATACCGCCCTCAATGCGCACGATAAACCACCATATTTTACTGAAACCACTTTTCCCTCCTTGCACCAAAATCAAATTTCTTCGCCTCAATTTGAATTTTGCCATGGTTTCGCCTTTGGAGCCATGCCCCTGCGCCTTCTCCTCCTCTGCAACACGCATCCCAACCACCTCGAAACCCTGAAAATGAAGTCTTAACCACTCCTCATATGGTTTTATTAATAGTTTGTGTTTGTGCAGGTTTTTAATGGCGGAAAAGGGCCCATAATGCTCTCCCACAATCAGTAAAAGACATATTAGACCCTGGGTGACGATTTATGGGTCTTAAACCAAGATTAAGGAGATCAGAGACTTTTCTCAGGGTTTGACCGATGATGAAGCATGCTCATCGATCGATCAAGAACCCTCTAGCACACAAACAACACATCCCTGCACAAAGGAAAAATGCTGACAGTCAAAGGAGTGGTGAAATAAAATGAAGAACAAAAGGATTAAAAGGCTAATTCAAGACCAAAGGATAAAACAAAGGATTAGCCACGAAGACAATGATTAAAAGATGAAAGTCAAAGGTTTAAAACAAAGAATAAATAAACAGACAGTCAATGATTAAAGAGGAGAAGACACTGAAATAGATTATAAAGGCTAAATCAAGGTTCAAATGCCTAATACATAGTTTTATGATTAAACAAAGACAGACTAGCCCAAAGACAGTTTCTGATAACTCAAACAAAGAAGCATTTACTTCTCCAAGGACCGAATTTCCACCTACAGCAAGATTTATTTCCATAAAGGCAGTGGGCAGTTATTACACAGTTAGAGATATTTTGAAGTAGCTCAATAGTTATTGCAAAGTTATTACAAAGCCGTTAAAGTCAAACATTTCACCTATTCTTCCTTTGAAGATAAGATAAGAGTTATTGAAACAGAGAAGTAACTGCATATATTCTTGACTTAAGCCTTGCATAGTTTTCAAGGTTAGGAATGCACTTAATTTGTAATAAATGATACTCAAACCCTATCATGAGCTTCACCTCCTCATTTGTAGCATAAACACTACATCTGAAATCATTGTATTGTTGGCATTCGATGACTCTTTGAAGTAATACATAGTCTCTTGGAAGTTGAAGGAAAATTGATGTCTTGGATCTTGTGGATGCCTTGATTTCTTTGTTGATGGAGGGGGATAGATCACTGGATCCCTGAGTTTGGCTGTTGGTGAAGTGTTTCTATCTGTTATTGTTATTTCCTCTTTTCATTATGTTTTCATCTTTCTTTGTTACAACAGAGAAAAAGTTTTAGGTTAAGAAATTTCTTTTAAAATCACCTTAGTTCTGTTTTCTCTTCACTACCTTAATGTTTTCTTCTACAAGGTCTGATTGGAGGATACTTAATTTCCCTCTAGTTCCATTTAGCTTATTATTTTAGAAATAATTCAATAGAGTATAACCAAGGAGTTTCTCTTTTGGTAAGTCCATGTTCATTGGTACGACTTCAGAGGTTGTTTTAAAGAATTATTTCAATAGAGTGAAACCAGGGAAATTAGTGGTGATTCCATGCTCCTTTGAGTACAACTTGAGATATTCTTTCTGAAACTTCTTTAAAGTATGCTTAGTAGAGTCTAAACCAGAGAAGTCTATGGTGTGCCATGTCCTTTAGTCTGTCTTTAAAATTTGCTTTGAAATATCTCTAGAGAGTTAGTCAAAAGCAGATTAGATTATTACTGTTTGATCTTACGCTCCTCCCATTGTTATTTTATATGTTTTCTTTATCTAAAAGTAGTCTTTTGATTGCTGGATAGTTATCTGAAAGATTTGCTCATTAAATGTTTTTCCAAAGAAGTCTATGGTTTGCCCTGTCCTTTGGCTTGCTTCAAAATAGATACCTTGAAAGATGTTTCGTGTTTAAAGTACATGATAAAGGATTCTTAATTGCCATTTTTTCTACTTTTCATTCTTATCCTTAATGTTCATCTCATTATCCTACAAAATTTGAAGATCCACTGGCCAAGTTAGATTTGCCCTATGATACTCCCGGATCATTTAATGAACTTATCATGACGTCCATTTAATTCCATTGCCCAATGACTTAGAGATCTCCTCATTCTATTTATGCTCTTTGATCATCATGTCCAACCAAAACGAACAACAAAACCTCATAATTAATAACTAGCATAAAATCAACCCTTAAAAGCAAACAAGTATATATCCTTTGCAAACAACCTGAGAGATCCCTCTCTGAGTCTAGGAAGGCTAGGTCCTAGAGCTCTAAAGATTGGTTCCATGTTGCCTTGTCATTTGGTATACCAATCTGCCAAATCACACTACTACAACATGTTACAATAAATCATATATTCCTACACTATAATATTAATCTATGTTAAAGTTTAAAACTATCTCTACACTTAAATGTTAAGTAAGAATAATTTGAAATGTTAGTAAGCACAAAAAGGAAAAGTTAATTTATATA
The DNA here is from genome assembly GCA_034641835.2 of Pinus albicaulis. NCBI lineage: Eukaryota > Viridiplantae > Streptophyta > Pinopsida > Pinales > Pinaceae > Pinus > Pinus albicaulis. The sequence continues at coordinate 98,350,945 of CM076582.1, forward strand.
CAAAAGTTTATAATATTTTTTACAACTCCTTTATATTGGTCTTTTTAATTATATAGATTAAGGATCTAAATCAATAAAAATGCTTGATTAAACCATATCAAATGAAGTTTTCTCTTTAAAAGAGAACTTAATGAAAAACTAAAAGGCATATGCAAAACTATTCAAAAATAAAAGAAAAAAAAGTAAATCATATCTTGAATTGGATTAAGATAATTTTCTTCCAGTCCAAGAGTAAATGAACTAAACATAGGAAAAGCTATTGCTATGATTAAACCTAGAGTTGATGGTGAGTTGTACATTCCAAAATAGTTTTGAAATGCGAAAGAGATTAATATACCCTTATGTAAGTGAATATGTTTTAATAAATAGTTATTAAATTAATTTAGCTTACATATCTAGATTCCATAAATTAGAATTTATTATATGATTTTTTTTTTTGAAAAAATAGTTCATTCTAATAGAAAACAAAATAAGTCTGTAAATGAATAATAATTAGTTCTTATTCAACACATTCAAATTTCCATGAATTTAACCTTTACTTCAATTTCATTCTACGAACAAAGAAAGTTTTAATAAAGCTTCCGCAGCATATACCAATTGACATGGTAATAGCGCTCCAACATCGTGAACAAGATACTACTTGGAATGAAATTAAAATCGGCCTGTGGACTTTATGTCCACAACTATAGTATGGGACAAGCTACACAGCCCTTTTCGATCGCTGCCATTCTTCTTTATATGGGAGATTTGGAAGGCTAGAAACAGGCGGATTTTTGACCAGATTCCCATTCAATCTCATAAAATTTTTCTCGCCATTAAATCATGGATGGATGATATCCCTACAAATCCGCCTATTGTCTCTGATAGCTCTCATCGTCTAAGACCACATGACATTTCCATTCCTGTTGTTTTCTTTGATGGTGCTGCTGCGAATAACACAACAGGTTGCGGGGCATGGATTAAAATCTCTGAACATGAACGTTTCCATATTCATTGGAATGGTGGTCCAGGCTCTAATAATAAGGCTGAAATTATGGCGTTGTGGAGTGGGCTTTTCATTGCTTATGACCTCCAGATTCATGTGGCTGGTATCTATGGGGATTCTAAGTTGGTGACTGAATGGTTATCAAATGTGGCTCATATGGATTCTCCAAATCTTCAAGGGTGGATGGATAGAACCAGAACGCTTTGGAATCGGTTGGACTGTCCTCCCATCCATCACATTTATCGCGAGGTCAATACTAGAGCCGATCGACTCTCCAAGAAGGGGCTGCTGGAGGATTTTGGTTTTTTGAGGGTTGTTCATTTTCAAAACGGTCTTCAGTCGGGCATGCGGGACATCTCTCTTCCTTAATTCCTATATCATTTTTTCTGTTTACATTTTTGCATGCGGAGGCTTAGGGGTGCCTCTCTTTATTTTTGTTTTTAATTGGATTTTGGATCTGTCTTCATCAGGCGAGCGAGTCATATACTTTTGGCCAGCGTTCATTGCATCCATTGTTAGCCATTTTGTACATATTTCAGGTCATTATCTCTGCTGGTGCTTTTAAATCTATATATTTATCTTCTCAGGCGTGCAAGCAGCGGCAAGCGAGCGGGTTTCTTCGGCAGGCGAGCGTGACTATATCTCACAGGCGAGCGTGCTCACATCTTAAAATGGTAGTTCATATGATGTTTCACAGCTATTCAACAGAACTATCATTATGTTTTGATTATTTTCTGGATCGGGTTGGCGTCATATTTTCATCATTTATAATTTGCAGACCCAAGGGCGTCCCCATTTTCCTCATTTAATCATATCTGATGTCTTTCGAGTCAAATCTCCCTTTTGGATATGTAACAGGCATCTGGAATGTTTTTGAACCTTTTCTATAATATTCCTTAATAGTCCTTGTTTTCCATATATGTTTATATTTGTAATCAGGTCGGAACTTGACCTGCTCATGAGGTTGCCCACTCATTTGATCTTGCTCAAGTTATGAGCAGAATTTCTTGGGGCAAATGATGGTTGATTTCTCGCTGTGTTTCTACACTGTTGAGATTATTTGAATATGTACTGTATATATTTTTCAATATATTCAGCGTTTTTTTCTTTCTGAAAAAAGAAATTAAAATCAATAAAAAAAATTCTGATAATAGAAAATTAATTCAAAATCCGAAACAATAATGCTTTGGAATGAAAATCATTAAAATAAAATCAGAATTTCGTTAAAAATCTACAGCCCTTAAGCAGCCTCCAACTTTGTGAAGAAATAGTTTGCAAAAGTGCAAGACAATTTTTCCTCTCATAACCCAAAGTGCTATGTCTCCCTACAATTTAAGTCTCTCCCCATTACAAAAGTACAAATATTAAAGAGGCACAATTTGCGGTACTGTGGATTGGGAACCCCCACTTTAAAATAATTTGCAGAACGCCTCCATGCCCCTTTTACTCTCGATCATTTCGACCAATATCAACATTTTCCTAAAATTCAAGTACAAATGCCGTAAAAATTGGCAATTTTTTTTTTTCTAGATATCAAATCTTTTCGTCAGAATCTTCGATTTGTTTTAGCAAACATGGAAATGATCGTAAGGTCCAATTGAGAAGGCGGAAGTTGAGCCCATAATTGGCATAATCTCAAAAATTTCCCTTCAAAATCATCAATGTGACAACACTGTGTCGTTGTCATCGGTGGAATAAGCTAACGTCAGCACTGATTCTCAACTCACAAAGACTTTATTAGGTTGAACTTCGAGTGAAGTGCAACTGTGCCATATCAAAACTGTTTGTGCACCTTTTTAAATTTGACAGATCTCAATTGCATTATTCTTGTTGTATATTGAATTATATGATTTATTTAAGCATTTCACTATATAAGTTATTATTAATTTATTTACAATATGTTATATATATTTATTATTATTTACGTTAAAGTGTAATTTAAAATTATATATATTTATTTGTTATTTGAATATTTCCAATTAATTAAATTATATTTACAAAGTTTGAGTTTTTAATATACATATTAAGATAATCATATATACAATATTAGTAAATGTTACAATTGGTATTAAAATGTATTTACAATATGGTTAAAAATCATTTAATCATGCACTCTTTCATCAATACAAGTGTCAAGCCAAGTTATGATGAGGAGACACCAACTAGCAACAAGCCAAAATAATAGTCATAACCAAACATAAGCAAGAACATCAAAAGCCAAGTAATAGTAATAAAACAAGTCATCAATCACTAGAATGTCCCAAAGTGAAGCAATAAATACCAAAGAAATCATGTGTTACACAAAATGCCAATAAAGAGGGAGTTTTCTAAAGTAAAAATGAAGGGTCCCCATGATTTTGTTGGAAAAATTATGGAAGAGGTTGTGGCCAACACAACCTGAATAACAACATTTCCAGGAACATGAGTAAGATAAATATTCCTAAAATCGATGGAGCATCTAGTGGTATAGCTCGAGCTTGGGTCCCTAGGAATTAGGCACATTCTTCTAGCTTAACCCCATGAGAGAGTTTGGGGTTATCTAGTACGCTTAGTTACACTTGGGAGGTGAGGAACACAAATGATGGTACCACATATTAACTACCATTGGGCACTCCAATATCACCTCCTACTTGGAGTTCATAGAGAAATTAATTTAGAGGTTAGATAAGATAAACCTAGAGCTAGATTTCACAGATCTAGCACAACTTTGACAAAAAGGGGCTCCAAAAAAACAATATCATCAAATTCTAGAGATTTTCAGTAATGGTGATGTTGCTATATCCTAGGGCTTGTTGGTGATGTTTCTATTAGAAGGGTATCTAAACCATTGTGTGGTTGGGTCAAATCCTTTAATCCCAATACACTTATGGAATTTATATGTAGGATGAGGGATATGGAAGACATGTGACAAGGAAAATTCTTTCTGAATTCATCCCCCCAAAAGAACAAGGAAAATAAACCATGGAAAGAAAATGGTGAATCAAAGGATGAATAGAGGAGGAAGAAACATTGTTTCAGCTATAAGGAACCAAGGGTTCCTAGGAATGTGTGCACGGGTAAGGTAAAATTTCACCTCATAGAAGTGATATCAGATTGTGAAGAAGAGGAAGAAATAGAAGCGACTCCCTAAGAAGAAAATAACAATAATGACAAAGAGCCTTCATGGATGGAGACAAAATCGATCACTCAAGCCAAGCTCTTTTGTGTTCCCAAATATAATAATTTCCAATTCAATGAGTTTAAAAGGGAAACGAGTTACCATCCTCATTAATGGTGGACCCACCCATAATTTCATATATGTGGCATTAGTAGATAAAAGGTGCTTACCCACTAAATTAATTGAAGTGTTTGATGTAGAGGAGGGTGGAGGATGTAGAATGACATGTTTAATGGGTGTTCCTCAGATGGAAATAAGGGCACGCTCATCGATGACTTCCATGTGGTAAAAATAGGTGATACCAATGTGATGTTGCGGGTCCAGTGGATCATTTCCATAAGAAGGAACTGGAACAACTACCACACTATGGATATGGATATTTTTGCACCAAATTGATGGTGGGAATTATTGAGAGGAATGACCAACAATGTTCCGAGAATGGTCACAACAAACATGATGGAGGGCATAATCAGGCATGGGGAAATAAAATGGGATATACAATGTATGGTGATGAAGAAAAGGCTTCCAAATGAGTGGAAGCAATACCAAGTAGATATTTAAACATTACTAAGAAGACACCAGAAGGTCTTTAGAGAGATCCCATGAGGGAGGCTGCCAGATATGAGATTCAAGCATATAATAAAATTGGAAGACTACCTTCCTCGCAATCAGTGACATACCTGGCGGTCTTTGAAGACCCATATCTGTAAAAAATATCCTAAGTTTACGTCTCATAATACATAACAAAAACATTCAAAAAGTAAAAAAATGCTAAAATATAATTTTTACTTGCATCATTCCACTGTGTGCCTCGTGGAATGGTTAGATCTAGATCCCCCCATGAAGTCGATGCCTACATATGAAAAGTTCTCAACCATGATGAATTGACGATGCAGCTAGCTAAAAAATGTTGCCAGGAAATGCATCTATTTTCCCCCACCCTGTCGGAGCATGACCTCTAACCACCTAATCAGTCTCGGGTCCCTCGAGAATGGATCATGGATTTCTGACTGTTGATACTGGAACAATGGTACTCTCTCCAAGAAAAAGGTCACCAAAATGGACCCGTACCCAAATTGTTTCAGCCACCATGTCTTGCACTTACCACCATGTCTTGCACTTAGTCAGTTGGCTCTTAATGTTGGCCAATAACCCCTCACACGAGTTAAACATCATAGGGGCTAAATAGTCCACCGCATACTGTAATTGGGATTTTGTTGCCTCATACAACACCTGGGCTCCCACCACTCTTGTCATGTAATGAAGGATTGCCTGCAAGGGAAGGTATCTGATAGAGGATATCTCTATCTTGCCGCTCTCAGTCTTTCGAGCCTTGAGACAGTGTCCCTAGATGATCATATTGGTACTCTAACTGTGAGAATATTAGATCTACTAAACTAGCTATCTATCTAAGAAACATATAGATAAGAACAGAAAGAGAACAAGGAAAAATAATACAAAAAATATACGTGGTTCACCCAATTGGGCTATGTCCATGAGAAGTTTTTCTTCTATTATCTCCAGAAATCTCCTGCAATCTTACAAAGAGAGCAACTACAAATAACCCGATACAAATAACAATATGAGCACAAGATGAGACGTGATCGATTTCAAAAAGGCTCCCTTGACCCTATTATATACCCAGAGATGTGGAGGAATTACTCTCACATATTGAATGTGGGATAATATAATTCTCCAAAATAACACCTCTTTATATAATAAAAGGGTACAAGAGTATACCATGCCATAATGAATATGGGATATAATGTGTTACTCTTTTACATAAGATTGTATTCAACTTCCGACATAATATAAAGACATTATTACCTTCCAAGGAATATAATATATTCCAACACTCCCCCTTAATAATGGTTGGGACAAGGGCCCATCCTAACGCTACCTAACACTAAGGAAGGAAGGAGTCATTGCTACTCTCCCTTGATGACAACTTCCCTCATCCCAAGCAAATAATGAAGATACACATACTTCGCGTCTCTCAAGGATTTGGCGAAGATATCGGTTGCCTGCTACTTGGTAGGACAATACTCCAAAGAAATAATATCATCGACGAAAAAACGTCAAATATAATGAGCATCAAGGTCGAGATGCTTCATTTTGGAGTGATATACTAGATTGTAAGCAAGCTAGATTGCACCCTGATTGTCACATTTCAACATGGTGGATGATTTCAGAACCAGATCAAGCTGGGTAAGAACATGTCGTAACCAAATGACTTCTTTAGTTGCTTCTTTGGCTGCTATATATTATGATTCACATGAAGATAAAGAAAGAGTCTTCAACTTGTTGCTGGACTAGGAGATCGGACCTAAACCAAGTTGAAATATGTAACCAACAGTTGACCATCGATCAGAACTGTCGCCTGCCTAATCAGGCTTTGTATAACCATAGAGTAAAATTGTAGCACTGCTCGAATAAAATACACCATAATGAAATGTCCCCTGTAAATATCGCAAAATTATCTTAGATGTCGGCCAATGACTTTCACGAGGTTGCTTCATGAACTGAAAAATCATACTAGCAAAAAAACAGAGATCTAGTCTACTGTGAATTAAATATATTAAACTTCCAATGAGTTGATGATAAAGAGTAGCATCAACGAGTGAGTGGTACACTCAATAGTCAAATTTACACCGGATTGAAATGGTGTAGGAGAAGTTTTACAATTAATCATATGGAAATGAGCCAATAAATTTTTTGCATACTTAGGATGAGAGAGAAAAATATCGTCAGCCATATGCTAGATCTGAAGACGCAAGAAATAGTGCAATGTATCGATATCTGTCATCTCAAACTGCTTCTGAAGAGAAATTTTTATATCTTGAATTAATACAAGTTGTCTGCCAGTAATAATTAGATCATCCACATATAAAACAATACTGAGGACATTATCACCAAAGTTCTTAACATACATATTTGGATCAGATATACAACGCTTAAAACCATTATTCAAGAAATATGCAAAAATTCTATCATAACAATCCATAGAGGCTTGTTTGAGACCATAAAAGGATTTGTGTAATTTTCATACTAAACTTTAGAATTCAGCAGAAATAAAACTAGGAGGCTGTTGCATATAAATTTCTTCAGTAATATCACCATTTAAAAATGCACTTTTAACATCAATTTGATGAATTTCCCACTTAAAATATGTAAAAAGTAATAAAATGGTTCTTATTGTGTTCATTTTAGCAATAGGATCAAAAGTTTCATTATAATTAATACCTTCAAGTTGATTAAAGCATTTGGCAACTAATCTAGCTTTATACTTTTCGATCTGTCCTTCTGCAGTGAACTTAGTTTTATAAATCCATTTACAGCCAACTAAATTGTTTCCTAAAGGAAGAGAAACAAGAGACCAAGTCTTGTTTCTCAAAAGAGATTCATATTCAGCAAACATATCTTGTTCCCAATGAGGATTACCGTTAGCTTGAGCATAAGTAGCAGGATCATCTGTGGCCAAAACTTTGGTCATAAGAGCAAAGTTAGATCTAGTTCGATGAGTGTCGGAATGATTTCCGACCTCGCTACCTCCAGATTCAATGGTTTTCTGACCCAAATAGGAAGAATAGAAGGAACATGAGTCACTTTAGGAGCTTCATGAGTTCTAGGTGTAATACTTGAGGGAGAGGAAGAATCAAGATCAATAAGAGGCTCATAACTGGAAGAAGGCGTAACAGGAATCAGAGTAACAAGTGGTGTTGGTAAAATTCAGGGTAACATGAGTTTCTACAGACTTAGGAGGGGAAGAGACTTTATGAAATTGAACATCCCTTCTGATTATGACACTTTGATTAGAAGGATCAAACAACCTGTAAGTCTTGGAATTCTTGTCATAACTAATGAAGATACACTCGTGAGATTTGGGTTCTAACTTTTTCCGTTTTTCATTAGGAATATGAGCCCAACATTCACAACCAAACACCTTAAAACTACTAATATCCGGTTTACATCCATTCCATTTTTCCTCAGGGGTAACATGCTTAATATCTTTAGTAGGAACTCTATTTAAAATAAAATTAGCACAACAGATGGCTTCAGCCCAAAATTTCTTATGCAGTTCTTTAGAATAAAGCATACATCTAGCCATTTCAACTAAAGTTCTGTTTTTCCTTTCAGCAATACCATTTCGTTGAGGTGTGTAAGGAAAAATCTTTTGATGTTGAACACCATGTTTAGATAAATATGCATCAAATTATTTCTTAACAAATTCCCCCCATTATCATATTGCAAATTTTTAATACTCTTACCAAATGAATTTTCAACCATGAATTTAAATTCTTGAAATTTTACAAATGTTTCACTTTTATTTTTCAAAAAATAAACCCAAGATTTTCTACTAAAGTCATTAATAAAGCTAAGAAAATAAACTGCATGGGATATTGAAGGAACTTCAAGAGGGCCACAGATATCACTATGAATTTATTGCAAAGGCTCTTTAGGACACCAGGATTTACCTTTGTCAAACATTTCTCTATGATATTTACTAAGAACACATCCTTCACAAACACCAATAGAAGAAGAAATATTAGGCAAACCATGAACCATTTTAGTTAGTAAATTTGCATTTTACCATAAATAAAGTGACCCAAACTTTCATGCCATAATTTACTTAGTTCATCAGCATAAGCAACATAGGAAGAAAAGGGTTGTCTCTTAGTTGAATTAAAACCTGAAAATTTATATAAACCAGTTGTATGATCAACAGGGCCAGAAGAAACTACTTCGTAATTTTGGTTGATATCTTTAAGAACATATTTATCGGGCCAAGCTTCAAATTTAAAACCTTTATGATATGCACGATAAATAGAAAGTAACTTTATGGGAATGTTTTGAACATGAAAAAAATCTTCCAATTGACCATTAGCAACATTAATATTACCAAAACCAATTACGGAAATTTTTTTACCATCACCAATAGAAACTTTCTGAGATAAGTTCTTATTAGTGTCATAAGATGTAAATAAAGAAGCATTACTAGTCATATGTTTAGAAGCACCAAAATCCATTATCCATTCCACATTAGAAGAAGAATTATTAGATGAAACAATAGATGCACATAAAGCTACTTGAGATTCATTAGAATTTTTCTTGTTTAAATGTTTCGCTTTAAAGAATTTTTTTTCATGATGGTTAGTTTTACCACGATGCTTACAAGGATCATACACCTTTTTTTCCTTACTATTTTCATGATGTGCATGAGAAGCATGACCATCATAATTAGTATGATTAGAAGTGTGTGAACAATATCCTTTGGCATTATTAAAACTTTTCTTAGGATTTTTATTATGTGCCATAAGAGCTTTATTAGGTGAGACTTGTCCTGAAGAAATCAACCTTTCTTGCTCATTTATCAACCCTTTACATAAATCATCAAAATTAGGTTTCATGGTACTTTGAGACAATTCAAGAGCCCCATTCCTAGTTTGGATGAACATGTCAAAACAAGATGGCAATTTTTGTTCTACAAGAATGATAAGAGGAGTGTTTTTCTTCTTGTAATATTTACCACAATAATTTAACTTTTCATTTCAGGTTTTCAATTCAGCAAGATATAATTATACTCTATCAAAACTAGTAGGATCTAGCTCATGAATCTTCTTTTCAAGTTAATAAGCAAAAAAATCATCAGATTTATCAAATACAGAAGCAATAATTTCCCATACCTCAATCGGGTTGTCTTTTGCCTCAACGCTTACCTGAAGACTATCAGAAACCGTTTGACCAATGAGCCCTCTTTCTTGATCAAAATTTTCTTTCCATTTAATCAATGCTTGAGCATCTATAGGTTTCTTGTGTTCACCATTAACCAACCTCCATAGATTCTTACCCTTGAGAACATCAATCATTTTCCTTTTCCATGCAAGATAGTTAGAGTTGATATGTTCACGAACATAAGCTACTTTTGAAGTCATAATGATAGAAATTTTGACAATAAATATAAACCCAAATGAAAGAAATGACAAGAGAAAAAGTTGATAGAAAACTGTAAATTTCTGCAGTTCATTTTCAGAAATGGTGCAACCACTCTGCATTCAACACTGAGGCTGAAATTCTAATTTGAACCCTAAGTCCACCAATCTTCCGCCCTGTAGAAAAAAACAGTCGTAACTGCCGTAACCGAATGTTATAACCAGAATATAGATCTCCTTGAGAAGGATTCAAAAAACATATAGGTCTTACAGAAAAAAATAAACAATCCCTTGAAAATAAAAAAAACATACAGATATTAGAGAAAAAAAATCAAGAGCCCCTTGAAAACAAAAATGCAAAAAAAAACTACACAACAAAGTTAGGGTTATGAGAAAAAAATCTCAAATATGTAGAATCATGCCCATATCGGAAGAGAAGCTTAATGGCTACCAGATAGAAAGAGAATCTACAAAACAATGAGTGCCCGGATAATAAAAAATGAAGATACATGTTTATGGTTAAACTCAAAGAAGATGTTAGATCATAGTAGACATGGCTCTGATACCATGTGAGAATATTAGATCTATTAAACTAGATATCTATATAAGAAACCACAACATATCAACATATAAATCAGAATAGAAAGAGAAAAAGTAAAAAGAATACAACAGATATATGTTTTTCATCCAATTGGGCTACGTCCACAGGAAGGTTGTCTTATATTATCTCCAGAAATCTCCTGCAATCTTACAAAGAGAGAAACTAGAAATAACTCGATGCAAATAACAGTATGAGCACAAGATGAGTTGTGATCGATTTCAAAAAGGCTCCCTTGACCCTATTATATACCCAGAGATGTGGAGGAATTACTCTCACATATTGAATGCTACAAAAATACACCTCTTTATATAATAAATGGGTACAAGAGTATACTATGCCATAATGAATATGGGATATAATGTGTTACTCTTTTACATAAGATTGTATTCAAACTTTTGACATAATACAAAGAATTATTACCTTCCAAGGAATATAATATATTCCAACACTAACCCCCTGTGCGAGCTCCAGAGAGTTGGATTCTCTCCCCTCTCTTGGACAAGCCTATGATGAAATAGATGTCCATAACATCTAGTTCTAGTTCATGGTCCTTGATGATGAATATCTGTAAATCCACATCCAACAATCCAATAAAATACTGGAGCAACTCCATATGAGCTCTCATCTCTGATGTTTGAAATAATTTCAGTAATCCATAATTGTGGAATTTATTTACGCAATTTTTATCTTGAAGTGCTTGGTATTATTCCACCGTGTGGCCTCGTTCTTTCCATTCGATGACCATCTCCACTGAAATCACCTGCAAAAATTGTTCAAAATAAATTCTAGGAGCTTTCATCAGAGTATTTTTGGAAATCATCCATGGAAATGGGTAGATTTCTTGTTTCAAAATCTTGCCCGTAGCCAACGCGACTGTCCAAATTAATTCGGCGTTGGCGGTGCGCTGCCCTAATGGGCCAAACGTGACCAACGCAGGTCCGATATGTTGAACCCACGCCGGTCGCGAGTGATTTTGAGGTTTGAAACCCTCCACCCATTTATCTATTTCTAAAGCTAAATGCTAAAAGAATGGAATTAAATTGAAGAGGAGGCTTTGGGTTCTTACCTAGCACTGACGGATCACTTAATGGTATCCTGGATCAACCTCACCATTGATCTGAATTCTAGAGGGAAAATGGGTAAAATTAAACTCTCCAATTTTCTCAAAATAGAAAGGTGAAAATGAATTTACTTTTTTTCTATTTATATATTTTTGAAATATTTTTGTCATTATTTTATTATTTTTCCTCGATATGCATGATGTTTGTTGTTTTTGTGTAGTAACAGGACTTTTACACTGTTTGTGATTATTCATTATGAAAAACAAGTTTTATTTTATCTCTTTTTTGGACTCGGTAAAGATCTACGAAAAAAGAACCTCTCTGGAGTCAACTTTTAGCTCTTTTCTGACTCTCGAAAAATGAAAAGATTGTTGAGTACTTGTCATTTCGAACTCGTTAAAGTGAATAAGTTAACATGGTATTAGTATATTTTTACCCCTTTTTCGGGCTGAGATTTACTATTTACGAAAAAGGAATACCTTGATCGAACATGGTTAAGAGGTTCTCTTTGATATTGTTTTCTACCTTTTCAGATTCGAGAGATGAATTACGAAAAGGGACATGATGGAGTTTGATTTTTTTTCTTTTCAAACTCCTTAAACATGGAAAGTTACCAAGTTACCCTTTCATTGGACTCGTTAAAGATTAAATGACGAAAGACTTGTCACGATGACGAGATCGAGTTCCTCCTTCCTATGGCTAGTTAAACTTACTAGGATGGATTCATTCGAAGAATGAACATACACTCTTAGCATAGTTTATCCTCTTCATGCTGGCTATAAAAAGCAAAGAGGTCTCATTAGCAATAACGGTGAAAAATTGAAAGTGAACATCCTATGTGTATTTTGGGAAGCTTGTTGCTCTTGAACATGGCACTCATTTGCAGTTTGTGTCGGGTTGGGGACATCCTACATTTGTCACTTTGTCTCCATGATATGTATTTATGAAAAAGGTATTATTGACATCTACGTGAGAAGATTATGTTTCTTAGTGCAATAGATCGAAAATATTGTGAAAAACATAAACAACTTAAGCAAATGAAAACACAGTCGAACACATTAACACAGCAAGAATTTAATAACGGAGTTCACAAGACTTCCCGGCTACGTATCCGGGTCCTTAGCTTCCAGTGCTGACCGCTTTATTTTTTCTTCAAAATGATTTTATAGGTATGAACTAAAAACAAAGAGTCAAATGAGAAAATGGACCTCACCATTGTGACCGGATCGAAATTTCGGCCAAAATGAGTGTAGACTTGCCTATATTTCGCCACTGTGACCTCCAGACCCCCTAGTGAATCCAAAACCACTTATGCCATTAGGGGAATTTTGAGGTATAAAATGAACCTCCTAAGGAAATTATTAAATAATAGTGAAAATAATAATATAATATTTGATTACACCATCAAATTTTAGAGGGAAAAAGGAGAAAACTACTTTGTCAACTTATCTCCCAAAGTTTTTACTCAAATTTTGAGTGGAAGTACTCATTGGATGAAAAATTTAATTCATCGTCCAATGAGTACCCATGTTTCATACGTTCGATGGGTCCTACTACACAAAAAAATATAAATACATGAAAAACGTGATTGCATTCACGTTTTTTTATGTATTTCTCATTTTTCATGTAGGAGGGTCCATCGAAAATATGCAACATGGGTACTCATTGGATGAGGAATTAAATTTTTCATCCAACGAGTACTTGCACTCGAAATTTGAGTAAAAAAATTGGGAGATAAGTTGAAAATATGAGTTGAAAAATTTGTTTTATTGTTTTACTATTTTTTAATCTTTTTACCCTTTTACTTAAAAAATGGTGAATCATCCCCCATGGTTGACATCATCATCTTGATTCCTATTGGTTCTTATAAAGTCTATTTTTGTTGTACATTTTTCTTAGGAGGCCCATTTTAGACCTCAAATTTCCCCTAATGCATGCACAAAACCACTTCTACCTGTTCAAAACCACTTCTGCCTGCATAATTACCACTTTGGTCTATGCGCTCTTTGTTTGGGCAGATTTGGCTTTGTATCTACATAAATAAGTTTCGGGCAGCTTTAATTATAAGAACCACCATATGGCGCAATGGATTAGTGCTCTTGTGTTAAAACGTCATATTAATAGATTTTTGGAGGTTGGCGGGTCGAAACCCTCGCCCGACCTTCCGCTATCCATCGGTGGTTACATACTATATATTGCATATAATATATGCTTCGGTGGTAATATATGCAATATAAATATGGTATTAAACCTTAATAAGGTTCTATACCCATCCATTATGTTAATGTTGCAATATATATGTGCTCATTTAAACCTTATAATAAGGTTTATCATATAGTATCCCCGTTACATTGAATATGCGGTGGTCGTTAAACCTTTGGATAAGGCTCCCATACAGTGGTTCTACATATATATCATATGATATATATTGAAATATATGCGACGACATTTAATAATAAGGTTCTTATCTGGTGGCAATAATATATATGCGGGCTTCAACCTTATAATAAATATGAAACCTCTGCATTAAATGCCAATTGACCTGCTGGCCGAATCAATGAAACAAATTTTGAATAAATTGTTGCCTTTCCAGGAGGTCATGGGTTCGATCCTTCCTGACCCCCAAAATTTTGGAGATAAGGCCAAATTGGGAAAAATCTGGGCTACCACGTGTTAGCCTCGGATTGGCCCATTCCAACCAATCACAGTCTGACACGTCACTGATATGCTGACATCACCCTAGACAAGTGGCGTGTTCCCGATATGAACGTGTCCTATTGATGTCATCTGACTGTTGACTTTGACCATTGACCATTCACTTTGAGTTTGACTTTTTTCCATTTTGTCCTAGTTTTCCATAAACTTTGACTTGTAATATCTTTGTCATACGAACTCAGTTTTACGCATCGTTCACACCGTTGGAATCTTGTCGATGAGCACTTCAAACTCATCCTATTTTCATCCGTGTTTGAAGACTTTGATCAAGAGGAAAAACTGAATCCATTTTGGATCACTCCTCCCCACTGGAAGCTATCAGACCAGAAAAAGTTGGTTTTAGTTGTCGAGTAAGTGAGGATATGTTTCCTTAACTTTTCCACTTTCTATCCATCGTGCTTTACTTGTATTTGTACCTTTAAGTCCAACTTGAAGATACTCAACTTCTCCTCATCACAAATTCCTTATCCTCTTGTCGATAATTGTGTCCTCCTGCAATTCGTTGAGATACTCTGGTGAAATATATTCGATGGAAGGTACCTGACTTTTCCCTTCTGGATATTCAATCATTGAAGGTTCATACAATCGCAAGTTTTCCACACTTATGACAGAATAGATCTGCATATAAGCTGATATATCTAGTCAGAAAGCATTCTCACCAAATTTTTCAAGAATTTTGAAAGGACCATATCTAATTGGTTTCAATTTTTTACCTTCCCCTTGAATTCTTTCTTTGTTGATGTACAACCAAACTTGATCACCAACTTCAAAACTATGCTCAACTCGATGCTTTTTGTGCCTCGCTTTATACTTTTATTAGCTCTTTTCCAGTTGTTCCTATACTTCCTGGTGAATTTCCTTGATCTGTTCAATGAACTTGGTTTCTTTGTCCAGATCGTTATGTCCATAAATTTCTATGTCTTTACCAAAGACAAAATCCAAGGGAGACTTTGGTATAAAATGAAAACAAGTCTCAAATAGAGATATTTGAGTAGAAGAATGTTTTGCATGGTTGTAAGCATGTTGTACATAACAAAAATTCTCACCTCAATGCTTGGGATGCTTGCTACAATAACCTCGAAGAAACTCTACCACTGTCCTGTTTACCACTTTAGTCTAGCCGTCTCTTTGCGGATGAAATGTCGTGCTCTTATTTAACTTGGTGTCCATGAGTTCCCATAAACTTGACCAAAATTTCCTGACAAATCGATAATCTTGATCAGATATAATAGAGGTGGGTAACCCAAAATGAATCCATACATTTTGAAAGAACAACTTTGCAGTTTGTTTAGATGTGACCTATTTAGTACATGGTGTCAAAATAAACATCTTACTAAACCTATCCACAACTACATACGAATAATCATGACCTTTCCTAGACATTGGAAATCCCCCAACAAAATCCATGGATAAAAGCTTTCCCAAGGACGAGAAGGAATTAGAAGTGGATTGTACAAGCCTAATTTTCCATTGCTTGGATTTTTTGTAGCATGCATAGTACATCCTCTAATATATCTTGAAATGTTTTCGTTTATTCGTGGCGAATAACAGAATCTTTGTAATTGTGCAATTGTTTTACTTACACCAAAGTGACCTGAAATTAGAGAAGTATGTGCTTCTCGAATCACATTAACTCTTTCAGTTTGTGGAATGCATAATTTTCCCAAATGATATAAGAGTTTTTCCTTTATGAAATAATCCAATTCTTCTACCTGCTTTCCATGACTGAAAGTCGCATATACATCCTTGAAATCTCTGTTTTGAGCATATTGTTTAATATATCTTTCGTGCATTACTAAATTATGCTTAAGAATTTTGGATTCATTTATGATTGGTCTTGATAACATGTTTGAAACCTTATTATATATGCCTTTCTTATATCTGATTACAAGATGAAATTGCTGTAAGAAACCCATCTAACGATAGTGTCTTGATTGTTGCAATTTAGTTTGTGAGTGTAAATATTGTAGTGGTTGATGATCTGTATATATGATTGTTTCTTTTAAAATTATGTAATGTTTCCACTTTTTAACACTCTGTACTAATGCATATAATTCCTTATTTTATGTAGGATAGTTTACTACTGCTGATGTGAATGTCTCAGAATGAAAGCATGTAGGCTTTCTATGCTACATCAACACTGGCCCCATGGAATATTCACTTGCATCTGTCTCGATCTCAAATGGATGTTGAAGATCTGGCAGTGCTAGTATTGGTGCTATACTAATCCTTTCTTTCAATGTGTTTAGGGCTTTATGTTGTTTTCCTCCCCACTGAAACACCTGTTTCACACTTGTCAAAGCATGTAGAGTTGCTGCAATCAAAGAAAATTTAGAAATAAACTTTCTCCAGTATTTTGATACCCCTAAGAAACTTCTAACTTCTGTAGCAGTATTGGGCTTAGTCCAATTTACAATGACTTCGACCTTAGAGGGATATACCTTCAATTCACCACCCCCTACAATATAACCCAAATAATTTAAAGATGTCCTACAAAATTCACATTTTGACAGTTTTACATAGAGATTTTCTCTCTTTAACACATATAAAATCTACTTTACATGCTTTATATGTTCATCCCATGTGTTACTGAAAATAAGAATATCATCTAAGTAGACTATTACCAAATCATCTATAAATGGTATAAAAACATCATTCATGACACGCATTAATGTAGCTGGACCATTGGTCAAGCCAAAAGGCATAACCATCCATTCATAGAGTCCTTCCTTTGTTTTGAAGGCAGACTTCCAAACATCTTGTTCTGAAACTCTGATCTGATGGTAGCCACTTCGCAAGTCTAACTTAGTGAAGTAAACTACATATTTCAACTGATCTAATAAATCATCGATACGAGGAAGAGGATAACGATTATTTATTGTTATTTTATTCAATGCTCAAAAATCAATGCACATTCTCCACAGACCACCTTTCTTACGTACCAACACAATAGGCAATCCGCATGGTGAAGTGCTTGGTCGTATAAACCCTTGATTGAGAAATTCCTATACCTGCTTCTTTATTTCTGCATTCTCTAGAGCTGATAACCTGTACATTCCAATGTTAGGAAGAGGAAAATCTGGCTGCAAATAAATCTCATGTTCTATCTGTCACTTGGGAGGAAGCCCTTTAGGCTATTGAAATAGAATATCATAATCAGAAACAAATTTAACCAAATCTGCTTTCTTTTTAGGATTACAACCTTGAAAAGCAATGGACTTATCAAGATCCTTTGATTTTATAATCATAAGTGAAAATTGTTTACTTGAATTTATAATTCTTTTCATCTGTCCTGAATATATGAGAGTGTAGTTATGTTTGAGTTTATGAGCTCTTAATACATATTTGATTCCATCCTTAGTGAGTTGATACTTATTCGCCCTTCGATAAAAGACATCATCTCTATCATACAAGTATGGACTCCCTAGTACAATTCCACATATATCCAATGGGACTATATCTAATTCAACCTCATCTACAAACTCCGATCCAATTGCAAAACAAATTTGGCATTGTTTCATAACCTGTAGTTTATTTTTATCACAGACCCAACCCAATGGGTATGGATTTTTATGAGGATTAGTTTCAATACCCAATTTCTTTACAATTGATTCAACAATCAAATTAACTTGAGAGCCACTATCAAACAAAGTATCAATTTTAGTATGCTTGGAAATGACTCTAATATGAAATAACTCATTTCTTTTCCTCTCATCATTTTCATTATCAATAGAATGCGAAGAAGTAGCTGTAGGTGCTTGAGAATTTTTACCTTTTATACCTGTAGCTGTAGTTGTTGTTTTGTCTCATGAATCTGATCCCAAGTCTATTTGCATAGCAACAACATTATTTTTCTGTTTATTACTGAACTTCTTAGGCTTCAATTTTGGATGAAGTGCCCAACAATGTGCCTCATCATGTCCTTCTTTCTTATAGTGAGTGCATGTAGGATTTTCTTTCTTCACAGTGTCTGTTTTCCTTTCCTTCCATTTTTTTTCTTCTTTTCCTTATTCTTGATTTCAATAGATTTAGATGACTTTCCAACATCATGAGATACATTTTCACCCCTAGCTACTAGATGAGTTGCTTGAACTGATACATCATCTAATCAAGTCAGATTAAACATCAGTATGGTATGCCTCAAATAACTATACAGGCCACCTATGTATTTCAATAATGTTTCTACTGAGTCCAATGATATGCATAATGTAAAAGCTCTTTTACGAAATTCCTGAGTATAAATTTGCACTCTTTGACCCTTTAACGAACACAATGTTTTCCAACTCATCATAGCTTGTTGGATATAAGCCAAAGGATAAAATTGTTTTTTAATAGCATAAACAAATTCATTCCATGTCAAAATGATTTTACCATGTTTTTGAAGATTTTCTTGTGTCTTACCTTCCCACTGTACTAGTGCGGTTCATCCAAGATGAAGGCTAGCAAGCTGGATCTTCTTTCTTTCTGAAACAACTTTATGTACCCTGCTATAAACTTTAATTTGTCTTACCGAATTATCAAAATTTTCAGCGTTAAGTTCACCATCATAAATTGGAAAATCAAATTTCACATCTAATTTGATCAAAGAGGATTTCTTACTCTTCTTCTTTTTAGAAGAACTATATTTATGAGAAGAGGAAGATGATGATGATGGTGGTGATGATGGAGGAGTTGGTGGGAATAACGAAAGAGGATTTTCACTTGATTCTTTGTCTAGTTTAGATGATGAAGTGCCTTCACCTTTGTTATTTTTAAATTCTTTATACATCTCTTCTAGCATCACATGTATTTTCATGAATTTGTCCAAGAATTGAGCTTCTGATCTCAATACGTTTTCTTCCGTCATCTTCTTTTGTGAAAATTCCCTTCCAATATCTGAATTTTCTTCAACAATTTCTCCTTCTCCTTACTTGGACTTTGACCTAGTAAGCATTCAATCTTCACATGACACTATCAAACCTTTAAAATTTTAACCTTAAGGTCTGATACCACTTGATCTGTACTAATGAAAAAGGTATTATATACATCTATGTGAGCAACTTATGTTACTTAGTGCAATAGATCGAAAATATTTTGAATAACATAAACAAATTAAGCAAATGAAAACACAGTCAAACACATTAACACATCAAGAATTTAATAACGGAGTTCACCAGACTTCTTGGCTATTTCTGGGTCCTTAGCTTCCAGTGCTGACTGCTTTATTTTGTATTCAAATTCTTTTACAAGTATGAGCTCAAAAACAAAGACTCAAATGAGAAAATGGACCTTACCATTGCGATCGACTTGAAATTTCGGCCAAAATTAGTATACTCTTGCCTATATTTTGCCATTGTGACCTCCAGACCCCCTGGAGAATCCAAAACCACTTATGCCCTGCACAAAACCACTTCTTCCTGCACAATTACCACCTTGGTCTCTGCGCTCCTAGTTTGGGTGGATTCGGCTCTCTACCTACATAAATAAGTTTCGGGCGGCTCTAATAATAAACACCATCATATGGCACACTGTATTAGCACTCTTGTGTTAAAACATTGTATTAATATATTTTTGGAGGTTGGCGGGTCGAAACCCTCACTCGACCTTCCGCCATCCATCAGTTGTTACATACTATATATTGCATATAATATATGCTCTGGCAGTAATATATGCAACATAAATATGGTATTAAACCTTAATAAGGTTCTATCCCCATCCGTTATGTTAACGTTGCAATATATATGTGCACATTTAAACCTTATGATAAGGTTTATCATATAGTATCCCCGTTACATTGAATATGCGGTGGTCATTAAACCTTTGGATAAGGCTCACATATGGTGGTTCTACATATATATCGTATGATATATATTGAAATATATGTGACAACATTTAATAATAAGGTTTTTATCCAGTGGCAATAATATATATGCGGGCTTCAACCTTATAATAAATATGAAACCCTTGCATTAAATACTAATTGACGTGCTGGACCAACCGGTGAAATGAATTCTGACTAAATCGTTGCCTTTCCGAGAGGTCAGGGGTTCAATCCTCCCTGACCCCCAAAATTTTGGAGATAAGGCCAAATTGGGAAAAATCTAGGCTACCACGTGTCAGCCCTGAATTGGCCCGTTCCAACCAATCACAATCTGACATGTCACTAGTTTGTTGACATCACCTTGGATAGGTGACATGTTCCTGGGATGACATGTGTCCTGCTGACGTCATCTGACCGTTGACTTTGACTTTGACTTTTTTTCATTTTTCCCTAGTTTGCCATAAAATTTGACTTGCAATATATTTGTCATACGAACTTGGTTTTACGCGTTGTTCACATCGTTGGAATCCCGTCGATGAGAACTTCAACTTGAACCTATTTTCATATGCATTTGAAGACTTTTATCTCGAGGAAAAACTGAATCCATTTTGGATCACTCCATTGGTTTGGGAAATCCATTGGCCTCCTATTTGATGTCCATTTTTTTTCATCATGACCTCTCATCCCATTTGAGTCAAATGTTGCCACACTCCAGAGTTGTGTCACCAATATGTTCAAGAGAAGTCCATTTTTTCAAACATCCTTTGCTTATCTCACATCCTCTATTATAATCCTGAATCACTCCTACCATCTTGAGATATATGTAGTTTCGTGTCGATAATGTGGGAATCATTATGGGCCTCCTTTGAAAAATCACTTCTTGTCTACTTCAGCTCATTATCTGGGAAGGTGGTTTAGAAACTTCATTTCAGTACCTTGGAGCTTGCATGCCTCAATGGCAAGTTCTTCGTGTTTGACGATAGGTTCACAACATTGGCCTTCGATCGAATGATTCGGCAAGTGTTCGACTTCAACACATCCATTCACACTTGTATATTATGCTACTGTACCTTGAGGTCCATCGTCATTATTGGTGGTCTCTCTCGTGCTTGCTAACATTTTTCATCATTGACTCGTAAGCAGGTGGTTTCTACCATGTTCAACACCAACACACTTATTTGAATGGCTAGATTCATACTTTAGGTTGATTGAGATCGTGGTGAAGACCCTGGGTCACATCTGATTTTGATGCAGGATTCCTGGAGTTATTGAGTATTCACGATTGTATACATGATCCTATCTATATGGATGGTTGCGTCCATACCATGGATCCATTTTTATGATCTCTTTAGACGGATGGTTGCGACCATGCCATGGGTTCATTATTATTTGATACCTAGGGCAGAGTCATGTACTTAGGCATAGTCATACTAGAGATATCATATATTTTAAAATGTTTGATTTGGAAGGTTTCCTCGAGGTGATCTGAGTTTTTTGCCTTAGTTCATAAAGCATTTCATCCATCACTCCCTATTGTACCTTCATGCCCTAGGGGCCATCTGTTACAAAGTAATTTCTCACCATGCGCATTTCCCGTCCCTAATCCTGAAATGCCCCATGATAGACCCTGTGCAATTTTTTCACCATGAATAAATATGTTAAGACATCCCCTGAAGATTCAAAGAAAACTACCTTGGGATATTACTGAAGAAACTTGGTAAAAATCCTAGTTTCCTAGGTCAGCACATTTCTTGGTTTCATGCTTGTGCTGACATCAGATTGACAGTTCTGGGTTAGCACTACCAGTGCCCTTATTTCTTGGAAAACCACACTGATCCATTTCTAGTAGTGTTTCCTCAAATGGAGGAGAAGATTCGACCTCTAGAAGTTCCAGGGCAGCAAGTTGGTTGTTAAACGGTGGTGATGGAGTTGATCTCTCTGATTTTAGAGCTTTGATCTCATCCATGGGGACTTATACCTTAGAAGGTGGACCTTCTTCCTCCTTTCATGGGCTCCCAACCTCTTCTCCCTTACTATAAAATTATTCCCATCCTTCCACTACTGGTTGGTCATTGTTGGGCTAGTCTAAATTATTGTTCCCTTTACATTCTTTCATTGTGATAACACCTAAGTGTTCAGGAGAAGGAATGATTTAGAGCTTCGGTGAAGGACTTGTATTTTCATGAAAAGGAGGCATCCAACATCAAGGCCTGGGTTGTAAGCTCTTCCTTTCATATTTATCAATAACACATTTTGTGTTTGCTTTCTATATTTGTATACTCTTTTATGCAAATATTTTGGTAATCCTTGATTTGCTAGATAGCTAATTTTTATTATTATTATGTATTGGATTACATTTTTTTTTTCCTCTTGATCATCCGTAGGTATTCATGTGCTACCAGTAGCAAGGAGCGAGCCTAAAAGTATCATGGATCAAGTTCATCATCAGTGGGTTTGAGCATAGTGTTGGGAAAAAGGTACCTCTATCTCTTTTCTCGTCACATTTGAATATTAGTTAAGAAAGATTTTCATTAGAAAATATCTCAAGTTGCTAGACCAACTCTAGGGCCAAAGAGATCAACCCTATCTGCAGAGGGAATCTAACTTGACAACACCATGGTTGACCAGATTCAGCCATGGTTGATCATGATTGACTGTGGTGACATTGATTGACAATTAGGAGCATGGTTAGCCATGGTTAGTCATGGTTGAACATGGTTGATCGTGTTTAAAAATGGTTGTCATGGACTCACCATGGTTGATCATATTTGACCACAGATTACCATTGTTGATCATATTTTACCACATCAGACCATGGTTGAACATGGTTAACTACAGTTGAATATGTCTCATAATGTTGATGACGTTGATTCACCAATTGGTGTATATCAAACATATTTTAAGTGTTTTACTATTAATATGTTTCACCATATTGAACATGGTTCAATATTAAACACAAAATTAAGAAACCCAAAATAATATAATGTTAGTCCTTTTGGTTGACTATGATTGACCATCGTTAACTATGCTTGACATTTGAGACACCATGGTTGACTATGGTTGACCATATGCTACCATAGTTCATTGTAGCTAACCATGGTTGATCATGGTTGACAAAATTCAACCATGCTTGATCACGGTTAACCATTGTTAATTATGGTTGATCATGGTTAACCATTGTTAACTATGGACAACCATAGTTCATCATGGTTAACTATTATTGATCGTGGGTGACCATGGTTGGTCATGGTTGATTTTGGATGACAATGGGTAACCATGCTTGCAAATAGAGACATTAATCGTGGTTGACATTCGACCATGGTTGATCATGGTTGACCGTAGTGAAATTGATTGACCATTATGAGCATGGTTAGCCATGGTTAATCGTGGTTGAACATGGTTGATCGTGGTTAACAATGGTTGGCATGGACTCACCATGATTGACCATGGTTGATCATATTTAACCACAGATTACCATGGTTGAACATGGTTAACTACAGTTGAATATAGTTCATAATGTTGACGACATTGGTTCACCAATTAGTGTATATCAAACATATTATAAATGTTTGAATATTAATATGTTTCACCTTATTGACCATGGTTATGACTTCATTGATCATGGTTTACCATATTGAACCATGTTTCATCACAGTTGACCATGGTTAACCATGTTTCACCAAATTCAACTACAAAGACCCTAATCATGATTGATGAAATTTAACCATTGTTGATCATGATTAACCATCACTAACCATATTCAACCATGGTTGACCATGATTAACCATTTTGAACTATGGTTAACCATATTCATTTATGGTCCATCATAGTTGAACTTGGTTGATAATGGTTGACCAAATTAAACAAGAGAGATATTTATCTTAGTTGACCATCATTGACCATATCAATCATGGTTGACCATGGTTGACCTTATTTAACCATGGTTGATCATGGTTGGTTATGTTTGATAATGGTTAAGCATCATTTACCATGATTGGCCATTGTTGAACATTGTAGACTATGGCGGACCATGGTTTACCATGTTGACCAAATTAGTTCAATGATCAACATATATCAACCATGTTACTAGTTAACTTTATTAATATTAGTATTGTTATTATTAAAAATTTTGAAATATTGATTGTGACCAACCAAGGATGACCATAATTGACTAAAATTGAAAATGTTTGGCTTTGGTTAACCATGTTTCATTGTAATTAAATATGGTTGAGCTATGTTGATTGATGATGGGTTTGATCAAAGAAGGTTGACTACTTCAAGTATTGTTAACATATGGTTGGCCAAGTTTGATCATGGTCGATCATGATTCACTATGCTTGAATATGGTTTGACTGTGATTTACCATTGTTTAAAAATGGTTTAACTATGTTAAACCATAGTTGAATGTGAACGTTTATACTCGACCAAGGTGTGAATGCAATTTGACTATGTATGACCATATTTTGAATATGGTTTGTCTATTCTTAACCATGATTTGACTATGGTTACCATTGTAATGGTGGTTTTTCATGCTTAACCATGGACTAATGATGGTTAACCACAACCATCTAGTATAGGGCTCCATGGTTATCACATTGGCAATATTGAAGACCATTAAAAACTATAGTGCAAACAATATAAATCTATATTGGAATAATATTGATGGCGGGGTACCCTACCAAACCCACATTATCCACTCTCAAAGTTGCATATAAACTGCCTTTCAAATTCATGCCCAATAAACTCAAAATCTGGGCAACCTTTATTTTAATGTGCAGAAGCTTTTATATCTCAAATCATAGATTTGAGATATTAAAATAAAATTCCTATGGTTATAGAACCACCCATATCCACATAGAATTATAATATCCACTCTCTATGACTGTAGAATGCACTTGCTACTTTTCAATCCAACACAAATTCCCAATCTGGGCAATTTCAATATTTTAATTTCTGAATTGGAAATTTAAATCAATGTTGAAGCTTTTCCATCAAAGGTTAAAATCTTTGTTATAACCTAAATATACAAGCCAACTTAAGGAAGCTTCTCCCAATAAAATTGATGTTTTATAAAGGCAATAATACAACCCTCAAATGCGAAGTTTTACTCCTTAAAAATGGTTATAAAACCATACATCCAGATTTCAATATCTTATGCTCAAGCTTCCCTCCTTGAAGAATATGTGACTTAAACCATAGTCGAATTCCCTTGGAAGTAAAATGCATTGATTTTTAAATGAAAGTTAACTTTCCATAGTATTAGAATACTATGAATAAATATTTCAAAGCCTTTGTACAAACATCCAAGCTTTGAGATTATGATATTAATCCATTTGAGTGACTAATTTAAACTCCAGCATAAAACACTTCAAACAATACTTAAATCTTTCGGGCCCACGAAACCAATGTTCAATAAAGATCTATAGTTGCAAAGAACGTTGGGCCATACCTCATCTAACTCTCGTGAAGCTTCCCCACATGATTATCCTTGGATCTTTTTCCCTTCAAAGCAAACGCAAATCGTGTTGCTTCCACCACAGAAGTATAGCACACAAAATTTACGCGATATGGGTAGTATTTAAGTGTTGACGTGTTAGAAGATGATTGGATCACGTTATAAAATGAAAACCCACTCCTCAACAATTTTGGCACGCGATACCGGCTGTATCGCTCCTTCAAAACCGCTTTCTTCAAAACTGGTATTCGACTGTGTTTTAACTCAGAATTATGCTCCTTTTAAAACTCGCCTTTCCATCCTGATGCTATGAGTCAACCTTCAACTATATCGCTCCAACAAACAGAGCTTCTATCATCATCGATGCCACTCTATGTGAACATAGGTTTCAACGTTGATTCAAGCATATTAAATATCAGAGATTAACATGCTGCATTTTCCATAAAACAAGTTAGAACTTCATCGAATCCCATTGAAAAATTCACACAGGTTAAGACGCAGGCAATTTATACATAGAAATAATGTATTCAAATGTGTTAAGCTCTGTATATAACACTACTTCCCTCTCTCTTACTTATGAACCATCGAATTATGAATCTATTCAATCGATTTCAACAAAGGAAATTGGATTCAATGCTACGCCTTTTATGCAGAGTTTTGTATGTTTAAACAAACAGAGATTTGTTATTGCATATGCCTAATTAACAGAGTAAACCTCCTTAACTTCCTCTGAGGTTCTACACAAACAATTTAATCAATTTCTCCACATCATATGCAAAATCAAACAATCACGAAGGTGGAATCCTCCAGGGACTGCCAACATAACAAAAGTTTATGAAACACTGCAAATCTTATTAGAATAGAGGTAAAACCTCTCAAACCCAGTCTTCTATGGCCAACCCCCCAGATTTATCCTTGATGCTTACATTTATACAAAAGATTAATGAATTGATTCAACTCCCTTACAGCTCGACAAAACTTTTGGATTTCTCAATTTAGCCTAAATCCCTAGATTTAGTGAAACTGACTCTAATTTCATTCCTAAATCTAAACTGTCTCTTCATATTCCCATGTTATTAGCTTCTCTCATGTTCTACAATAATTTGGGAACATTTACAATTTCTCTCCATATTTAATTAAAAATCACTCAAATATTAATAATTACATAAGAAAGAAAAACATGATACCCCCCTATGTCTACTTAAATACAAAGTATTTTACTGCGCCTAATGACCCTGCATCAGACTTCCAAGGTTAAAAATAATCATGATCTCTTGATCCTGTGCTTTCAGTCCTTGTCTTCCTAGATCCCACACTTTGTTCTGCAACTGATCATTTGTTGCAATATTCTTCTTCTGTACTTCTCCAGGCTTCCATATTTTATGTTGCATCCTCCTGCTTGCTAAGCTTTCACAGTCTATGACTGTATTCTTCTTGTTGCTGCTGCTTCTTTATTTTCTTGCTGTTGTCTTCTTCTAAGACACTTTCACCATCAACTTTCTTATCAATTCAATTTCTTGATCTAATTTATCTTCTGACTGTTGGATACTGCTCCATCTTGTTTGCTAAACTTCTATTTCTGCGTCTTCTTGTTGAGTTCTTATTTGATAAACTCTTACTTCTTCTTTTACTCTGACTCTTGCTCTTAATTGATGAGCCCTTACGCTAGCTTGCTGAAATCTTGCGGTAGCTTCCATCCAATCATCCATACCCTCTTGTTTTCTGCAACATAAAAACTCTTCCTGATTGTCAATTGTGACAATTTCTTCATTATCTACCTTCAGCAATCCTTTGGATTGGTATTAAAATTTCCAGTCACTGTCATCATCTCCTTTCCTCTCCTGGACTAAACATTCTTTAGTCCTTCCATCAACACCTGCAACCATAAAACAAACACCAAATTTATAAAATCCTTGTGTCTCTTCCTCCTCTGGCAACATTTCAATTTGCTGCTCTGTCATTTCCTCCGGCAACACTTCAATCTGTTGCTCTGTTATTTCTTCCAGCAACACTTCATTCTGCTGCTTTGTCATCAGCACATCAGTATGCTGATTCCAATCCTTCAAATAATTCTCGAGACTGTCAGCTAGTCTCTCTTCTGCATCATCCTTCTCAAGGATGTTTCTCTACTTTAGTTCATAAAAATGAACCTTCTCATTCTCATTCATCTTTCCTTTACAATCTGAAGACTTATTCTCTGTGTTTCTAGCCTCTGCTCCAGAACACTTAACTCAAGCCATAAATCTATCATCTCATCTGAGGAAATCTCTGTATAATCTTCACTACCTTCCTTTCTATCATAAGTCAAGTTTCCTGCTGTCACTACATCTTCATCCTTCATCAGAATAGAATTCTGATCTTCCATCCCTGCAATAACTTCAGTTATTTGTCCATCACTCTCCATTTGGCCATTCAATAAAATCAATTTGTCATTATCTTCATTAACAAAAAATTTATCATCATCAAACACAACTTCATTGAAACAATTTCTTTCATAAAACAAGGAATTTATGAATTCCTTTTGCTGCAATAATTCAATCTAATCTTCCTCTGAAAGATAATCGTCATATGTGACTTGGAAACTTTCAGCTTCACCCATTACAGTTTCATCATATGAATTGTTTTCTTCAATACCTGCATTCACACACAACTTGTCAGTTTTAAAACCATAAGACCCCATGGTCTCATTTGATGATTTGATCATCAAATCCTCCTACTGTTCCAAGTCTTCTATACATTTCAGAAATTCTTCAATGGTCCTCTCTTCAATCTCTTCATGTTGTCCAATTTACTACCCAATTTCTAGCTTTTGGCCATCATCATAATTTAGACATCCTCTACTTTCAATACATTGGAAAGCAAAACCTTTTCCCAACTATGTATGGATATTTTCAAAATATCTGGCTGTCTCATTTTCTTCCTCAATGACAATATCAACAGTTTTTTCTCATCCACATGTTTTTCCTGTAAACATACAAAATCATCAGATGTAAAGTCATTTGACCCCTTGGTCTCACTTGAAGTTTCAGTCTTCAAGTCCTTCTCCAAATACTCAATCATTCTGAGTAATCTCTCTTTCTGTTGAGCATTTATCATTTTCTCTCTCTTCATCTATACCCTGTGCCACTTTACCTTCTTCTTCATGAGCCAACCAACTCTCTGGCTCTCCTCTATCATCATCTGCAATTTTTTGAACTGTTCCCTGATCTCAACTACCTCTTTCTCATACTCTTCTCTCTTTAACTATCTCTGCATGCCAGCTGTCTTGGCATCTTCTTTATTCACTTTCATTATGTTGTGGCCTCTCTTAGAACTCTACAATCTCTGCCATGACTATCAGTAGTCATCTTCTCCTTCATGAGTTCTTACTCACTCATCACGGGCTGCACTAAAAACTCTACAGTAACAAGTCCTCCTTGTCACAACTTACCTCACCAATCCTCTCTCTGGATCCGGTCTTTTGGCAAGTACAGTTCCTCTATATCTGGAACCTCTTGAGCATTCTCTCTTCTCCCTCAGGCTTCACTCTCTACACCCTTTCAATAACACATCTGTTCCCCTTTCATCCAAACTCTGTTGGGAATTCTCAAGGTTCTGCCACACTCCCTTTTTCTTTCTCTTTAGAAACCTTCACTGGCTTCTTTCATCACTATTTTTCAAAACTGTGATCTTCTTGCTAAGATTCTCCTCATTTGTCTGCAATCTGCATTCTACAAAAAAAATCTTTCAACAAAATAAAAATACCTCACCTTCAAGGTTTGCTCAACATTCATTGCAATTGTTTCTGCAATTTCTCCCAATGCTCTGTTGCACTGCACGCTATCCTATCAGATTTAAATCTGATTTATTTTCCATCACCATCACACCTGTGTTCACATCTTCAGAACATGTCCTAGCAATATTCAAAACACTTTTCCTTCAAATTCATATTCTGGAAATCTGAGGTATCAACCTTCATTGCACACCTCTTCAAATTTGCAATCACTCTTAAACAGATTTAAAACATCAAATTTACTTTCAGCACACATGCATTCCACAATTAATTTTCAAACGAGCTATTCCAGCTCTGATACCACCTGATGGAAGGTCACCCTACCAAAAACACATTATCCACTCTCAAAGCTGCATATAAACTGCCTTTCAAATTCATGCCCAATAAACTCAAAATCTGAGCAACCTTTATTTTAATGTGCGGAAGCTTTTATATCTCAAATCATAGATTTGAGATATTAAAATAAAATTCCTATGGTTATAGAACCACCCATATCCACACAGAATTATAATCTCCACTCTCTATGCTTGTAGAATGCACTCTCTACTTTTTAGTCCAACACAAATTCTCAATCTGGGCATTTTCAATATTTTAATTTCTGAACTGGCAATTTAAATCAATGTTGAAGCTTTTCCATCAAAGGTCAAAATCCTTGTTATAACCTAAATATACAAGCCAACTTAAGGAAGCTTCTCCCAATAAAACTGATGTTTTATAAAGGCAATAATACAAACCTCAAATGCGAATTTTTACTCCTTAACAATGGTTATAAAACCATACATCCAGATTTCAATATCTTATGCTCAAGCTTCCCTCCTTGAAGAATCTGTGACTTAAACCATAGTCGAATTCCCTTAGAAGTAAAATGCGTTGATTTTTAAATGAAAGTTAACTTTCCATAGTATTAAAATACTATGACTAAGTATTTCAAAGCCTTTGTACAAACATCCAAGCTTCGAGCTTATGATATTAATCCATTTGAGTGACTAATTTAAACTCCGGCATAAAACACTTCAAACAATACTTAACTCTTCCGGGCCCATGAAACCAATGTTCAATAAACATCTATAGTTGCAAAGAACACTGGGCCATACCTCATCTAAATCCCATGTAGCTTCCCCATGCAATTATCCTTGGATCTTTTTCCCTTCAAATCGAACGCAAATGGCGTTGCTTCCACCACAGAAGTATAGCACACAAAATTTACGCGATATGGACAGTATTTAAGTGTTGACGTGTTAGAAAATGATTGGATCACGTTCTAAAATGAAAACCCACTCCTTAGCAATTTTGGCACGCGATACCGACTATATTTCGCCTTCAAAACCTCTTTCTTCAAAACTGGTATTCAATTGTGTTTTAACTCAGAATTCTGTTCCTTTTAAAACTCGCCTTTCTGTCCTGATGCTATGAGTCGACGTTCAACTATATCACTCCAGCAAATAGAGCTTCTATCATAATTGATGCCGCTCTAAGTGAACAGAGGTTTCAATGCTGATTGAAGCATATTAAATATCAGAGATTAACATGCTGTGTTTTCCATAAAACAAGTTAGAACTTCATCAAATCCCATTGAAACATTCACACAGGATAAGACGTAGGCAATTTATACATAGAAATCATGTATTCAAATGTGTTAAGCTCTGTATATAACGCTACTACCCTTTCTCTTATTTATGAACCATCAAATTATGAATCTATTCAATCGATTTCAACAAAGGAAATCAGATTCAATGCTACGCCTTTTATGCATAGTTTTGTATGTTTAAAAAAATAGATATTTGTTATCGCATATGCCTAATTAACAGAGTAAACCTCCTTAACTTCCTCTGAGGTTCTACACAAACAATTTAATCAATTTCTCCACATCATATGCAAAACCAAACAATCACGATGGTGGAATCTTTTGGGGATTACCAGCATAACAAAAGTTTATGAAAAACTACAAATCTTATTAGAATAGAGGTAAAACCTCTCAATCCTAGTCTTCTATGGCCAACCCCCCAGATCTATCCTTGATGCTTACATTTATACAAAATATTAATGAATCGATTCAGCGCCCTTACAGCTTGACAAAACTCTTGGATTTCTCAATTTAGCATAAATCCCTAGATTTACTGAAACTGACTCTAATTTCATTCCTAAATCTGAACTGTCTCTTCATATTCCCAGCTAATTAGCTTCTCTCATGTTCTCCAATCATTTGGGAACATTTACAATTTCTCTCCATATTTAATTAAAAATCACTCAAATATTAATAATTATATAAGAAAGCAAAAACATGAGACCCCCTTATGTCTACTTAAATACAAAGTATTGTATTGCGCCTAATGCCCCTGCATCAAATATTATTATCAAGATATTTTTAATATTAATTTTCATATTGTTGTTATTTTTAGTATTATTATTTATGTTATTAAATGTTACTAATAATGTTATTAAAAACATTATATTAATATACAAAAGGATATTTATAATATTGTTATTACATGAATTTTATATTTATGTTATGATTAATGTAATATTTTTAATGAAATAAAGTATTAATGCAACATTATTATAATCACTAATAATATTATTAAATTTAATATTAATATTTTCAATATTTATTATTAGCATTATATAATGGTTATTAATATTATATAAATGTAAATATTAAAATTAATATTAGTGAGATTTAATGTCAATTTTTTATTCAACAACCCGACTCTCGGTGCAAGATGGATTCCGCTAGGGTTCAGCTGGGCCTAGCCGCCGACACCAAGCTTGCTTCTCCCTCTTCTCCATTTGGCTCTATCACTGCCGCTGTCACCATAGTAGATCCAGGCGTCCCCGAGATCTCTATAGTCGCAGCCCCATGCGGTTCCTCATGCTCGAACCCACTCCGGCTCCATGCTCCTCCCCTCCAAGCAGTCGCCGACATCACCCAGAACAAAGGTCTCGAGGTCACTCTAGTCGGCGCCTATGGAGATATAGCAGCAATGGAGACTGCACAAGTTGTTGCCTCCTTCTGCGGAAAAGAAGGGAGAAGAAATTCCATTCCCGAACACGTCAACAACAGCCGCAAGACTGAGGAGGCAGGTTTAGGAAAACTTGCTACCTTGTCCACTGTCACGTTCCTGTAGTTTCTCTGCCTCACGGATGGGCAGGTTAACTTGAAAGGGATGCCATTGCCGATTGAAATCTCCTAGATACAGGAGGGCTAGGATCTTTAACTAATCCCAAACAAAGCCAAAGGCCTCATGGATCTGGGGATACAAGGATTATGCACAGTTCAGACATAAATTCAAAGCGAAGAGTAGAGGTTTTCAGATCACTCACCCTCCGCTTATCAGATCCAGATCTGTCTTCTCTCTGGCAGAACAATGATGCTTTGGGTGCAAGCTATATATCTGGTACAAGACCTCCTACATGATCTTGAACTCAAGTTGGGGATCCCCATAGCTCTCCAGCGATTGATTTACGAAGGTAAACAACTCAAGGACCCTCTGCCCCTGTCTTATTACAATATTGAAAGAGATGCTTCAATTGTGCTCACCCTACGTCTGAGAGGAGGAGCATCTGGGCAGACCTACGGGACTCCTACTTTCTCCTATAAGGATGCGGTCCATGCTCAGCCTCCCAAGAAAGCTACTCATCCAACTGAGGCTCCCAGGCCTTTATTGGTGGATAAAATGGAGGAAACTCCATCCATTGATATCACTCATCCATTGTTGGATGATCAATATCAGATGTTTTCAGAAACGACCATCAACTGTATATTCAATGTACTATGGCCTTGAACTGCAGATCTATACCAATGGATCCATTCCAACTGGACCAATAACAACAAGGTCTTCTTATGCTCGAAATGTTTCTTTATTATGGCATTTGCCTTCAACGAAGACTATCAGAAAAATTGGGGACACCTTAGGTCGTTTCCTGGCTATGGATACCTCAAGGGGGGAGAAAGGAATATACACCTTTGGCATAATATGTGCGGAAATAGACATCAGTAAAGGGCTACCTAATCAAATCAACCTCAAAATTGGGGACTTCCACTGGACTCAAACCTTGGACTATGAGAACACTACCTTCCGGTGTCGCCATTGCCATAAGATGGGGCATTTCTAGAACACTTGTGCCGCGTTCATCGACAAAAAGAAAAATAACATTCAGAAATCCAAATCCAAGAGCTGGAAACCATGTGATCCACCCCCATGGATGACATAGAGTCCTTTAGCTCAGATGACGAGGAAATTGAAGCAGAAGGGGAGAATGTTAAGCACCCGAAGGACACGCCCTCAGCCAGCCCTGTGGATCCCTGAGCACCTCCGATCTCGTAGAAACGCTCTCATGAGTCTTCTTCCTCCGATTCAGATAAGGAGACTCCTCCTTCAGCACAGAATAGTCTACAATTGGTTCCTGCCCAGCCAAGTCACAATGGATGGGTCCTAGTCAGTAAAAAGAAAGGGAAAAAATGTCGTCTGGAAGTCTCTACCCATTCTGGGTAGATTCCTTTGTCTCGCTCTCTAATTTCTGTTATCCTTGTTATCCTTTGCTTATTCCTTGGCTGCTCCTTGGGACTGAGGATTGATATTTTATCATCCCCAGCTCCCGTCCTATTCAGCTACACTTTTTTTGCAAGCTCAGATTGTACTATATGTTTTTTCTTAATAGAATTAGTCTTATTTAGAAAAAAAAAGTCAAGTTTTTATCATATAAATGTAAATATTAATATTAGTGTGATTTAATGTCAAGTTTTTTTAAATAGTAATTGATAATAAAAATATTAACCATTACTATAATATTTAAATTTCATTTTAAACCTAAAATAATATTATTATATTATTATTAAACCTAAATATAATATTATTGATATAATATTTTATTATTATTAAATTTAAATCTAATAGTGTTAAGTTAATACTATTAAACTTTTTATTCTTTCATCATGGGTGGTTTTTATTCTTTCATAATATTATCAGCAATGGGTGGTTTAATATTATCAGCAAAGTTTAATACTATTAAATTGCATAATATTATTCTTTTATCATTACCAGAAATTGCAACCATTTCCTTTGCGGAGAGTCCCTGCGCTTGGGATAGTGAGATGAGTTTGCTCAGACTAGAAGTGGGAGGCGGAATGTTATTGTTTGCACCGCTTTTGCTGGCCGTTGTCGAGTCTCGTCTCCCTAACATTACCGTCCACGATGGCCCGCCGCGCTGGTAATTGATAATTTGATAAAATACCTTAATCATTACATGAAATGATCTTCCAATATAAGAAAAAGGTGAGCAAAGTTAATGGGGTTGGCTTACTTCAACAACAGAATCACGAGCAGCAATGGCGAGAGTGTCTGCACAGGAAACGACTCTTTCGCAAGATTTCTCGACGAATTGGCATTGGGAATATCCGTTTTCTCGCCAGTAATTGTCGAGGAGTCGTCCAACAGCACGGACCCATCGCAACCCTGCATATGAATAAAACCCATGAAAGCAGAACTTATCAATAATATCTCAGTTGCCTCTCAACAAAAATATAGCATATCAATAATAATGTGAATTATGGGCTGCCTATTTTTATTTGTATAGAGGATTTTGAGAATATTTCTGGATTTTGAAAGATAGGGACAAGTTCAAATAAATCATTTAACTTAGTTTATGAACTTTTTAAAATATTCCAAAAATATGGCCTATCAATTTTGGTATATCTAGTTACTAGATATATTTTCGGTGTTACAGTGACACCACCAAGTTTGATTGATTTGAGACCTACTCAAGTCAATCTAAAAAGATAGTGGAATGAGTTGCCTATTCCACTATAGTTAAAAACAAATAATTGAGGGACAAGTAAACAAACAAATAATTCAGAGTCAAGAACAAATAATTGAGGGACAAGTACACAAACAAATAAACTACATTTCTCTTCTCTTTTTTCTAATAAAACTACGTGAATACAGCAAAGAATCGAGTCTTTCTCCATATCTTGGCGCCCCGGGAGTTGCTCCAATTTCCACTAGCAGTCGACCGCGCAATTATTATGGTTAGACCAAAGCCTATCTCACAAGATTCGTTGCTTTGAATTCAAAGGGGCGTTAATGTTGCCTTTTGAATGTCGGTTGCTTTATTTAATTCGCATTAATCACTGATGATGTAAGGTTTCATATTTATTTGTTTTTCTATCAAACTTTACATTGATATGTTAACATTGGATCGTTGATTATTAAAAGCGAGCTATATTGCCAACCAATTTTCCGGGGCTCCAAATTTTGTTTTGTCAACGGTGAGAGGTCATAGAATTTATGTTATTTATGTTTTTGGAGTTTTAGTCAAAGCTACTGTTGGATATCATTCATCAGAGGGTGAACCAACCTAAAGGCCATAAGATTGACGACCTCCCACATTTAAAATCTCTTAGGTTCGGATATCATTCATGAGAGGGTGAACCAACCAAAAGGCCATAAGACTGATGACCTCCCACATTTAAAATCTCTTTGGTTCGGATATCATTCATGAGAGGGTGAACCAACCAAAAGGCCATAAGATTGATGACCTCCCACATTTAAAATCTCTTAGGTTCGATGGGGTGAGGGATTCTTAAAATATCCAAGGTTGGATGGGTCATGGATTCTTAAAGGTTTGCAGTTTGTTAACTTTCTTTTCCTCTTCTTTGTCTATGGTTTAAGTCCACTAATAATAAAATATTAATAGTAGAAAAAGCCAGTATAGGCCAAACATAAAATTTAATGAAGTTGGTCTTCTTCTTTTTCCCTTGTTTAAGTTCACTAATAATAAAATATTTTCCATTGTTTAAGTTCACTAGTAATAAAATATTTTGGATTTGAATAATTAATAGTAGAAAAAGCCACACAATATGCATGAGTATAGGCCAAACATAAAATTTGATGAAGTTGGACAAAAGTTTACTAATATGATGGGATGGTGGTTATATAGTAATTCTAGGGAAATTTTTGTTTAGAAATTTTAAATATGGTTTGGTTACATAGCATTTTTTTTTTAAGAAATTTTAAATATTTAATTTAGGAGTGAGTTTTGAATTTTTTTAGAAATAAGTTGGAGAAGTTATTTTCTAATCTAAATATAGTTTTCAAGATCTCTTATTTTGTGGAGAAGTGGAAAGGATTCGCATTTTCATGACTCTTGGTTGTCATAGTCATTTTTTCTTTTTTCTTTTTGAGAAAAAGGAAAGAGTGTTGGGAAGTTCTTGAAGGGAGTAAGGAGGAACTCGTTTTTTTTTTTTTTTGGCTGTGTAACTACAGTTCTGAAGTTTGCAAACATACATGTACCTTCAAATATGATATGAATGGGAAAAATAGTGTTTGCCGTGGCAAATTCTAATTTAGAATATAAACAAATTGCTTGAGAATTATGAGGTAAATTGTAAGTTGACCATGAGTTTTTATGTGAATTTGTTGAGAAAATTAACATAAACATGACCCCTCCTAAGCTACATCTCCTTGGTCCAGCTTCCAATGGTCTGACCCTCTTCTATTATGTTCAAAAGTATGATTACATACATTTGGAATGCTCAAACAACTCTAAAATCTGCTCTAATGTCTCAATAATGTCCAAAATTACATGTATAGCCTCTTCTGCCTCGAACTTGGTCAAAATTCAATTCTTTATGGCTTCCCCAAGTTTTGGCACTAATCGCACCACAACCTCCACCAAATCCGGCACCATCCTACAACTTTCCCTGAAATTCGCTAACCGGGCAACAAATTTCCTAATTTTTGGGCGAAATTGTCGGGGAATTAATTTGCCCATTAACGCCTAAAGTCTAGATTTCAAACTATATTGTTTTTAGCGCATAAATATTTTTTTATATAAAAAAAATTTGTCGCATGGTTAACTAACCACCGACAGTTAGCACTTCAACGCTCACATGGCTGCTTATGGGGGTGATTAACATCCGTGGCTTGTCTACATTCGGCGGTTCGACAAATTGTTATGGTGGCGGTCTTAGTTTGTCACATGGCGGTTGGTGTTTAATGTTACGGTTAGTACCTTGGGGGGCACAGGGCTAGCCTCCTACCGAAGGTCCCGCCCCCAAGCACGGTGACCAGCGTTAGGGCTAGACCCCGGCCCCCACTCCGAAACACAAAACCAAAACACTTTAAATATACATCATGCCACCTATGGTTAAGAAACAAACTCATGGTTCGATGGTGAAATTTTGTGTTGGTTGCTTGTAGGTCGCGGGTTCAACTCCCTCCCACTCTGCTCAGACCCTGACCAAAATTTTGGTGGCCCTCGGGTTGCCACGTGGAAGCCTCTGGCCACGCCACATGGTAACTTGTGATCGGCCACCCAAAACCCAATCAAAACTTATCACTTCAATCTAATAACATTGTACCACCTGGCGCCACCTCATTCATTGGAGATAGATTTCTTTGCCCATTCAACCTGCCACATGGGCATGCCTAGTGAGTTGTACGGACTGCTGACTCAATTTTCCCTCCATTTGTTTCCAAAATTTTACTTCTTTGACAAAGCGGACATAACACGTTTATGGGAGCATACATCGTTGATATTTCGTGAAACGAGTTGCATTGGATTCAGAATGACGAGATATATGCAGTCGTTAAGGTTCCACACCATTTTGAAAACTTTCAAATTTTTAGCATAATTTTGAGCACCTGATCACTCCTCCCCACTCGAAGCTTTCTGACCCCAAAACATCACTTTCAGTTGTTCAGAAGATGAGGGTACAGGTCCTTCATGTTTCTAAACTCGATCCATTTGGCCTTACTTGGATTTTTTACTTTGAGCCCCACACGAAGGTAGTCTACACTCCCTCGTTTTGATGTCCTTGTTCTTCTATCAAGAATGATTTCTGGCTGAAGCTCATCAAGGTATTCTAGAGAAAAGTCTTCAATAGATGGAACCAGAACCTGTTCTCCTTAATCTTCAATCAACGAAGGTTCATATAACCTTAATTTTTTAGCATTAACCAAGAGTAAATTTTCATATATGAAGGAAAATCCAACTTGAAGGCATTGTCGCCAACCTTTTCCAAAATTGTGAGAGGACCATAATGGATTGGTTTCAGTTTCTTACCTTCCCCTTGAAGCCTATTTTTGATAATGTGAAGCCAAAATTTGTCACCAACTTGGAACTTGTGATGTACACGATGCTTGTCGTGCCTTTCTTTGTACTTATCTTGGATCTTCTCAAGGTGATCTTGAGTTATTTGATGTATCAATTGGATTTTTTCTATAAATTTCTTGGCTTTGTCTATGTCGCTATGGCCATCAATAGCAGCGTCCTTCCCAAAAATGAAATCCAATGGCGATCTAGGAAAGTATCCAAGACATGTCTCAAATGGTGTTGTTTTTGTAGAGGAGTATTTTGCACTATTGTAAGAACGTTGAATGCAGTGAAAGTTTTCATTCCACAACTTAGGATGCTTGTTGTAGTAACGTCGAAGAAGATGTGTGATTATTCGATTAACCACTTCAGTTTTACCATCTATTTGTGGATGTAAGGTTGTACTCTATTTCAACTTGGTATCCATCAAGTCCCACAAACTTGACCAAAAATTCCCAACAAATTGAGAATCTCGATCACTAACAATGGATGTGGCCAACCCAAAATGAACCCAAACAT
This sequence comes from Pinus albicaulis, assembly GCA_034641835.2. Taxonomy (NCBI): domain Eukaryota; kingdom Viridiplantae; phylum Streptophyta; class Pinopsida; order Pinales; family Pinaceae; genus Pinus; species Pinus albicaulis. Next base: position 98,390,033 of record CM076582.1, read on the forward strand.
GTTGAAAGAATAGTTGAGATGTTTGTTAAAATGTGATTTGGTTTGTAAATGGCATTAATATACACATCTTGTTGAACCTATCCACAACTACATACAAATAATCATGACCTCTTTTTGACAATGGAAGACCTCCTACAAAATCCATAGAAACACTCTCCCATGGGTGTGAAGGTATGGGAAGTGGTGTGCAAAATCCTAACTTCCTATTACTAGTCTTACTAACTGTACACAATGAACAACCTTTAATGAAATGTGACACACTTTCAAGCATACAAGGCCAATAAAAATACCTTTGAAGATGGGACAATGTTTATCTTACACCAAAATGTCCAACAATAAGAGAAGTGTGTGCTTCGCTTATGACTTTCACTCTCTCCCCCTATGGAATAAAAATATTTCCCAAATGATACAAGTAGTTATTATGTACATGGTAATCCAATTCCTCTACTTGGTGCCTTGACTCAAGTTTGCATAAACATCTTGAAAGTCATTATAAAATGCATATTTCTCAACATAACTTTCATGCCAAACAAAAGTATGCTTGAGTAAAGTAGCTACACCAACTATAGACCTAGAAAGCATATCATAAACCTTGTTGTATATACCTTTCTTACAACTGATAACCAAGTGGAATTTTGTAGGAAACCCATCCATCGAAAGTGCCTTGATTTTTGCAACTTAGTTTTTGATTGCAAGTATTGCAATGGTTGGTGGTCGGTGTGTATGATGGTTTCCTTTCCCACCAATTAGTGTTTCCATTTTTTCACACTTTTAACCAACACATAAATCTCTTTGTCATAAGTAGGATAGTTAATCATTGTACCATTGAATGTTTTTGAATGAAATGAAATGGGCTTACCATGTTGCATAAATACTGCGCCCATGGCATAGTCACTTGCATCAATTTGAATATCAAAGGGCTATCTCAAGTCTGGTAGTGCAAGTACTGGGGCTGAACTGATCTTCTCATTCAAAGCATAGAATTATTTTGTATGCTTGCCTCCCCACTAGAAGACCTTTTTTACACTAGTAAATGCATGCAATGGAGCTGCAATAGAAGAGAAGTTAGCAATAAACTTCCTCCAATATTGGGCTACTCCAAAGAAACTTTGGGCTGCTCTAAAGAAACTTCTTACCTCAGTGATTTTCTTGGGCGTTGGCCAATTCACAATGACCTTAAAATTAGAGGGGTCTATCTTCAACTCACCTCCTCCAACAATATACCCCAAGTACACCAAATAAATTTTACCAAACTCACATTTTCACATCTTCAAAAACAATTGTTCTTTCCTTAAGACATCAAGTACTTTTCTTACATGCATGACATGTTCATCAAGTGATTTACCGAAAATAAATATATCACCTAAGTAGACTATGATAAAATCATCAATAAATGGCCTCAACACATCATTCATCACACACATGAAGGTAGCAGGAGGATTACATCAACCAAAAGGCATAACTAGCCATTCAAACAAACCTTGTTTTTGTCTTGAATGCGATCTTCCAAATGTCACCTTCAGTAATTCTAATTTGATGGTATCCAATCCTTAAGTACAATTTAGTAAAATATTTTACATCTTTCAATTGATCAAGTAAATCATTTACTATAGGAAGTGGATAATGGTTCTTTATCATAATTTTGTTCAATGCACGAAAATCTACACACATCTGCCATGTTCCATCCTTCTTTGGCACCAACACAATAGGTGACCCGCATGGAGAAGTACTTGGTCGGATGATCCCTTTGTCCAACAACTCTTGAATTTTCTTTTTAATTTCATCACTCTCGATCACCAACATCATATATATGGCAATGTTAGGAAGAGGACAATATTGCTGCAAATGTATTTCATGCTCGATTCCCCTCTTGGGATGTAATCCCTTTGGTTCCTGAAACATCTCATTATTTTGATTAACCACTTCAATCAAATCAAATTTCAACTTTGGATCAAAACCTTGAAATGCTTCATAATCAACATCATACTTTGGTTTAATCATAATAAGAACAAAATTCTTGCTTGAATTCACTAGTTTTTTCACTTGTCCCACATTAACTAATGAAAGATTCAGTTTCTTGCGATGAGATCTCACAATATACTCCTCACTATCTTTGAACAAGTGGCACATTTTTTCATGGTGATAGAAGATAAATTTTCTATCATAGAGCTAAGGACTACCCAAAAAAATTCCTAAAATATCAAGCAGTACAACATCTCATTCAACTTCGTCAATGAAGTTTGATATGATTATAAATAGAAGAATACAATTTCTTGTAACCTGTGAATTTTTGTTCTTACATATCTAACCCAATGGATATGTTTTGGAATGTGGAATGGTTTCAAGATTAAGTTTCATGACTAAGTCTTCATATATCAAGTTGGCTTGAGATCCACTATCAAATATTGTGTTGATTTTTGTACGTTTTTAAATAACCCTCACATGAAGTAATTCAATCCTTGTCTCTTCATTTGGAGTACTAGCGTGACAATTTGATGAAATAATGTTAGCAATGGACTATTTTCCTTTCATACCTATGGCTGTAATTTTAGTTTCATCACCCGAATTAGATCCCAAATCATGTTGAATGGTTATAGTTGTTTTTTGTTTCCCCTTGTTGTTGAATTTCTTGGGTCTCATCCCTGGATGAAGATTCCAACAATGGTCTTCATCGTGACCATCTTTGGAAAAATGTTTGCATGTTATTTTCTCTCCTTCCTTTTTAATGGATGCATTTTTATTTCCTTTTTCTTTGCAACCCTTTCCTTTCTCTCCACCCTTAAATGAATCCTTTTTACCCTCTTCTAGAATATTTTTCCCTGTTAAATCAAGGTGAGTGGCTTGCACACAAACCTCATCTAGACTAGTGGGATTGAACATAAGGATAATATGCCTTAGGTAGCTATGTAAACCCCCTATATACTGCAATAATGTTTCTTGTGAATGAAAATCAACAACTAACATAAGATCTCTTCTTCCAAATTATTAGGTGTAATCTTGCTCAATTTGACCTTTAAGTTTCCTAAAGTTTTGTCAATTCATGATTTCTTTCTACATATATGGTAGAGGGTAAAATTGTCTTTTAATTGCAATAATGAAATTAGTTCATGACATTGATATCCTACCATGTTTTTTTTTATCTCACCTTGTGTCTTGGCTTACCACCATACTAGTGTTGCACCCTCCAGTATCAAGGAGCTAGTTCAATCTCTGTATCATCATATTGAAGCTTTTGAATCCTGCATTAGACCTCCAACTGAAGAACCCAATTGTAAATATTCTCTTCATTAACTTCACCATTATACATAGGCAGCTCAAGTTTAATATCAATTTTTAACAGGGGATTTTTACCAATTCCTTTTGAGGTACGTTGATGAGTATGAGTAACGGTTGTTGTAGTGGAAGAAGATGAAGATGAGGGTGATGGTGGTGGTGAGTATGATGGTGGCGTAGATGGTGGCTTATCACCATTTCCATTACCTCCTCCTCCTGGAGAACCCTCTCCTTTTGGAGGCCTGGATCTTTCACCCTGCAACCTTGTATTCCTCTCTTCATATAGAACTTTCACCATCTTTGTCATGTCGAAGAAAGCCTACCTACGATCCTTCTCATCCTCTGTTATGTTATCATTTCCTTCTTCATGAAACATGCTTACTAAAGCCTTAGGTACAACAGGAGGTGAACGTTATGGTGGAGATTGTGGCAACAATGCCCTCCTTCTCCTTGCTCCAACTTGAGAACTTGCACCCACAAGATTGCCTTCTCTTCTCTTGAGCTACAACCTTGTAAGAATTTAAACACTTGCAAAACTATTAAATCATCCTTGCATAATTAAACCTAGTGCTCTGATACCAACTTGATATGAATGGGAAAATTAGTGTTTGTTGTGCTAAATTCCAATTCAGAATAGAAACAAAGTGCTTGAGAATTATGACATAAATTGCAAGTTAAGCATCAGTTTTTATGTGTTTTTATGTGAATTTCTTGAGCAAAATAACATAAAAAAAACACTGAACAACAACATCTAACAGACATGAACATCACCATAAACGATAACACAACAACACATGATGAAGGATTTCACTCCTCCTGGGTTATGTCTCCTTGGTTCAGCTTCCAATGGCTTGGCCCACTTCTATTATGCTCAAAAGTGTGATTTCTTAGATTTTCAATGCTCAAATAGCTCCGAAACCTGCTCTAATGGCTCCTTAATGCCCAAAAATGCCTGTGTAGCCTCTTTGTGCCTCGAATTTGGTAAAAAACTGAATTAGTTATGGCTTCCCCAAGTTTTGGCACTAATCGCACCACAAACTCCACCGAATCAGACAAAGTAGACAAAATGTGTTTTTGGCTGCATAAGACATCGGTTTTCTGTGAAACAAGTTGCGATGTATTCAGAATGATGAGATGTACATAGTTATTCAAGTTTCACACCATTCTGAAAAATTTTATTTTTTAGCATACTTTTGAGCACCTGATCAAAATCTTTGTGAATTGGAAGGTATTTCTATGTGAATGGCGTAAATGAGCAACAATTTGATTATAAGTGTGTGTGGTTTGAGATTGAATCAAACCCTTTTTATTAAACCAAATCAATTTATGCTTATGAACTGTTATTAATTGCAACTTTATTCCTCTATGTTTAATCATTTTGAGAGCCTCTAACTTGTTAAATCACTTTACACTAAGAAACTGAACCCATGTGACTTTATTGATTGTTTGTTAGCCATTTATGTATTGTATTATTATTGTATCAATTTTAAAACCCATAGAGGAATGTGCCATTTTGTCTTGGATTAATGAACACATGTATTTACAATAATATGGGATCTGAGCACTATTAAATAAAAGCGTAATACCATGTTTTTTCATACTGCCAAACCTCTTTTTTACTACTTTTATTTTTTTCTTTCTTTCTATTTTTTGCAACCCAGATGAAGAAAGGAAAGAGAAATCATTCACTTTGTTAAGGATCAAGTCAATGACGCAAGACTTGATTTGGAAAGAGTTGAGTCAATTCATCTTCCCAGGAACAGTCAATACATAAATTTGACAGTGTGCTACTAAATTATTCTATAACAAAAAATCCTACCAAATAATTTTGTAGTGACTGCGAAAAAAAAAGTAATAATTGGACGACTACATGTTACGTTTGAAATCTCCTTTTGGTGTGCCCATTGCACCAATTTCTAGTATCAAAGGAAACTTTTGCATATTTTTTACTATCTGCAATGTAAGAGAATATGGCTATGAATGAAAAAATTGCACGAGGTCCAAGAGGAAAACCTGTGGGTAATGCAAAGCTCAGAGAAGAGATAAGGAGACTACAAGTTTGTTTAAAGGTCATGGCGGTAGGAAGACAACAAGATTCTGTGGTTGGAGATATTAGTGAACCTGAAGAAGAAGTTAAGGAATAAGGGGAAACACTTGCCGAGGAACCTTGAGAAGCAAAATTATTTAGAGAATTTTTAGGCTCAATATAAGACCAAAACATGAAATATATACATATGATGGAGCTTAAAAATTTGTTTGATTGGATTAATAAGTTAGAAGATTATTTTGAATATGAAGAGATGGATGATGATAAATGGGTGAAGTTTGCAGTAACAAAGTTGAAGGGTCATGCTACACTATGGTGGGACAATGTGCAAGCTCAAATGAGAAAGAAGAATATGCCATTTATCAAAAGTTGGGACAAGAGGGTGGCAAAGATGAAGAGTAAATTCTTACCAAAATATTACCAGTTAACTCTCTACATGCGGATGTAGAACCTTAAGAAAAGGTTACTGATAATAAAAGAATATACCGAAGAATTTTATACTGTTAACTTGATAGCAGGTTATGTGGAAGATACCCTGGAAAATATAAGAAGGTATATTAATGGCTTAATAATGGGTATATAGGATGAAATCATCATGTTCTCTCCAAGGAGCATGGAAGAAGCATACCAGTATGCCTTGAAGGCAAAATAAAAGATAGAAACAAAGCGAAACTCAGGTAGAGGGAACATTTTTCCAAAGGAAAAGGACAATAAACAAGAAGAGGAAAGATTCCATATAAAATGAAAGATGCAGACAACTCAAAACAACAAGGGTAACCAGAGAAAGAAGGTGGACTAAAAGGAGGAAGAACTTACTAGAGATGTAGAGGAAGAATCAAAGATATTTTTTACTAGTGTTACAAATGTAAAAAAATGGGTCATAGATATTTTTAGTGTTTAGAGAATGAGAATAGACGAGAGCGTGGGGCACACATACTTCAATTACAAGCAACATAAGTGCAAGCACTTGAAGCAAAAAATATGTCAGAAACAAAAGAGGCATTGATGATGAATAAAGTCTTGTTGAAACCAGCCAAAGAAATTGTTGAACCAACCCAAAGAAGATCCTTGTTTAAGACTATGTCCAAATCCAAAGGGAAGTGTTACAAGGTAGTGATTTACAATGGAAGCACTGATAATCTCATTTCCTTATAAATGGAGGAAAAATTGGGATTGAAGACGATTAAACATCCAACACCGTATAAAGTATCATGGCTGCAAAATGGACACCAATTGTTAGTGAATGATAAAATTCAAGTTGAGTTCCAGGTAGAAAAATATAAGGATAAGGTAATTTGTGATATAATGCCAATGGATGTTTTCCACATCCTTTTCGGTCAACCGTGGTAGTTCAACAAGAAAGTGATGCATAAATGGAGAGAGAAATTTCTACAAGTTTGAAAAGGATGGCATGAAACAAGTAGCCCAAAAGCATTATTTTTAAGTGGTAAAGAATTTATGCAATATATGGAGAAAGATGAGGTCAACTATGTAGTAGTCAACAAACCAAAGGTAACACTTTTGCACATTGAAATTACAATTTTTCTTATTGAAAATCATGAAATATTGCATGAGCTTAATGATGTTGTAGTAGATTATTTTCCAAGAATGTTGCCACCCAAAATAAGCATCAACCATCACATAGATTTGATATCAGTATCAATTCTTCCAAATAAGGTTTCATATCAAATGAAACCCAAAGAAAATGAAGAAATAAGGAATCTAGTTCAAGAGTTGTTAGATAAATTTTTGATAAGAGATAGGTTGAGTTCATGTGTTTTGTCTATAATACTAAGTCCAAATAAGGATGGAGAGTGGAGGACGTTTATAGATTCTAAATCAATCAACAAGATCACGATTAGATATATATTTCCATTTCCACATATGGATGATATGATGCATTGTTTTAGTAGAGAAACTTACTTTTCAAAGATTGATCTAAAAAGTGGTTACCATCAAATCTGGATCAAATAAGGGGATGAGTGGAAGAAAAATTTCAAGACCAATGACAGATTGTGTGAATGGCTAGTCATTCCATTTGGACCGACAAATGCAGCTAGTATCTTCATGTGGTTAATGAATGAAGTCTTGAAGGAGTTCATTGGTAATTTTTTAATGGTTACTTACTAGTGATATCTTAATTTTCAGTCAAACTAAAGAAAAATACCTTAGACATGTGAGATATGTTCTGGAGATATTTCAGCAAGAAAAGTTGTTAATTGACTTGAAGAAATGTACCTTTATTAAACTTGAGTTAGTATACTTATGTTTTTTCATTTCAAAATATGGATTGAAAATGGATTTAGAGAAAATAGAGGAAATTATGATTTGGCCTTCACTGAAGGGAATTTTCTATGTCAAAATATTTCATGGATTAGCTAGCTTCTATCAAAATTTTATCAGGAAATGCAGTGGTATTTGTGCACCTAACATAGGTACAATCAATAAGGATAGACAACCATTTTGTTGGACAAAACAACAGAGAAAATTTTTGAGCTATTGAAGAAGAAGATCAATGAGAGACCAGTGTCGAAGTTACCAGAATTTAATCAGATCTTTCAAGTAAGATGTGATTCTAGTGGGAAAACACTTGGACTTGTATTGATCCAAGAAGATAAACCTATTGAAAATTACAACGAGAAGTTAAGTGACTCAAAATAGAAGTACTCTTATTATGACAAAGAGTTCTATGCTTTGATTCAAGCTTTGAAACATTAGAGCCATTATTTAATGCCTAAGCGGTTTTTATATTCTCTAGCCATTATTCATTATAGTATATAATGCAACAACATAAATTAAACCATAAGCACACCAAGTGGGTTGAATTTCTATAGAGTTTCACCTTTATTCTGAAGCATAAAAGTGGACAAGAAAGAAAGGTGGGTTATTCTTTAAGCAAAATAAGTGTATCATTAAAGAGATTCAAGTGAAAGCTTTAGGCTTTGAATATTTGAAGGATTTATATGAATTTTATGTTGGTTTCCAAGAATATTTTGATGCATGCAAGAATACTATAAATAGAGATAGAAATGCATGGAAAGAGTTCATCTTGCAGGATGGTTTGTTATTCAAGAATAGTCAACTATGTATTCCTAACTATTCTAGGAGATAAATTTTGATACAAGAAAAGTACAATGCAGGGTTGGTAGGACATTTTGGTGTTGATAAGAAACTTAGGTAGTTGATCCATTTTTATTTCTAGCCAAAGATGAGAGTGAATGTGTAAAAATATGTGAGTAGGTGCAACGTTTGTCAGCATGTGAAAGGAAGGAGTAAAAATGATGGACTATATACTCATTTACCCATTCTCGGTAGACCACGGGACTCGATGAGCATGGAGTTATTTTTGGGTTTACCAAATACTCAACGGGGTAATGAATCAAAACTTGTAGTTGAAGAAAGATTTATGAAAATGGCTCATTTTATTCCATGTTACAAAAATAGTGATGTTACACATGTGGCTAATTTTGTTTTCAATGAGATTGTTTGATTACATGGTTTGCCGAAGAGTATAATTTATGATAGGGAAATAGGGTTTATAGAGAATTTTTGGAGAACCTTGTGAAAGAAATTTGGAACAAAGTTAAAATTTAGCTCGACCTATCATCCACAGTTTAATGGACATACAGAAGTGGTGAAAAAAAGTATTGGGAACATATTGAGAAGTCCTGTGGGTGTTCATCCCTAGCAATGGGATTGTCTATTACCTCAAGTGGAGTTCGCATGTAATGACTCACCAAACAAGAGCATAGGGAATAGTACATTACAGATTTTGTATGGGATGCATTCTAGGGGATTTTGTGAACTACGATATTTGGGCGGATTGGAACAAATAATTGTAAAAGGGGAATAATTTATAGTAGTAATGAGTGAGTTACATGAGCAAGTTAAGCATAGATTACAAATCATCAACTCCAAATGCAAGCGTAAAGCAAATTAAAAGTAAGAGAAGCAAACTTTGAGGTGGAAGACATGGTCTTAGCTCACCTAAGAAAGGAGAGATTTTCAAAGAAGGAGTATAATAAAATTAAGATGAAGAAAATATGTCCTTGCAAGATACTTCATAATTTTTCTGCAAATTCTTATGAACTTGATTTACCTACAGGAATAGGTATTTCACCAATTTTCAACTTATCAAGCTGGTTACAAAGACTCATCTACCATAAATGCAGATAGTGATGAAGTTAATGAGCAACAATGGGTAAAAAAATGGCTATGGAAATAACATTGAAATTTGAAATGATTTTGGACACAAATGTTTGAAATAATACTAGAGGGAAGGAATATCTGGAATACTTGGTGAAGTGGAAAGGTCATCTAGTTGAGGATTCCACTTGAATGATTGTTGTAGCTCTACAGAAAGTAGGTTATTCTATGGAAGACCTTATGAGAAGGATTTCATAATATTTCTTTCTTGGGGAGCTTGATACAGGTGCATATGTGGAGCATAAAATTTGAAGAAATCTAGAAATACGCTTACCAATGTGATGAGATGGTCACGCGGTAATGCTAAGAAATGATTTGTTAAGAAATTTTAATATTTAATTTCTTGTGATTTTTATTTTTATTTTATTAGAAATAAGTTGGAAAAGTTATTTTATAATGTAAATATAGTTTTTAGTTGCCATTAATTTGTTGAGAATCGGAAATGATTCACATTTTTCGTGGCTCTCCGTTGTTATAGTCATTTTTTTTTGGAATAAAGGAAAGAGTGATGGGAAGTTCCCGAGGGGAGGAAGGAGGAACTCGTTGTTTTCTCTTTGTAACTATAGTTCTGAAGTTTGAAAATGCACTCGTACCTTCAAATCTTTTTTCTCTGTGTAGCTATATTTCTTAAGTTTGAAAACACGTTTGTACCTTCAAATTTGCATGAAATAGAAGCTATTTATATGTGAATGGTGTAAATGAACATCAATTGGAATGTAAGTTTGTATAGTATGGATTTAATTGAACCCCTGTTATTAAATGAAATTGATTTCTTCTTATGAAATTTTATTAATTTCAGTTTTATTCCTACGTGTTTGATCATTTTGAGAGCTTGTAACTTGTTGAATCGATTTACAATAAGAAATTGAACCCCTGTGACTTCAATCATTGTGTGGTAACCATTTATCTATTGTAGTCTTATAGACGATGACTTTGGTTTGTCAATCTAGTGAACAATTAAACATTATGATTTCGATTTCAGAGTTCGAGACAGTAAATAACTTTAGGAATGGAAAAACATTAAAAAAAAAAAAAAAAAACCATCCCAAGAAAAAGCACGAAGAAGATGGATAGGGAGAGGGGACACCACAGAAAGAAATGTTATATAAATATATATATATATATATATATATATATAATTAACATTTTATGATATTTAAAATTATATCAATTAATTTTCTTTGCTTGTTTTTATCTTGTAACCTTATGAAGATAATAATTTAAAAAATTATTTTTTCATATATATATATATATATAAAATTTAAAAATTAGTAAAGATTTATTTTAAATTTTGGATTTATTCAATATGAAAAGGAATCAATTTTTCTAGAGTAAAAATTACTTAAATATTTCTATCTTGAGAGATTTGATTTCTTTTAGCCAAAATATGATTATATATGTTGTAATCCCATATTTAGAATTGAAACACTTATCCGAATGGAGGATTTTTTTGGGATAAAATAAAGCTAATCCAGGTTTGACACATCCAAGTTAACGTCATTTGTTATGTCGTTAAGTTTGGAAGAGCTTAGACCTAGTTAGATATTTTTTAGCTAGACGAATGGGATTGGGTCCTTATTGCTTTAGGGCATGGCCTTTTGGGTGAAGAAATGTAATGAAACACATGATTCACTACCTTAGACTCTCAAATTGTGGATTGGTTTCATTATTTTTTTTTGTTAGAGTTCCCTCCATGGTTGTACTAGAATAAATGGGAATGGAATGTTCATGAAATATTTCAGTTAGTAGCACCAATAGAGCATGTGTACAACCTAAAATCTGTTGTGCCCACTAATTCTTATAGTCCATCCCATTAACCACTTTTTTTAGAATTCACATATTAGGGAGTTTCTTTTTGTTGAAGATAATGGAGAATCTCATATTTTAGTGAGTTGGTTCACGGGACATTAGGATAGGAATTATTTTCTATTTGTTGGGGTACGGTTCTAACTTCCCTAGATATTGTGTGTTATATAATTCCTGAATTGTATGGAGAATGTAGAGCGTTCTGCAGAAGCCAAACTCTCCTGGTTTAGACTCTCTTTCATAAAGTTGACTAGTGGGATTGTTTAATAATCCATTCAAACATAATTTTTATCTTGGTATCGGAGCTGTTGTGTGAGGAGGAGCCTTCTGCTACCTGCCTACCTAGAGGAGAAATCTATGCTGCCTTTTTTTAACGTGCTGCTACTGTGAGGAGAATAACGCTCGAGTGGAGGAACACTTCTTCTACCTACCTGATTCGCCTGCCTCAGAGGCATGGATGTCAATTCGAAGAATCTGCTGTAGCAGTGTTGAGGAACGTTGCCGAGAGCGCTACTGTGTGAGGAGAGCTATGCTGCCACACATCTGTTGAGCCATCTACGTGGACTGGACGATGCCTGATCGAAGGATGCTACCACTTGTGTGAGTCTGAGCAAGCATGAAGTGGATCTCTGCGACCCTCTGCGTGGAGAGGAGCTCTACGTGGAGCATGAACATGTGAAAGATGAGATGCGTGGACTGATCTGTGTCGAAAACAATTCTACACTGCCAAGAGGAGGTAAGCTGACTACTCTCCCTCATCAAATATCTACTGCCTGGAGCACTACTACAGTAGCAGCCTCACCGCCTAAGTGTGGTTGCCTCTTGCATACGTTATATGTATATCATTATTGCTATTGAATCCTAAGATTTCCTGTGGCTCTAGTTGTACCTGAGGCCTCCACATAAAGAACACTTAGAAGATAAACAGTCCAACATCCAAAAACACAATAAAAAATATGAAATATGATCCCAAAGCCGTAGCCCATTTTAGATTATGGGTATGGCAGAGTCAAAATTACGGATCCAACCTGAGCAGATACAACATTGAACCAAGCATCAAAATTTGTTGCACATAAAGGTTTTTTCAAAGTTTTTTTTTAAAAGGAATTTCTTCATATTGAAAAGTGCGCATGATTTCAAAGAACTTTGAATTAATTTGTTAAAGTGATATTTTTTAATGGTTCCTTTGTTATGAGTGGATTTTTTTTTTAAAGTTTCCTTTTATGATAAGAGCTTGTTACTAAAGTTCTTAAAAAGTGCCTTTTGAAAAGATTTTTTAAAATGGGATGATTGTTGATCTGCTTAAGAAGAATTTTTTTTTTAAGTGCCAAAGAGATCTGAGATAGATATGAGCCAATGTATTTTTTAAATCATCAAGATGAATAATCAATTAATCGAATCATACCTGAATGAGAGTAATAAACTTGATGGCTCCAATTACTCAAATTGGAAATTTAAGATGCAGACAATGTTATAAGTACTTAATGTATGGACAATTTCAAATGAGGATGAGCCGAAGCCAGCAACAGGAGCAGCATCAGTAATAGATTGGGAGAAGAGATAAGGTAAAGAAAATATGGTGTTGAAGATGTCAATGAAAGACTGCATCATACCGCATATCAGAGAATGCAAATCAACAAACAAAATCTAGACCATATTGAAGGATTTGTACGAGATCAGGAATAAAAATCGTCTTCTGTTCTTGAAGAGAAATATTCTGTCCATAAATATGGAGGAGAATGAAACATTTGCTTCTTTCATATCGCGGATCAAAGACCTGAAGAACAAATTTTCAGTCATCAGTGACGTAGTTGCAAATGCAGATTTGGTCATGATTACCATGAATGGTATCACTGATGATTACCAAATGTTTATCACTGGGATAAGTGTGAGAGAGAAAATACCAAAGTTTGAAGAACTTACAAGAATATTAATGCAGGAAGAAGAAATAAGATTGACTCTGAAACCCCAGAGTGCAGATTTGGAGCTAATGGAGAAGAAGAAATTATTCAAAGGAAAAGGAAATCCACCACAACAAAATGGAGGAAACCCACAGAAAAGACCGAATCAAACTCAAGGTATGCATCCGAATAAAAACAACTCTGTAATTAAATGTTTTTATTGGGGAAAAATCGGTCATATTTCTAAGGAGTGCAGGAACAAGAAATTTGATTAAGAATAGAAGAAGCATAAAAGACATACAGGTCATTTTGAAAATGATGACTATGTTCAGGACTTCAGATTGTTCATGGTAGACTTTGGTGAGAATGTCGATGCAGACACCTAGTATGTAGATTCAGGAGCATCGACACATATGATGGGGAAAATACAATGGTTCGAAGATTTTAAAGAAATCAACAATGGAGCACAAATCTACCTTGGTGATGATAGATGTCATCATATCAAAGGGTGCGGGAAAATTTATGTTATTTTACCTAATGGTAATGTTAGATATATTCATAATGTAATGTATGTGCCTGGATTGACAAAGAATCTGATTTTTGTATTCATGATTACAGATCAGGATCTCAAGGTTCAATTTTTTAAATCTAACTATTATATTAAAGATCTATTGGATGGCATGAAGACTATTGCTTCAAGAATTCGAATAGGAGGTTTGTACAAATTGGATGTGAGAACAACACCAGATCGAGCTTTGACATCATCGAGTTTGACTACAGAATAGTTGTGGCACCAAAGACTTGGTCATATCAATTACAACGACTTGTTGTTACTTCAGAAAAAGGAAATGGTAAGAGATCTTCCGATATTAAAACAAGTGCATACTGATTGTGATGCTTGTGCATTAGGAAATATGCATAGAGAAGAATTCCTTGTTCAAGTAGAAAGGAAAAAAAGAGACATACTTGAATTAGTGCACATAGACCTTTGTGGACCCATGCAAACAAAGTCATTAGGAGGTGCACTGTATCTTTTACTGTTTTTTTATGACTGCATGAAGTTTTCTTGGGTATATTTTATGAGTAAGAAAAGCCACACCTTTGAATACTTTAAGCAATTCAGCTATATGATTGAAAAGAAAACAGGGAAGCACATAAAAATTATCCGGTTAGATCAAGGGGGAGAATATAGGAAGGAGGAACTTACCAAGTATTGTAAAGACCATGGGATATTACAACAATTCACAATACCCCATACTCCTCAGCAGAACGGAGTAATGGAAAGAAAGAACAGAACATTGGTGGAGTGTGCTAGGAGCATTTTGAAAGGTAAGGATATTTCGAATGGTTTTTGGGCTGAAGCATTGAATACTATAGTTTATTTGAAAAATAGGAGTCCTACAAGAAGTCTCGAGTTTAAAACTCCTTTGGAAGCATTATATGGATTTAAACCTGCAGTAAAACATCTAAGAGTATTTGCGTCTAAAGCATTTTCCCACATTCCAAAGGAAGACAAAATAAAAATAGATTCAAAAGCCATCAGATGTACCTTTGTAGGGTATTGTTCACAATTTAAAGCTTGTATATTATTTAACCCCTCTACTCACAAGATTTTTGTTAGTAGAGATTTCATATTCCATGAGTAGGTTTGTGATGAATATAATAAGTGCAATGAGGAATGGGATATTCCATTTTTGGTGGAAGAAAGTGAAGAAATAGGTAAGAACTAGGATTAGAAGAAAGAGGGAGAAGCAAAGAATCCAGATAGACAAATCAAGCCGAGTCCGTCAAACGGAAGTCAGAATTGGTTGGAAGCTACATCAACACTCAAAAGATCAGCTAGGCAAAGTCAATTGCCTGCTAGATACAGATAAAATGCCTTTATAACTAGTATGATGAATGTTGTTGAACCTTATAATTATCGAGAAGAAAATCAATGTAGTGAATGGAAAACATCTATGGAACAGGAATATGGATCTATTCTAAAAAACAACACTTGGGAGCGAGTTGAACTTCCTGAAGGGAAACAAACCATAGGGTGTAAATGGTTGTATAAACCCAATATTATGTTAGAAAAATTATATGTTACAGAGCAATGCAATACATCAGATATGCGGAAAATACAATCACACAAAACACATAAAACTAGAGAGACACAGATATAAGTGGTTCACCCAGTTTGGGCTACGTCCACCCCGAACAACGAGTCCTTCCTTTATATTATCCAACAAAATGAAGAGACACAACCTATAGCAGATCGGCTATAATATCCTCTATTCTCTCTTACAGTCTCCCTATATGTTTCTCGGTCTGATAATACACATAAAATACACAGCCGCAATACAATACCCTCACACAAGCAAGAAACATAACTTCTACCGTCAGACCATCCGCTTAATGAACAACCCAGATTGACTAGAAATTACTATACTTTTACAAGGCAATTTTACATCTGTTTAGCTTTGGGGGCACAGCCGCCCCCCTGGACCCCCCAGGCAGCGTACAATTATGGGCGGCGTTGCCGCCCCCATTAAGGTACAGGGTTCCAACGCTGTGATACAAAATAAACAAAATAATCAGGCTCCACACCCAAAAATCTCCACTTTGGACCTGGCTGTTTCTCATCTTCATCATCATAATTGAAGACCAATTGAAACTGAGCATATTCTCAGTTTCTCCCTAGTTACAGCTTTTGTTAGCATATTTGTAGGATTCTGGCTAGTGTGTATCTTTTCCAGCTTCAACTGTCCATCTTCCAATATTGACCATATGAAATGGTACTTGAGATGTATGTGTTTAGTCCTGGAATGAAATGATGAGTTCTTTTCAAGATCAATGGTACTTTTGCTATCACTATATAACATTCCCATATAATTCATCCATAAACCTTTGTAACCAAATCATTTTTTTACTAGCCTATGTAGCAGCAACATACTCTACTTCTATTGTTAAAAGTGCAACAACACTTTGAAGTTTTGAAACCCAATTGACAATTGTTCCACCTATAGTAAATACATATCTTGTAGTTCTCCTCATTTTATCTCTATCACCTGCCATATCAGCATCAACATATCCATGTAGAGCAATGTTTGAACCACCAAAGCATAATTCTTGATTTGTGGTACCTCTCAAATATCTGGGAATCCATTTCACTACCATCCAATGTTATTTTCCTGGATTGTTCATGTACCTTCTTACAACTCCCACTGCATGTGCAATATCAGGCCTTGTGCAGACCATTGCATACATTAAGATTCCAACTACTAATGCATATGGAAATTTAGACATATAGTCCATTTCTTCTTGGGTCTTGGGGCACATCTCCTTACTAAGTTTGAAATGGTGAGAAAAAGGTGTACTAACTGGTTTTGCATTCTACATATTAAATCTTTTCAACACCTTTTGTATGTACTCATCGTGAGACAGTGTTAATTTGCTATTTTTCATGTCTCTAGTTATTCTCATACCAAGGATTTGTTTTGCAGCTCCCAAATCCTTCATTGCAAAGGAATTTGCCAATTTTATTTTGAGCACATTTATTTCCTGCATGTTAGACCCTGCAACAAGCATGTAATCTACATACAATAACAATATAATATAGCTGCCATCATTTTTCTTTTTTAGATAAACATAATGATTAGAGTGATATCTAGTATAACCTTGTTCAGACATAAACCTGTCAAATTTTAGATACCACTGCCTTGGAGCCTGTTATAAGCCATACAAGCTCTTCTTTAACCTGCACAATAATTTTTCCTTCCCTTTGACCTCATATCCTTCTGGTTGTTGCATATATATCTCTTCCTCCAAATCTCCGTGGAGAAATGTTGTCTTTACATCTAACTGTTCAAGATGCAAATATTTCGCTACTACAAGACTTAAAATAGTTCTGATTGAAGTCATCTTAACAACAGGAGAAAATATTTCATCAAAGTCAATACATTTCTTTTGTGAAAACCCCTTCACCACAATTCTAGCTTTGTACGTTTGTTTTCCTCCATCTTCTTCCTTGAGCCTGTAAACCCATTTATTCTGCATTATTTTTTTACATGTACGCAACCTGAATAAGTTCCAAGTCTGGTTATGTATTAAGGAGTCCATCTCTTCTTCCATGGCTAGCTCCCACTTCTTCCTGGTTTCAACATGCATTGCTTCTTCATAAAATTCGGGTTCACCAGAATCAGTGAACAATAAATAATATACTGAAGGAGAGTATCCTTCAGGGGATCTACTTATCCTGGTAGATCTTCTGACACCACTTTCAGGTGTTTGAGGTGCCTGTTGCTGTTGTGGTGGTTTTTATTGTTGTGGGTGTTGATTATTATTATTTTTAGACACCTTTACTTTTTCTGTGATCTCATCAAGAAATGTGTATTCTTTGTTTTTTTTTTCCTATTTCTTTTCCTACAATTGATTCTTATACAAGACATTTTCATTGAATATTACATCTCTCCTACTAATGATTTTGTGATTTTCATAATCATATAAGCGATAACCAAAATAATTAACACCATATCCAATAAAGGTACATTTCTTTGATTTTTCCTCAAGCTTTGTTCTATTTTCTTTATTAATATGGACAAAGGCCTCACAGCCAAAAGGATTTTAAAAAGAGTAGTTTACCTTTTTACCTGTCCATGCTTCCTCTGGAATACCACCATCCAAGGAACTTGAAGGCCCTCTGTTTCTTAGATAAACAACAGTATCTACAACATCTGCCCAAAATTGTAAAGGCAATCCTGCATGCAATCTCATGCACCTTTCACACTCCATGATTGTTCTTTTCATCCTTTCTGACACACCATTTTCTTGTGGTGTTTTTGGAAATATCTTCTCTCTGTGAATTCCATGCTCTGAACAACACCTATCAAACTCTTTGCTACAATATTCACCTCCTTTGTCTGATTTGAGACACTTCAACTTATTTCCTGTCTTATTCTCAACCAAAGCTTTCCATTTCTTGAAAGTATCAAATACATCAGATTTATTTTGAATACAATAAATCCAAGTTTTTGTAGTTGCATCATCATAAAAGTAACATAATAACGAGAGCCACCGAGAGATGATACCTGAGCAGGTCCCCATATATCTGTATGCACAAGCTCTAATTTTTAGCTCTTCTTTTCTTTCCCAACTCTGAGAAATTTGAATCTCTTTTGTTTTCCATAAACACAATTCTCACAAAAATCCAAATCAACATTCTTCAAACCTGGCAACAAATTTATTGAGTGAATAATCTTCATCCCCTTCTCACTCGTGTCTGAGCCTATGATGCCATAATGTTGCATCTGCTCCTTTGGAATTTAAAGCATTAACAGAGTTAGAAATACCATTGCATAAATACAATGTACCAACCTTTTCGCCTTTTGCTATTACCAGGGCTCCTTTGGTGACATTCCAAGTTTTATCTGTGAAAGTTGTCACACAACCTTCACCACCTAACTGCCCTGTTGAAATCAGTTTTTTCTTCAGATATGGAACATGCCTTACCTCGTTTAATAACCATTGGTTTCCATTCTATTGTTTTACAAGAACTTTACCCATTCCAACAATTTTACAGGGTTTATCCTCACCCAAACGAACTTGTCCAAAATCTCCTTGAACATAGTCATGAAAATATTTCTTATCAGGTGTGGCATGGAATGAGGCCCCTAAATCTACCACGCAGGAATCATTAACATTTTCAAAAGAAAGAATCAAAGCATCTTGTAACACATCACCTGTCACATTTGCTTCATGGTTGTTTTCATGCTTTGCGTCTCCTTCTTTTCCTTTCCAAGATCTACAGTCTTTCTTCAGGTGTCCTTTATTTCTGCATTTCTAGCACACTATCCCAAATCTAGACTTTGATCTGACTTTTCTTGATTTACTGCGATATCCTGAGCTCTTTCCTCTTTCCATTTTTCTTCCCCTGGACTCTGCACTCAAAGCATTACCCAATGTCTCACTGGAGCTTTTCCGTCACATTTCCTCGCTAAGGATAGCATCAACAACATCATAAAACTTTAAAGTACTAGATCCAGAGACAGAGTTACTAATGGGAATAACTAAACCATTCCGGCTTTCTGGCAATGAGCACAGAAATAAAAGAGCTCTAATTTCATCATCAAAGTTTACCCCTACAGAACTTAACTGACTGGTAACTGTATTAAAATAATTTAAATGGTCTGCAACAGATCCACCTTCCAACATCTTCATATTAAATAAACTTTTCATAAGAAATACCTTGTTTGAGGCCGAGGGTTTTTCATATAGTTTCACCAGTGCCTTAATCAAGCCCTTTGTTGTTGTTTCCTTTGGAATATTAAAGGCTACCGACACTGCAAGGCACAATCGTACTATTCTGAATACCTTTCTATCGAGAATCTCCCATTCTGCGTCTGTCATAGTCACCGGCTTTTTTTTTTCCACTCAATGGCAAGTATAGATCTTTCTAATAAAGGTAATCTTCCATCTTCATCTTCCACAGCGGGAAGTTTTGGCCGTTAAATTTCTCGACCCTAAATTTACCATCTTCTGCCATTGCTCCCACTCGAACCCTGAACCCTTCATTCCTATGAGTTTATTAGCCAAATAGACCTTCGGCTCTGATACCAGTTATTAGAAAAAATATATATTACAGAGAAATAAAACACATCAGATATACAGAAAATACAACCACACAAAACACATAAAACCAGAGAGACACAGATATCTGTGGTTCACCCAATTTGGGCTACGTCCACCCCCAACAGCCAACCTTTCCTTTCTATTATCCAGCAAAATGAAGAGACACAACCTACAACAGATCCACTGTAATATCCTTTGTTCTCTCTCACAGTCTCCCTATATGTTTCTCCCTCTGAGAATACGCATACAATACACAACCACAATACAATACCCTCATACAAGTAAGGGGTTTTCTTCTAGGGAAAAAAACCCTAAAATAAACATAACTTCTACCGTCAGATCATCCACCTAATGAACGACCCAGATTGACTAGAAATTACTATACTTTTACAAGTCAATTTTACATCATTTTTTAGCTTCGAGGGCGCAGCCGTCTCCCCCTGGACCTCCCAAGAAGCATACAATTATGGGCGGCGTTTCCTCCCCCATTAAGTTACAAGGGTCCAATGATGTGATACAAAATAAATAAGATAATTAGGCTCCACACCCAACAGATTAATGCAGATGGAACCATAGATAAATTAAAAGCTAGATTGGTAGCAAAGGGGTATTCACAAAAATAAGGTATTGACTATGAAGAAACATTCACCCCTGTAGCTAAACTAAATATTATCAAAATGTTGATTTCTTTAGCTACTAAGAAACATTGGATGATTCACCAACTAGATGTAAAATCTGCATTTCTAAATAGGGAATTGAAAGAGGAGGTCTACTTAGAGAAACATGAGGGGTTTGTCCGAAAAGGGAAAGAACATTTAGTATATAGATTAAAGAAAGCTCCATATGGACTAAAGAAAGCACCTAGATCATGGTAAGAAAATATTGATTCATTTTTTTGCAACATGGTTACAATAGAAGCAAAAACAATCCTAATTTGCATACCATGAAAGATGAAAAGGGGCGCATAGTGTTGCTTTCTTCATGTGTAGATGATCTAATTATTACAAGTGGTGTTGTTGATCTAATCAAAGAAATCAAGAAGCAAATGTCATAGATGTTCGAAATGAAAGACCTTGGTGAATTAAGATATTGTTTGGGTCTCGAGATATGGAGAGATTTAGGACAAACATTTCTGTCCCAGAGTAATTATGTTAGAGGTCTATTGGAAAGATTCAAGATGGATCAGTGCAAGGCTGCAAGAGTACCACTACAGCAGAACATTAAAATTCAGAGTGAGGATGGCTCTAAAGAGGTAGATGTGACTCTTTATAGACAGCTGGTTGGGAGCCTAATCTACCTAACCACTATTAGACTAGACTTGGCTTCTGCAGTCAGTGTGTTAAGTCAATACATGTCAAAACCACTTGAGAGTCATTGCAATGAAGCAAAAGGTGTTTTAAGGTACCTACAAGGAACTGTAGATTATGGTATTATTTATACTGATTCTTATGATGTTAGATTGACAAGATTTTCAGCTTCTGATTGGGCTGGAAATGTCGACGACAGAAGATCCATAACAGGCTATGCATTCAGCACTGGATCTAGGATGATTACTGGTGCAGTAAGAAATGGAACACAGTTTCCTTGTCTTCAGCAGAAGCAGAGTATCAGCCATGTGTGCAGCAACATGCGAGGCAGTTTGGTTGGGGAGAGTTCTCCAAGACGTTGGGGAAGAACAAAGAGAAGCAACAACAATCAGATGCAGCAACCAAAGTTCAATCAAACTTGTTAATAGTCTAGTGTTTCACAAGAACACTAAACACATTGATACACAATTCCACTTTGTCAGGGAGAAAGTTCAATCAAAATAAATTCATCTTGTATATTGTAAAACGTCTAATAATGTTACAGACATTTTCACTAAGCCTCTTGGGAAAATTAAGATTGTAATATTTAGGCATATGTTAGGCATATTTTTTAACCCATTTTCCATTAAGGGGGAGTGTTGAAGATAATGGAGAATCGCCTATTTTAGTGAGTAGGTTAACGAGACCTTAGGATAGGAACTAGTTTCTATTTCTTAGGGTACGGTTCTAACTTCCCTAGATCTTCTGTGTTATATAATGCCTGAATTGTATGGAGAATGTAGAGCATTCTGCAGAAGCCAGAATGTCCTAGTTCAAACTCTCTTTCGTAGAGCTGACCAATGGGATTGTTTAATAATCCATTCAAACATCATTTTTATCTCTTTTGAAATACTATAATTGTTTGAGGTGGCAAAGACGTGGAAAGGAAATTAAGTTTACCGTTATCAATGAGAGGCCATGGACTACACTAGTAGATGAATCCTTACAATGAATACTTCCAATCATCCATTGCAAGTATCCTATCAATTCAACTAATCCTCTAATTTAATTTTAAACATCTTTAAAAAACTGAAAAATCTATTAATAATAATTTCCCTCCATCCACATTACTAAGTTTCAACTAATCCTCTAATTTAATGTTAAACATCTTTAAAAATTTGACAAATCTATTAATAATAATTTCCCTCCACCCACATTACTAAGTTTCCTGGGCATATTATGGACCAATCAAATCAACCAATACACATTTTCAAAATCCATAAATAGTTTTTATAATTAAAAATCATGAATAAAAATGTTTATTTTTTTATATATTTCAAAAATAATAATTACTACAAGGCTAAAGAATATAAGTAAAAACGATAATCATATATAAACAAATGACCAATTAGAAGAAAAAATGTCAAACTTACTTACCGAACACATCAATACTATATATATAATACATAAAAAAAAAAGTAATAAAAGTTAATTGAGAACACTCTCACATTCAGTCATTAAAAGTTAACTGAGAGTACATTCATTAAAACTGTTTTAATTGATCAACATTAAAAAAAATTGTTAGCTTATATCAAATTACTTTAATTGCT
Organism: Pinus albicaulis; assembly: GCA_034641835.2. Taxonomy (NCBI): domain Eukaryota; kingdom Viridiplantae; phylum Streptophyta; class Pinopsida; order Pinales; family Pinaceae; genus Pinus; species Pinus albicaulis. The sequence goes on from CM076582.1 coordinate 98,412,771, forward strand.
CCATTAAGTTATAAGTTAATCGTGACAAAACGTAGCAATCTGTTTATTCTCCACTGGTGGCCAAGAGGTTGTAAGGAAATTAAGTCTACCGTGCAGATGGTCATGACATGCTATCAGTGAGAGGCCATGAACTACATTAATAAATAAATCCTTACAATGAATAATTCCTACTATCTATTGCAATTATCTCATCAATTCAACTAATCCTCTAATTTAATTTTAAACATCTTTAAAAAACTGACAAATTTATTAATAATAACTTCCTTCTACCCACATTACTAAGTTTGATGTCCATATTATGGACCAATCAAATCAACCAAAACACATTTAAAAAATTTATAAATGGTTTTTATAATTAAAAATCATAAATAAAAATGTTTCATTTTTTTTATATATTTCAAAAATAGTAATTACTGCAAGGTTAAATGTCTTTAATATCTAAGTAAAAACTATAATCATATATGAACAAATGACCAATTAAGAAAAAAAAAATGTCAAAAAAAAATTAATCCTTTAATTTAATTTTAAACATCTTTGAAAAAAACTGACAAATTTATTAATAATAATTTCCCTCCACCCACATTACTAAGTTTTATGAACATATTGTGGACCAATCAAATAAACCAAAACACATTTTCAAAATCCATAAAAAAAAAATTATAATTAAAAAGCATGAATATAAATGTTTAATTTTTTATTATATATTTTTAAAAATAATAATTACTACAAAAATAAAAATCTTTAATATAGGTAAAAACGATAAACATATATAAAAAAATTTGACCAATTAAGAAGAAAAATATCAAAATTACTTACCTAACACATCAAAACTATATATAATTCAACATAATATATATATATATATATATATATATATATATATATATATATATATAAATAAAGTAATAAAAGTTAATTGAGAACACTTTCACATTTATTCATCAAAATTTAACGTAGAGTACATTCATTAAAACTATTTTAATTTATCAACATAAAAAATTATTAGCTTATATCAAATTACTTTAATTTCTCCATTAAATTATAAGTTAATCTTGACAAAATGTAGCAATCTGTTTATTCTTCACTAGTGGGGAAGAGGTGGTAAGGAAATTAAGTCTACCGTGCAGATGGCCATGACATGCCATGAGTGAGAGGCCGTGGACTACACTAACAGGTGAATCTTTATAGTGAATAATTCTATCTATTTATTGCAATTATCTCATCAATTCAACTAATTTTCTAATTTAATTTTAAACATCTTTAAAAAAAACTGATAAATCTATTAATAATAATTTCGCTACACTCACATTACTAAGTTTTAACTAATTTTCTAATTTCATTTTAAACATCTTTAAAAAAACTGATAAATTTATTAATAATAATTTCTCTCCACCTACATTACTAAGTTTCATGAGCATATTATAGACCAATCAAGTCAACCAAAACACATTTTCAAAATACATAGATGGTTTTTATATTAAAAATCATGAATAAAAATGTTTTTTTTTTTTTATATATATTTCGAAAATAATAATTACTACAAGGTTAAATGTCTTTCATATCTGAATAAAAACTATAATCATATATGAACAAATTACCAATTAAAAGAAAAATGCCAAAATTACAACTAATTCTCTAATTTAATTTTAAAAATCTTTTAAAAAACTTACAAATTTATTAATAATAATTTCCATCCACCCACATTACTAGAGCATATTGTGAACCAATCAAATAAACCAAAACACATTTTCAAAATCCATAAATAATTTTATAATTAAAAAACATGAATATAAATGTTTAACTTTTATATATATATATATATATATATATATATATATATATATATATATATATATATATATTCTGCAAAAATAGTAATTACTACATAATTAAAAGTCTTTAATATTAGTAAAACAATAATCATATATAAACAAATGACCAACTAAAAGAAAATATGTCAAAATTACTTACCTAACACATCTGTACTATATATAAGTCAACATAAAAAAATATTAGCTTATATCAAATTATTTCAAATTACTTTAATTACTTCATTAACTTATAAGTTAATCTTGACAAAATGTATCAATCTGTTTATTCTCCATTAAAAGAACCTTTTGGGAGTTATCCTTACGGAGTATTGAATAAGAAGAGGGATTTTGTTTCCTAATGTAATAAGAGTAATTTTCCAAAAAAATGTTTGTTCAAGGAGGCTACAAATTTGGATTGTTATTTATTTGACCATTTATATGTTAGCATCACTATCTTCATTGTCATCAAAATAATGTTTTTTTTTATATTATTGTTAGTAATTTATATAAAGAAAAAAATAAATCTCCACAAATTATTATTCCAGAATAATTAGAATTTGCAATTCATCTTTTATACATTTTTTTTTAAACTTTTTTTATAATTGATTAATGGAAAGGAACAGTTACTTCTAGTTAATTAGAGGAAATTTCAATCTAAAAGTGTCCATGAAATTTTCATGTAATTTCCATGTCATAACATGTAAATAAATCAAAATCCTTTAAATTTAAAAAGAGGTACCTGTCCTAAATAATTTAAATTGTTTGATTTGGGTATCTGTGAAATATTTTAATATTAATTTGAGTATCCATGAAATATTTTATCATTAATTTGGGTAATTGTGAAATATTTAATTAGTGTTAATTCCCTACCTATCTCTATGAATAAGAATATCAAAAAAAATGATTAATGCAATGTAAATATTGATATTAGTGAAAAATTATAAATTAAAAATGCTTGCTAATTCGGCAATAATAACCATGCCAAAAAAAAAACCCAAACAAATAGTTAAATATAAAATATATATAGATAGTTAAATAGAAAATATAATTATAGAAAGTTACAGTTACATATCAAATAGTTAAATAATTAAAAATATAATATAATTATAGTTAAATATAAAATTGTTAAAATGTTAAAAAGTATGTTACACCTAAGACTTTTGTGATCGATAAATGTTAATGTCTTTGGGATTAATCACATTATTATGATTTAGTTGAGTTTCTAACCGATTATCCTCATGACATTGTTCTAGAAAGGACAAACTGCTAGTATAAAATATATAGTTAAATATAAGTTAGTTAATTGGTTAAAAAATAGTTAAAATAAGTATTCCAAAAAGAAAAATTACCAAAAATTTTATACCAAAAAAGACAAATTACTAGGATAATGTGGTTTATCCTCACGACATTATTCTAGAAAGGACAAATTGCTAGTATAAAATATATAGTTAAATATAAATTTGCTAATTTGTTAAAAATTAGTTAAAATACGTATTCCAAAAATACCAAAAATTTTATACCAGAAAAGACAAATTACCAGATTCCAATCAAAAAATATATTTATGGAACATAGATAAAAGTGAAATAATATTAAAAAAATTGTCTACATGTCATTTTTGATTAATTTCTTGATTTTTCCTTAGGAGGCCACTTTTAGGCTGAAATTTCCTCTAATAGTGCCTCTACATATATTACTTCTTTCAACCTCCAATGAGGGTGACCGCGTGTTACAACAGCGTTCCTCGGGGTTATCCCCCTCCACCACACAACATTCATGCTAATATTAATGAGTGGTTCAATCATAATGTATGCCCGTAGGAAGAATACTCTAGATGACGCTTCGGTTATGTTAAGAGGGAAGGGATCATTCAACTCATGATTCAAAGTTTGGGCGATGAATTTAAGAAGGAGGGATCACTACAAAGTGTGCAACAGGTACCATGGAATCTCATTAGGGTCTTAGCTCTTTATGAGCAGTGAAGTGGCATATGGGTCCACATACATCTGGTATGATTCTGGCTCTCAAACAAGTATTTGGCACCCCTAAATACCCTTGTCCATAGAATTGGGTCTTGGCCTGGCCTCTCGGTACAAGTTTCGACACCCACGCTCAATTATGATTTGTTGTCTCCCGATGGTATTTTCCACCGACGTTGAGTAGGTAAATTTTTCTTATTACGTCTTCCTATCTAGGTGGTATATCTTATGTGATGCAACAAAAAGGCCACTCATACCCACATACACAGAAACTTTAATAAGTCTAGCCGTTCCCAGGATTAATTTTTGTTTCATAATATACACGCGGACTTGTGCTTTTATGGCCCACACAAAAGGTGACTAATCACGGTGGTTGAACTTTGCACCTTTTATAACTTACCTCCCCACAGATTCACAACTTAGCAATTTTCGTGATATTGTGATTTCGTAGTTCACAACCAAGTCCACATCGCTCGTCACAACTTTAATGTTTAACAATAAACGTATTCCTTATCCTGTACGATATGAGATGTACGTCGCATCGCAATCTCCTTACCTTATCGAAAATTTTACTCTTTATTGCACCGCAAATAAAATAACTTATCGGGCGATGTCTTAAACTTAAATACTAAAATCGTCGATTGTGATGTGCACCGGTATCCTCCTCCTAACACGAGTCACTTTGCAGCTTTCCAAACTTACCTTGCGAAGTAATATGGATCGTCGATCTTCGCTTGGATATTTTCGATTTAATCCTCGATGTCCATACCCTTCCTTTGGTAATCTTCTAAAGGGTTTGCTTCCTTAATATTTTCTCGGTTTTTAACTGCCACCCCTCTGCAACTCTGTTTACTCCACTCGCTATTCCTCTTGATCTTTCTTCTATTTGTTCATTCATTCCGACTTGAAATTTTCACGCTTGATGTGCATATTTCATGCTATCTCAATTCCGAATACAAAACACTATTCTCTATTACAGCTCCGAATCCAAAATTTGGATTTTTTTCTTTCTTGACCTACATTCAATTTATATCTGCACTTATTTTTTCTCAAACAACATCAACAAATTAACTCCCGGAATGGAGTCATACAGATTCTACCCAGCCACTAAGTCTTATTCATAGAGTAAGACTTATTCATTCATCAGAATTCACGCAATCAGTTAATTACTTCACCGATATCAAATTTGATCAGTTACGGGTCACTCAGCATGTAAAAGAAACAAAACACAGTCACCATGAATTCAATTTCTCATTAATCAATAAATGTACAGATACAATAACAAAAGCTGCTTATAATCTAGCTTTTCATGATGCTCTCTTTGCATGGCCTTCTCTTCCTACATAACCCTCTCCATCTCCCGGCTCTCACCTAGCTATCCTATCTCTTGGCCTAATCTTCTTTGTTTAATTTGGCCCCCCTTTTTCCTTTGAAGCTTAGAATTAAATTTATAATAAAATTCAGAGCTTATCTGCCCTCACTCAACTCCTCCATACTTGCAACTAATTTCTAAACTTAGAACTTGATCCTATATTTTCTGAACCGAATGGATCAATCCTATCCTATCTGCTAGCTTATCCGACGAATTCTTCCAACACGCAAATTCAATTACATGACTAAGCTCTTTGACTAATGAGTCACCATCTATCTAGAACCTTCTAGACTAATACTTGTGAACTATGAAGTCTTTACAAGATTTTACAATGATTATACAAAGGAAATGTCCCTCTTGGACCAATGGCAAGACCCTAAGGTTTGATTTCTACTTGGAATTCTGTCTTAGAGCAGATGATCATGCATCAGACTCCCTAGGTGAAAAATAATCATGATCTCCAAATAATGTGTCTTTAATAGTTGTCCTCCTGGATCCTAGACTTCAATCTGTAATATGTCTTTGGTTGTTGTTGTTGTTGTTATTTGTTGTTTTTCTTCAGGTATCCATACTTTATGTTTCATTTTCCCACAAGCTATGCTCTCACATTGTTTTGTTGTGTTTCTCTTACTACTGCTTCATTTCTTCCTAGTTTTTGTCTTCTTCTAAGACACCTTCACCATCAACCTTCTTATTATTTCAATATCCATGTCCAGTTTATCTTATAACTGGTACTCACTCTACCAATTGTCTTCAAACTATTGTTTGTTATCTTCTCTTTGAAGTTGTTGGATTCTTACTACCACCCTTACATCCTTACCCTGTTGTTTCTCTTGAACTTTTATCTCATTTCCAAACAACCTATGTTCAATATCTTTGATAAAAACATCATACTTAGATGCTTCCAACAAAAAGTTCAGCAATTCACTTTCCACCTGATTCTTTTCAAACACCTCATCACTATGTTGTTCATCAATTCCAACATGTCTTTCTTCCTCTTCCTTTATAACCCTCAGTGATTGTCCTTCAATTCCTTGACTAATAATGGTAGGCAGTTCAACTTCATTCAGTTCTAAGATTGATTCCTCTTTAACATGAGACATGCATGCATCACCTTTGCTCAATTTCAATTAAACATTTAGAATATTCATTCTCTGACTTACTAGTCTATTCTCCAAAAGACTTAGCTCATGCCACAAATATTTCATCTCACTTGGAACTTCTTCCAAAAATTCTTTACAATCCTCACTATCTCCTTTGTTGTGACAAGTCCAATTTCTTTTTGACAGTACTTCCTCATTCTTCATCAGAATAGAATTCTGATCCTCTATCTCTATGACAGCTTTAGATGTTTGTCTAACATTATTCCCTTGGTCAAGCATATAAGCCAATTCTTCCCTATCCTCAACAATAACTGGTTCCTTCATATGAGACATAGCTATCTCACCTTTGTTGGAGATACTTTCTTCACTAAGCAAGGAATTTATGAACTCCTTCTGCTGCAATAACTCAACTTGATCTTCATCTAAAAGATAGTCATCATCATACTTTTCTTGGTAACTTTAAACTTCATTGAAGACAATTTGAGGAGATGAATTGCCTTCTCCAACACCTGCAAACACAGTCAAATTATCAATCTCAAAATCACGAGACCCCATGGTCTCATTTGATGATCCAATAACCAAATATTCCTCTCCTTGTTCTAAGTCCTCTTCATGACTCAGAAAATCTTCAATGGTCTTCTTATCAGCCTCCTCAAGCACTTCACTTAGTTTCTTAATATCCTTCTCCACTTTTTCTTGCATTTGGTCATCATTGTGAGCCAAACTTCCTTTGCTTTCAGTCCTTACAGTATACTGAAAAGAAATACCTCCTCTTAACTATGTATGATCTTCCATATGATATCTAACTGTCTCAAAAATAAAATTATGTCTCTCTTCTTTACCTTATTTGACATCACCTACAAACACACACAAATTATTAATTTCAAAATTATAAGACTCAATTGCATCAACTGATGTTTCAGACATCAATGCTCCATATTTAAGTTCAAAAGAAATGTGTTCTTCTCCAACAACTTTATCTTGTTGTATCTCAACTTATTTGAGCTTCTCTGTCCTTAATTGAACATCCATAATCTTCTCAAGCTTCCTCAGCTCCTCTATTAACTGCATATTTACATGTTGTTCTTTCTTCTCTTTTAGCTTATGCCACTTCATTTTCTTTCTCATTCTGTAACCAAATATTTGGTCTTCTTTAATCTTCTCAAACATATCCATCAACAAATTAAATTGTATTCTTATCTCAGCCTTTTCTCTCTCATACTCTTCATCCATGCCATTTTCTTTGACATCTTTCTTTAGTTTTCCTATACTATGGTCTCTCTCAGAACCTCTGCTATGACTATCAATAGTCATATTATCCTCTATATCTATGAGTTCCTCACTCACTATGAGCTGTACTTAAGCCTCTGTAATAGCAAGTCCTCCTTGCTACATTTATCTCACCAAGCTTTCCTCTATACTTGGCCACTAGTCCCTTCTCTGGAACTTTCTTTGATCATTCATATGATCCTTCTAGGCTTCAACTCATCTGTAATTTTGAGAACAAAAATTTCCTCTTGTATTTCAATGACAAATGAAATACTAGGTTCTGGCCACACTCTTCTTTCACTCAGAAATCCTTACTAGCTTCCTTCATCACTACTTCTTAAGGCTGTGATCTTCTTTTGCTGAGATACTTCATTAGTTGCAACTATCAATCTTCAATCTGTATTTTATCCTTAAAAACTAAAATAGGAGTTAAAAATATAATACATGCATGATTTCACAAGAAATCTCCATGCACTCTTCACATTCGAGTGAATATCCATTCTCCACAAGAAAAAAACCATCGTTGTGCTTTCTTTATCCTTCTGCAATATATTCTTAAGAGTATCACTTACTCCCATATTCTGCCATACTTTACCTTTGTATGCCTACTACTTGTCAGATTTAAAATATGATCTCCTCTTTCTGTAATATCTCTGTCAATTTTTTGCGAAGCACATTTGTTTTACTGATCTCCTCTTTATTCCATAATCACACTTGTATTCTCCTTCTATTTCACATAGAATCTTATTATGTTATACTACCAAATGTCTTCTTCATATTTTATCTTTGCAATCTTCATTTATAACAATTTTTTTCATTAATCTTGCTTTGATACCAAATGATGCAACCAAGAGGCCGCTCATACCCACATACGCAGAAACTTTAATAAGTCTGCCTGTTCCTAGGATTAATACTCGTTTCATCATATACACACGAACTTGTGCTTTTATGGCCCACAAAAATGGTGACAAATCACGACAGTCGCACTTTGCACCTTTTATAACTTACCTCCCCGCAGATTCCAACTTAAGAATTTTCGCAATATTTTAATTTTGTAGTTCGCGGCAAACTCCACATTGCTCAAGGAAGCTTTCATCGTTTAACAATAAACGTATTCCTTATCCTATACGATATGTGATGTGCGTCGCATCACATCGCAATCTCCTTACCTTATCACAACTTTTACTCCTTACCGCACCAAAAATAAAATAACTTACTGGGAGATGTCTTAAACTTAAATACTAAAATCGTTGATTGTGATGTGCACCTGTATCCTCCTACTAACACGTGTCCACTTTGCAGATTGCCAAAATTACCTTGCGAAGTAATGTGGACCATCGATCTTCGCTCGAATCTTTGTGATTTAATCCTCGTCGTGCATTCCCTTCCTTTGGAAATCTTCTAAAGGGTTTCATGCCTTAATATTTTTTCGATTTTTTACTGCCATAGCTCTACAACTATGTTTACTCCACTCCCTATTCCTCCTAATATTTCTTCTATTTTTTCATTCATTCCGACTTGGAATTTTCATGCTTGCTGCGCATCTTGAATGCTATCTCAATTCTGAATACAAAACACTCTTCTATATTACTTCTCTGAATCCAAAATTTGGATTTGTTTCTTTCTCGACCTGCATTCAATTTATATCTGCACTTATTTTTTCTCACACAACATAAAAAATTAACTCCCAAACTGGAATCATACAGATTCTAGGCAACCACTAAGTATTATTCACACATTAAGACTTATTCATTCATCAAAATTCATGCAATCAATTAATTACTTCACTGATATCAAATTTGTTTTGTTACAGATCACTCAGCATGTAAAAGAAACAAAACACAGTCGACATGAATCCAATTTCTCATTAATCAATAAATGTACAGATACAATAACAAAATCTTCTTACAATTTGGTTTTGCCTGATTCTCTCTTTGCATGGCCTTCTCTTCCTACAGAACCCTCTCTGTCTCTTAGCTCTCGCCTCTCTATCCTATCTCTTGGCCTAATATTATTTGTTTAATTTAGCCCCTCTTTTTCCTTCGAAGCTTAGAATTAAATTTATAATACAATTAAGAGATTATCCGCCCTCACTCAACTCCTACAAACTTGTAACTGATTTCTAAACTTAGAACTTGATCCTATCTTTTCTGAACCGAGTGGATCAATCATATCCTATCTGCTAGCTTATCCAACGAATTCTTCCAACACGTAGATTCAATTACATGACTAAGCTCTTTGACTAATGAGTCAACACCTATCTAGAACCTTCTAGACTAATACTTGTGAACTATGAATTCTTTACTAGATTTTACAATCATTATACAAAGGAAATGTCCCTCTTGGACCAATGTCAAGACCCTAAGGTCTGATTTCTACTTGGACTTTTGACTTAGAGCAGATGCTCCTGCATCATTATGCCACATGAGCCATCCCTAGGATTCTTAGGAAGGGAACTATTATGAATTTTAGTTATTGCATCTGCATCACTCGAAAGTGTCTTATTGTGTTTTTGTTATTAGTTATAATTGTGGGTTTCATAAGTCTGGCTTTTGTGGGTGGTATATTTCTAGTTCGACTTTGGAGGCCTCCTATGTTTGCTTCTTGACCAAGGAACTATTTTTTTCTCCCGTACGTTCTCTTCGTTATTTGAATTAGTGTTACTATGGGGTAGGCGTTTCATGGTTTCTCTCTCAACTCTTTTGGGTGGTAGTTGTTCGCATCAGAGGGTTAGTAGGATTTTGGGAAGAATCTTTTCTAGGAAGTTTTTGGGATTCAAGGGAGTCCCTCATAGCCTGTCCTTGAACCTTCCCTGCATGGGTTTCTTCCATCTCCAGGACCAACAGGTCGTATTATTTCCTAGTGGTTTTTCTCACCTTTATTCTAGCAGGAGTTTTGAATGGTACTCCAAGACCTCATTGGCTAGCCCTTTTGCACTTAAAACAATGCCATGCCAAAGAGGGAGGCCTCGTCATGGGGGTGGTCATCACATCAACGCAGGTCGCCAAGCTTCTAGTCACAACTCATATTCAGGAAAATATGGGAGCATGGAATGTGAGGGAGTAGTGGCACACTCTCTTGCCTGCTCTCCAGGACATATCGTGGCTCCAACAACCATGGAATCCATAGCAAAGAAACTTTGAGCTATATAGGTTAATATAGGTATTCTTCATGATCACAGGTATGGAGATTGTAACGAATTAGTTGCATATATGAATGATATACAATTTAGTCAAAATGAGATATTGGAGCATCTCGATAGCCTCCAATGAAGCCATCGCAGAACGAATGACCACCTTCGCAACCTGGAAGCTCGTGTGGAACATATTGATTTTCATATGCATGAACATGCTGGATATTTTGCAACTCCCCATGTACTCCCTCCCTACCCCCCTCCTTGATATGATGTTGCCAATTTTTGTGATTTTTTTTCTCCCTTAAGCATTCTATGGCTACTAAGTCCAGTGAAAATAAAGTATGTAAAGACTTATCTCTGACATCCTTTAGCACTCAATTCCAACAAGTGTTGTCGAAATGAGGAAAAAAAATTCGTTGCGACATCTTTTATATTCACTATTTTCTTAAAAATCTAATGAAAAAATTTTGATTAACAAAAAATAAATAAACAAATAAATATTACTTCTTTCAAGAAAAAAAAATGAATAATCCACTCCATCTTAATAAATTTTACTACAACCATTTTCTCTTTCAACATACAACTATCCATCTTAAGAATTTTGACTACAACCATTTTTCTTCTTTCAACATACAAAAAATAATAAACCACTTTACATTAAGAAATTCTTATTACAACCTTTTTGTAGTTAAGAATTTGGCATATTTCAAAAATAAATTTGATATGTTAAATACATTATAATTGATGGAACTAATCTCATAAAATCACAAGTATTTATACATCTTGCTTGCATGAAAGTTTCCTATCCAATAAATTACTTTTTTTACTTTTGTTAATAACTTATTATTCAATTACTTCTGAACAAAGCATTAGTAATTCCAAATAATTTTTTCAAATGATTATTACTTTTAAATACAATGTTTTAGTATATAGATCACTATATACAATATTGGATTATGGTAACTTTTGTCACTTTAAATACATAGCTATATACTAGTAATATGGTATTTGATTATGGTATTATATTAATCCAAAGTAATCAAATTTAAAAAAAAAATTATTTACAAATTTTAGAAATGTAAATTCTATGTTATGAGGTGCTTGTGTGGGAAAACATACAACCATAATATTTATATTTAATATATATTTGTTTTTTTTATAAATAACTTGATAAATTTAAATAATGAGTCAATGTATATTTAGGTTATTTAATACTTTAATTGTGTGGTGAATTTGGAAATTTATTCCATATAAGAAAATAGGATAATTAATATAGATAAATTTGTTGGAATAAGTATTATATATTTGGGAATAGATAGTGTGGATTAAGATATATTGCCTACTCAAAATAATGGAAGAGTTTCGAAGTTTGCTAATGTTTGTAAGTTTTTATGTAATGGAAAACTTCAACATGGTGTTAGAGCCTTTCCCTCAAGTTACCTACAAGAAAGAGTGTCCACTTTTGGAATCCCATGGACTAATGACCACCTTAAAAACATGAGAATAACCACCGCTAAAAATATAAGACTAAGAGTTTGAAAGTTTACTAATTCATATGGATTTTCATATAATGATAAACTTTAATTATATCACACATTTATGTATTATTTATTTACTAGGGGCATCTTATATATTATTAATATCTTATGCCAGCATATAATTTTTGCATAGTTTACGCAGGTACGTAGAAAGGTAGACATTTCACATTGAGAAAAGTTTCCTAATATTGAAGATTTACAAGGTTCAACTTGAGTGGTTGTTTTATGCGCATAAATATAAATTCGACAACTGCACACTGATATATAACAAATCTACCAATTCATAAACATGTGACTTCTATGAGAAATTTGATTAGTAAACAGAAATCTTGGAATTGTTCCATGAATTTTCTATAGTATGGGTCAAAACCACGCGAACTCTCCATCTATGTTACCAGCAGTCTACATAACTTTTGTTGTATCGGAGGCCTGCAGAAACGATAAATACTTATATGGATAAAGCAATATTCAAGTGCTAAAGTGCAATACGATAATGACGAGGAAGGAGTCCTTTTAAACTCGGTGAAAAATTGCACGAGTTCTCAACCAGGCAATTATTATCTCCAACGTAAACCGATTCGAATATGTGTTTGTGCCACTCACTGTACAGCTAACTTCGGCGACCGAATCCTAACTCAGAAGATTTGTTACGTTAAATCGTCAAACATGCGTTTAAGTCATCTGATAATCGGCTTGAAGATGACAACCTAATCAGAACCTTCGTTACATGCGTTTAAGTCATCAGAACCTTCGGTACATGCGTTAATATTTTCTCTTTTGTGCCAAATTTTCAAGGTTCACGGTGTTTAGTCCTCGGGCTACAGTCCAACGACTACATGGGGAGATTGCTCCAGGAACAATTTCTTCAATTAAAAAAAGAAAAGATGACGCGGAAGGAGTCCTTTTAGAATCCATGAAAAATCCACGAGCTCTCAACCACGCAATTATTATCTCGAACGTAAATCGATCCGTATATTTGTTTGTGCCATTCATTGTCCATCAAACTTTGCTTAACCGTTGAATAGACCAATTATACAATCGGGTTAAAGTTCGCAACCGAATCGTAGTTCAGAATATTCGTTACGTCAAATCGTGAAACATGAGTTTATGTCACCTGATAATCGGGTTGAAGATCAGAAGCTAGGTTACGTTAAATTGTCAATGCTGCTATTCTGGGTAAGTCTTTGTATTTCCAATTAATCATGGGACTATAGCAATCCAGTTCATAACCTAAAGTTTGCTAACAAACTATGATTTTTTAACCTATCAAATCAAAGTGTTTGATTTTACAGCCAATAAGAATTTTTATCATCTTATTGGCCTCTTCTCTCGGCGAAAGACCATAAAGTTTAGTTAAAAATATTTGATTTCATTAATATTTTCCAAACCTAAACTAATACTCGCATTAGTTCTTTAGCATGAAATGTTTCTACCTATGCTCATGCTCTTCTAAGCGAGTTTCAAGAGACCTTAAAGAAAAGATTTTGTGTATTACCTATTGTGTATTACCTATGAGGCTAACGTGTAACTCAGTGTCACCACCCTACTGAGTGTCACCTGGGTGGTGGCATGTTAGCCATCTGCCTGCATGAGAGCAAGCCATCTGGGATTCTCAATCCTATTCCACTACTAATATAAATTTACTCTATCTCTGCATTTTCTTAAGACGAGAGGATCAATGACTCTCTATTGTAAGTACCAAAGGACCAGTGAGATTATATTCACTAACTCTTTGTTGTAATTACCAAAGGCCTGGTCAGATTATATTCATTAAGCACAAGTCCATGCTTTAGCATCAAGGTGAGATTATATTCACTAAGCACATCTCCATGCTTTAGCATCAAGATTTTACAAGTTTTATATTAACTAAGCACAACTCCATGCTTTAGCATCAATATTTTACAAGTTTTCGTAGGGAGCCATAACAACAACCATAACACTAGGGAGCCATAACAACATCCATAACAACAAGGAATGCTGCTCAAAAGAACAGAACATATTGGAGCATTGCTACTCAGAAAAAGACCACTACTCAAAAGAACAGAACATACTACTACTCAAAAGAATAAAACAGATTGGAGCAATGGCACTCAAAAGAAGATAGAGCAGTTCTGCCATAAACCAGTGGCCATTTAGAGATTCTTTTTGCGATACATCATGTTCATATCTTACCCTTTTCAATATTTGGGAAACCATCGTCTCAATGAAGATATGTGCATCTGTATTACATTTTCACACAGATGTGTTTGTTCCATGTATATTTAAAAGATATATCATTTCTTAGTTTTTTTCTAAGTAATTTAGAAACTATAGGAAAGATTAAACCACATGCTTTCAAAAAAACTTTAAAATCATGCTTTTTCGAAAGAATAGAGAACATATGAAAAGGACTTGCAAGGAATTGTTGCAAAAATATGATAAGCTAGGATCTACCTTGATGTCTCATAACTTCTAGAAGTCTAGTGGACAAACCTAGAATGAGTAGTGTGGTCAAGGGATTAAATAATTTCTAGTTCATGTTTACATTCTACACATAGAATAGTTCGTGTTTAGATTCTACAAACAGAATACACAAAATAGGCTGCTTTAAGAGGAATTTCAGATTCAAGCTTCCATTCGCATAGATGATTTCTACGAAATCATTTCAAAATCACAGTATAATAGTACCTATAAGAAAATACTACATGTTTTCTTAATTTAGAAAGAATAAATTTCAAATTTTTCTTACGGAATTTAGGAATAGGCATAGGCAGTGATGTCTTCAGCTCGCCTTAATAAAAAAACCTCTGATGCGTTATGGATGTATCTGCTACTGCTGCTCACAATCACTGCCAGCAGGTGTTGTCCTGAGCTGGCTGAAATGAAAAAAAAGGTCTCTGATGTGTTGTAGACATATCTACTATTGCTGATTATAATCACTAGCAACAACTATTACTTGCAAGATAACATAAAAGTTCTAGAAGTATCTTCTATCGCTGCTTATAATCACTGGTAGTAGCTATTAGTAGCAAGATAACAAATCCAAGATTAATATAGCAAAGCATTCAAATCAATAGGTTGTTTTAACATTTCCCACAGTTAATTGTTTCCTTTGGAAAATATAGTTGTTTAATATGCACAAATTCCTGCTATTAAAATCGAAAGGAATTCTATTTCAAAACCAGAAGACGTGGTTGTTACAGGGCAAGGCTTGAGGGAAAGGAAGCTAAGCGAATTAGCATCTATTGATCAGTTTGGTGGATAAGCTGAAACACTTTTTTTTTTTCATGCAAAACACAAACTTGAAACTGTACACCTGGTTGTCAAAGAAGAACAACTGGCTGGTTAGGGAATGACACCCATGTAAATAAAAAAATTAAAGATAATAAAATTATCAAACATATGGACTTAATAGACTTAATTAAGTATATTTTGTATTCATATGGTTAATAAATACATAGTTCTTCTCATGGGGAAGGAAAAGTGTTAGAATGATTCCTTGTTGCCAGCTCTTGTAAGAGAGTCGCCTACCTTCGAAGTACGCACCATAAAGAAAAAAGTATATTTGTAACATTTTAACTAACTGTTAAGGCGGGCCTTTCAGTGAAGAAGCAAGCAGCGCAACCTAACCTGGAAAATGAAATTCGCAGGGACTTGCTGCTTAGCAGCCACCCTTGTTTTATATGTTTTCTTATAAAGAAATTTACATTGTTCTCTTGAGTTTAGACAGTTATTTTGCCACCTAATTACTAAATTTAATATTGTTTTTGGGCCAACCCTTTATTTTGGGCATTATTTTTCCTTGAAGCCACTTCGTCATTGATTTTTCTTTTTTGAACAAATTAATCGTGGAAATGTTTGAATGGTTATTTTATGGTGGATGGATTCAGCACTATCAAAATTGCTAGAGCACCAAAAGCTTTTAAGGAATTAATTCCTTAAAGCACTCAAATTTTTTAAGCTTAAGGGATTTCTAAAAATTTCCACTATATTTATCAAAATCATGACAAAATTTAAATTGTTTTACGAGTAAAAATTTCGCATCCTTAAATGACGGCTTTGGTTTCTCAACCAAGTGATCAATTAAACATTATGCTTTTGGTTTTAGAGTTTGAGACAGTAAATAGTTTTAGGAATGGAAAAACTTGAAAAAAAAACGTTCAACCATCCTAATAAAGAGCATGAAGAAAAGGGGATATGGAGAGGACACCACGGAAAGAAATATTATATTAATAATTTTAAAAAATGTAGAAGTTAAAATATAAAATCAACATTCTACGATTTTAAAAATTATATCAATTATCCCTAATTGGGGTGTCAGGTCAATCCAATAATACCCTCCTTAGCTCATTTATTTAAATTCGAATACCAGGATGCCCCTTTCCACCCTCCACATGCACGAAGCACATGGAGAGCAATGGACGTTATTAATGCCAACCTTGAAGGTGTCAGAGATATTATAACGAGATGTGCTTCTAGATTTTTCCTTGGTAAGTTCTGCAAGTTTCCTGTTTATAGTTTTTGTTTGCATTGGCTTTGGTTGGCATTGCATGGTGGCTTGGGGAAGGCACCTCTTACGAGTCTTCGCTCGATGTTGGTTCAAGCTTTGGCTTATGAGTATGTTTTCAGTCCCAATTCCTCTATCTGTACTCCTCTGGCTCATTGTAACTGTATGTGGGTTCTCATAAATAATGGCTTTCTTTTGATTTGGTTACTGTGGAAGGAGGCCCACCCGGAATTCTCTATGGTTGTTATAGAATCGGAAGTAGATTCTTTTTTTGTGTGTCTTCCTGTGTCTGTGGTGTTTGGAATTTTACATTCATGCATGGGAATGTGTTGGGTTTGGTTAATAATTTTCACCTGATACTCTATTTTTTTACCTCCCCGATATAGGGGCTCCATTTCTTATATGTGTGCTTGTGGTTTCAGCCTAGAACACCCAAGGCTTTATATGTGTGCTTGTGGTTTCAGCCTAGAACACCCAAGGCTTTGGTATGTGGATGACTCAGATTATAATTCCATCCTTTGATTTCTTCGAGAAAAATGGATTCATGTTTGGATCAAGGAATTTTATGCTTTCCCGTTGTCTGTTTCTAACAATCGAATTACTTTTTTTATGCTCGAGTTTCTGCCTTCTCATGTGGTTACATTGGCAGGTCCCCTATTTTGGAACACCCTTGGAAGTCTATTGCTCTTGGGTATAAGCTTCCTTCAGATCATCTTATAGGGCTTAAGTTTATTGTTCAAAGGTATCTCAGGTACCTAAATCTGATGACTCGTTTTACCTATGGAAAGGGCAAGGATGCCCAGGGTTCACACAGCCGAGGAAGAAAGTATAAATACTCCCCTATTACTACCCATCCTACCATTTTTGTGGGTAAAACCTGGGGTTGAAAATATGTCTCTAGTATTGTTAATGAAGCAGCCAATGCATACGATGAGGGCCCCTCGGCCCAAGTCCGACACCTTATTGAAGGATGGGAAGAAGAGATAAATCAAAAGGCATAGATTCTGGATATTGATTTGGATGACTCGAAAAATTTGGTGCCCGATCCTAGGCATACTCAGGGAAGATCCTTGTAGTATAAACAAATGCTTCACCTGTATTCAATAATGAAGAATCTCTTGGACAAATATTTAGAGCAACTTCCGTATGGTGCACCCTCATCCCCAAATGAGTTTTTGGATTACAGTGAGGAAATCCAGAAAATTCACTTTCAGCTTCAGAAGCAAAATGGTCAAGTTAGTCGTATCGAGTAGCACATTCCTTGTATCCCTAAAACTGAGCTTCTAGGATCCAGTGTGAAGGACCCTATTCTTGTCGAGTCAGCTGATGATCGATAGGTTTGTTTTATTTTCTCTTTTTTCTCTTTTACTGTATGTAAAAGTATTTTAATTTTCACTAAGGTTACAATTATGTTTATAACTATCTAGACTCTAGGAAGTATAAGGATAATCAAACTTATTTAGCCTGGATTATTAGACTTATAACATTTTGCTTTTGGATGGCTTATATTGTCGTTAGGTGGCCAACCAATCTGGTTTCCCTCTAGGTAGGTTGAGGCCACCTAACCATATGGATATGGATGCAACTTTCCCTTTTTGCAGTTAATGAAAAGAAAGGTCATACCAAGCTTACAAAAAGAATTATATCAATTAGTTTTTTTTATCTTGTTATCTTTTTAAGATTTTAATTTACATAATGATTTTTTCATATATATATATATATATATATATATATATATAATTTTAAAATTAGTATAGATTCATTTTAATTTTGGATTTACTGAGTACGAAAATGGATCAAATTTTTGAGAGAAAAATTGGGCTAAAGATTTGTATCTTGAAAGATTTGATTCCTTTAGAATATTGAGTTTCTCAAGCATGGTATTCATTGCCTTAAACTCTCACATTTGATATTGGTTTCATTATGTTTTTTTTATATATTTTCCTCCATGGTTGTACAAGAAGAAATTGGAAAGGAATGGTCTTGAAATATCTCAGTTAGTGGAACCAACAGAACATGCGTACCACCTAAACCCTGTTGTGTGAACTAATTCTTCTTGTCCATCTCATTAGCCACTTGGTTTAGGATTCACATAATAGGGAGCATCTTTTGAAATAGTATAAATATTGAGATGTGGTGAGTTTTGCCTTGGTGGGTCTAGACCCGGGTTAATATTTTACTTCGTACCAACAAAACCCTCAGAAACTAGCTATTTCGGCAACAACCTGCAAGAAGGTCGCAGTCTCACCCAAGGTGGCTATGGGTGGTTGCGGAACCAGGTTTCTGCAGCCTTGAGGGACTGCTCTATGTGGCTTCTAATTCTATCTTCTATATTAACTTAGTACTATTGGCATACATATCATTACTGTGATGTCTAATTCAACTACTTACTTCGTCGCATTCATTTCAAAATAAGCATGTTAGAGACAATATAAACTGCGCTATTATAACATAATAAGTACTTATCATCAAAAATAGAAAGAAAACATAATAATACATATATACAAAAAATATTCCCCAAAAAATATCTTCTTATTTATTAAAATGAGTCTCTTCAGTACATTCAACTTCTCGACCTGTGCACACAGTTGTAGGGGGTCTACGAACTAAGATGCATACACTTCCAAGGTATCCATGCACTCAGCTACGAAGCCTTTCCTTAAGGCCCAAAAGACATAACAAAAGATATAATAACTATCGCTTAATGTCTATGATGATATGATGATATCTTTGACAAAGCATTACATGTATTTATATAACATTACATCACTACAAAACCATGGCCCATTTACCATGAGCTCGAAAAAATAATCAACTAAAATCCGAATACTCGTTAAAAAATGAGGGGCTTCGACCCACCCCGAATCCCCTAGACTCCGCGTGGTAGATGTGAATTCATGGTACCATGCACTCTGCTCCTCAAATTCCAGATTCTTTGACCAAATTGGACCAATTTGGGTTGTGCCCAACAGGCCCCCAAAACTCACATGTGGCTCGTCCCGAGTCACTCAACTGTTGTGCCTCGAATAATGTCTGTGATGCTCATGTAGGTGACATTATACTACTAAACTATTTTTTCTACATTTTTTTCGTCTTTTCACACTTCTTCTACTAGTGCCTCTGTTGTTGGCTTGATAGTCTTCTACAACACTTCCTTATGTCTCTGCCTTAGCTCCTTGAGCCTATCCTCGACTGGTTGCGAAAGATGGAGGGCCTCATCCTACCACGGCTAAGTCATCTATGTAAAAATATTCTCTTTTCACTGAATGTATTCAATCTACTTTTGAAGAGTCTTGCCTCTATCTCATGCTTGGTTGCAAATTCTCAAACTGAATTCTCTAGATAGCAAAGTGTAAAATATGAAGAGGGACATAGCTTTTACAGTGAATTTTAATTTAAAACCTCGTGATAGATTGGCTCTTATTTATTTAATGAAGATATGGCAGTATATCGGACAAGCTATGCTTCATAAATGTGTTTCTCTTGTGCCTCTTAATGACAACCTTTTATTTCCAACAATCATATTTTCGGCGAACTTCGACGCGTCCCTTTCTGTGTCTCAACAATCCTTCCTTCATAACGGTTCTTTAGTACTTCAACATACTCCTGAATATCACATAGTAATATTCCTTTAGTGAAGTTCATCCATACCTCTACATACTCTTGAACATCGTGTGGTAACCTTCCTTCGGCGAAGTCCCTTATGTAGAGTAGTTTATAGTCTAGTTGCCACTTTTAACTGCAGGTGGCACTAAGATTGTTCTCCTTTTTTTTTCAGTTTGAAGCTCCAAATATTCTACCATTCACTCATCCTGGAATCAATTGACCATCTAACTTCAGGAGCTAAAATACACCACCATCACATATGTGCTTGATGATATACGATCCTAACCAATGTGTTTTAACTTTTCTTGGGAACTTCGCAAATTTTTTGTCATGTAAAATTACATGATCTCCTTCCCAGAATGTCTTTTTCTTGATGTTCTTGTCATATCAGGCTTTCTCCCTTGATTTTTTCACTTGCTAATGAAAAACTGCTATAAACCTATCTTCTTCTATAGAAAGCAATTGTGCCATCCTTTCTTCCATTATATCAGAGTCTTTCATATCTGTGAAGGCTAAAATTCTCAAACTTGGCATAATGTACTCCATAAGCATGAATACTTCTTGTACATGTACCAATCTAAAAGGTGTTTGGCCTATCAGTTTCTTGCATGTTGTCCTATATGCCCACAACACCGCGGGAATCCTTAGATCCCAGTAATTTTTGTTCACATTACACACTTTTCTAAGTGCCTTCTCCATAATCTTATTGAAGACTTCAAATTTACCATTCACTTGAGGATGATATGGGGTACCTCTTTGATGGTGTACTTTGAATTCTTTAGTCACCACCTTAATAGACTTATACAAGAAATGTGAACCTCGATCACTCATCAATATATTTGGACACCCAAATCTAGAAAAAATATATTCAAATATGAACTTCGCGGCAGTATCTGCACTATAATTCTTCATTGATTGTGCCTCGGCCCACCTCATCAAATAATTATTTGCAATGATTATTTATCTTGCGTCGGTCTTCCTGGTAGATTAATAGGTCCAACAAATTCAATAGCCCATTTCTCAAATTCTTGCAACATAGCCTATGGATTTAATGGAATTTCCTCTCTTCTAGATGGATTTCATGTTCTTTGGAATATATCACATGCTCTATAAAACTCTTTTGCATCCTTATGAATTATTGGCCACCATAACCCACCTCAAAATATTTTTTGTGCAGCGCCTTTTCCTACATAATGTCCTCCTGCGACTCCTCCATGAACTTCTGCTAGGATACTCTGACTTTCTGCTATGATAATCTACCTTTCATGTTCAAGGACGTATCTACGTAGTATTGCATCCATTCCCATTTTGTACAAGTGTCTTGCAATCAACGAAAAATCTGCTTCTTTGACTACCATCTCCATCTTTTCTTGTGGAGTGCACTCTACAAACGCCATTGCTATGGCCAGAAACTTAATAATATCCGCGAAGTGATCATCTGCGACCCTGATTGCGAATAACTGCACATCAAGTAGGTTATCCTCAATATTTGTGGGTTGTTCTCCTATCTCCAACCATGACAGATGATTAGGCCTGACATTTAATCTTCCTAGTTTGACTGCAACTCTGAAGTCATACTCCTGGAACAACAACAACCATTGACATATTTTTCCTCCTAAAACAGGCTTACTCACCAAATATTTCAGCGTGGAGTGATCAGTGAACATCTTCAACTACGCTTCCAACAAGTAGTGTCTGAACTTCTGTAATGCATATACCATATCTTACCCTTCTCTTTTTGTTGTAGTATAGTTCTTTTCTGCGTTTGACAATTTTCTGCTTGCAAAATCTATGGGGTGGTCAATTTCTCCTGCTCCTAACTATTTGAGTATTATACCCAATGCTATGCAATATGCATCAACATGTACATGAAAATCCTTATTCCAGTCCAAGAAAACCAGAATATGTGCAATCACCATTTTCTCCTTTAGTATGTCAAAGCTCTTCTCGCATTCTTCATCCCTTTGAAAAGTGACATCTTTCTTCAATAACTTCTCCATTGGTGCAATTATCTGCGCATATCCCTTTATAAACTTTCTATAATAGCCAGTGTGTCCATGTGCCATGCATAGTTGTCTCACTGTTTTAGGTGGATCCAAGTGTACAATAACTGCTATCTTCACGGGATCCACCATTAATCTTTGTTTACAAACTAAATGGCCCAACAATATGCCAAATGGTATGCAAAAGATACACTTCTTCAAATTTAATGATATTTTATATTTCCTACATGTATCCAGCATCAACGTCAAGATCGTAATATGGTTTTTCAATAGCCCAAAGACAGTCCATTCATCAAAGTAAACTTCCAAAAATTTGTGCATATATTCTTTGAAAGTTGCAACTACAACTTTAGAAAATATGACAGAAGCATTCTTCAAGCCAAAAGGCATCACCATGTACTGATAAGAGCCACACTCCGTAGAAAACTTTGTCTTATGTCTATATTTTGGCCCAATTATGATCTGCTGGTAACCTGAAAATCCATCTGTGAAAGAATAGGACTCATGTCCTACATTATCCAATACTTGATCTATAAATGATGTGAGAAAAGGATCATGTAAGCATGCATCATTCAACTTCCTTAGGCCTAAACATATCCTAATCTCGTCCTTTTCCTTCTTTTCTTGCACCACCATAGGACTGACCATTCAGATTCTTCAACAGGTTCGATGATTCCAACTTTGATCATTTTATTTAACTCCTCCTCCATTTTTTCCTTGTATTTCAGATTAAACCTATGTGGTCATTGCTTTACTCGCTTCACTTCAGGTTTCAGGGGAATGCTCATAACTCCTAGGTCCCCTATTATTCCCTTCAATTCAAAAAATTTAGTGGGGAAGAGCTCTTGATACTCATGCAATAGCTCTATAATTTTACTAACTCTGTCTTCATCCCAATAATTTCCAATCATTGCAAAAAAAATTTCTTCTTCTGATCCAGTATTCACCTTATTTTTGTGTTTGTAGGCTTCACTATATTGATTATTTCAGGTTTTGTTCAAACAAATTTGCAGTTTCCTTCTTTTTCCGCGATATTAATACTACATAGAGCCTCATCATCTTCTTCTGCAATCACATTATAACATTCCAGCGCGCGGTCCAATTTGGCTGCTTCCATGTTAGTGAAGTTGTGTTCTCAAAAACCTTTTCTTTGACTTTCTGAAGGGATAAATCTATTCACGGACATTCATATTCAAAACTAAAATTTAGTATGAATATTTCAACCAAATATTTCTATTTCATAGTCCCATGTCGCAGTTCTATCTCAAGATACCAATTCATAGGAATTGTCTCTAGTGTGTGGATAAACACATGTACCCACTCCTCTTCTGGAATGTCTTTCCAAATTGAAGTGTAGTGATGAGTATGCTCCCAGGGGTCAACCTTATCATCATACTATACTTTGAACCCACATCAACCTTTGATACTCTTTCCAACTTCCTATATTCCTTTTATAAGTACCCCACCATCTAGCAGGTGTAGATCTCATGGCTACATCCAATGCTTGAAACCTTTGTTCTTCTGGTAATTTTATTTCATATTCATCAAGAAAAAGGCTTACATATCCTATCCCATCGTAATAAAGCACAATGCATACCTCTGAAGTTATGCATGTGATTCTGGCACATCATCTTGTAGATACTTCATGTAACCTGTTGTGCCAATTTTCCAATTCTTCCTCGGAATTTGAAGTACAAGAATTGTCCTGTTCCCAACTTAGTTTACCTTCCGTACCGTGATTAATCTTATATTTCTCTTTAGGTGTAATATGATAAAAAATTTTGACATCTGCGTCACAAAATTCATCTCGAACAGGATTTGTATAGCACACTCCTTCCGATGGGTCAAAAGGAATAATGACCCCCATATTGTCTTTTTCAAACACCATTTGTCTCTTCTTCAAATTTATTATCATCACAATATTGAAACCCCAATACAATCCAAGCAATGCCAATAGGGGTTTCTATCATCTACAATTTCAATTACTTCGAAGTATACAACAACGTGCACTCCTTCAATATCTACTACAACTCCAGGGAACCTTCCCATAGGGGGGATCTTCTGTTGGTTGGCCATCCTCAACTGGATCAACAACCATTGCAACTTTGGTCTTCCCATTAACTCCCAAGTTTGATTAGACAACACATCGACATCAGATTACCTGATCCATATCATACTCCCTAAGCTGTGATGTTAGTCTCATTTCCTTCCCCGTTCTCTTTTTATATCAATGTAAATTTTTCACTGCGCCCATATCGCTTCATGGTACTTCTTTATCAGTGCAGGAGTCTATCAACTCCTGGAGTCCTTTGAAAACTATGTGAGTCCTCAATAACTTCATGAAAGTCTGTAAGAATGATCTTAAAATACTTGGATCTAGTTCTTGCGTCTGAGTAGTTACTATAGAATTTTCCTTCTTTGGTATTAACTTTGGCATTGGTTGCGCTTTAGATGTTTAAGCTCCAAGATCCATGAAGCTTCTCTTTGCTTCCATGAATTTTTATTTTTCCTTTTGAATAATGAACTGAGGGGATTTTCCTATGGTATTTCTTACTAATGTATCCTCCATTTTCTTCTTACCTTCCGCTTTATCATCTCTTGTTGCAGCTCCACTCCTTTTCACGATGTCAATGCACGGTTCATCCTTCCTTGGTTCAACAGTCATCATTTGCATATTTTGTGTAGGGTCCTTTACACTTTTCTCCTACATCTTCGTCATAAGGACCAGACATTCTTCTATCACATGATCAAAATATTTGCAGTACTTACAAGTTCTAGTGGGATTCCAACAATCTCTTCTATAGTGTCTCGTTTGTCCGTAGTTGTAACATATATTTTGGCTCTGTTCTCAACCATCTTCTCATCCTCATCCTCATCCTCATCCTTGGAAGCCTCCTCGACCCACATGTTATCATGGATTTTCGTGTGCATATACTTCAACTTTCATTCTATAAGCATCACCAGTGTGTTCCATCATCAAGTCATACCTTCGACATTTTTTCTCATCATGTCCTACTGATTTACAAAAGTTGCAAACAACTGCCTTGGGGTCTGGACATACTTTTGTAATAGATAAAATTGTTCTAGGTGATTTTGGCCTATATTTCTGCATATCTCACACCACATGATTGATCCTAAATTTAATTGATTAGGTGCTCCACTAGCCAAGTAATCTCTGAAGGCAGGGCATCGTTCCTTAGAATGGCCCTCTTCTTTTTACTTTATACACCACACTTCTTGTCTAACTTCCTTGGCATTTTTGAGATCGTGCAGTTCCAAGGTCAAGTTTTGCTAGTTGAATTTGAATCTGTTGTACTCCTACATGAGTATCTCCTACCGTCCAAGCTTCCAACTTCATTGCAATTTCCAAAGCTACTTTGAGTTTCTATTTTGTGATGTATAAATGGTAACCTGATATGAGACATCGACACATCTATAGACACCTTACTTGTCCCATTAACACCTTGAATCTTTGATCCAACTCCCAAACAAATTCATTAGCCATATTTTTTATCCCCTTCAGCTCAGTAATTCACTACGACTCAGACTTCAGCTTCTTGAATTTTGATACCAGCATTTTCTTAATATCATTGAGTGAGGAATCCCGATTAATCGAAGAATACTTTATGTAAAATGTCAGTTCTCTTTCTCGCAGTGCCATGATGAGCTACACCTTATTTACATATTCATCAGTGACCTATCCTGATTTCCATACGGCATCAGCTACAAACTAGAACTTCTCAGGATCCTCTGACCTAAGTCCTCTAAAAACATGTAACTTAATGTCATCAACCATGTTTATTCTTGGAGGGTTAGGGGGAGGGGTAGGGGAATTAGGGGCAGGGGAATTATGGGGAGGGGGATGGGGGGTAAGGGGAGTACAGGGATGGGGAATCCAAAATATTCCTTGATTATTCTCAACTTCTAACTTCGATGCACCTTTAGGTTGGGGTTGGGAATATCACGGGGTTGCGGGGTTACTTATTTCTTCTTCACTCTCAGATTCACCTAAAAATGTACTATAACCAATCTCAAGATATTTCTTTGGTTTGTGATATACTATGTACTTCGTGTAGACCCAATTCCTGGTTCAGAATTATTCCCTTTTAGTCCAAACATTAATCTTACTGCATTCATAGCACACCCTTTTCACATAAAATCATTTTAATCTATAGCTTCAAACAATTTAGTACTTTCCTTGTAGTGCCCTGAAGAATATTTGCTCATCTTCATTGTAAGATACAGTTGTGTCTATGGAAAATTCAGTGATAAATCCTCCCAGGATAATGTCCATCCAAAAATCAACAACTCTTGACATGATATTGCTAGTATCCTGTTGAACCCTTAGTTAAACTGAGAGGGGGGGGGGGGGGGGGGTGAATCAGTTTAACACATTCATGGACTTTTAAACCTGATCATTAAAACTTATTTGCACCTTTATTTCATGTCCAACTTAATATGTGAGTAATCTCAGAATATGAACGTCAATTATTAATATAATATGACAGTAGACTTAATATGAGAGCAGCAGGTATTAAGCAGATGATATAAATCAAATCAACACATAAACATCATGCACAGAGACACCAGATATAAGTGGAAACCCATAAAGGGAGAAAACCACATCTTATTATTTTTGTGATGCAAAGGCAAGCTCCAACTCCCTCTCACCACCGTTTTTCTGCAGGCACCAACCTACAGGAGGCTCCAACCTCAATTCTGCAAGCTACAACTTGCAAGGAAGCACCAACTCCCTTCAATTTTCTGTAGGCACCAACCTATATGAGGCTCCAACCTCAGTCAGTTACAACTGACAGCTATCAAGCTACAACTTGATAGGGAAGCTCCAACTTCCTCAATTTATCAAACTGAGTGTTTGCTGATTTACCCCAGATATCAGCTCTGTTCTGTAGCATCTCTTTCTGCTCTTCTTTTCTTAATCTTCTCTGCCTCACTCTTCTATACTCTGCATTCTCTATATTTTCTCTCTCTAACCTCTTTATGCATATCTAGTTGATATTATTTATAGAGTTCCTCAGATGACTGTTTGTATTTCACAAAGATTTTGGAGTGAACAGTCATGACTCTTTGGCTTCTGTCTTCTCATTCCTTTTATCTGTTTATTCAATAAATATAACTGTAGGTATCAATTTAACATTTCAGTGGGATATTTGTTCTCTTCCGGAGACTTTCCAATGCAACACAACAATATAAATCAATTAAAAAAATATTTAATTACAATGAGAGCTCCATCTCACTCATAAAGCCTTTTGGATCGTTGTGCATTTGTATTTTCTTTGACTGTGTTTGTCCCTTTCTCTCCTCTGTATACCTTTATGTTTATGGCTGTTGCGTAACTCCTGTATTTATGAACTGCAATTTTTATTTATTTTTATATCAGCGCTTTATATATATATATATGAAACTGCTGACTGTAATTCTGGACAAATTCCAATGCTCTGTACATACCAAGTGTCTTGTTGATGTGGCGAGTTCCGCAAGCAGAACATACATACATCACAATCGTTTTATATTAATAATCGCCCTCCACCTTAAGCTGAGGCCCGTGGGTCCACAGACCACGTGACATATTTTAATACAACCGCAACAACGTTTTATATATCTAACAGCGCCCTTTTTTAATATAACTGCTGGGCAGTTTCAACCAACGCATATCATATCAATGGTCATTTTATAATATAGTGCTTTAATAATGTCACCCTCTCTTCAATGTATTATGATGATTAAACTCCTTTCTTTGCACTTTAATGTATATGAACCCTTTCTTATGTAACTTCCGGCGATATAATAATAGACCCATTTAACATAGGAAACAACCTTTCGGGTCCACTTGCCGATCTTTGTCTATCCGTCGATACGATGAGATGCCTCCGATTCGATGCGATGTGATGACTCCTTCTTCGATGTGATGAAACTCCTTGCAAATATTTCCGATTGCGATTAATCGCAATCATGACTTCCATTGAGCTGCTCCGATGCGATGTATCACTCTTTGATTACTTCCGATTGCAATTGATCGCAATTGCAAATTTCATTGTCATGCTCCGATGCCACACTTTCACTCCGATGTGATTGACCAGTGTCGATTTGATTAGACCGTAACTCAAACATATAAAGTCATAACTTATAGACCCATCGGGTCCGGAACTCAATCGCAATTGCAATCCTTTATTGTCATGCTCCGATGCGATTAGGTCGGACGTCAAATACTTATTACTCATGGTTTATAAGCCCATCAGGTCTGGGCTTCAATCGCAATCGCAAGTTTTGGTTGGATGTGATCCGCTGCCAACTTTTTCCGATGCGATTGATGAGGGTCCCCCTTATGGTACTTTGGTTCTTTGAATCTCGCGCTACATATGGCTATACATACATACATACATACATACATACATACATACATACATACATATATATATATATATATATATATATATATATATATATATATATATATATGTGCTTTAGTCCTTTGTATATAAAGCGCAATATATACTTTTCCGCTGGAGTATACGATTCCCGGAATGAGATTTATATTATATATGCATTACATTTCTGCTTGGGTTATGATTCCCAGAATGAGATTTATATATATATGCATTACATTGCCACTTGGTTATGATTCTCGGAATGAGATTTATATTATATATGCATTACATTGCCGCTTGGGTTATGATTCCCGGAATGAGATTTATATATATATGCATTACATTGCCGCTCCAATATTTAGTGTATCTTCTAGTGGGGTATGCGATTCTCGGAATAATGGCTGTGTCTCTGCCTCTGCTGCTTCTGTCGCTCTGCCTCTGCCTCTACTACTATTATAACGGCTTTGCCTCTGCCTCTGCCTCTGATAATGGTTCTGCCTCTATATTCGCTTCCTCTGCCTCTGCCTGTCTCCTTTATATTTGCTTCCTCTGCCTCTACCTGTCTCCTTTGCTTCCTTCATTTGCTTCTTTGCTACCTCCATTGCCTGTTTCTGTCTTTGTTGCCTCCTTTGCCATCAATGACAACATTTCCAACAGTGTCCCCCTTTGGAATTGATGGCAATACACTTCCTCTGTTTTCCTGTTAGGATCCTTTCTCCTGTTGCTTACTCTTCTTACTGTTGCTTACTCTTCCTCCCCCTTTGACATCAATGGAAAGGGGTTCGAATTCTTAGTGAAGCTTCTATTCTTTGGTGCTGTGTTTTTATCCTTTTTCAACATTTCATGCATTTCCTCTCTCTAAAATTTCCTGACTTTGTACGCTGCTGCTCCAAAATTTGGATTAGATACACATCGGGTTCACTATTCTTCCGTGTTCAGTTCACTTTGGGTTCACCACTCTTCTGCAGCACCACTGACCCTTTTGCCTTTTTATTGATTCTTTTATGCTGAATGTATTATTGCAATAATCCCTTTGATCCTGAGGATCTGTTTTCATGCTTCCCTTGCTGGTTGATCTCCCCCTGAGAATGATATTTTCGTTTCTGTTCTCCCCTTGAAACTGTGCTTTCTCTTCATACCAGAGAGTAGCATTTATAGATACTACCCCTAGTCTGTCTCTCAAATATTCAAATGGCTCTCTAGCAAGTGGTTTGGTAAATATATCTGATGTCTGTTCTTTTGTTGGTACATACTCCAGTTTTACTATCTTATGAGCCACTTGTTCTCGGAGGAAATGATACTTGATTGGGATATGTTTAGTTTTTGAGTGAAGAACAGGATTTTTAGATATACTTATAGCACTTGTATTATCACATTTAATTGAGATAGGTTCATCAATGCTTACCTTCATGTCTTGAAGAGTTTGCTTCATCCACATGAATTGTGTACAACATGTTGCTGCTGCTATATATTCTACTTCTGCTGTAGACAGAGAGATAGATGTTTGTTTCTTGCTTAACCATGCCACTAGACTTTCTCCTAGATAAAAAGCACCTCCACTTGTGCTTTTCCTGTCATCCATACAGCTGGCCCAATTTGCATCTGTGTAGGCTGTCAAGGTGAAGCTTTTTCCTTTAGGATACCAAAGTCCATACTGAGCTATCCCTTGTAGATATCTGAATATTCTTTTCACTGCAAGAAGGTGATTTTGTTTAGGTGTTGCTTGATATCTAGCCACTAGTCCTACTGCTAGCATGATGTCTGGTCTTGATGCTGTCAGATACAACAGACTTCCTATCATGGATCTGTAGAGTTTTTTATCTATATCAGCAGATCCATCATCAGCACACAGCTTGCATCCCATGATCATGGGAGTTGACACAGGTTTGCAGTCCTCCATTTTGAACTTTTTCAACATTTCTTTTAAGTATTTTTCCTGTGAGATGAATGTGCTTGTGTTCTTTTGCTGAATTTGAAGTCCTAAGTAGAAACTGAGTTCTCCAATCATGGACATCTCAAACTCTGATTTCATCTCCTCAGCAAACCCTTTTGCAAGTTCATCTCTGTTTCTTCCAAACATAATGTCATCGACATATACTACAACAATCAGGAGTTCATTTTCATGGGCTTTTATGTATAGATTGTTGTCTACTCCACCTCTCTTAAAGCCTTGTTTTTGCAAATATTTATCTAGTCTTGAGTACCAAGCACAAGGAGCCTGTTTTAGTCCATAAAGAGCCTTCTTCAGTCTGCATACATAGTCTTCTTTTTCTGTTACTGAGAAGCCTTCTGGTTGTTCCATGTAGACTTCTTCTTCTAAGTCTCCATTCAGAAATGCAGATTTTACATCCATTTGATATACTTTGAAGTTTTGGTAGCATGCAAATGCCAAGAACATTCTGATAGCTTCCATTCTGGCTACAGGGGAAAATGTTTCATCGTAATCAAGTCCTTCAATTTGTGAGTATCCTTTGCAGACAAGTATGGCTTTATTCCTGATTACCTGTCCTTCTTCATTCATTTTATTTTTGAATACCCATTTTGAGCCTATGACATTTTTCTCAGTGGGTCTAGGCACTAGTTCCCAGGTAGTATTTTTCTCAATTTGGTCCAATTCTTCATTCATAGCATTCACCCAAGACTTGTCCTTGCTGGCTTCTTCAAATTTCCTTGGCTCTATTTGTGACAACATGGCTATGTATAATTATTCAGTTTGTTCTGTTAGTTGCTTTCTTGTTTGGACCCCTACTCTCTTGTCTCCAATGATTTGATCTTCAGGATGGTTCTTCTGAGTGTATCTTGAGGGGTCTTTCGAGCTCAGCTCTGCATCTTCTATTGTCTTGCTTGTTTCATCATCACTCTGGTCTTCTTCTTCATGGTTGTCTAATGAATTGCAGCAGTCTGTATCTCTTGTATTGTTTGGAAGTTCTTCATCAAATCTCACATCAATACTTTCAACTATTTTTTGAAGAGTCTTGTTGTAGCACCCATACCCTTTACTTTTGGAAGCATATCCTAGAAATATCCCTTCATCTGCTCTTGCATAAAATTTCCCAAGATTTTCATCATTATTCTTTATGTAACACTTTCTTCCAAAGATTCTAAAATGTTTGATTGAAGCTGGTTTCCCATGCCATAGTTCATAGGGAATCTTGTCACTGCTTTTCCTTAAGTGAGCTTTATTAAGGATATTCACCGCTGTGTATACTACTTCTGCCCAGAAGGTTTGAGCAATATTAATTTCATGCATCATGGCTCTAGCTATTTGCTGTACAGACTTGTTTTGTCTCTCTGCTACTCCATTTTGTTGAGGTGTTCCTGCAATAGTAAATTGTTGCTTTATCCCATGTTTGTTCCATAGGTCAGCAAAGTCATAATCTGTGAATTCACCTCCTCTGTCTGATCTGATGCATTTCAGCTTGCATCTTGTTTGATTTTCTACTAATGCTTTGAAGATCTTAAACTTTTCCAGAGCTTCTGATTTATTTTTTAGAAATGCAACCCATGTCATTCTGGAGAAGTCATTTATTATCAGCATGAAGTAGGATTCTCCACTTGGAGTTTTAGTTCTTGCAGGTCCACACAGGTCCATGTGCACAAGTTGTAGAGGTCTTCCTATTGATAACTCATCTTTGGCCTTGAAGGATGTGCGAGTCTGTTTTCCTAATTGACATGATTTGCATATAGTATTAGAAGGCCTCTTTATTTCTGGCATGTCTCTGACAACTTTCTTCTTTCTTAGTCTGATTATGTGATCGAAGCTGAGATTTCCCAACCTTTTATGCCATAACCATGACTCTTCTAGTTTGCTACGATGACATGCTTCATCTTCCTCTTTCACAATGTAAACATTACTCTCTGTTCGAACTCCTTTGAGTAGAGTCTTACCTGTGGTGCTTGATCTGACTTCACAATCTTGTGCTCTAAAAAGAACTTCACAGCCTTTGTCACACATCTGACTGACACTTAGTAAATTTTATTTTAGCCCATCTACAAATAGTACATCTTGGACCTTTCCTCTGCCATTGTCTACGCTGACTGAGCCTTTTCCCTTGATCTTACCTGATTTATCATTGCCAAAAGTAACATTGCCAGATTTATTTTCATCAAGAGTTATAAACTTGCTTTTGTCTCCTGTCAAGTGTTTAGAGTAGCCACTGTCTAAATACCATTGACTTTTCAAATCTTGAGCAGTTAGAGCCAAGTCAAATTTATTCACCTTCTTTATCCACTGGAGGCACCCTTTTGTTTGGTATCTTTTGTGAGGTGATGAATTACATCTTCTTAGAGGACATTTGGAGGGTATATGTCCAACTTGATTGCATACACAACATTTGATCATAATTTTTGTAGAATTATAAGTATGAACAGAATTTCTTTGATTCATAAACTTCCTTGAGGTGTTAAAAATCAATCTTTGTCCATACTTTCTACACTCAATGATTTTATGACGAAACTCCTTACACTAAAAACAGTAACCATAGAAACCATTTGCATACCTGATGTAAGGTTGTCTCTTCCATTTGTTTGCTTGAGGCAGTCTCTTCAATGTTTGCATCTTTTGCTAGTTTGAATTACTCCTCCTTGCATGAAAATATGCAGTAATGTGTCCCAGCTTGTGGCAAGCATAACAGGTGGCATTCTTCATAGGAGGGAAGAATCTCCTTTGATGGATTCTGAATTTGAAATATTCAGAGACATATGTCCCTTTCTCTATTGTCTTAGTATTTATTGCCTTCTTTTTTATTTGAGGTTTCTTCTGATCTCTATCTTCCTCATTACAGGTTTCTTCTCTTGTAGGAATTGTTTGAGCTGCTTCATCATTCTTCTTTTCTTTTACAAAAATAATCCCTCTATTTTCTTTTTCTTTGCTCTTACCTGATTCTCCTTCATAGCCTATTCTAGTTTTTATCATAGGGGATCTTTGAGCAACCAGAATTTCATTCAAGTTACTAGAGCTTGTTGTTTGAGAAGAGCTTATAACCGCTTTCCTTTGAGCATTTTCTAGTTTCTTCCTGAGACATACTACTTCTTCTTCCAGCTTCTCTTGTTCTCGGGTTTTATCCTTGATTTGCTGAAGTAACATGTCTTCTATCTTCTTAGCTTCTTCAATTTCTACCTTCAGCTGCATGAGGACTTCTGAATTCTTTTCTTCTCGTACAAACTTGAGGAGAATGTCCTTTTGTTTTCTGCATTTTAGCTTGAATCTATCAATCTCTTCTAGAGCACTTCTTAGCTCCCCCTCAAGGTCGAATTCACCTTCTTCTTCTTCATCTTCTAGCAGGAGACCTTCAAGTTCTTTTATAGCCATCAATAGAAATTCAGAAGTTCCATCTTCACTTGAGAGTTCATCTGGGTCTTCATATGTACTGCTGTCTTGTTGAGCATAGAAGGATTTTCTACTAAACTTCTTTCCTTTCTGCCAGTTCTTTGATGTATTTTTCTCTGACTCTTGAACCTGATTCTTTACTTTCTTGTGAGGACACTTAGCAGAATAGTGTCCAACTCTTCCACAGTTAAAGAATTTGAAAGGAAGTTTACCTTTGTATTTACCTGAACCTCTATCCAGTTTCTTGACAAATTTTGCTTCTTCTTCATCTGAACAATAGCATATGCCTTCCTCTTCTTCTTTCTTCTTTTCTGTTTTAAAGGCTGCCTCTCTCGTACTTGTCTTATTCTGTGGGAGCCTCATCTCGTATGTTGTTAAATTTCCAAGTAGCTGGTTCATGGTCAAGGTCTCCCAATCAGTTGTTTCTTCTATTGCAGACACCTTGGGATTAAACCTGGATGGAAGAGATCTTAGAATCTTTTGCACAATTATACTTTCTGGCATGGTTTCTCCAAGAGCTTTCATATTGTTAACAATTTCTGCAACTTTTAGGAAGAAACTGTCAATGTCTTCATCATCATTCATTTTTAAAATCTCAAACTGGGCGCTATAGACTTGAAGTTTGGTAGTTTTTACTTTCTTGTCTCCTTCATGGATGTTCTCCAGAGTATCCCACATCTCTTTGGCAGTGTCTTTGTGCATTAATTTGATAAACTCTGCTTCACACAGTCCATTCAAGATAGCATTCATGGCTTTTGCGTTAGCTACAAAATCTTGTTTGGATTCTTTCTCTGAGTCAGTTGACTTTGGGGCATAGCCTAATTCCATAGCACCCCAAACTTCTATTCCTAGAGACATTATGTATGTCCTCATCCTGATTTTCCAGAAGGCATAATTTACACCTGTAAAGAAAGGGGCTTTATTGGTTGAGCATCCTTCTTTACTAGCCATTCAGAGAACCTAGAATCTCCTTTTAGTTGTTAAAATGGTTCAAAGGAACCTGCTATGATACCAATTGTTGAACCCTTAGTTAAATTGAGAGGGGGGGAGGGGTGAATCAGTTTAACACATTCATGGACTTTTAAACCTGATCATTAAAACTTATTTACACCTTTATTTCATGTCCAACTTAATATGTGAGTAATCTCAGAATATGAGCAGCAAGTATTAATATAATATGACAATAGACTTAATAGGAGAGCAACAGGTATTAAGCAGATGATATAAATCAAATCAACACATAAACATCATGCACAGAGACACCAGATATAAGTGGAAACCCATAAAGGGAGAAAACCACATCTTATTATTGTTGTGATGCAAAGGCAAGCTCCAACTCTCTCTCACCACTGATTTTATGCAGGCACCAACCTACAGGAGGCTCCAACCTCAATTTTGCAAGCTACAACTTGCAAGGAAGCACCAACTCCCTTCAATTTTCTGTAGGCACCAACCTACAGGAGGCTCCAACCTCATTCAGCTACAACTGACAGCTATCAAGCTACAACTTGACAGGGAAGCTCCAACTTCCTCAATTTATCAAACTGAGTGTTTGCTGATTTACCTCAGATATCAGCTCTGTTCTGTAACATCTCTTTCTTCTCTTCTTTTCTTAATCTTCTCTGCCTCACTCTTCTATACTCTGCCTTCTCTATATTTTCTCTCTCTAACCTCTTTATGCATATCTAGTTGATATTATTTATAGAGTTCCTCCCATGATTGTTTGTATTTCACAAAGAATTTGGAGTGAACAGTCATGACTCTTTGGCTTTTGTCTTCTCATTCCTTTTATCTGTTTATTCAATAAATATAACTATAGGTATCAATTTAACATTGCAGTGGGATATTTGTTCTCTTCCAGAGACTTGCCAATGCGTCACAACAATATAAATCAATTAAAAAAACATTTAATTACAATGAGAGCTCCAGCTCACTCATACAGCCTTTTGGATCACTGCGCATTTGTCTTTTCTTTGAATGTGTTTGTCCCTTTCTCTCTTCTGTATGCCTTTCTGTTTATGGCTGCTGCGTAACTCCTATATTTATGAACTGCATTTTTTTTATTTTTATATCAGCGCTTTATATATATATATATATATATATATGAAACTGCTTACTGTAATTCTGGACAAATTCCAACGCTCTGTACATAGCAAGTGTCTTGTTGATGTGGCGAGTTCTGCAAGCGGAACATACATACATCACAATCGTTTTATATTAATAATCACCCTCCACCCTAAGCCGAGGCCGTGGGTCCATAGACCACGCGGCATATTTTAATACAATCGCAACAACGTTTTATATATCTAACAACGCCCTTTTTTAATATAACTGCTGGACAGTTTCAACCAACGCGTATCATATCCATGGTCCTTTTATAATACAACGCTTTAATAATGTCACCCTCTCTTCAATGTATTATGATAATTAAACTCCTTTCTTTGCACTTTAATGTATATGAACCCTTTCTTATGTAACTTCTGGCAATATAATAATAGACCCATTTAACATAGGAAACAACCTTTCGGGCCCACTTGCCGATCTTTGTCTATCCGTCGATGCGATGAGCTGCTTCTGATTCGATGCGATGCGATGAATCCTTCTCTGATGCGATGAAACTCCTTGCAAATATTTCCGATTGCGATTAATTGCAATCGTGACTTCCATTGAGTTTCTCCGATGCGATGTATAACTCTTTGATTACTTCTGATTGCGATTGATCGCAATCGCAAATTGCATTTTCATGTTCCGCTACCACACTTTCATTTCGATGCGATTGACCAGTGCTGATGCGATTAGACCGTAACTCAAACATATAAAGTCATAACTTATAGACCCATCGGGTCTGGAACTCAATCGCAATCGCAATACTTTATTGTCATGCTCCGATGCGATTAGGGCAGACTTCAAATAATTGTTACTCATGGTTTATAAGCCCATCGGGTCCAGGCTTCAATCGCAATCGCAAGTTTTGGTTGGATGTGATCCGTTGCCAACTTTTTTCGATGCGATTGATGAGGGTCCCGCCTTATGGTACTTTGGTTCTTTGAATCTCGTGCTACATATGGCTATACATATATATATATATATATATATATATATATATATATATATATATATATATATGCTTTAGTCCATTGTATATAAAGCTCAATATATACTTTTCCGCTGGAGTATACGATTCCCGGAATGAGATTTATATTATATATGCATTACATTTCCGCTTGGGTTATGATTCCCGGAATGAGATTTATATATATATGCTTTACATTTCCGCTCCAATATTTAGTGTATCTTCCAGTGGGGTAGGCGATTCTCGGAATAACGGTTGTGTCTCTGCCTTTGCTGCTTCTGTCGCTCTGCCTCTGCCTCTACTGTTGTGATAACGGCTCTACCTCTGCCTCTGCCTCTACTGTTGTGATAACGGCTCTACCTTTGCCTCTGCCTCTGATAACGGTTATGCCTCTATATTCGCTTCCTCTACCTCTACCTGTCTCCTTTATATTCGCTTCCTTTGCCTCTGCCTATCTCCTTTGCTTCCTTCGTTTGCTTCTTTGCTACCTCCATTTCCTGTCTCTGTCTTTGCTTCCTCCTTTGCCATCAATGACCACATTTCCAACATATCCTTGTGTCACTGTAACAATTCAAGGCTCCATATAATAGGCTCATAATTTTTAAAACAAGTCTTGTTCTTGACCAACCTTGATACACATTTATATATTTCAATAGCAAATGACGTAAAAAAATCTCATGTTGCTTTGTGAAAAGATACCTTTGCAACCAGGCTTCAGTTGTCAACTACAAATTTCTGTTTTTTTGAGCTGCGAACTCTCATTCATTATGATCTACCCAATATTGTATTTCCTTATTTGATGGATGCCACATCCACATCTCCATCAAAAATATCTCATTGGCTTGGTGGGGCTTGAACTAGTTTAAGCTTTTACTTCGCACCAAAAAGACCCTCAGACACCAGCCCTTTCGGAAGTGACGTACAATCATATCACAATCTCAACCAAGGTGGTTATGAGTGGTTGCAGACCCATGTTTCTGTAGCCTTGAGGGACTGTGCGAGGTGGCTTCTACTTCTTTCTTCTGTATTAACTTAGTACTACCAGAATACAAATCATTACTGTGTTGTCTAACTCAACTACTTACTTCATTGCATTGATTTCAACCTTAGCATATTACAGACAATATAAATTGTGCTACTATAACTTAGTACTACCAGAATACAAATCATTACTGTGTTGTCTAACTCAACTACTTACTTCATCGCATTGATTTCAACCTTAGCATATTACAGACAATATAAATTGTGCTACTATAACTTAATTAGTACTTCACATCACAGATAGAAATATAACATAATAATACACATAAACACATAATATTACCCAAAAATTCTCTTCTTCTTTATTAAAATGAGTCTTTTCAGTACATTCAGCTTCTTGACCTACGCACAGAGCTGTAGGTAATCTGTGCACTAAGCTGTAGACTCTTCCAAGGTCTCTATTCATTTAGATGTTGAGCCTTTCCTTAAGGACCAAAACACAAAACAAAAGATACAACGACTATCACTCAATGTCTATGATGATATGATGATATATTCACCAAATAATTACATCTCTTTATATGAAATTACATTTCTACAAAACCATGGTCCATATACCATGGGCTCGACAAAAAAATAAAATAAAAAACCCAATACGCGATACAAAATGAGGGGCTTCAACCCACCCCGAAACCCCTAGACTCTGCGCGGTAGATATGAATTCATCTTACTGTGCACTCTGCTCCCCAAATTGCAGTCTTTGACCAAAATTGGACAAATTTGGGCTGCGCCCAACAGTGAGGACATGGTAAGGAAATTAAGGCTACCATACACATGGACACGACATGTTATCTACTACACTAAGAGTCCATGGACTACAATAATATCTAAATCCTTACAATGAATAATTTCAACCTTCCACCGCAATTATCCCATCAATTCAACCAATCCTCTAATTTAATTTTAATCGTTTTAAAAACATTTTTAAAAACTCACAAATATATTAATAATATTTCCTCCACCCAAATTACTAAGTTTCATGAGGATATTTTGGACCAATCAAATAACCCAAAACAAATTTTCAAAATCTATAAACGATTTTTATAATTAAAAAACATGAATAAAAACGTTTATTTATTTTTGGATATATATTTCAAAAATAATGATTACTACAAGGTGAAAGGTCTTTGACATCTAAGTGAAAACGATAATCATATAATAAAAAGCGACCAATTAAGAGAAAAAATGTCACACACACACACTTTTAATTTATGAACATAAAAAAATATGAATTTATATTAAATTACTTTAACTTCACCATTAAGTTATGTAACAATCCTTTTATTCTCCACTAGATGTATCCTCTTGGGAGGTGCACCCAAAGTTGGTGTGTTCTTTAACATCTTCTTTTCCATAATTCCCTCCATTAATATGAAGTATTTTCACTTTTTCTATGTGTTAGAAAAGGGTGACTAAAAGAATCATTTGAGAGTTATCCCTTATCAAGTATTAAATAAGAAGTGTGTATTTTTTTCCTAATATAATGAGTGTAATTCTCCAAAAATATGTCTCCTAACGGAGTCTAAAAATAAATATTGTTATTTCTTTGATGGAAAATATATATAACTTCATTGACAACTTTTACATTAGCATTTTTATCTTCAATCATCAAAATAATGCCTTTTCATACTATTGTTAATCATTCACATGAAAAACAAAATAAAGCCTCAGAAGAAATTATTATTCAAATACAATAAGAATTTGCAATTCATACCTTATACATTAATCAATTAATGGAAAATACCCATTACTTCTAGTTTCTTTTACTTATGTTAATTCTTTCAACACACAAAAATGAATAATCCACTCCATCTTGCGAATTTTTAATACAACCATTTTGCTTCTTTTAACATACAAGGAATAATAATCCATTCTACATCAAAAATTCTTATTACAACTTTTTGCGATTAAGAATTTGGTATATTTCAAAAAGAAATTTGATATGTTAAATGCATTATAATTAATAAAATGAATCTCATAAAATCACAAGTATTGAAACATTTTGTTTCCATAAAACATTTCCATCCAATATATTACTTCTTTTGATTTGAAGATCCATTATATTTATTAGTAATTTAAAAATCAATTATTTCTAAACAAACTATTAGTAATTCTCACTGCTACTTTAAATACAAATAATTATTCCAAATCACTATTACTTTAAATACAATGTTCTAGTATACAAATCACTATATACAATGTTGGTTTATTGTCACATTCGTCACTTTAAATACATATGGTGTTAATTCAAAATAACCCAATTTTTAAAAAATATTTAAAAACTTTAGAAATGCAAATGCTAAGTTATGA
This sequence comes from Pinus albicaulis, assembly GCA_034641835.2. NCBI lineage: Eukaryota > Viridiplantae > Streptophyta > Pinopsida > Pinales > Pinaceae > Pinus > Pinus albicaulis. The sequence goes on from CM076582.1 coordinate 98,453,214, forward strand.
GGTGTTTGCCTTGGGAAAAGATACAACCATAAATATTTCTTTCTTATAAATAATTTGATAAATTTATTTAGTTTATTTAACATTCTAATTATAATTTTGGGGTGAATTTTTAAAATTATTTAATATAAGAAAATAATTTAGTTAGTATAAATAAATGTGTTGGAATAAGTATTATATTTTTCGAAATCGATTGTGTGGACTAATTATTATAGTAGGAATATAAGACTAAACACCCAGTCAAGGTAATAGTAAGGTTTTAAAAATTTATTAATTCTTACAGGTTATGGAGTAATGGAAAACTTCAACATGGTATCATAGCCTTGGCTTTGTTAAAGTATTCATAGCTGAAAGCTTAATAAATTCACACACACAACATAAAATAGAGACAACGATTTAACGTGGTTCACCCAACCAATCTGGGCTACATCCACCAAACAGAGGTATCAACTTTCTTATTATTCAACATGAGATTATAACAACAAATTTCTCACATCTGCACTTCCTCTTCCTCACCCTCATATATTTTTCCTCTATGGGCTTTATAATTTATAGATGTAGAAGAAAAAATGAATATTAAATTCAATTCCATCCCATCACAAGAAAATAGGATTGATATCTCATCTTTAGGATTTGATGCCTTCAGTTTTGGAACAAATACTATTGTTGGCATTATCCATGAGATTTGTAGCCAAACTAATATGCATAATCTCAACAATCTCCACCTTGACAAAAATTAACCTGATACATTTTTCCTGTTATTATTTTCATTTTTTTTGCAAGCCAAGAGAAGCCATACACCATCGTAGCTTCTCTAATAAAACTGGTTTTGTGAACATGTCTTCACAGTTTTTATTTGTATGCACTTTTCCAAGAGACACCCCACGTTCAATGATAACCTGTCTTACAAAATGATACTTTATAGGTATATTCTTTGATTTACTATGATAGGCTGGATTTTTAGCCAAATGAATTGCACTTTGACTATCACAAAATAACTTTATGTTTTCTTGCAACCTACCAAACTCACCAAAAAAACCTTTCAAACAAATTTCTTCTTTGAAAGCATGTGAAGCATCTATGTATTCTGCTTCTATAGTGGATAAAGAAAAAATGTTTTGTAGCTTTGACATCCAGCTAATAGCTCCACCTGCAAGAGTAAATACATATCCTTATGTTGACCTTCTCTTATCCAAATCACCTCCAAAATTGGAATCAACATATCAGAAAACATATTCACTACTTCTATCATAAGTGATACAATAATCACTTGTGCCTCTCAGATACTGAAGCACCCATTTCACTGTTGCCTAGTGTTCTTTCCCTGGATTTTCCATATACCTACTGACAACCCCAACTACATGTGAAACATCTGGTCATGTACTAACCATAACATACATCAAACTTCCTACTGCATTAGCATATGGCATTCGAGACATATATTCCTTTTCTTCATTTGTATTAGGACATAAACTTGAGGAAAGCTTAAAATGGGAAGCTAAAGGGACTGAAACTGGTTTCACATTGTTCATACCAAACCTTAAGAGTATTTTATCAATATACTTCTATTGCGATAACCATAAATTACCATTGCTCCTATCTCTGAAAATCTCCATGCCCAAAATATATCTTGCTGCTCCTAGATCTTTCATATCAAACGTCCTAGATATTTGAGCCTTTAACCTATTGATCTCTCTAATGATTTTTCTTGCTAAAAGCATATCATCAACATATAATAATAAGATAATGAATATGTCATTACTTAATTTCTTAAAGTAAACACAATGATCATATTCACTTCTTATATAATTTTGGCTCATCATGAAAGACTCAAATTTCTTGTACCATTGTCTCGACGACTGCTTCAGACCATACAATGATTTCTTAAGCCTACAGACAAATTTCTTGTTGTGATTTTGAACAAACCCTTCAGGTTTTTCCATATAAATCTCTTCATCTAAATCTCCATGTAAGAATGCAATCTTAACATCTAGTTGTTGTAATTCTAAATCAAGTAAAGAAACTAATGCTAACACAATCCGAATTGAAACAATTTTAACAACTGGTGAAAATATCTCATGAAAGTCAATTCCTGCTTTCTCAGAAAAACCTTTCGCAACCAGCCTTGCTTTGTACCTATCTTCTTTATCATCAACACCCCTTTTCAATTTATAAACCCATTTAAATCCTGCATTTTTTCTATCACTAGGAAGTTCTACCAGGTCCCATGTGGCATTCTTGTATAATGCCTTCATCTCATCCTTCATAGCTTCTTTCCACTTATCACCGTTAGAACCTTCTACAGCTTCCTGATAGCATAAAGGTTCATCATCATTAGCGGTTAAAGAAACTGAAGTAACATAATCATCATACCTTCTAGGAGGAAATCTGATTCTTTTGGACCTTCTTAAAGATGTTTTTGGTTCTTCCACAATTTGCTAAATGTTATTATCTGTAGGAACTTCTTCACGATCTTCATCTGAAACTTGTTCATTTTTACTATCTTCAGTATTTGAACTAGTTTCAAACTGAATATGTTAAAACTTAGGTACATTTTCCTGTTTCAATTGAGTATCTACATCTGGATTATCGAGTGAAGATTCATTGAATTTAACATCTCTTTTAATGATGATCTTCTGAGTAGTAGGATCCCACAACCTGTATCCCTTAATCCCATCACCATATCCAACAAAGATATATCTTTTTAATTTAGGATCTAATTTAGAACATTGATGTTTCAGAATTAGAGCATATGCAACACAACCAAAAACGTTCAGTTTAGAATAATCACAAGGATGACCCTTCCATACCTCTTGAGGAATTTTACATCCTATTGCAGTTGATGGTGATCGATTTACCAAATAACAAGTCGTAGTTACTGCTTCTGTCCATAATTCCTTCTGCAAATTGGTGTTACTTAGCATACTTCTTTCTCTTTCTAAGAGATTCATGTTCATGTGTTCAACAATTCCACTTTGCTGAGGAGTATATGCAGCAGTTCTATGTCTTACGATCCCAACTTCCTTGCAATAATTATCAAATTAATTTGAAGTAAATTCACCACCATTGTCATTAAACATTTAATGGTTCTTCTAGTGATATTTTCTACTAATTCTCTAAACTGCTTGAAAACTGTGAATACATCATACTTTACTTTTAACATGTAGACCCATACTTTCGTAGAGAAATTATCTATAAAATATACAAAATATGATGATCCTCGATATGAAGTTGTAGGAGATGGACCCCAAACATCAGAATGGATATAATCAAGGATTCCATTTCTAGTATGTTTTCCAGTTTTAAATTTTTGCTTACATTGTTTCCCATAAATACAATGTTTGCAGAAATCTAACTTAAAATGTTTTAAACTAGGAAGTAACATACGATCAGATAAGATTTTTAATCCTCTTTCGCTCATATGGCCCAACCGTTGATGCCATAGCCAAATAAAATCACTGTCGTTTTCAGATACAGTTGAAGCATGATCTGACTCTGTACTTCCTTCTAACTGAAAAATATTTCCAACCTTCTTTGCTTTCATTAATAATAAGATTCCTTTTTAAATTTTCATTACTCCACCTTGAATAAAAGTTTTATATCCATTTGTGTCTAACACTCCTAGAGAAATAAGACTTTTCCTGAGTTCAGGCACATGTCTTACATCAGTGAATATTTTTATTGTCCCATCAAACATTTTAATATGGATGCTCCCAATTCCCACAACCTTACATGAGACATAATTTTCCATGTAAACTACTCCATCATTCATTGAATTATAAGATTTAAACCATTGTTTATGAATGCACATGTGATTGGACGCACCAGAATCTAACAACCAATGTTGATCATGATTTGAAAAATTAACTAATAAAACTTCATCACTTATACCTAAACTGGATGTCGAACCTGTATCTGTCATGTTTTCTTCTTTATTTTCTATTGAAGAGTCTCCTTTGGATGTTTGCTGTCTCTTCCAACAGTCCTTCTTCAAATGTCCCGATTTGCCACAAAACCAACATTTTAGCTTACTCTTCTTCCCTTTCGATTTTGACCAAGAGTTGTTTAGCTTACTGAAACGTCTTTCTTTAGATCGACCTCTAACCATAATTGCTTCTGATGTAGAGGTTTCTAAATTTGACCTTTTTCTGGTTTCTTCAGATAGCATAGCTCCAACAACATCATCAAATTCAAGGGTTTCTGATGAACTAAGACTTATAGAAGTAACAAAATGATCCCATGACTCAGGCAGAGAACATAATAAAGTTACAACTTTATCTTCTGAATAAAATTTTACTTCTATGCTATCTAACTGCACCAAGAGAGTATTAAAAATATTCAAATGATCGGTTATTGTTGTACCTTCCTTCATGTGCAAGTTGTACAACTATCTTTTCAGAAGAATCCTGTTGGTTAAGGATTTAGTCATGTACAGTTTTTCTAGCTTTGTCCATAGTCCAATGACTGTTTTATCTTAAACAATGTTAAATAAAACATCATCCGCCAAACACAATCGTATGCTTCTCAATGCTCTGTCATCGATGTCACTCCATTCGTCATTTGTCATGGCGAAAGGTTGTTTGGATTTTCCCAAAAGTGCCTTCGCCACACCTTGTTGTACAAGTAAATCATGCATCTTGACTTTCCAGATTTCGAAGTTATTCCTCCCATTAAACTTCTCGATCTCAAACCAAGCACTTCGAGTTTTTTCCATATTTAATTTAACTCCTTCTCACACAGCACTATCATTAACATTACATGCAGCAGCTTATCAACAAAAAATTAGGATACTTGAAAAATGTGCTATTAATCGTGATTATGCCTCTTCAGAATAGTATTTTGTCACATGCTACCGCATAGTACCTCATCTCAACCAGAACACGGTCTTTCTGATAGATCGATTTCAGATGGGTGGAAAAAACCAACATCCCCATCCCTCTGCAGCCTTATCAAATTTTGTGCCAGTTACCCCAGCCAACCTGCAGATGCCAAAAGTGTTTCACTTGATCCTCCTTCAACGCAGGTCAAATGACCTTCTTCCTCAGCCTTCATGCAAGCTCGTTTGGGTGGCATGGTAACTGAATACTCTGCTCCAAACGTACAACAATTTAAAACACAAATGCAACATTCGAGAAACTGCACACCTTCACCGTCTCTACTCTCATATGTCCACGTAGATTAACAGAAGATCTGGTCTCACATGGCCACACAGTGGATAAAATTCACGCGTAGTTCTTCAGACCAGACTAATCTAGCACCAACAATATCCTCCATCTCACGCGCTGTGGATCCTCCAATTCTAGCTCCCGACGCTCGAAATCACACAGGTCATGAAAAAATGAATCTTTGTTTCTATACGAAACTGGTTGCTTCCACCTCCATCGCTGTCAACTTGAATGAATACAACAGAAAATAGTAAGTAGTGACTCTTCAACAATAAGAAACTATTTCATCAACACGCAGCGAATCAACTTGCTCCGATACCAATTGTTGTAGTATGCACAACAGAAATTAAATAATTCACACACAGCAGATAGCAGAAAATAGAGAAAACGAATTTAACGTGGTTCACCCAACCAATCTGGGCTACATCCACCAAACAGAGGTATCGGCTTTCTTATTATTCAACAGGAGATTACAACAACAGATTTCTCACATCTGCACTTCCTCTTCCTCATCCCTCATATATGTTTCCTCTATGGGCTTTACAATTTATAGATGTAGAAGAAAAACTGAATATTAAATTCAATTCCATCCTATCACAAGAAAATAGGATTGTTATCTTATCTTCAGGATTTGATGCCTTCATATTTGGAACAAATCCTATTGTTGGCATTATCCATGAGATTTGTAGCCAAATTAATTACTCAAAATCTCAACACTTCCCTGAAGAAAATATGGAAATAGAACACCTATGATGCCTCTGGAACCTGTCTCAAACACTCCAGAATGATGAAGAAAGCCATAATTGACCAAACTTTCATCCAATTTGGTCCAATATAGAGGAATTTATGACCAAAACAACATTCTTCCCAATGTCAAGTAAAAACCTCCTCCAAAACTAGAGGAACTCCAGTTAACTCGACTAAAACTGGCTCTGACCACTAAAATAGGTGGTGCGCTCCATAAATGGTGGGTGGTTAGCCATTGGCATTAAATTTCAGGGCGACGACATGTGGCCACACCGAAACAACCACTGCATAAAATGTTATAACAACTGCCACATTAAATTTTTAAAAGGGTGGTCACATTATAACTTTAAGACCGAGTGGATAAGGTTTTAACCAACAGGAGCTAAGCCCTTTGGTCGTGGCGAGTGGTCATGTTATATGTAGGGGGTTTTCCCCCTTTTTCCGCCACCCAAAATTTTTTTAACATTCAAATACGAATGAGAATCTCATGGGTTAAGAAACACCTTGCAGACCGGCTGGTCAGGCTCTTGTGTTGATAGGCGGTCGACCAGGGTTCGATCCCTGTGGAGTTGATAAAATTTTGGTAACCAAAATTTCCACGGGCCCGGCGCCATGTGGCAGCCTGCAGACTTGCCACGTTAGAAGTTAAAATGTTAATTGAGATTCTAACCACTAAAATAGCTAGCGTGCTCCATAAATGGTGGGTGGTTAGCTGTTGGCATTAAATGTCAAGGCAGCGGCATGTGGCCACACGGAAACAACCACTGCATAAAATGTTATAACAACTACCGCATTAAAGTTTTAAAAGGGTGGTCACATTATAACGTTAAGATTGAGTGGATAAGGTTTTAACTGCCGGGAGCTAAGCCCTCTAGTCGCGGCGAGCAGTCATGTGATATATAGGGGGCTATCCCCCTTTTGTCGCCACCCAAACTTCTTTTAACATTCAAATACCAATGAGAATCTCATGGGTTAAGAAACACCTTGCAGACTGGCTTGTCGGGCTCTTATGTTGATAGGCGGTCGACCAGGGTTCGATCCCTGCGAAGTTAATAAAATTTTGGTAACCTAAATTTCCACGGAGCTTGCCACATGGCACTCATTGATTGGCCACCATAATAAAAATCAACCAAAAGCTGAATCGGAACTTGACACTTGTCAAACCTTCATTTGCCCAGATGGAATATTCCATGGAATATTTTGGGGAATATTTTGAGGAATATTCCTGAAATATTCCAAGGAATATTCTTTTTTTAATATTTTCCAAAGTCAAAGTCAACCCTGGTCAAACTGGATTTTTGAAGGTTACTGAAAACTTCAAACCTGCATAACTTTCACATATGATGTTGGATTTGAGTGTCATTCATGGTGCCAGAATCGCAGCGACGGGGCCTATCTGATCATTTAGTTTGCAACCAATTCTAAGCAATTCCAATTTTGAGCATTTTTTTCAACTTAGGACATGATCATTTGATCACACCTCCCAAATGGGAAGCTTTTGGACCCCAAAATCTCTCTGATTTATAGAAATTGAAGATGAGGAGACTAATTCTCCACTCTTCCAACCTTGAACCACTGAAATCTTCATGACTTCATCAAATTGAGCTTCTCATAAAAAGATAAATTCTTCTTTGAATCTACTGACCGACCGTTGCTGACCTTGACTGAGTCACTATGCAAAATTTTGAAATTTGCAGAACAACAACTAAAATTTGCAGAATACATACTGTTTCTACAATGGTCAAACTTCAACAGAGACTGAAAATAAGATTCGCCTTGCCAACTTTCCTCATGGCAAATTTTTGACAAATGAGCCATGTACTTGCGTCGATTCCCGACCAAGTTTTCTCGCCATACCAACCTACCATTCTGAAACCAACATTGACCCATGCTGAACTTTGTGTCCTCTTTTCTTGCATGCATTTCCATCTTTTGGATTCTTGCACCACTCTGCACCAACACTTTGTTCTTTGCACCGATTGGCACCAAAGGCACTTTCTGCAACACCTTGTCATCTTCCAGAGACGACCTGCTTTCAGGCTGAAACATATCATCATTTATATCAGAAATAACATGAAAAGGAGAATGTACAAAATATTTTTGTTTAACCATCAACAAAGTCAGATTTTGACTTGCATTGACAAGCCTTTTCAATTTCCCTGCATGGACTAAAGAAGATTCTAGCTTCTTCCAATGTGCTCTCACAATAAACTCTTTTCCATCCTTGAACAGATGATACTTGTTCTCATGGTGATGGAAGATTGCTTTTCTGTCATATAAATACAGACTACCCAACACAACACCAGTAATGCCAAGAGGTAACACATCTAATTCAACCCAATCAACATAATGAGCTATTATGGCGAAGCGCAACATGCACTTTCTTGAGACTTGTAAATTAGCATCCTTGCAAATCCACCCAAGTGGATATGGCTTTGGATGAGGTATGGTCTCAAGTTTCATCTTCTTGACTAAGTCTTCTGAGATGAGGTTTGCTTGAGATCGACTATAAAATAGTGTGTCTAACTTTGTGTGTTTGGCTATTATCCTCACATGAAATAGCTCTATCCTCCTCTCTTCATTTTGAGCTTCTATGTGACAATTTAAAGTGCTAGAACTGGGATTTGTTTCCTTAAAAATATTTTTTCCCTTTATGTTCCTTAGTACCATGGCTATGCTTTTAGTTTTTTCACCTGATTTAGACCCTAAGTCTTGTTCAACAGTTGCAACATTTTTACCCTTTTCTTTGGCCTTATCTTTGTTTTTAAATTTCTCTGGTTTCAACTCCGGATGAAGCTTCCAACAATGATCTTCATCGTGGCTTGTTTTTGAACAGTTTTTACAAAATAACTTTCCTTTTTCTTTCCTAGAGTTTTCATTTCTTTTCCTGCCTTTGCCTTTAAATTCACTATCCATATTCCCATCAAAATATTGTTTACCTCTAGCCTCTAAATGAGTGGCTTGCACACAAACTTCGTCTATACTAGTAGGATTGAACATAAGGATAGTATGTATAAGGTAATTGTGTAAACCACCTATATATTTCAGCAAGGTATCTTGACTATGCAAATCAATTCCAAGTAGTAAAGCCCTTTGTCTGAACTCTTGAGTGTAATCTTGAACATTTTCAATTTTGAGCTTTTTCCATATCTTGGACTTGAGCTCCTAATCAACCTCCAAATAATTCACCTCCATTCGCTTTGCGTGATGTTGCCTGGAATGCCACCCATAGCTGTCCCAAAATTCCTCGTCTCAAACTTGTGGTCAACGATTCATTTCCTAAATTCAATATCCCAAAGGTCCATGTTACCTTACCAGATTTAGCTAAGAAACTCAAATCGTTGTGCATGAACCACCCTTGTGCTTTGTGATATATTTATGGCCACTATTATCACCTCTGTCCCCATCTCGACAACTTTCGCGACACTCTTGAAGTTGTTCGCGAAAAAGAGGCAACTCGTAGTGGATCTTGTACCCCTCTACTTGTGTGTTCTTCTTCAGTAGAACCGGAGGACATTTTCATACCTCCTCCCGATGTGGAGATGACAGAACCTTTAGCCACCATCCACTATCTATCATCATCCATGAGATCCTCGGTGGAACACCCCTCTGGGGAGTTCCCTTCTGTTTTGACTGAACCTCCTTTGGCGATCACCTTGGGCTCAACATCGGTAGATGTTTCATCTACTATTTCTTCGTCTAACCTTCGTAGTGATGCGTATGTGAACTATACCTCTCATGATGATGCCTCAAGTAGCCACGTCACATCATGTGGTCTTTCTTCTGCCATTCCCCCCATATTTCACTCTAATGAAGACATTATGTTAGCAATGATCACCCTTGAATTTCTTTAGGATGATATGTACCATTGTGCGTATTTCCTTCTGCAGCACACCCATGATCAGTATGTTGTGGAGTCCAAAGACTTCATCCAAAGCGAGGTCGATTGGTTATACAACCCCTTACTTTGAGCCCATGCATTCAAACGACACACACCTTGTGGCAATTACATCGACACCTAATGTTTGGGTAAGGGGGATCCCATATTTGAGTGTCCAGGAGAAGGAATTCTCCACAACCCTCCTTGTGCATCTGGTAGTGTCGACTCTAGTACCATTATTCTTCCCCATTTAGAAGAACCTCTATAATCTTACATCCCTTGAGAACACTCTAGGGATGATCCACTTAATCATTCCTTTATCTTACATCACCAACCCAGTCCCTTAGACATTGTTGTTGACTAACCTCTAGCTAGGGGCATCATTACCACCTTAGCATACCAGATCACTCCCCTCCATCACATATTTTTTGGGGTAGTATCCCATGCTTGGGGGCATGATGGCACCCCTGGCCACCTTCTCACTTGATTTTCATAAGTCTCAGCCTAGACCCCATCGATCTATGTATCGCCGATTATCCTCCCATTCCTTGGATAGTTTGTCCTACCAACCTCTCCAACGAGCCATATATCATAGATGCTTGATACCATATCCTCAAATATTCTACTTTATGTGATACCTTACTTACCACTTAATCCCCATGATTGACTTGGTGGGTGAGGATGACTCTAGACCTTCTCTAGTAGTTCATTCTTGTATTCCTTTCTCACTTTTATTCTTTATTAGGAACCATTCCTCCAAGAAGCATTAAGGCCACCTTTTAGACAAGTAAGGCCACCTTCCTGAAATTCGCAGATCCTGTTTCCAATGGTCAGTTTTTCCACTACGATCGTCACAAGATTTAGGGCCTTCCCTTATTAAAAGAAAAAACCTAATTTTGATTTCACCTATTATGAAAAAAATGTAGCTGTGTTTGATGAACCGTCAGCACCGTTGGAAAGCTCTAAAATGGGCATTCATTAATTTTTGGTGATTTTATACTTCATTCGGAAGCCTTTTTTCCATGAAGGGTCACTTCGCCACCTCTCAAAATTGAATTTCTACTCTTGCACCACCTGTACTTGGGGCACCACTTAACCTTCATACTTGTCGACACTCGTGTCGATTTTCATCATGATTAACCATCTTTTTCTCATGCTTTTATGGTCCCCACCGAGCCTATTCTATGTGGCAGCATCATCAAGTTTCCCTTGATCAAATCATCCTAGTTAAGTCATCATCACATTCACGAAACTTGTCTCGAGTCCCTTTTGCCTCTTGTCACAGTATTCCATCCATTCATGCTTTGTCCCTCTCTCGTGTAGCCCTTTTGGACTCTAGTCCCACTGTCCCCCATCCCCTCAGGAGTCGAGTCAGTCGCTGCCAGGTCATCCATGCTTCTTATGGTCTGACAAAGGGAAGTCATCTGTTTGATACTCAGTATCCCCCATTCCATCATCATCTCTGGTTTCAATCCATCAGTAACTCTACTATATTCCCTCGTGCATTAGTTGAGGACCCTCATTGCCTCACCTATGGCGGACCTCCTTCTGTTGACATCAACACATCCATTCCAAAAGATAGGTATAGAGGGCAGTGTATCTTGGTTCCAACTTCCATCATTGTTCGGTGCCTCGAACTAGGAAAAGGGACTCCTTATTTCCCTTTGACTTGATTTTTTCTCATCTGCTCCACTTCAGCATGATTAAGATTCATATGCTCGATAGTTCGATGATCCAGCAGATTGATCCAGCGATTCTTGGGTGTGTGTGAGTTGTTTCAAACCTCATAAGGGGGTGGCCCTTTAGGTAGCCCCCCACATGCCCGGATGATCTCATTCTCTTCTACAACCTCAAATGCAACTTAGCGGATTTGATGGGTTCGACCCCTGCCACTTGCAACGCCCATTGCATGCATGTATCACTTAGATGGTCCATTTATGTTTTTAGAGCCCTTTCCTGTTTATCATGGCTTCTCTAGTTGTCATTATATCTCATGTAATCAGATATTATTGTATTCAATCCTGGTTGTTGTCCTAGGCACAATATGTATGTGGGATTCATTATTTTTTTTTTTGGCAGATGTTTACGCCAACATATCATGTACTTTATAGCTCAATTTCATTTTACTTGGTGAACCATTATTCTTCGTACTTTGTTATCTCGGCGGGCATAGGTATGCCTCCCCCACCTCATTGTATACAGGTACTCAACAATTAAAGAAGAATTATAGTTATCAGTCTCGCCCCTTCAGGCCCTATTATCCTCTTTCTTCGCTTCGCCTATGTATATCTCTCTCTATGACTCCCCCTTCATTTTCTAGTGATTGTGTTCTTACAACGTACTTCGGTCATAAGATTAGCTCCTAACGCTCACACGTTTGGGGGAAATCTGTTACACCAAATTTTGGTCATCTAACCATGTATAATTAGATGGATTGAAATACATCATGTAAAACCAATTTTACCATAGTAAAATTGCTTTCACTAAGAAATAATTAAATAAACCATAGTTTATTAAGTTATTTCTGGTCCAAATAGAGAACCCCATGAGGAATAATTAAATAATTCCTTATTTATTTGATTTTCCTCTAGGAATAATTAATTAAACCTCTGTTTAATAATATTCCTGGTCATATTTAACCCTACTAATGAAAAATAATTAGATAAATCATTATTTATCTTATTATTCTTTAGGAATAATTAATTAAATCATTATTTAATTAATATTCCTTGTTAAATTTGGCTAAATCATTTAGGAATAAGAGAATAAATCATTATTTGTTTAATTATTCCTTGATCCCATCCTTCAAATAATAAAATAATATTTTATTTGTTTATTGTTTCTAAATAAAGGAATTTAACCAATTTAAATTCCTTTTCCCTCCAACAAAATATAATAAAATATTCCAAGCAGTTAGATATAGACCTTGGTTAATAATATTTTACTATGCACCAATATCAAGGATAACTTAATATTTTTTTATAAATAGGAGGGTTTTCCATTCACTTCTTACCTTTGATCTTTTTATCATAGTCAGAATTTGATCGTCTTATCATTGTCTATCTTTGATTCAATTTTTTTTTTTTTTTTCTTATTGAGCTCCCTTTGAGTTCTGCACGTCTTGGGTATTCTACACCATTGAAAGAGAAACTCTGAAGCTGAAGCGTTTGAGGGTAGCCAACAACCCATCCCATTGAGGGGGACTATATCATTTCTCTTCCCAGGTGTTACATAATACAAAAAATTATTTATAATTATTGTCTTGTCCATTGGATATTTTGAAGAAAATCTTATTTCATTTTGATGTTTAGCCGCTTTATTTGCATAGATCTAGGTTTATTTTTCATTTGTTTTGACCATCTATTTAAAATCTAAGAAGTTTAACAACCATATATGTTGTTAGGTTTGTTTTTCATGTGCAGCTAAAGTGATATATTTTCATACACTTGCGTTAAGATTTCATACTAACATCAGGAAACTCAACCAAACCCTCAAAATCAGGGAGGACGCACAACTAAACGTCATCGTAAGATTAAGTTCCCTTGTAATATTTGTCAAGGTGAAAAGTTAGCTCATGATTTCCCTCGGATGGATGAAGTTCATAGGCTTATTTCACCACCACAATCTACTCAACAACCTGCTTTTTTAACTCATTCATTTCCTGCACAACTTCAACAAAAAATGGTTGCAAAACCTCCACCTCTACAAGGGTGCAATGAGGGGCCATTTTTTGAATCCTACCAAAATTTCATCCATATTTTATGAAAATAAGACATTAATGTGTCCATTCGAGCTAAATTATATGATGTTCCTCAATCGAGTTCTTCTCTTAATGACTCACCCACTCCAACTACTTCCACTAGACCTCTCATGTTAAATAATACCGTGGAACTTGTTTATCGCCCCCCCCCAAGGGTTTCATTCGTAAGAAAACACATAGTCCCTTTGTCCGGGCCACTCAAAACTATAGTATTGTTGAAGATCTTACCCAAGATCCCTGTTCCATGTCCGCCTTAGAAGTTTTACAAAGTTATCCTCAACAACACAAGGCCTTTTTTTCTGTGATAAGTGGAGTAGATCCTTCTAACTTGAACCTCATCACATTTAATGTTTACATATCTGCCATTCGACTTTCCCGCTAGTTATCCTTTTATATTATTGCATGTATCTTCCATAAGAATATTCATCGCACTTTAGTGGATGAAGGTTCTTATACTTGCGTCATCGGCATCATGCTATAAGGCTCTCAGCTCTATGGTTCTCACCAAGTCTAATACCACTCTTCAGGAATTCAATGGGAATAAATTTGAACCCAAGGGGGTACTCCCCAATTTTTCCATTGCAATAAGAGGAAAAAATGTCTATTTCAATGTTGAAGTCATCAATGCCATTTTGGATTGCAACCTGCTCCTTGGACGTAGTTTGTTCTATGCCATTACCACTATTGTCTTGTATGTATTCCATGCCCTTTGATTTACTCATGAAGAAAATATTGTTACCATTGGCCAACTTGACTATTGCATGCCATCAACCCAAATTTCCACTACGGGGAATTCAATACCACTTGTGGGAGATAACCCTGGTCAGTATCAGAATGTTGGCACAAGATTGTTGAAAATCTAATATCTTATTGTGGTATTTCCTCAATTATCACTTCCTGACATTCCTTTAACCTCTTCTAAAGCTCCTATGCATTTTATCTCTTCCGACATCTATGAAACCCATAGTCCTTTTGATCCTTGGATGACATCACCTGATTCTATGGAGGTTGATAAATCTAGTGAGTAACCTCTGCCACCTATTGTGGAAGAGACTGCCACTCGGGCAGTCCTATTAGTATCTCCTGAAATTGGTTAGAAACTCCATCCCAATATGGAATACAACCAGGGTCCTTTTCCCACACAGGTGGTTAATCAACATGTTCCACATGATTCCCTTGATGAAAAACCTCCTCAAAAAGTCAAATCGGTGGTAATGGATATACTCATTGATAATATGATAGAGTTTATGCTTGTTTTTTCCTTAATTATCCCAAATTTGGAACAAGAAAATCTTGGAAACATAGATATTAGAATGATTTAGGGAGAACCTCCTTGGCCCTCCATGGAAGTCACACCTCTGGATCGAGTCAAGTCTTGGGATTCTACTACCAAACTTTCCAACGAGTTGTCCAATTCCTTACCACATGTTGACAAGCGTCTTGTAACCCATTTATGTCTTGATCCTCGCTTATGTCCTCAGGTTAATTTTGAGAGCTTGACTATGTTAGATTTTCACTAGCATGGTCAAAGTTTCCAGATTGGAAAGATTGAATTTATTTTGCATGGCCCCACATTGGTGAGCCATCTGGTCCCCTTACCCTCCATGAGCTTGCTTATAGAAACCCTTGGCCTGTGCCCAACTGTGGGCACACTTTAGCATGACCTACTAGATTTTGTTGCGCTTTTACATATTGTACATAGACGTGTGATGTGTTATATTTTTTTTTTTGGTTTGGTGTATGATGCAAGTATTTTTCATGCCTTATTTATGCCAAAAATCCAAAAAAACTATAAATTTCAAAAAATAAAAAAATAGGGTCTTGTTTTTACCTCATTCGTGTTTATTTCTTTCATTATATAATTTAACCATGGGTCTAACCTTTCTATATGGTTTTTACAGGAAAGTTTGGCATTTTTATTGTGACATCCATTGGACCGTGTGTGCATTTCTATTGAATGTGGCATATAGGGGTAGGTCATTTCCACCATCTCCATTGCATTTTGACTGTCAATTCCATTTAATGCCTTATATCTGATCCTGTCAAGTTGAAACTTTAGCCTCTTTTCTTTACGCATGTCATCACTTGATGGTAGATCTTACCTAATCATGGATACCCTAGTATAGCACATATTTTCCATCCTAGTGTCCATGCAGTCATTTTTAATCACCTTTTAGAATCCCTCCTTTCCTCTTCTTCATCATATTTCTAGCCATACCCCAGGAGAATTCCACACTCTATCCATTGTGATTTCCACTTTTTACCATCCTACTTTTGCATGATGATCCTTGGTTTATCTCTTCCATCATCATCACCAGCTTAGCCTATCATCTTCTTTCACTTGATGTTTTACACTTTCTTAGAGGAACCACTATGATGAGTGGTCCTATTAGCTAGCCTCTTGTCCTATTTATTTCATGAGTAGTTACATCATTACCAAAAATAGTTTTTATCCCTTATACCACTCATTCTTCCAAGTGGAGTTTCCTTTAAGCTTTTTTCAGACTCCTTAAAATAGAAAATATTTCTGAGTGGACTTGTTTCTTTCACACTTGTTAAAGTACTTGAAGGGTCATCTACCCAGTATAATTTTAACCCTTTTCTAGACTAGGATAGACTAGTTATGAAAAAAGAATACCCTAGTCTACTATGGATAGGAGGTTCTCCCTTGTATACTTTTATCTCTTTTTCGAGCTTGGGGAAATTTTTTATGAAAAAGGAACTTATAAAAAGAGAAAGGAGGGAACATTTATTTTCATTAGTCATCAAAAGGAAACGTCAATTTCATCACCCTTTGAACACGACACTTGTCTGTTTAATTATCTCATAGTTGGGTTTTAGCTTGCGTAGGAGCCATACCATACATATGAGTCTATCTACTCCTCCACCAAGTTACTCTTCCAGTCATATGGAGCATGTTGTTGAAAAGTCAACAAGAAATGTGTGTCTAATTTATTTTTTCCCTTAATTAAATTGGACAATAAAATGTAATCTTATCTCATAATCACTTGTAATAGTTAACTCAGTGTGATAAACTCATTTAGCTCATGAATTTCGAGTTGAGGGTGGTTGGTAAGGCATGTAGAGTGATTATATTTGTTTTAGAATCCAAGTTACAGTTAGTGTATTATTTTAATGCATGAGAAGTAAGTTAACTCAATTAAGTGAGTTAAAGTCATTTGAACTAGTTGTAACTGTTTATTGCACTAGTGAGAGATCAAGTGAATTAAATCAGATTTAATTCACATGCAGTGATCTGCCATTCAACTGATGATTTAATATTAACAATTGCATGCATGTCAGTTCCAGTGGAGACCTAGTTGAGAAAAAGGTTAAATGGATGTTAATTATCAGTTTTATCATTAGTATTCTGCGCATGCCACAAGACAACCATTGGATTTCCCATGAGCATTGCATAGTTTTGGAAGGTTGAATTTCCTAAAGAATACAAATTCCATTCCACATGAATTGCACAAGCAAGGAAGGATGATTAGAGGCAAGAAATTGGCTAAGTGTTGGTCAATTTTGTCCAGGTAAGTGTGAGACAATTGTGAGAGTGCAGGATACTCTTGTGAGAAGAGTGCATTGTAATTATTTCATGATTCCATGGTGAATATACAATAGTAGAGGGGTTTTGAGCAGTAAGCTTTCCCCATAAAAATATCTGTGTTGTGGTTTGATTTTCTTCTTTCTTTACTTGTTGTGATTGGCGACTGTGTTTGTAGAAGGATTCAATATCTTGCTTTAGTAGATCACATGATCAGATTGAATCCATTAATATACATATTGTTTGTATAATTTCTACACATGCCTCGATGCCTCCTACATCATCGCATGATATAACGTGTTCTCATTAGTCATGCTTCCAAGTCACTCTTATGTCATGCCACTATGTGTTCAAGGGAAGTATCAACCTATTTCAGAGATGTTATGGCAAAATAATTGCTAATTCAGAAAGAATAAATCTCCCTAGATTCAATGACTGACTCTAGTAACAAATAAATGAACAAGCAAGTATTTCCTTTGATTTATCTATATTGAATAATAAACAGGAATGGTAAGATATGGAATCCATACCTTTAACGAAATTATTGATGAATATCCCTGCTATGATTTGATGCATCTCCTCAATGCTTAGAAACTATATCTGTTAACATAAAAAAAGCAAGAGATCAAAAGCATATGAAGAATAAATGATCCAATACATCTCATACTAGTGATCAAGGAAACTAGTACCTAATATCATTTCAATAGATAAATGGAAGCAAAATAAACCATATATCAATTCTATTGGACAATAAAGTGGGAATAAAAACTCATTTGTATTAATCTCATAAATAAAGGAGCTACACAACTTTGGCCTTGATGAAGTGTGGCTCCTCCCAATGATCTAAAATATTCTCCTTGGGTGATAAGCCTTCCAACCTTATTTGAGCAACATAATTCTACCTTCAGTAATTCCCCCCTAAACCCTCTAGCCTATTTTTTATTTATAGGCCAAGAGGAGGAGGTTACAGATCCTCATCCCAAGGATGATATCCATAAAAGGTAGGATTAGGGTTCCTTAAAGAATGGGAATTAGCTCCATGATCATAGGTGTTAGGCTCGAATAAGAATCACCTCGAAGCTTTCAATTGGGATATATTGGACCAAAAAATCTTCTAGATTTCACTTTTTATTTTTACTTTTTCTTAAGTCATGTGTGTAGTTTATAGTGGATGATAGAGTGCACTCCTGCAAAGGCTTTAATGGTAAGAGTTGTGTATGCAAAAAAATTGGCTAGGAAAGTGCGCATGTGACTAAAAGTAGGTTTTTGGACCTTGTTACCCAGAATTCTCATTTTATTCAGGATGTTTAAGTTATAGAATTCCAGGGGAATGCTCTGGAACACATTGATGGACAACGAAAGACCCAGTTTGACGGTCATTTTCCATGGTGACAAAATGACATGTAATGGATTCCCCCCTACAGTGAAAAGTTAGAAAGGATGTATAAGTACTGAAGTGCTTTACCATGCCAAATATTGAATCGGAAAGCATGGTTGGAGACCTGCAAAAATCAATCAAGGATTACAATGAAATATATAATCATCATTGAGGTAGAAATTCCCATACGTAGAGTAAACATAACTCGATGAAATAATAGGGAAATACACAAAGATCCCTGTCAATAGTAGACACAATATGGATGCAACCATCAAAGCTAGGTCTATCTCCACAATTATGAATAAAAAACTACTCTCATACTGGATGGATAAAACTAGATCCTGGGTATTGATCTCCATATCTATCAATCCATAGTACGAATATAACTATGAAAGTGAATGTATCGAAGTTGAATATGGTAGAAACCACTTGATTATTGGTCAATGATGTGAACCATTAACAAGTGTGAGAGAAACCACTAATAATGACAATGGTCCTCAAGGTACTTCTAGTAAAATCTATGAAGTGTGAAAAGAGGTCTTGAAGTCAAACACTCATAGAATCATTTGATCGAAGGTCAATAATGAGAACATGTCATCGAAGGAGAGAAACCTACCATTAGGGCATGCAGGCTCCAAGGTACTAAAGAGGGTTTCTAGATCAAATTCCTAGATAGTGAGCTGCAGTTGATAGGATGTAATCCTTCAGAGGAGGGCCTACGAAACGAACCTAATGTCAAGTGTTGAAGAAAAAATTTGGAGTGATTCAGTACTAACTCAGGAATGGCCGATGCGATTGAAGGCTACAAATTGCAAGGTAATTTTGAATGAGGTTAGACTTCTCTTGAACATATCAACTTCAAAACACCTAGAATTAACATCATTTGACTGAATAATTTTAATGAGGTTCTATTAGCTATGAGAAAAATGGATTTCCCAACCTGGAGACAAAGGTGATGGAGTGTCATGTTCAAGAGCGGCATACTACCTTTAATGAGACATAAAAATGAATGTTTTTTCCCAATTTCCCCCCACCATTATTGGCAAGTACCTCTTTATTTTGTTCAAGCTTGAGAAGGATAAAATTTTCTTTTCCTATAACCTCATCCTTCACATGATTCCTTTGAAGTATTTTGAACAAACTCTAGGAAGGAATGGTTCGTTCCCATCATGATGGATGAGCCCTGCACTTTTTATGTTTTACGAGTCCAATGAAGGGATAACTCGATGTCGTTTTCAAGTTAAAAGAGTTTGAAAAGACATAAAAAAAATCTCATTCAGTTATTTCAACATGAAATTTTAATGAGCCCGAAGAAAGTAAAACTCAGTGTTTTTCATTCTTAGGGAGTCAGGAGAAAAACATAAGTAAACTCCATAATGTCCTTTTTCGTAAATTTAGTCTCTTAAGACCGAAAATGGATAAAATGGTGTCGGAGAGGACTTTATTGACCATTATTAGTCAATTTATACCTTTTTTTGTAAATATTCTAGTTCATTCCGGAAAAGGGGTAAACTTATATTGAATAGATGATCATTCATTTACTTTTTTGAGTTTTAATAGTCAAGTAATCGATGATATTTTCATGTTTAAAGAGTCTAAAAATGGCTTAAAAGAGGACTGCATGGTTTCTATTTTTTGTAATATAAGAGCCCTAAAAAGTGATAAAAAAATTCTCCTCTCTAAAATGATTCATTTTTATGATTTAGCCTACATTCTACACATTAAACTAAAAAAATCATCATAACTGCTTAAGAAACATAGTAAAAACATTAAAAAATTTGAATTTTCAAAGGTGAAAGGGATAAAATAATATTTAATGACCTAAAATTCCTATGAAAATCCAAAAATTAAGAAAATTTTCACCATTTGAGTTTTTTACCATTTGAGAGAAATTTGAGGGCTTTTTACCAAAAGCTTTAGAGGTGGATTCTGAGCAAAACGATGGATGAAATCACGAACTGTCTTCTCCAACTAAGATATTTTTCAATTAGCTTCATTTTCATTGTTTATATTTTTCATTTGACCATGATTTCAACATTTTTTGGGAGGTTTTTTTAATTTGAAATTCACCCTCATGGGTGCGTAGTTACCGTTCATCGGGTCCGCGCACCCTGACTCTTTTTGACACAGAGAAAAATGAGATTTGTGCAGTTTTTCTTCAAATAAACCATGTAAATGTGCTCTATCCATAAAAGAAGGTTGCGCACAGTGCCAAGGGTTTTGAAAAATAAAATAAAATTCCCAAATGTTTTGAAAAAATTCCCACATTGTTTTCTTATCCTCCCCTACTGCTATTTTCAAGGCTTTTGACTTGCCCAGATGCGGAAGATCTCAATGATCCGGTAACACTACAGGCCTTAAGATACTGTGGTTGATATAAATTTTGGATGATCCCAAGCATGAAGTCTCAGTTAGATCTACTAACATAGATGGTAAGAGTTTGGGACGTTCAGGAGCAGTGCTTTATGATAGGAGATGAACGACTTACCATTTATGCAGATGGAATATATTTCTTGACCAGGATTTCCCATAGAGTGATTGACATCTCATTGTATGGGCATAGGCCAGGTGGAGAAATAACTGCAACTTATCTGAGGAAACATTGTTTTGCAGAGGCTCAACTCAAAGATGGATGAATTGAAATAAAAACCATTGAGAGGCTTCCCCTGAGAACTATTTCCTTCATTGTTTCACAATTGTGTGGGAGTAAAACTCTTCATTTGTTGATGAAGGATAAGATTCATATCTTTGTGGAGTGTTTGCAACCTACCATATTCAACTAGTGTGAAGGGGTAGTTTCCAATATCGAAGGGAAACTAACTAGAGAAAATACGGGAAAACTCAAAAAAATTGGGTAAGGTTCCATTGTGATCTCATTTTCTCTAGAGAGGATCCCCCTTGTTTCCCCACAATAGGTTCTGGTATATGCAGGAGGACCTCAAGATCCTCATATTTTTCTGTGGGTTTCATTGATGGCACACCATGGAGGTGATGGCCCAGTTGTGAAATACACACTTGAGTTTTTTGGGTGGCTAGAAAGTCATATCATCATGACCGAGGAATTTGCACATGTAGGCATGGATTATATAGGTGACCTAGATATTCCACTTCTAGCAAGGATGTAGTGGGGTGACATAGGTAAAAATTTCACATTTTGGTCATTTTTGTATTTTCAATGTTTTTTTGTTTTTTGGCATCCAAAACTAGCTATCTAAAATAATCATGCAGAATCTGTGGGCTTGGTCAGACCAGCAGGATTATGACGCTTTGACAGACAGGGTGATCAGCCAAAAACTCTTGTGGTACCAAACCTTGATGCAGCGGAGGCTTTGATTGAGCTTCAACCCAACCTGGAGAGGTTGAATCTACACATCCCAGAGACTAGGATTGATGATTTTCCTCTCTAGTACCAGAGGCATGTCATGGGAGTTCCTAGACTGATTAGTCACTTGATACGGTGAGTAGCTCACGCCATTTCCTGCTACCATGATCATCACCATGCATACTTTCTAGTCATCGGGCTAGGTTTTTTTTCTTTTCATATCAGCATATTTGGATAATAAATTCCATGAGGCCTGATATGATTTGGATGGCATTTTGTAAAGCCACATTTTTACAAACATTTGGATTAATGTAAACTACTATTATTATCTCACTTTATCTTGTTCAATATGTGGATGAATATTGTTTTCTCTCTTACAATAGTTACAAATGTCGATTTAACACATAATTAGCTAATGCATCATTCAATGTGTTTAATGTATTGGAATGTGTTTATATTCGATGTAATCAAATTTTCTCTCCAAGGGACAAACCAGCAAAAAAATCTTAACATTGTTGGAATTCTAACTGAATAAACACAATTTAAATGTAATACTACGAGCTAAGAATATAACCAAATGATAAATAAACAAATTCAATATGAAATGGAATCAAATAATAGTTCAATCACTAGAATATACTCTTCAATTTTATTTGTTGTTTTACAAAGGCATATTACATGAATATAAACTAACTAATCAGTGGGCGACTAAATATCCCAAGTTATGGAAGAAAAAATTTGAGTAATACGACTAGCGCCATCGACAAATGCAACGTAAGTTTGAGGGAGCGTTGACATCTGCAAATCAAGTGTAACACAAGATATGAAAGAGAAGTAGCAGAAAATTTTAAATAGATGCTAAACTTGCACACACTCATAAAAAATATGATACAAGTAATGTACGCAATATTCATGAAATGAATCACGCATAATATTTCTTCAGGTAAATACCATTTCTGGGATTTCCCAAGGAAATTTCATCATAATCAAATATTTCATAGGCCCCTTTAGCCAATACATGTTTACAATGTAAGAACCATGCCACATGGGCTCGAATTTACCAATACCTAGCTTATCATGCTCTTGATCATAGACCAAGACTGTTGGACATTGGGTTCAACTCTCCCCGTGTGTTTCACGACATGGACTAACCGCCTCTAGTGGATCTTAACTCTGGTGATTGTAGCAGAGACTAATGCCTGCAGGTTTTGGTCTAATGACAATCGTGTTTCCAACAATTGGTATCAGAGCTATAGGTCTCGAGTTCGAAACTCACCCGGCTCGTGTTGCGGGGGGGAGATTGTTGGACATTGGGTTCAACACTCCCCGGGTGTTTCATGACATGGACTAACCGCTTCTCATGGATCCTAACTCTGGTGGTTGTAGTGGAGACTAACGCTTGCGAGTTTTGGTCTAACAGAAATCGTGTTTCCAACAAAGACTAGGTCACCTTCTGAATATGAATGAGTATTCACATTTTGATCAAAATTTTCCTTAACCCATTTCTTATGATCCTCACTAGTTTGTGAAACATCACAATGAGTCTCATCTAGTTATGCTAAGTATAAAAAACAAATTTTGTTTATGAATGCTGACAATTCATATAATCATGGTGGTCAAAACCTTGTTAATGGCTTCTAATTGGCCATTCCCTTGTAGGCAATATGGAGTAGAACTATAATGATGAAAGCCTAGTTGTGCAGAAATTTCGGTCATCATAAAGTTTCGAAAATGGCTACCATGGTCCATGATGATGTCTTGTGGAACACCGAACCTGGAAATCACATGATTGAATATGAAAATGGCTACAGTTTCGCAATCATCCTTATATGTAGGAATCACCTCGGCCCATTTTATAAAATAATCCACTGCTAGTGTTATCACCAAAAATTGGTCATCTAACCATTTATAATTAGATGGATCGAAGTATACCATGTAGGACCAATTTTACCATAGTAAAATTTCTTTCGCTATAAGAAATAATTTAATAAACCATATTTTATTAAGTTATTTATGGTTAAAACAAGAAACCCCCTGAGGAGTAATTAAATAAATCCTTATTCATTTCATTTTCCTCTAGGAATAATTAATTAAACCATTGTTTAAATAATATTCCTAGTCATATTTAACCCAATTATCAGAAATAATTAGATAAATCATTATTTTTCATATTTTTCTTTAGGAATAATTAATTAGATCATTATTTAGTTATTATTCCTTGTTAAATTTGACTAAATCACCTAGGAATAATTAAACAAATCATTATTTGTTTATTATTATTTAACCAGATTCTTGAAATGATAAATAAATCATTTATTTGTTTATTATTTCTTTTTTTAACTGAAACGTTTATATGATTTTTATTTATCTGGAAACAAATGGGACTTTTTCGAGCTGTCCCCAAATACAATGCAGATTTCTAAACTATGTCGCTTTTCCTCTATTACAATCTTCAGGGCATTTGTACAAAACTGTTTTTGTTAACAAAAATAAGCCCTTTCATGATAGCACTGCCTTTGTTTGCCATTTGATCTGCTTCACTGTTTAAATCTCTGAGTATATGATAAAATTTGCAGCTGTCAAAGTATTGAAGAACTTTTTTCAGTCTTTCCAAAGTTTTGTTGAGGCTGGGATTATTGAATCGATCCCCCATGTTTAAATTTTTTATTATTAACTCTGAATCTCTGAAGACTTGCAGATTTTTCACACCTTTGTCTCTTGCAATTTGGCAGGCTTTGAGAAGCCCTAGGAGCTCAGCTTGATTTTTGGACTTCTGGCCTAATCCCCAGTAGAAGGTGTCTTTAGAGTAACCGTCCGGAGAGTAGATGACTCCCCCAGCTCCAGCTGTCCCTGGATTCCCTTTAGACGCCCCATCAAAGAAGACTGAGGATATTTTTTGAGACCTCCACCATTTTTGGAAGTAATCCTCTTTATCTCTTAAGCGCCATTCCTGTTTATCGCTCTGTGGTTTAGGATAGTTTCTGCTCGGATAAGGCTCTAGAGTGCCTAACCACATCTTTTCTTCAGGCAGAAGCAAAGAGTCTTCTTTTAAATACTGCTGTTGTGTTGCTTCCATCAGAAAGGCCTTAGCTTTTGCAGCGGAGAGTGTCTCACCTCTTGAAATATCTGTTGGTTACGTGCCAACCAAATCTGCCAGCAAACATATTTGGGTATCGCTGTCCAAATTCTGCTCCAGATTGAATTTTTAGGAATATGATGGGGGTAATGGTGCCTCCAAGAGGCAAAAAGATCAGCTGCAGAGTTAAAGGATGGTACAGGAGTCTGCAAGTCCATTAAGATGAGCGCCCAAACTTCTTTTGCTACACTGCAATCCATAAAAATATGCTGGGCTGTTTCTGAATTGTTTTTGCACATAGCACACCTATGAGGGCCTGTTATATTTCGTTTCTCCAGATTGTCTCCCGTGAGTATTTTGTTATGAATCAAAGTCCAGCAGAAGAAATTTACTTTTGGTGTGGCAAATGAATCCCAAACATTTTTCCAGACAATCGGAGGGTGATTACTATTTCTTGTACCCTGCAGAGCGCTATAGCCAGCAACAGTTGTGTAGACGCCAGATTTGTCCCATCCCCAACAATCTTTTGAGGTTCTGTGTACAGGGGCAGCGTCCTCCAATCTATCTTCTAGCAGAGTTTGTTGATGATTCAATCTGTTCGGGACTCCATGGAGATCCCAGCCCTCCCATTCCCCACGCTTGTTCCATTTCGACAGATCATAGAGACTTTTGACACCAGCGCGCTCCAACCACGATCTTAGATCTGTTATATCCGCGTGATCTGCTAAGGGAGCGTTCCTCATTATACTGTCCGTCCACAGATTGATGTGTTTGCCGCTTCCAGGGATTCGATACATTTGTTTGATGAAATGTTTACTGCTTTTACAACACAAACTCCAGAGTTGCATGCTATTGGCTGTGGGCATGTGTATTACGTTGCTGAGATCTTTGCTGACTCCATATTTTGACCGCAGTGTGATGCTGACAGGATGAGTTGGTTCGTGGATCAATTTCCACAGGATTTTGCCTCCCAAGGCTTTGTTAACAAGTTGGGGATCTCTTATCTGCAGACCCCCCTCCTCCTTCATTCTCTTTACAACATCCCAATTCACCAGATGTATTCTATTTTCATTGCCTTTCCCACCTTGCCACAAAAAATCTCTGAGAAGTTTGGAGATCTGCTCCATAACATTTCGAGGAGCCAAAAGGAAAGCAGCCTGGAAAATTGGGAGTGCTGACAGCACCGATTTGATCAAGATGACTTTTCCGCCCTTAGTCAACCAGTAACCCCCCCAAGCTGCAATCTTGGTTTTAATTTTTGAGATTATTTCACTCCATAAAGCTCTTTTATTTATTCCAGAAATAATGGGCAGGCCAAGGTAATTGAATCTATCCCAGATTGATTGTCCTTTGAACCTAAGAATGGAAGTTATGCCTGCGAGTTCTTGGTGATCAATATTCCAACTGAAAACTTCACTCTTGCTGTCATTAACTGCCGCACCAGAGACTCTGCAGTAGTTTCTGAGGACAGTGTCGAATGCTCGAGCAATTCTTGTGGAGGCTCCACCTAAGAGGAGAGAATCATCTGCAAATAGTGCATGATTCGAAGGCTCAGCTCCCATTGAAGGTTTGAGGCCTGGTAAGGTACCTGCAACTTTTTCTGCATTGAGCTTTCGACTTAATGAGTCTGCCATAATAATGTACAGATAGGGGGAGAGAGGGCATCCCTGCCTTATTCCTCTCTTTGCTTGGAAGAAATTTGTTGGACGTCCGTTGACAAGGGGAGCGATCCATGGATTGTCAATGCAGGCTTTGATTAGCTGAACAAAAAAGGGCGAGAAGCCAAATGTGAGGAGAACTTTGCTAAGGAATGTGCGGTTGACTCTATCAAACGCATTTTCCATGTCTAATTTTATCACCATTCCTTTCTCTTTCCGCTGTCTGCTGGAGTGGATTGTCTCCTGGACCTGGATTACATTGTCCAGAATATGTCTACCTTCCACAAAGCCACTTTGGGAGTTGGAGATCACCCTTTTTAAAAGTGGCTTGATTCTGTTTGCTAACAGTTTGGCCAGAATTTTATAAGACGCATTACACAACGAAATAGGTCTGAATCTGGAAAAAGTTTCAGGATTGGTGTCTTTGGGGATTAATGCTAGGTAAGTGGAGTTGGTTCCTCTGCCTAGCTTGGCTTTTGTCATAAATCCTCTTATCATTTTCTGCAGATCTGCCTTGATAATATGCCAACATGTTTTAAAGAAATGGATTGTGAATCCATCGGGCCCAGGTGCCTTATCCGCCTCCATGGCCCAAATTACATTTATGATTTCCTCCTCCGTTATGGATCTGCAGAGGATTGAATTTTCTTCAAGGCTGATGAGATTGGGTATGTTTGAAAGAAATGCAGCAGTTTCCTCATCATTACTTTGAGCATCTGCACTGTAGAGGTTCTGGAAGTGAGCTTCAGTAGCTGCCTTGACTTGATTGTATCCTTTGCAGACATGACCATCTGTTGTTTTAATTTCTGCTATATAATTCCTTGACAGTCTTGCTCTATATTGCCTGTGGAAGAAAGCAGTATTCCGATCCCCTGCCTTTAACCACAGACTTCTAGATTTAATTCTCCAATATTCTTCTTCCTTTCGGAATGACTTATATGCTGATCTTTGTCCTTTTATTTCTGTTTCCAATAATTCTTTTGTGATATCTTTACTTTCCATGTCGGTTTGCAGGGTTTGCAATGAATGAACTGCCTCTTTTCTTTGTTCAGGAGGAGTTTGGGTTGGTTTCTTGATCCAATCTTTCAAGGCTTGTTTAGTAGCTTTTAACTTTTGCTCCCAAACGTAACTAGAGGATCCATTGATGGGTTTAGACCACGCTTCTTTCACTGTGTCAAAGAAACCCTCTCTTTCAATCCATAGTGGACTGAAACGAAAAGGAATGGGCCCAAGATCTTCTTCCTCTTCTAAGAGTAGCTGAATTGGCTTGTGGTCGGAAGTAAGTTTGGGTAAAATTTTTGTGACTATGATTTTTTTATTCATCATAATGGAGCTTTGCACCAGGAAGCGGTCTAGACGAGCAGAGATATGATCCGATCCAGTGCGATTATTGGACCAGGTGTATATGCCACGAACTGGGTTAAAATCCAACAGATCCCAGCTCAGAGAGAGCTCCTCGACCATGGGCAGCATGGGGTCTCTGCTGCAAATTCCCCCCCCTCTTCTCTTTTGCTTTCATTACTATATTTAGATCACCTGCTATAATGATATTGGTGGGGGAGGATAAATCTAAAAAGGCAGAGAGACTGTTCCAGCATTCTCTTTTTTCAGTGTAAGAAACTGGGACATAAATATTGAAAAGAGAGACAGATAACTTACTTGCTTTGTGTTTCAACTCGGTGAAGATCCAATGCTGAGTTTCATGGGAGTTATTCAGCTGGAAAAGGTCTTCAGTCCAAAGAGTTGCCAACCCCCCAGATGTACCCCTAGCACCGACTGCTTTGCCTGTTCTTTTTTGCCACTTTGATCTACTGATCTCTAGAAGGGCCTGCCCTTCTATTTTTGTCTCTTGGAGCATGAGAATGTCTGAGGGCTCAACTTTCAAAAGGTCTTTAACAGCCTCGATTTTGGAGGGGTTCCCCAGCCCTCTGCAGTTCCAAGAGACTAGCTTCATTATTTATTATTTTTATGGATGTGGCCTCCCTTAGAGGGCCTTGGTCTGGTATTTCGCCCGATAGACATTTCTATTGTGGGCTGACTTCCCTGCGTTTTGAGTCTTTCTGCCTCCTCCTCCCTCTTTTCCTTTCTGGATTTTCTTCCCGCTTTTTTTGATGGGCGCTCGAATGTTTCATCCTCCGATGACTCCGAGCTCTCCATTGGTTTTTTCCTTGCTATATCCGCATATGATAGGTTGGTGGGGCTGCCTTGATTGGTGTCACTCTGAGTTGCTTCCTCCCCCTCATTGTTTGTAGGTGGAGTTTTTTCCTGTTCCTCATTCTCCTGTGTTGAATTAACTTGATGAGTCTGTTGAGCACTTGCTGTCCCATTTGGATTCTGTTGAGCACTTGCTGTCCCATTTGGGGTCTGTTGAACACTTGCTGTCCCATTTGGATTTGTTGTCCCGTTTGGAGTCTTTTGAGCACTTGCTGTCCCATTTGGATTTGCTTCCTCTACTAGGTTTATTTTAGATCTGCTAGTTTCTCCATTCTTGTTGCCTTTTCCTGTGCCCCTTTTTGAGTTTACATTTTTCTGAACTAGGGTCCATTGATCCCTGTTTTGTTTGTCCACTTGTTCCTCCACCTTCTTCTTGCAGTGCTTTGCAAAATGACCGTGTCCGTGGCAATGTCTGCACTTGAATGGCAGCTGCTCATAGTCCAACTCTTGTACATACGTCCAACCAGCTACTGTAAGTTTAATTGCTTCCGGTAGCCCTTCTTCCAGATCCACTTCGACGCAGATGCGTGCACAGGAGTATTGGTCCTTCCTAGCAGCTTGGTCTATGTATTTTCCCAGAGCATTCCCTATGATCTGGAGAGTATTGTGGTTCCAACAGTGGAGAGGCAAGTGGGGAAGCCTTACCCAAACTGGGACAGCCGAGGGAATGTCTTGAGTGGGGTCAAAATCAGGAGACCATTTGTTTAGGTAAAGGCCCTGAGGGCCCATGAAGTAAGGTCCATTTCTGAAAATCAATCCTTTATCGTCGGGGTTTTCGAAGACAAATACAAAGAAGCCCTTACCTACGAAGTAACTTTTGACTCCTTCTTTGATGAGAGGCTTCCAGTTTCTATGAGTCCATTCTTCGACCGATTTTGGCGAAGGCCAGAGGCCTGTAAACTGGCCTATGA
The DNA here is from genome assembly GCA_034641835.2 of Pinus albicaulis. Classification (NCBI taxonomy): domain Eukaryota; kingdom Viridiplantae; phylum Streptophyta; class Pinopsida; order Pinales; family Pinaceae; genus Pinus; species Pinus albicaulis. The sequence continues at coordinate 98,482,869 of CM076582.1, forward strand.
GGCCTCTTTCAGCCAGGTTCAGAGCAGCTTTGCAAGTGTCTTCTTCGGGAAGAGCCACTGATGGGATAGAGTCCATATTCTTAACAAACCTCTGCAGAGACGCAGAAAGAGGGCGCTTTGTGCCAGAAGCAACTAATGTTTTGAAGGCCAAAACCTCCGGAGGCAGAGGAGGGGGAGCAGACACCCCATCAATATCCATGATTCGATCTCCCACTGGGAAGGCCGAGCAGAGAGGCACAAGAGACACAGTCACTCTGGAACAGCCATCTGCGCACACAGCACGAGGAGGCAGAGCAGGGGGGCGGGAGACAACCCCCGGACAGGGCAGCAGCAAAACAGTCAGCGAAATTTCAAACCCTGCAACAAAGCTCCAAGCAGAGGCAGGAAAACTCCTTCGGAATAGAGCCTGGGCGCCGCTCCAGCAGCCCAGAACGCCGCGCCAAGAAAACCAGAATCAAACCTAACTCAGGAATGTAGAG